>OX421975.1:44626667-45826667 GCA_949128135.1 Parasteatoda lunata
ATATATATATATATATATATATATATATATATATATATATACAGAGACAGAGAGAGGGAGAGGAAGGGTGAGAGAGAGATAAATATATGCTTCATCCAACAAACTTTTGAATTCTGTTTAAACGTCAATAGTAACGTATTTCTCCCACAAAATATGAATTTCTATTTCGATCCCATTTTACCAATAAGAAAAATTGATTAAGGTTAAAAATGAAAATTCGAAACAGAATGTAATAACTAAATTTTTCACAGCACAACATTAAGTTTTATTATTAACATTTGTTTCACATGAAATTCTCTGAAGAAAGTAAATTAAAACCAAAAATTTCCCCTAAATCAAGATATTTGAATAAAAGATGAAGTCAGCATTCAGGTGAGATGAAGTAGGAATTAACAAATCAAGCAAGAGAGAAAGTGAAGAAGAATCACTACTCCCTATATAATATAAGGGAATTTCCCCATTGTACACGATTCTGGCAGCTGGGCTTTTCAGCTGATTAGGAGCATCAGCTAGAGTGCCCTGCCAGATTCAAGCAATGTCTGGACTTCGGGTTAGGGGGGAAAGGGCGTGTTTGTCCATATTCATTAGTGTCTGCAAAGTTAATGATTTGTGGCTTACCCGATGATTGTAGCCAATTACTCGCTCGCTGGTTTTCGATGATGATGTTTTTAGATGCAGTGGAGTGTTATTCTCCTGTGAATGTCCATTATTTTGATAACACAGTTATTTATTTATGAATACTGATAATACTTTGATCATTTCTGATTTTGAAGAATTAAAAAAGAAAACATAAAGCTTGTTTTTCAATTATTATGATTATTATGAATTTCAATTTAGGTGAACTATTTTGACTCAAATTTTATTTTCAAGAAGCAAAGTCCATAAAGCAGACTCGTAAAACAATATTATTAAATAAAATAAACATATTATATTGAAAAGAAAATTTTTATCTTTCATTGCCACTGAATACCGACATGTCATATACCTACGTGTTAAATGGCGTATAAAAATTATTTAAATCAGCACTATGTTTATTATAATGACTTCAATTATTGTATATTTTAATAGAAGTTTTTTACTTAAATTATTATATTTAAATTATTATTTTTATACATCTAATTCCATAAAATAGCTTATAAATTAGCTTTTAATTAATTTAAGCTTATAAACTTGAAATTTAAATTTTATCTTGTCTTACAATGCATTCTGCAAGAATATATATAAAGCATAGAAAATTATTCGCATTTTCGGGTTGATAAGAGCAAGATATCTAAAAATATGAGTTAATATTGATAATTTATTTTACCGATGTTCGGTAATATTTTATTTTATTTATAAAATTTGAAAAAAAAATGATGATAGTATTAACGATTTCAGACATATAGGACATATATCGTTTTAAGAAATTAAGGACATATTATAAACATAGAAAATCATCGGCGTTTTCCGGATTGATAAGAGTAAGATATGAATAAATATGAGTAAAAATTTATAATTTATTTTATCGATGTTCGGTAATATTTTCTTTTCTTTATGAATTTTGAAAAAAAATATCAATAGTGTTATTGTTTTAAGACAAACCGTTACTACGATTTCTATTCTTTTCAAGATTCCGTAATTATTCCCATAATGTTAATCAATAAACTTTTAGTAAAATATTGCCTAATTGTCTAGTATGAATAAAAAAAGACAATTTTTTACCAAATGTCAATTTCTTAGTTTCTTTCATGTTATAGAACTTTATTGCATTGTTTAAAATAAAGAAAAAATTTTTAAACCAAGCAAAAAAGTGTCATAGTGATAGTTAGCATGGAAAATAAATTTAAGAACGAGAATAAAATGTTTAGGATTTTAAAGTTTTACATGACAATTTTAATACTTAAAAAAAGATTTATACTTCCTTAACATTTAAATGATTTTTATTTTATTCCTGTAATATACCACACAAAAGGCATTGCTTCATTTTAAAGTGTATTTTTGGTAGCTCGCTTTTCAAGCTTGTTGGTTTCCCAGTATCTTTTTCCATTTTATTTAAATAAATCCACTTACGAAATGTAGGCCTAGTACTCAGTCCTTTTCAGACGAACCACACATACATGGAGTAATGTGCTTAGCGTTTGTCTACCTTGCTGTGGCGTGTTCTTTGATGTTGCAGGAAAAAGGGAAGATGAAAATAACAAAATAAACAAAAGGAAATTCGATATAAAAGAGGGAAAAGAGGGCTCACTTGGAACGTAATCACAAAAGAATGTTGCGGGAACAACCCCAAAATCGAAAGGAAATTCGTATAATCCCCCTCAACTCCCCTTGCATCACAAAAATGGCGGAGCAGGTAGGTATGTTGTAATATAACAGTGACGAACACTGCAAGGAAAAAAAGCAAAAAGCCATTTTCTATCTTTTTTTTTCTGTTTTTGTTAACTTTGAGAGAAGTCTTTATAGTTCCATATTTGACTCAGAGTTATCATCGATAGTTCCACAATGCATTCATCCATTAGAGAATGCGATTGTGGAATTTATTTTGAAGTAATTTCCTCAGTATTTTTTATTTATTTGCTATGGGATTTTTATGGGCTTGTGTCACGTGACGAATTTTCATTCCTCGTCAGGTTTTGTTCAGTGATGTATTAGAATAATCGATTTTCGAGCAACAGGGTCGCAGACAGAAGAAAAGAAAAGAATGGAATTCAATATTGTTTTCGATATGTTTATAAATATACATTGTTGAGACCGTATTGTATGAAACGGCAATAGTGTAATTACTGTCTTTTGCCTCAGTTAAACTTGCAGAAGATTTTTTTTTTTTTGAAAAAATACATATATTGCTGGGATACTACTATTGAACTTTAGAAAATACATTCCTAGTTTCTATGTCACTTCTTTATGACATTCATCTTTTGCACTGAAACATGAAAACTAAATACTTGCAACATATGTGCAAAAGAAAAATACCATAATTCAGAATAGTATTCATGTGAACGTGTTTGCTAAGGATAGAACACAGTAGAAGCCTAGCACTGACACTTATTACGATAGTACGAAATGTAACGTATGCTTAGCATATTAGATGCTATTTAATACCTTTTAACATCGCAAGGCCCAGAATAAAACACATACTAGCTAAGAGGCATGCCGGAAAATAATTTGTTGGTGTTTTGTTGTCACTTTCACATCATGCGTAGATTCGGTACACGCATACGCTAATGCCTAACAAGTGATTTAACGTAACTAGTGATTTAACATAATACCTACCAAGTGATTTAACATAACATTTTAAAACATGTTATGTGCTAAAATATATTATTTATTATTATGTTGTTTGCTTGTTTTTGTATTACTAGTGCACTTATGAAAGAATAATATGTAATATAATATCACATAATGATATAATATTGTCATTGCGTTAATAAACAAAATACGTAAAAAACGAAAAAAAAATCTTCAAAGAGTTTTACATATATTATTTTCAATATCCTTTATATAATCATTTACCTTCAAATAACATCAATATCTCATGATGATCAAATTAACTCCAAATATTAGTTTCAGGGTAAATCAAACACGGCTATTCTGCCGTTAAACGTATTTTTATAGTAAAACCGTTCAAACAAAATTAAGACAATTCAAAAGCATAAACTCATATTTCACAAGTGACAAGGGCTACCTCTGACATGATTGCCTTTTAAAGCATTTTTAAGTTTAAATTATTTTTTAGATATGAGAAAAAATCGTTATCGTTATAAATTTGTAATCAAAAAGGGATTCGATTTTTTTTTTTTGCAATGTATGCTATCATTTTAAACAAAAATTTTTTATTTACTGATAGTGAAAAAAAAAGAAAAATTTACCAAAGAACTATAACAGTAACAAAGATCTTTTGAAGATACCAAAATAAATTAGCAACATTGCTTGCATGCATTTGCTTTTATTGATTATCATTGAGTTAGCAATTAAAGAGTTCTTTTCGTTAGCCTGTGATTAAAAGTTATGATGATTTTTTTTCTTTTTCTGTAAAAAAACCAAAATGTATTTTTACTATTATAAATTCCGTTTTGTTAAGAGAACAGGTGGATATATAGTAGTGACTAATACGTTTTAAGGCAAAAAGTATAATATTAAATTGCAAAAAAAAAAACAAATCATTATTATATTACTTCAATGACGCTGATAAAAAAACTAAATAATAACAAGTAAATGAGTATTTACACTAAAAAACCTTAAAACCAGTATTTAAATGTACATTACACATTAAAATGCGAATTAGAATAGACTTTTGATTGGCAACCAGCTTTGTTCATCTTTTAAGCCTGGACAAAATAATTTTGATGATAAAATTTTTTCTTTTCCTAATATAAACATAGAAGTTGAATCTTTAACTGACATAAAGTTTTAGTGATTACTCGAACATATAATTGATGCACGTATCCAGCCATTTGTATATCACCTGTATACGAAAAAAGCAAAAAAAAAAAAAAAACGCATATCCTTGTAGTCACAAGTATTTCATGTTATCTCCAATGGTGGCGGCGATTTTTTAATTTTTATATTTAAAAATATAATATTTTTATAAAAAAAGTCTTTTTGATACTGTCACATATAGAATAATATTAATATATCGGAGTATTAAAATTTGTATTTAAAAAACATGCTAAAATTATAAATATTAATAATATTTGACAATAAAAAGTTTTTAAATCTTGAAATAAAATGCCATTTGGGCGAATATGAATAAAGCTATTTATGCTTAAACTTACATACGTCAGTTGAATTCATTACTTCGATAATTTTCTTATCAACTTCGTTTGTTTTTCAAGCACGCATTTTTACTTCAACATTGAAATGGTGAGCATAGTGAACTTTAATTGTGTATTTTATTTTTTTCATTAGCTTTCATGTTCTTCTATTTTTTTTAAATTTATTTTGTAACTATGATTTTTTATTCAGATTTATACAGATATTCGAATCAAATAATTTTAATAAATAAGGTATTAAAGAATATGTCCATTATTAGACATTATTTATTCATTAGATGTTTTGAGATCATTGGTATGTATGCTTGCTGAAAATATCATTTTCGTCAATCCCTATTTGGTTAATTACAGTGTCAGACTGCGATTTTGCCACTTCCGGTCGATATCTTTCTTTAATTTTATTAGAAGAAATTAACTTATGGCACCAAATCAGCATTCAGTTAAATTTGAAGTTGGTAAAGGTAGCAATAGCATCCTGCACAGTTATTTGCATTTGGACATTTTATTTCAAATTCATCACAAAGCCATGTCTACACTCCCTTTATGCCAAATAAAGATTTAAATGATTTGTCATTTTGCATTTTTGTACGTTCTTCTTTATAATGCATATTTGAAATATCAGGCATATCCAGTATCTTTGACATCATCATCCAAGTAGTGAAATCAATTTCTTTGGAGTCGGAAAACATTTATTATAAATCAGCCAATAAAAATTGCAGATGCTCGACACTAGCAATTGTAACGCTATCAGCCACTTTACATTGTCAATGAAACGTTTCAAAATTTTCGTTGTAAAGATGTCTGACGTAGTTCAATCGAGCTTGTGAAATCAAATATCTTCACGTTTGCATCTACAAGAGTTTTATTTGTTCTTTGAAGTTGCTCATTTAACATATTTAGTTTTTCGAAGGTATAAGCTAAATAACCCACGAAAATCTTATTTTTCAAATATTTTCTTTCAGATCTGTTGCTTGACAAAATCAGTATGGGTATCAAATAATTTCATAAAACTTTTCAAAATAGTCCTTTTCCAAAACCTTTTACTTTATAGTTAAGTATGATTACAACATGGTCTTTATTTTGTTTTTCACAAAAACTTGTAAAGATTTTCGTATTTGACAGTAACTCGCTATATTTTCTCCTTTCCCCATAGAAAAGATTTAGCCTTTCATTAATTTATATTTTAATACCCGCAATCATTTAATATAGACTTCTACCAAGAGTATTGTTGTTGTGAGAAGAACGTCTTAGCAATTTTTTTTTCAATGTTGCTTTAAGAAATGCTGATATTAATGGTTTGATTAATTTCTTTTCTATTAGAAAGATTCTTCCAAGACTTAGCGATGGTTAGCAAAAATTGTTGACTACTTCCAAGAATACGATTAATAATAGCAGTAAGAAGAGTTAGAAAAGATAAGTTCGTAAGTAACTTAAAACTGAATTCTGGGCAATATAGTTTACCTTCATATGAGCTTCAAGATGAGTATGTCTTGCCCTGGATACTGGGTGTCACAACAAATTGCAGCAGAAGCTCAGGCTCTGAGACTACGAAATTCGTGACGTTCAGAACAGATAGCTTACAATGTGTGGTAAAGGGCCATTATGACTACTTTTTTAACTAGCTAAAACAAAAATGTGGTACTAACCTGATAAACAGAAGTTACTTATACTGGCTTGTTATCCCAATTAGAGTCTGGGAGTCACAAGTTGATTAACTCGAATTGTTTTGTTGTGAGCACTACGTTTAAAAACACTGATTCAAATTGCCAAAACTCGTGAACAATATATCGTAGAACTAAAATTAAAACTGTTTTTGAAAATTGAAGAACTGCATATCAGGAATTTATCAAAACTAAAGTCATTGAAATCATAACAAAATGGTCTTTATTATCAAAACTGAATAAAAAAATCAAGTATTTTAAATAAAAACAAATGCTATTTTTAAGTGATCATTGAATTTTTAATTTGAGAATAATTTCTGTTTGATTAAAATGGAAACTGGTTCCATGGTTCTGCGAAAGGACATTAATGCTTTTTGCGCTAACATACGGCACGTGATTGGGATATCAGGACGATCTTTCGTTGACACGTGTACGATGATTTCATTATCTGATTACTCGGCTTGTTAGTAAGAGCTTATGTGCTAGCTAAATGCAGCGAACCCAGTTCAACACGGCAACAAATCTGTGTGCATACCAAAATATCTCAAGACTTGCATGCATGTTATCGGCAAAAAAGTTCCTATTAGAAAAGCTCTAGTAACTCCGTTTAAGGTTCATTTTGTTGTTGTTATCGCAAATGGTGTAGTTACGCTATACCATCTCTATAAAACAAAACAAAATCTCTAAAGAGTATAAAAACAAATACGGATCCCTTAAAATATTGAGGGCAGAAAAATCTAAGTATTTGAGAAAATCTTTGGGGGAGATCTAATGTGCCTTGCACCAATGACACTAAGGAAAAAGTCCCCACCCTTCTTGTTGAAAAGTAAGGTATTTGATGAGGTCACTCAAAAAACATGAGACAGCCATCTGTCTTTTTCTCGAAATATTGAGCTGACAAAACGATCGAGGTCTTTTTCCAAAGTATTAAGTATGGTTAGGTGGAGATCTCTAAAGTGGATTTATTTCCATTCTTTTGATTGAGTAGATTTCTGTGAAAGTTTAGCTGGTATTGCCATGCAGAATCTCAGTAGAAGTTGGCAATTTCCTTACCGATGAAAGCAACATGGGCGTGGGCCTATTGAAAGTATATAACGTGTTTACCAGAATCCGTACCACAAGATCTAGAATATTCAGGTTTTTCATAACCCCACCAGTCTTCTATTACGAGACATACTGAATAGAGGTACGACTGTCAGGTAAAATGCAAATGTCCTTGAAGACAAGTTCAGAGGACATGTCAATATAGTAAAGTCCCTTATAGATTGCTTCAATCTCTAAAGACAGTGCATCCATCAGAATTTCGGATGCCAAGAACAATTTTACCATTAAGTGTCTCAATATGCACGCCCCTTCCAGAAACACCACCACCGGCAATGCTACCACCAGTGCACACTTTCAGTGCCCAAATAGGAATACCTTCTATTGTTTCAACAGTCATTTGTCTAGAAAATGCAGGTAAATTAATCTCTTTAAAAGCCTTGGTCGGGAGTTCAGATTAGAAATGTTTTCGATCTGTTTCTTTAATCGCTTATTGTTGTGCCAGGAGTGTGGGGAAAGTTTAAAGTTATATGCTGTTCATTGTAGCTATATAGCTTGTCAGTATGAAGGCATTAGTTCAAAATCGGTCTCATAGTAGTTGGAAGTGAGCAGCTTTAATTGATCCGAAGACCTGGGGCACCAAAGGGAGAAGTCTGACTTAGCACCGACTCACTTTAGCGCGACAATTTTTTTTGCAACGAAGCATAACGCCAAGCACTTAATGATTAATGAGCACCAACGGCGAAGACAAATTCATCAAGTTAGATAGAGTGAAACCTGATGATTTTTTGCCTTGAACATCAGATAATCAGTCGTACATAACCAAATAAGTTCACAAAGTATGTTAATGTCCTATCTGAGTCGTTTGACTGACAGGGGAATGCTGTAATTACTCGAACCATGATTCTCATCCAGATTGTTGATAGAAAGAGTGCTTTTCCTAAACCGAATCGCCAACTGTTTCATTTCTTTCGATGACAGTCAGTTTGCCTCAGAATTCCTGAGGAAGTGATTTTGCATGAAAGATGCTCTGCTTATGGCACAGAAGCTAAAAGCCAGAAGCATAGATTCTTTTCATCATCAAGTCAACTCAACTCGACAGATAAATATACCAGAATATTCATATATTTCTTGACATTGTACTTACAAAAGATTAAGGATGATATTGTTTATAAGCTTTTAGCTTTTTCATATTTCTGTTTGTTGTTCGTTATAACTTATTGAACATATTCTAAGTGTGAATGTAATGCTTAACTGAGATTTCTAAATCCCTCGTGTTTGTGGGGTTAGCATACCATATTATTAGCATAACAGTTCATTCAAAAAGAAATAATAGTTCTCTTTTATTAATGAAAGACTCAAAAAGCCAAAAAATATAAATATAATTAATACATTGTTTTTATTCACAAAACAATTTATTATCATACTTTAATGCCTCCAACTAAACAAAATGTAACAAAATTTATGAACAATTTAAGAACACACAATTCAAAAAACTAATCACAACAAAATAGACAAATAAAATTCTCCTTATTTTCCTTAAATCAAATAAGCATATCACTTAATGGATTATTTGCGTGGAAGCATGTTATTAAGGTCTCAAATTATTATACAAAAATCTCAAGTTAGACAAATAAATCTTCGTTCCTTTTATTAATGTTTTTAACAAAGACAAGGATTTAACGCAGTTCGTACGACGTAATTTAAAGCAAATTACTTTATTATTTGATGCCCAAGTAGACACGCAAAGAGCTAAAAACAGATAGGAAAAAATGAACTTCTGTTACATCGATTTCTTTTGCTTTTTTCGCATGATAAATCTATCCCTTAATACACCCTTCTGTTTAACGCATACGTCCTTCATATTTTCTTTATTATTAAAGTATGAGAAAAAAAAGTAATCTTTAAGATAGAATCTTAATTATGTTATCCTTAACAGTACTGTCTCGATAATAAGCGAGGAATTTAAAGGAATGGCAATGACACTTCAGATTTAATTATTGAATTTTTTTTATTTTATTTAATATTATCTTTTAAAGCAAATTGCTGGAAATGATTTATTGTCTTCACCCAGAAAAGCATTTTTCGATTTATTTCCAGCAAATTAATCTTCTTTTTGAGCCGCAGTTGTCTTATGTTTTGGGAGAAAACTTTTATTTCATTTACTTCATTTAAGACAAATTATTTTCAATTTACGTTATATGAAAATGTTTTTAATTGTTGGAAATTTTCCTAAACACAATTAATAAAATATTTAGTATT
Source organism: Parasteatoda lunata (assembly GCA_949128135.1). Lineage (NCBI taxonomy): Eukaryota > Metazoa > Arthropoda > Arachnida > Araneae > Theridiidae > Parasteatoda > Parasteatoda lunata. Next base: position 44,636,383 of record OX421975.1, read on the forward strand.
TCAGATGATATTGTGAATGTTATTTTTCTAATAAATTGATTTATTTTAAATATTTTAAAATTTCACTTTAAAGTTATAAAAATAAATGGGGTACCGTCTTTTTCATAGAAATATTTATTGAAAAAGTATAAATGCTTTTTTACTAAAAAAAAAAGTCTAAATTTTTACTTTTTTTAAAAAAAAAGAAACATTAAAATTTGAAGAAATTGAAAAAAAAGGTGCAAAAAATATTGAAAATACTCAGAAAAATTTTAGAAACTTTAATATTACTGAAACACTTTTGATCGATTTTTAATTCACAAAAACACAAAATCGAAGGTCTGCTTTGATGTTCTCTACTAACTCGAGAAAAAGAGAACTAATTTGGATCGTGTTTTATTTGCAGTTTGCAAATTTGTATGGGGGGATTTGTTTACAATAGTAAATTCCTGGCGTCTCTTAGTTCGGGTGCAATATTAAAAAAAAAGAAGAAAAAAAATGAGTTAAAACCTTTTCTAAGAGGTTAAAATTTTCTTCATATATCTTTAGAATTTACACGACGTTATCTATTTCACAATGCTATTATTTTTGGAATATTTGTTAATGTTTTCACCCTTTGGTTGTTTTTATGCCATATTGAAGAAACACTTTTTTCCATTTTCTTAATGATAATCCAACCGGATGTGCTTTTTTTCATCTTGTATTCCTCGAGAAAGATTTTAAATAATGAGTATTAATTTGCAACCCTTAATAAATAAACTTTCTTTAATAATTTTAGAAAAGAATTCCAGAATACTAATGGGGGGGGGGTGACGGATTATCCTAAATATGTAAATTAAATCCTTGAGAACTAGATATCATGCTTAAATTGTAATTTTTATGATCTGAAGTATAACTGTATTAACTGAATTAATCGTACAAGTACTGTAGTGTAGAATATATATATATATATATATATATATATATATATATATATATATATATATATATATATTATTACCGTTCTGTATAGTAATGAAATGTCTGGTAAAAAAAACGTTATTATGGTTAATAAAATTCCAATATAAGTATTTAATCAATTCATTTGATAATTTTCCCTTTTATATGGTAACAGTTAATCGAAATTACCAGTTAACAAAGTCTAGTTATCAGAAGATTTTTTGAAAGTAAATTTCTTTTTGCTAAATATTTTATAAAAAACAGAAAAAAAATGTAAACTTAAATGAATAATTGGCTTTTATACAATTCTCTAAGGTATCATGACGAAATAATAAATTTTTTTCCACATACTTTAAGGCGTTTTTTATCGTTAATTTTAGCAAAATCATTACCCAAACACTTCGGCGAAAATTACTGAACTTCTAGGTGCTCCCATTGAGAAAGAATCACTGTCAATTTTACAATAATCTGGTAGTTTCGACCATGCTTTTTTTCTCAATGTTTATAAAACGACGCAATGCTAGTTTATTTATAGAGTTTAGGCAGCGGAAATGATTTTAATAAAACATCCCCATAGATCCGAGTTCCGTTTAAACCTCTTTAATAATATTTCTTGTTTTAGTTATTTATATTGTTTTCTAGAAAAGTAAATTTAAAGCTTGTATTACGGCTGCAGAAATGTGTTTTTGAGTAGCTTATTAACATTTTGAAACTGCTGTATCAGGTAATTTTTAGGAAATTATTATTTTTTAAATACCTTTAGTAATTTTTTTAATGTGTAACAAAGTGTGAAAACTCATTTGGTTACGTTTTAATTTTTAAATATAACAAATTATTTCTACATCTTTTTAAATGAGTAAATTTTATTCAGTGTATCAGCCTGGTATTTCATTTAAATTGCTTCTTTTCAATAAGTTTCTTCCTCTCAGTCATCACAGGCATCCAGCTAGTGATAAAATAAATAAAATACGCAAAGAAAGAGTTTACTTATACTTTGACTTTTAAATTCTGGAACTCAGCCAGATACTTATCGAAATCCACAAAAAGTCTTTTTTTTTTCCCTACGAAACCTGGAAATACCTAGCTTCTCGCTCCCATAGGAGCTAAATCATCCACTTAAGTTATCATTAAGTATAAACTAAACCATCATCGACTATATACCATCGGAAAAACGGCGCTTCTCTTTCATCAAATGCACATCTCTAAGTCATTTTAATCCAGTGTAGCGTTAACAATCACGCAATGATAAATGAATCAAGAAATATAATAACGTATCCAACCACACGGAGAACAATCTTCTGCGAGGATACATGGGAAACAACTAAACCGCTTCAGACTTGAACCTCTGAATTTCCATTACTTGATTTATATGCCTGTATACTTTTTTTTTTCATTCTTGGACACAATTTTTATTCTTTAAGGTGAGAGGATCCGCTGACTCGAAACTAATGTTCTCTGTTGGCTTAATTTAATCCTAAGTCAAAAAAAAAAAGGATAACCTATTTTTTCCGCTTTTTTTTACTGTTTATGGTAAAGTTATAAATTTATTTCTTCGCAGTTAAAAAGGAGAAAAGATTATATATTTTAAGGTCATTTTCTGAAATTGGTTTTGAACGCGAGACGGTGATAAATGGGAAACGGAGTTTTAACATCATAATTGTGTTGTTTTGTGCTATACGTAACTTAAAGTTTTTAAATAACCCGATTTAGAGGCATTAAGAAAATTGGTAGAGTTACATGTAATTAATAATCTATCAAAATTATGCAAAAAAAAGAAAACTTTTTATACATATATTTTCTTTTTTTGGGGGAGGGGCAATTACTTTTTGCTTTTAACTTTTTTATTGCAAATCTATTAAGTAAGCTAATTATTGTAAATTGCTTTTCCTTAATGTCTTTTCCAATATTGTTTCCATGGAGAGTATAGTTAATTTTTCTTTATTATTAGTGATTGATTGAATTAGTAAATCTTTGAACTTTATTAGCTACTTTTGTATATAAAAACAAAACATATAATATGCAATTAATTGCTCTAAATTTAGTAAGTAGATAGTAAGGAAATTTAATGGTTTGGGATAGTTAATGATTTGTGTGTCGTATTGAAACTCTTGATTTAGTCCATATTAATTTTAAGATAAAAAATTTAAGAAAATTGTGGGATTTGACACAATTTAGATAGAAAAATAGTTTAGATATTTTTCCTAAATAATCGATTTTAAAAGTATCTAAACATAAATTAACAATCAGTTTTGAATATTATCAGGCAAAAATGTTTGGCATCATATTATCAATAGAAAATTGTTTTGAGTAAAATTATACCAGAGTTTAATGCTATTTTTTCTTTTCTAAATAACTTCCACATTCTAATATGTAATTGTATTTATTATGCAAATAATTATTAGTAGGAAATATTATTTAGTCCAGTTTTCAGAAAATATGATTGCAAAAAAATTGAAAAAATAGGCACTTATCATATTTTATCGCATTGGATTTTTCTACAAAAGAAAAAATGGCAACATAAAAAAAGATATATTTAGTTTGCATCAATAAAATTTTTTTTAAATACTTTCATTCTATGACAAATGAAAAATAGACGTGTCTCATAAAAATTTTTTATAACATTTTAATGAGTTTATCCATTTATTATCATTTAATATATTTTCTATTAAAGATATCTCTTCACCAGTTCGTCATTTGCTAAGGAATTAAAAATTTTATCATAATTCCCAGATATTCCTTCCCAGATATTTTATTAAACTTTATTTTTAAACTTCAATGCAACCTAACAAACATCTTATTCGGCAAAATGATTATAGAGATGCACGACATTTTTCTAACTTACATTCTGAAATAATGGAATTAATATCTTAACCGGTATCCCCGATAGCAGTGCAAAGTTGAATTTAATGTCAGCAATTTAATGTCAAGGTTTACAAATGATTAGCAAATAAAGCATGCAAGCTTGAAACAATGTTGAATTTAACTAGGTTGGTTAACGCGTGACAAGGTTCGATTTTAGCTTGGATTAACTACCTCTTTCTTTAATCCAGATTGAATCTACTTTTACAAAGCAATGTCAGAAAAATCTTCTGAAATCAAGGACGAATCACCATTAAATAGAATAGAAAGTGTTCTAAAACTGAGGATAAATTCACCTTCATAGGTTTGTATTAGATTCTATGACAGTCACTAAAACAGGTTTTATCAACTTTCTTTAACACTTTAAAAGTGAATTTTGGCCTGATCACTAAATTTTCATCTCGAAGAAAATAATGCATTTGTGAGCCTGAAAAAAGGGCAATTAAAAGTAATTTACAGTAAAAATTAAAAATTATATTTTTGTCAGATTTTGTATGACTTTATTCTATCTTTAAGAAAGCTTGTCATACCAATATTTCTACCCAAGTTTTAAAAAAAGATTAAGTAGTTAACTTTTCAATGCGAACAAAATTAAAAGGAATGTGAAACATTTGCCGTAAGGTTGAGTATAAAGAACTCTATCTGAAATAGAGTTCCTTATTGTTATTTTATTTTTATTTTGAACAGTTCCCTTAGTTTTATTTTTTTTTTATTCAATAAATAACTATTAAGTATAACTATTTGGTTGTAAATATGTCAGGGACAAATAAATCACACAATTGGCATATATCTTCCTCGAAAGCAGTTTGGATTGAAATCTTAACTTTAAATTTATGTTCCCTTTGATAAAAAACCACTTGCTTTGTTATTTTTCTAAATCAAGAAAAGGATTGCATTACTTAAGTGGAGCAGCTATGTTACTTGTAACCATTACTCAACGTCAAAGGTAAGTTCCAGTTTCGGTACATTCATACGAAACAATTTCTTTCCTTTTTATACATAAAAATCTAAGAAGAAATACAGTACAATGATACAACAATCCTAGATGTAAAAAGCACAGCGAATATAAAAGAGAAAGAACAAGTTCATTTTTATTCTTCAAATAGATAAACAAAAGCGATAAACAAGGTCTCTTTGATCATCAATCATCATTATACACTGTATATTTTTTTGCAAACTATGCTAATATTCCCGAGAGTTTTTTTTATAATAAGTATCTCAATCTCTTCCGAACATTATTCTTATCTTTTCCTGTGCCAGAAAAGAATCTAGAATTTTTGTCTTTTCAACAAAACTACATATTGGGATCACATGGAAAATTCAGTTTGTGTAATGAATAAATGGAAAACGTGAAAAGCTCGTGGGACGCGAAAACAAATACCATTACAAACTTATTGGTATATCTTTATTGATACAAATACTTGTATTTATTTCTCGTTAAAATGTGCATTTAATGCTTGTATGCTTTCTATTTTAAAAATAAATGCTAGGCATAAGTACTTCGCAAATAAAACAAATCGCTTCATACTCGTCTAGTTTTGAAAAAAAAAATTCTTATTCTCTTTAACTCTTGCAAGTCAAAGTGGGGTTTATGGAGGACCCCATTTTAATTTTATATTTATAGTTACTTAAAATATTTTTTTTAACAATTACCTTTCAAACCATATGTTAGTAATTGTGTTTTTATCGTTCTTAAAAATTTCATTAATATTAAAAAAAAAAAATTTTCAAAATTTATATTTTTGTTTTATGCACACAATAAAAAATTCATAATTAAATCATGGCAAAAAGTGTTGACCTTCACAACGCAGGTTTTTTTTAAAAAAAATTTCTTTTTCTTTTTACCGTGAAATCTTTTTTCTCCGGAACATTTTACGGAACAAGAAACCTAATGTACAGTAATGTTTACAGTCAAAATTACAGTAAAATCACTGAATTACGCTTCTTAAATAAATATGTCTTTAAAAATATTTTTTACGGAATAATATTTTACGGAAAAAAAAAGGATTTTTTGGTAAATTAAATTTTACGGATGAAAATACATTTAAAAATTTAAAGCTTTGTTTTTATGTAAATTTTAAAAGTTCTTGAATGTAGTTCACGGTAAAAAGTTTTGACGCATAGGGCGCTCATACTTTTTTTTACCGTGGAATTCTTTCTCCCCGGAACATATTACGGAACAAAAATCAGATGTACAGTAATTTTTCAAATAATTATTTCAGTATAATCACAAAACCACTCTAACTAAATATTTCTGCAAAACTATCGGTATAATATTTTATTTTATCGGTATAATATTTTATTTTATTTTATTTAAATGGATCGTGATTTACTCCAATTTCATGTATCGTTATTTGATTCGAATTTCTTTACAGTGTGGGGACTATAAGGGACCTCACTTCGTCTTCTAATTAGTTGTCTACATTACTTCATTATTTACTACTTCTCGAAATAATGAAAGTATTCATATTGGAAGTGTCAACTTCAAAATCATGTTTTCCTTTTGAAAATTTTTTTTTTTAAAGAAGATTAAAGAGAAGTCAATATTGGACCTACTTCGCTCTTCCATAATTTAGCATCTGTTTACGTGATATAAATACTTACTTCAAGTGCTAAAGTATATCTTAGTTAAACCATTTTAATTAAAATAGGGATTTATTACAACGCTTTTATCATCGCATACGCTTTAAAAAAATCCCAGATCAAATTATGGTATGAAGTACTCGCACCTTGAGTGCATCATCCATAGAATCCATTCTACTGTAAAATAAATTTTTATCGTCAAATATTATATCGTCATTTTTACAGTAATGCTTATTTAATTAGAGTAATTCAATGATTCCATGGCAATTGCTGCAAAAATTTCAACTTATCTGATTTTTTTTTGTTCCGTAACATTTTTCAGTTAAAATCGTAATTTTATCTGAAATTGTTATACAGAGACGTAGAAATAATGACAGAATCCACAATAATAGAATAAACGCAAATGTCTTCCAATGCAAACAAATCACCATTCCTGTTAACATAAAAGAGTTTCTGTGCGGCAAGGGTTAAAGTAAGATTTATTATAGCATTTTAACATTAAAACATTACACGAAAGGAAATCAAAGATATATTAACCTATTTATTACATATTTAGTTTTGGCAACATTAGCATCGAATATCCGAGCTTAGTAGTCCAAGATTTGTCAAATGAATCAGATTCACTGAAATATTTTGTTTCAGTTGGAAGCAAATACAATTGCAAAAATAAAGTTTTGTCAATAATATTTAGTTTTTAGAGTAAACTGTAGAAGGACGAAACTAAAGCAAACGATAGTTTCAGTAACCCATCATCGACTGTCCTGCCATTGTAGTCCTTGGTTTGTCAAATAAATCAAGTGCACTGAAATATATTTCGGAAATATTCGAAGAAAATACAATTGTAAAGCGTAGTTTCGCCAGTACTAGTTAGCTTTTAGAGTAAACTATAGGAGAAAAACAGTCTAGAAAAATGCAATGAGAAAACCCTGGTAGCTTCATTGTTATATATTCTGAATTAACTACCGGTTTTCCAATAGATTTATTTGAAATTTCATCTTATTTTATAATCTTCCGCTCAGAATAACGAAGGGGTGACAAATGTAGGACGCTGGTGTATTATTACGTTTCCCCATGTTCGATTCCTAATGATAGTTAGTTTGCCATCCATTCACACTTCTTCTATTTTTTTTTCTAATGTAATTGTTTGCGATGAGCATCGTATTTTTGGTAAGAACTACTGACACAGTGGTTGTCATTACGTTTAACCACATTCTTTCTAAAAGAAAAACAAAGTAAAACAAGTTTTTGATTGGAACCCTTAGGGCAATTGAAAAAGAGGAAGACCTGAAAATATTTGGCGCTGGACGATTGTAAACGAATTGAAAACTATAGGAAAGGCATGAAAAGAGACAAAATATCTGGCCACAAATAGAATTTAGATGGAAATAAGCTATGATATAAGCCATTTTCTACAATTCGGAGTGAAAAGGAATACAATATGATAATATATATATATATATATATATATATATATATATATATGTGAAAAGGAATACAATATGATAATATATATATATATATATATATATATATATATATATATTAAAATAGCGTTAAACTGAATATCTGCATATATCCATGAGGGAAAATAGTAAAAAAAAAAAAATTAGAAACTTAGTTTAGTTATGCCATAAGCAGAGAAACCGAACTAAAAATGCAAATATTTACCAGGTTCCATTTTCTATGCATGAACTACAGTCCAACTATCCTGCAGTTTTAGTTACATAAATTATAACATATCCAAGAAAAATTTATGGTATTTCAAGATACTGTTATAGATGAGAATAAATGTGAACGTGACATTTCTCGCAATTTGAAATCATATGATATGAAAACTATTTCTCTGTACTTTGTAAGATTTTAGAATTCAAAGCTAAAATGTTAATTATCGAAACATCTTTGATATTACAAAGCAATTTTAGCATAAGAGCGATTGATGCATATGAGAAAATTAAATATACAGCGAAATGCTTGTTAAGCACTTACATCTATGCAAAACTTCAAATAAGGAAAATGATAGTTAGCGAAATACGCCTGGTATATGACAGCTATACTTCGGTGAAGAGGTTTCGTGCGGAAGGTAAAATTAACTATTGCATTATTATTTAGAAAGCAAACTAAATCGACCAGGCTGATACAAACTGGGAATGATATCATTGCTAGGTATGATAAGTCAATGAATATAAATTTTTGGTCAAGCGAAGATAATGCATTTTTATATATTATTAGGGGGCATGAAAAGTTTGGTCTCTATTTAAAACCAAGATTAATAAAATATGTTTTGACAAAAAATGTACTTTTTAAAATATTTTATTTTTGTTTTTTGTGTAGCACGTTCTCAATCATGTTTTATTTTACTCAAAGAATCTTTTATAATCATTTTGATTCCTTTATTATTTTGTATACGATATAAACCGTTTCATATCCAAATCTATTCCATATCTTTTCAAAGTTTATATTTTTTTTTTAAAACCAGATGAGATTGACATCAATGGACGTGCATAATTTAAGGAATAAAGTAAGTGCTGTGTTTTCGAAATATAAATAAATATTAAAAAAAAATCACTTTTATAACTATTTGCAATTTTTGAACTATGAGCAGTCCTGTCTCAGAAGATAGAACTTTCATGCCTTCCAATGAAGTGAACCGGTTTCGAATCCCAGCGATGACTGGTCGATACGAATTCCGCATCCGGCTCGAACCGACCACAATGCTAACGTAAAATGTCTTCAGTGGTTGACAGATCATGGGTGGGGAGTCTCCTTGCCGATAGGCCAACTGCGGGATATTTCGTGGTTTTCTTCTCCATGTAGAGCAAGTATCATCAAAAAGTCCTTCACGAAGGCAAATTTATTTAAATAATTGATCCAGGAATTCTCTTGTCTTCTAGATTGGATTACAGATTGCAAAGTAACTGAGATGGACATTAGTAATCGTAACCCCAAAATTGAGTTGGCTGTTCAACAACGGTTGTAAAATAAAATTCTCGAGCTATCGTTTATTTGCAATCATTTCGTCGCAGAATCACGCGATTTTTCTTTTAACGAAAGGCGAAGTCTTTTTAAACGTCTAACAATACCGTTTTCCCACTCGTATAAATTATAAACTTGAAAAACTGTAAAGTAATGCCAATCTGAATCAGGTGTTGAGAAACTTTAAAATTGTGGGAATAGTTATTTTAAGTTAATAACTGAATCAAGCGTTCTTACCAACTTTAAAAAATCAGTTATCATTATTAAGCAATCAATTATTAAACAATCATTAATTTAAACAAAATCTTAACACCAATTATTGATAAAGCTTGCTTAATCTGCAACTCGTTAGTAAAGAAGATTGTGTTTCTTGGGACTCCAAAAACTTAGATTTTTTTTTTTTTTTTTTTTTTTTTTGTAATATGATAATAAGGGATGTTTTAAACGTATATAGAAAATCGTTTGGAGCATTATCAGAAGTTTAAAAGTAAATAGTTGCTCAATTTCAAAATAGTTAAAATATGCAGCCAAGATAACAGTTAATTTACGTGAAGTGCGCTTCTCGTCTAATTTATTTGATAAACTCCCTTGTTTAATAACTCCTATTTAATACCAAGTAAGTTTAAATCCTCTTTCCTCAATGATAAAAAATACTTATCGAAGTTGATTTTTTTGCAAAGTAATTTCAATCCTCTTGTCGGTATAAATTGACAAACTGCTCATCGAAATATAAAATGCTTGCATGTTTTCAGATTTTGTCTCGTAAGATCTGCATGTTTTCAGATTTTGTCTCATAAGATCTGAATGCTTTCAGATTTTGTCTCATAAGATCTGCATGTTTTCAGATTTTGTCTCATAAGATCTGTATGTTTTCAGATTTTGTCTCATAAGATCTGCATGCTTTCAGATTTTGTCTCATAAGATCTGCATGTTTTCAGATTTTGTCTCATAAGATCTGCATAAATCAATCAGTGGTATAAAATATTTCATAATATTTTACTACAATTCATTTTGTTCTTATTCGTATTTATTTGGATATTCAGTCTGTTGTATATGTGTTGGATTAACAAACTAATTTCATTTTTTGAAATATAGTATATATGTATACTACATTATTTAAAATTCTTGCTTTATATTATATCACTAAAGTAGCGTTACTGATTCTTATGTGTACTATATATTACTGTATTAATAAATTTTAGTCTTACTGAATATTATTATCTTCATGTGGTATTTATTTTGTATTACCTTCACTAGCAAAATACTTTAAATATTAATAAATAAATAAATTAAAAAATATATATTTTAACATAATTAGTGTAAAAACTTTTTTGAACGCGTGTTTTCGGAGATTAATAAAGAGAAGAAAATAAAGTCTAGAAGATTGAAAAACGTTCATCAAAAGTAAATAAACACTATTTTATTTTAAGTTTGTTCATTTTAACTATTGTAGTATATACATTTATAATTAGATGTAAGAATATAAAAAGGAATAAATAAAACTTACTTAATTCTAAGCTTTTTTTAATTAAATAAAAATAATGTAAAACGTTAATCAAAAATCTTGTGTAAACCCAATCTAAATTTTATGAAAAAAATATGTATCTAGAAAATATTTCAAAATGGATTTAATGAAAAAAAAAGTCTTTAAATATTAAAAGTTTAATTAGTTTATAATTAAAAGTGTTTTCTCTTTACTCCAAAAATTAAAATCTCATTTTAAGATTTTTCCTTAGTTTAGTTTTTTTTCTTCTGAAAATAAAATGTTCAAAACTTTGAAAATTTAAAAAATTAAATGAAAATAACGTACTCTAAAAATTATGGAAATAATTTTTTGTTTCCTGAACACTTTCATGTTTTTAGAATACGTTTTTTTTTCTTTTTCTTGTTTCAAACTTTATTTTGTAGCTAAAAAATAATGTAATTTTTTCAAAATATGAATAAAATATCTCTTGAAAGGTAGCTATAAAAAATATTTTAAACGTAAGCGTTGTATCTTAAGTTATGTAAACAGTTGATTTTCATCTTGGGGGACTTTTATGTATATCTTCAAAGATTCTTCTTAATCAAGATATTTTTATTTGTTTTATATTTTATAACCGTCGTTGAACAGCCAACCAATTTTTTGAATTTACGACTACTAAAGTTCAGCTCCGTAGACTTCTGATTTTGAACCCTATCCAGAAGACAAGAAAACTTCTGGATCGAGTATTGGGAGAAATTTGCCTTCTTGGAGGACTTTTTTATGGAATTAACCAGCATTTGCGTTACATGGAGAGGAAGATCACGGGGACGTCCTACGGTTAGCCTGACGGCAGAGGGACTCATGATCCGAATTCCACTGAGGATATTTCACGTCAGCACTGCGGTGTCGGTACAAGCCAGATGCCGATTCGTTTCAACCAGCCACAACTGGTGATTCGAATCCGGTTCACCTCATTGGAAGGCGAACGCTCTATCTCTCCCTTGAACCATCGAGGCTAGGATTTTTATTTAGAAGAAAAAAAATGACAGCAAAAATGAATTCTTGCCATGATATTCACTTACTAATTTTGAAGCTGTTATAGTGTTTTTAATTTTCTTCGCACACTGGTAAAAGCATTGATTCGCCGTTATGAAGAACTTGGGATCATTTTCCGTTGTAGACTTGAACCCACCTAGAATCGAATTGATGACTATCAGTTAAACTGGGAATCAAATTTATCGGTACGCAATGTTGACCATATTGACAAATGGGCACTGCAGGACTTTAATTCTCATGATCCCTTTCGGTAACAACAGGATTTTAACGTAGTACCTAATTTGATAAGGAGAAATACGCTGGTGCTCAAGTGTTAATAATAATTCGTAAATGTGAAATAATGTGAGTAAATATTGATGAAATTGTACAAAATCAAATTCGGTGAACCACTGTCTAAAGTTGTAACAGTATGCAAATGCAACACATTTCAGTTAGCGTCGACGTGTGCAAATAGATTGCGCATGGTGGAATGAGTATGAATCGTCATTTGTATTGTTGAAATCAGGCTGTTTATATGCAATAGTTGTCTTGGGTGAGTTAAACTAAGAAAAAACACTAAATGAACATGTTTTTTAAAGAAGGGACTGTTGGGGTGCTGAGACAGGCACTATTTCAAACCACAGAATCTCAAATTCAGAATATTCTTCAACGTGTGATCTCAAGACGGTGGCAGAGATTTCAAGTTCAAAGGCCAGTTAAAGATAGCCCAAGAGAAACAACCGCTCATCCAAATTAATATGATGCAATAAAGGTGCAACATCAGAGAGTTATTTTGATAGGAAAACTTTGTTCATCTAACGAAGTGCTAAACCGCTAAAATAGGAGATAGAGTGAATTTTGATATGGAAACACTATTCCCGTTTAGCATTCGCGTTGAACATCAGCATGCTAGAGATGGCATCATGAGCATGGCTGAAAGCCCTTATATAGCAAGACGGAAAAGCGAAAAAACTGGTACGTAAGACATTTTATTCCAGCATTTTTCTCGAAAAAAATAAAATATCTGTAACTATCACGATTTCTTTTATAATTTTGGCATATATATATAAAACTGCTTCTTTTCCAAGATAAAGTAGATATTATTGAATAGTTTTAAAAAGGAATAATTAAACTCCTCCCAAAAACTAGCAATAACTGAAAAGGTTTTACTACCAGCCTTCTCTCTTTTCCATCTCGCTTTCACCCCTGATCATGAGACCTATTTTCTTGACTTTTTTTAAGCTACCAAAATCTCAAATGGTGACAGATTAGTCAGAAAATTGGTATTTTGATTAGTTAAACCGGTCTGTATCTACAATTGGTTTATTTGGTGGGCATAGTTGTTGATTCATAGGCGCAAGTGTTTACATGATAGGTTCTGATTCATTTTAATATAAACACTTATCAAATAAGCAAGACGTTGCTTTTGTGCTTATGATATATATATATTTAAACATTATTTTAAAGAAAAAGTGTCCCATTCACAGAAAACTAATTATATATATATATATATATATATATATATATAAAATTTTCATGTGAATTGGACACATTTTCCAGGTCTTACATTTTGCTCTGAAATAATAGAAAATAAGATTAAGGAGGGATGCTAAAAACCTTATAGGTCGATAACCTTTTATTTATTTATTTTTTTGGTATACACTGTAAGTTTGTATTAATTTCTTTCAAACTAGTTATTTGGATAATAAAAGTTGTTAAAATCCTCAATTTTAAAATTTTTGTATGAATTACTCGTATAATAATTGAATATAATATTTCTAACCTTTTTGACTTAGAATTCTTTATATATTCACTTAAATATCTGTTTTGCGTAACTTTTACACATACTGTGTATCACAAGCAACGTTTCATAGTTTTCAAAATTTAAAGAAATAAAACTAAGAAACAAAAATCTTTGAAAAACAATTTAATTCTATCAATTCGTAAACTTTTTTTTTCAAAAATATGTCTTAGACATTAACACAAATTTCAATCCTCTTGTACGTCCCAAACCAATAAAAACTCTTCTTGATAGTATCAATACATTATTTTAAAGAAAATATCGCAAAAAAGTTATTTTTCAAACAATTAAAAATAAAAAAAGGAGAACGTCCAATACTAAATTACCTTCCTCGAAATCATGATTGCTGAATAGTATTTATTTTCTAAAGATTCTTTTATAAAAAAAATATTTTTTATTAAACTTTTCAAAGCAATTATTAAACTTTGTAAAATTCTAAAAGTTTTAAATTTTTTTTATATAATATAAAGCATAAAGTTTCTCTAAAAACAACTAAAAGCAAATGAAAAGCAAAAGATGCATACTTTTCACGCAAAAAAATTTAAATGTGTTCACGCTGTGAGAAAATTGTTGATACTTTAATCTGGAATTTAATGGGAAATGATTTTTGGAGAAGGAAATCAATAATTCATCTAGAGTTTTGCAACACTGGAAGGCTGAAGAATGGGCTTAAGAAGTGATTAAAATTGTTTAATAAAGACAGTCGACAAAAATATTGCTGTCGGTAAAATATTAGATTTTTCTTTGAGGGAAGAATATATTTTTAAAATGTATTATTTATGCGGAGCGTTGAAATAACAATTTCTAAAAAGTATAAATAAGAAAAGAATACGGATTATAGTTTATGTTTAATATATTTATAATATTTATTATTTATGCGGGAAATGAATATATTTTTAATATGTGTTATTTATGCTGAGAGTTGAAATAACAATTTCTAAAAAAAAGTATTAATAAGAAAAAAATACAGATTATAGTTTCTGTTTAATATATTTATAATATGCGTTATTTATGCAGGAAAAGAATATATTTTTAATATGTATTATTTATGCGGAGCGTTGAAATAACAATTTCTAAGAAGTATGAATAAGAAAAGAATATAGATTATAGTTTCTGTTTAATATATTTATAATATGTATTATTTATGCGGGAAAAGAATATATTTTTAATATGTATTATTTATGCGGAACGTTGAAATAACAATTACTAAAAAGCATGAATAAAAAAAGAATACAGATTATAATTTCTGTTAAAAAATAAATTGCAGTTTAAATTTCGGAAATTGTTGTTCATAAATCCTATAACTTATTGCTTTGAAATATTGAAATTTTACTGAATTTTATGACGGATGAATATTAATTTGTTGTTTTCGTTGGATATATTATTACATACCCTGTGATAAATTCATAATTTATATGAGTAGGATTCATATTCTATATGAATAATTCGTACCATGGATGAGAGAGTGACAAATTCATACACTAAATTTTCTCTTTTTAAATCTATTTTTCTTCTGGTGCACAGATTCTCATAAGCATTTAAATTCCTAGCACTATTATGAAACAGCACATTCCTTCAAATGGAGGTTTTTGTTCTCTTTATTAATATTAAAATTTTGTAATTTTTCAAAAGTAAATTCCTATTTTTTTCTCTAGCTAAAATTATCAAAAATAAGTTATCTAATATGCCTAAAATTATAAGCAAATATATTTTCTGAATGAACTTCGTTATTTAAATGAAATTTTTTATTGCTCGGTCAGGTTATAGGTCCGCAATCAGTTTCTTATTGCCACCCTGTGAGCAGATCCTGGATTTTTTTTTCTAAAATTTACCGTGAAATCGATATTATTGTTTTTTTTCCTTCGCTATTTTTAAGAATTTTTCTGATTTACCATTTTTGCACTGTTTACTCTTGTGTATTAAGTTTCTATCTATTTGCCAAATGATAAGTATATTTATGGTCAATTACCAACTTTTTTTTATCACTTAACCTAGAACAGAACATAGATTTTGTTTAAAATTTACTGTAAATTGGGTAAGGGCGGTCCTTTGCACTATTTTTATAAGCTATTTTCTGTACATGTCGCTGCTTTACCACTTTTTGTAGCAGTCACAATTAAGCATGCAGTTTTATTTAGCACACCATTAACGTTATTACACATAAATCTAATCAATGTTTTATTCATTAGGAAACTTCAATCGTAATATGAATATTTTGAATACTGAAGTAGTTTAATAGTGATTAAATTATGAAATTCTGATTTAAATGTTAAAAAAAAAAAAAAAAAAAAACAGAGCAAGACAGTAACTTGTATACATTCCCGCCAGAGACAAGGTATAACGGAAGGACGCTGGTTCGAAACTGCATTCAAATGTTTCTAAGAATAATTTCGATTGTATGTTGGAGTTGTAATTGAATAACCGGAAAAAAGTTGTTTAATAACTTGTAAATTGTAAAATAGCAGTAAATAACAAAAGGAACATTGAATAGCTTATAAATTCTGTAACATAATGAATCCTCGAATAGCATCAACAGAAATCACTTCGCAACACAATAAATAATTCATTTAACTTTCCCTTTTGCAAACCATTTAATTGAATATATTTTCTCCTTTGAATGAAATGGATGTAAACTATTTACTTGTAGGGGGAAGAGAAATCTATGGTTTATGTTAAATCCTTAAGATACTTTTATTTTTCATTTTTCTGTAAGAGTGTGCTTAATTTGTTCGTAATCTGTAATCTGCAAAACGAAAGAGCAGCACTGATCTCTGCACGATATATAGATTGCTGTTTTAACCAGAAGAACCATAGAAAACCAGAATTAGGAGAAACATAAATTTATAAGCTGCAATATTCCATAAGACTGTTCACAGCTTGATTATTGGCAATGGCAATAAAAGGAAAGTTGCCAAAATATATTCAGTAGATTTAATGAAAGTTAGCAAAAAACCAGTTAAGAGTGTAAATATTCGGAAACTTAGCGAAATACTAAGCGAGTCTCTAGTAGCTTATATAATTAGAGCGATTTGTTAGTTCCCATTTAAATTATTTAGAATGTAGTTACATTCGCAAACAATATTGGATAGTAATAATAACTAAGCCTAATCTAAGGTTGTGGAATGGAATTTAGTAAACTTTCATTCATTCAAATAATTAAGTAATTTATAAAAAAGGTAAGAGACGAAGACTCGTACTATCAGCAGAGATGGTGATTTGTAATGTTATAAATTAACGTGCTATTGTATGAATATGTTTGCAAAGTAAACAAAGAACGTTCATTTAAATTTTTCCCAACCAGCAATACAGAAAACTATATAAGACTCTGTGATGAAGACACGCACTATCATCAGAGATGTTGGTGTATAATGTTATATACAAATTTGCGATTCTATCAATATGTTTGTAAAATAAATAAAAAATATTTCATTTGAATTTACCCCAACCAGCAATACACTGAGCTATATAAGGATCAGTGATGAAGGCGCGTACAATTAAGAGAGTAGGGGGTGTATAATGTTATAAGCAAACATTCTATTCTATGAATATGTTTGAAAAGTAAGTAAAAAGAACTGTGTAGTGTTTCTTTACTATTGAAGAGCAACAGAGAGAAAAGTCATGTCACTGAATCTGTATATATCTGAATGCAAGATTATTTTGTTTGCTACTTTGAAAACTCTGTATAGCTAACTCACAAAGAGATGCAAAAGAAATGTATGTATTTTACATAAATACATAATTTCTGAAATCAATTTTTGGCTTTTGATTGAGCCTTCTATTAAAATTCATTACATCACAGTAGATGGAAGTAGTGTACTATTCCTTTAATGTTTAGATGCTCAGAAGAGAATTGAAACATCAAACATAAAAATTTCTTCTAATGTAAGTTAAAAACGTTGTGTTTGACGTGTCTACACAGGACGTGTTTTGGCCGCCTTCCAAAAAGCTATTGATGAATAAAAAGCCTGAACAAAGTGTTTCACTTTCGGTTTGAGAAATGACTTCGAAATTCTAAGAAGCCTTTATTTCTCACTACAATTTAGGAGTTATCGTGTCGATTCTCTTTTGTGAATAATCTTTTAAATTATCGGAGATCAAATTTCTTTCTTACTTCAGACAATGTACTCAAGTTATGTCGCGAAAAAAAAATGAAGTAAAAGAATTTTGAGTAATTTGTGGACAGGACGAAAATAGTGTGAACATTTTTGACGTTGTTTACCGTTAGTTGATAATATGGAAAACGTAGCTATCAAGAGAAAAAAGAAACATGCTTGTCGTAGAATCCGATATTCTCCTTGAAATGATACAAAATTTCTTTTAGACATATCTGCGAACTAATCATACACCTAAAATATTTTAGTTGACTTATGTGGTTCAGTATTATTAATAATATAAAAGCTTATAGCATTTTTCAAATTTTGATTGATGTCTTATTTTTATCCACCATGATGCCATTAGAAAATAAATAGCTGATAGTAAATTAAAGATGTTTTTTGAAGGATGTGTCGTTGCATAAAATTATGCTATTTTGCTATAAAGATATTTCGTTCATAACTGCTGTGAGCTTAGAATAGTTACTCATGTCAGTTAGGCCAAGTTTACCCATCTTTATCCAGCACCCTCTATGTTTATTCTGAAAATGTTGCAGAATGTCAATATGGAGAAAAGCTACATTTACAAGAAAGCTACATTTTTCTGGTCAAATTCTCAATATAAAAATATTTGCTTCAATGTTGCATTATTTGATTTCATAAAAATTTATATTAATACACTGTGAAAGAAATTAATATTAATACACAGGTGAAAAAATGTCGCCAAATCGGTGATTTTTAAGAAAGTTTAATTACTTTTAAAATATTTTAGTTAATTGTTAGTTCTAAAGTTTAAATAAAGTTTAAAATTATTGTATTACTTTTTTAATATAACTATAATTATAAAGGTTAAATTTAATAGTTTTAAATATAGTTATAAAGTATTAATTAATATGTTTATAAGGGCACTTAATGGCTTTGTTTAATTCATTGGCGAGAAAACTTCGAGAAACTAAGTTAAAGAATGGGGGTATCTAAGCGGAACTCTCAAATTGTTAAGTTGGAATGATTGTCTACATACAAATGAATACGCGGCGTGTAAAGCAGGAAATTCCTTTTAATGTACGTCATATTGGTTATAAATTCAGCAGTCACTGGTAGAGCCCAGCAATCCCTGTTTAATACTAGAAAGACAGATGGAGCTAATTTAACATCACTTGTTTTTTTTTTCGAAACATAACGGAAAATAACTTACTGATAGTGTTTATGGTTACTGACTTTCCGTAATTTGATCAAATTTAAGTGCTTATTTAATCATTTATATGCTAGGCTTACAAAAACGTATATCTAGAACTTTATACCCCTAGTGAAGAGAGGTCGACGGTAACCCCCATAGGTATTTTGGTAGGCAGCGGAATATAAATGAGTCATCATCAAAGTCACTTTCTAAAATTAGTAATAGCTCCAATTTAAAAATATTATTATTAAAACGATCTCATTACTATAAATCTTAAAATATCTAATTATTAAAAAAAAATTTTTTTCAATTTTTATAAGAACATCCAATAGGTTTATTTTGAAATTAAAGTTTATTTTGCAATGAGCTTTATTTTGAAAATAAATCTCATCGCATTTTGAGAAAGTTTTGCAACAATGTAATGGAAAAAAAGTTGTAAATGAAAATACGGCTGCAGAAACGTTTAGTAATATAATTGTTAGTGTAATTTTCAGTTTAAGAGGTAATAAAAATCCTACTATACCAATATTTTCATAGATATCAAAGATAAAATTATAATAAATCATTATAACTCCGTTCACAAAAAAAAATCAATAAAATACTTTTTTCTCAGGTAACTTAAGTTTTACAAAAAGCATCAGTTTTTCTTTAAAAAAAATGATTCTAGCTTCGATACAAACTCATTACATCATGACAGATTTTTATACAATGTAATGTAAATAAAGGATGCTAATGAAAGTGTGTGTATCCACTAGTGTTTCCAATTAACATACCATAGCCTAATAATTTAGCATTTGCATTGATATCATAAACACAAATGCAAAACTATTTTATTAGATATCAAATCATAATAAACTAGGAGGCTTCGCCCTCTGCTCGCTGGCGCTCATCAACCCCCGGAACTGCTTTCGCAGTTCATTTCGGATTGCTTCGCAATCCAATGCTCGTCTAGCTTTCTTAACGTCTAGCTTTTGTATACTTTTTTTAATACTGTTCCGAAAACTTTTTCACTGTAGAAAATTCTGAACCTGTACATTTCAATATTAATTTGAAATTGCAATTGTTAATTTGGGCATTTGGCGATACAACATTTATAGAATTGAAGGATTTGTTACGTCAAGCGCTCAGGTATCATAATTTTGATTTATGTTGCTAAGTTAACTTTAGAAAAATTCTATGGCTGGCAACAGCATTTTTATTTTTTAAATTGTTTATTTTTGCCTCAGCTGAATTGAACAACCTGATAATGCTCACTCTGGTTATTGTTTCCGTTTTTAAAAGCGCTATATGTTGAGCCACCTCAGCTAGATTTGGCATGGGACATTTTTAGATGCAATCATTGCTCGATTTTCTAACGTTGCCATTCGGGAAGTTGAAATGAGGCTTTCTTTTGGTACCGTGTAAGAGAAATATATATATAGATTCACTTACATAAGAAAGTTTAATAATTCTAAAGATTGTAAATAATCCCATAAACGTTGGCATATTTTTTAAAAAAAATAATAGGACACGCTGCAAGTAAAGCTCAATTCATCATGAAAATTTTTTATAACAATGTAATGTAAATAAAGGGAGTAAAAGAGAGAACGTTCCAATAGTTAGTCATATTAAGAAGCTATAAGAAGCTTACCTATCTAGTATTTTTATTGATATCACAAACGAAAAATAAAACATATTTCATTAGATACTAAATAATCATAATAAATTCACTCTTATGAAAACTAAATTTTCAACAGATTCGGTAACGGCTGTTTAATAAAAAAAAATAGTACTTTTTCCAATTAAATCTCATTTCATCATGAGAAATTTTAATAACAATGTAATATGAAGCGTGTAAATGAAAGAGTTTTTCTAATAGTGCTTCTGATTAAGATGCCATAGAATGTTTACCTATCTAGTATTTTCATTGATATTACAAACAACAGATCAAACATATTTTGTTAGATAGAATAGATTAATAATATATACGATCTCCTAAAAATTAAATCTTTCAATAGATTTAAAAATAATCCCACAGGCGTCTATATATTTAAAAAATAGTACTCGGTTCAATTGAAACTCACTAAATCACGAGAATTTTCTTTAATGTAAGTAAAAGGCGTCAATGAAAGTGTGCATCCAATGGTGCTTTCAATTAAGAGGCCACGGAAAGCTTAATAATCTAATAATTTCGTTGATGTCAACAACGTCAATGTAATCATTTTTCTTTATTCAATATTAAGGAATCATAATAAAATTACTCTCATGAAAACTAGATTGATGTCATTGAAAATTGAAAACTCATGAAAAACTAATTGTAAATAATTTTATAATTTCGGTTTATTTATAAAAAAATATACTCGTTTCAATCCCTTCACCGTAAGAAATTCATTGTAAGAAATGTTTGTAAACAATGTAAAGTGTATCTCAAACAGTGCTTCCGATTAAAAATCCATAGAAAGGTTGACAATCTGGTATTTTTATTGACATCAAAAACAGCAATGAAAATATATTTTATCAGATATTAATGAATCACAATAAATTTCCTCTCGTAAAAACTAAACAGATCAAGAGATTGTAAGTTTTTCCATAAATGCTAGTTCTCTTTAAAAGTAAAATATTAATATCTCAAATTTTAAAATAAAGTATTTAAGTTTTAAAAAAAACAGTTACATTTCTTCAAAGATTTATAATAATCTCTTAGACCAATCTTTAGTAATTGAAACTCATTACATCACCTATTAAATTAATAGTTCATATGAGAAAGTAATAGTAGTTTTATAATAACAGGATGATTATACTTATGAGAGCCTTCATTAAAATTATTCCTAATTTATTAAATGAACTATGTCTATAAAGTCTTTGATAATATCTTTACACAATTTTTCTGAAATTCATAAGCGCTAATTGCGAAAGATAGCTAAAAGCTTTCATGCAAATCACTCTTAATGACTTAAATAAAGTACTGCTCAACTCAAGGTTAAATCATTTCAATAATGATCTTCTTAAGTACTTGAGATATGATAAGATGCATTCTTTTGAGTAATTTATTAGATCAATTAATAAAAGCATTTTTACTACCCCACTAAATTAAAATTAATCGCAAGCTCTTCAATAACAGAAGATGGTTATCTGATGGATAATTCAATAATCGATACATTGAAATTAAGAATCAATTTTAATTTTGTGTTTGAGCTTTGATATTATTAACAATTAAAAAACGCTGATCTTATCAGATAAGTAACAAAGTATGAATATGAAAAATACAAGACGTTGAATAATATAATTTTGAAAATTTAACTGTATTTAAAAATATGTTTTGATACTCATTATTTTTTTTAAATTTTTGACAGTATTAAAAAAATATTAATAATAAATTTTAAAAAAATAGCAATAAATTGATAGCAAAAAATCTCGTGGTTTATTTTTCTAATAATTGCGTTGAATTCAATTGACTTTAACTGAGAATAGATAACGATATAGATATAGATTGAGAATAGATACAGATAAAGAATAGATAAGATATCTGATAGAAAAGATATCTGATAGATAACCTCAGAAACTGATACGTTGAAAACGTGTAGCAATTTTTAATTAAATAATATAATTTAAAACAGATAAGTAACGAAGTATAAATACGAAAAAGTTAATATAGTGAATAATATAATAAATTTAAAAACTAACTAATATATATATATATATATATATATATATATATATATATATATATATATATATATACGTTTTAATATTCACTATTTATTTTTTAAATTTTGACATTATTAGTAAATTTCGCATTGAAATATTCACAACTTTAAAAGCAATAATAAATTGCTATCATAAAATTCTCGTGGTTCCCTTTTCCAATCCTTGCGTTAATTCTATTAATTATAATTGATAAAAGATAAAATATCAATGAAAATGAAAAAAAAAATAATTACGAATGAAAAAAAGTAATGCTATTTTACAAAAATAAAATATACAAAAAAATGTTATTATTTCTTTTTAATTTGAAAAAAAAAGCAAAACGTTATTGCAGTTTATATTACTTTTTAGAAGCACATTAAAAACTATTTATTTTTACCCAACATAAGACAATACGAATATATAAAAAGTATAAATTGAAAAAAACATTGTTAAGAGTATTAATCACCTTAAACTAAGCATTAAAATAAAAATAAAAAAACTAACTGAAGTAGCATTTTAAAATAGAACAGTTAAAAGAAATATATAAAATTAGGTGACATTTGAAATTAATTATTTGTTTAGTAACAACCAAATTTCGAAATTCCCATAGGTTATTTTATCTGGATTAACTTTCAAGGAATTTAAATCATGGCACAAAATATATTTCCAATTTTTTACTCTTAAATAAGCTTTCGATTCTCAAGAAATAATCTTATTATATTTATTTGATAGAAAAATATATCCCAATGCTTCTTGTATTTTATTTAAATCTAATTTTAAGATAGCTTTTTGTATTAAAAGAATATTTAAATATTTCGCTAGCCTGAAAAATAACTTCTCAATAAACGCAACGTAAATGTAGGAATGATTTTAAAATTTTTTTACGCAGATTAAAATCTCAAAATCTCCATAATGAAGATTTATATAATGAAATATTTTCTTTCAATATTTTGCTTTTGTAAAATAAAAGCACAATTTTTTATTGTGAACAGTGTGCAAGAAAGAAACGGACCACCCTGAATAACTTTTTATCTAATAATCGGATCTTACGTTCTGGGACTGAATCTCAATAGATTGTTGAGAGGAGGAACTCAAATTTGCTAATTAATTAGTGCAAAAGATAAATTAAAATACAAAGTCAGACACAAAAAACGTACTTTCTCTGAATAAGCATACCTTTTTATCGACTGATTCATATTCCTGATCTCCAAAATATGGGGGGGGGGGCAAGGGTAACTGCAATCTGGAAAATATGGTGCGAATAGTTTGGTGAGGAGAGTGCTCCAAAATTGGGACCCCTTCTTGTTAATTTCATTTTTTGTGTAATTCAACATATCTTAAAGCTTTTTGGGTGATTTAAACTATTTTTTTTATATAATTATAAAATTCGTTTATCTAAAGATAATTAAGTGCACAAATTAACTTTTAGTAAATGTTTTTTTCTTCTTTTTATTGTTAAATTTAATAATAGTCGGAAGACTTTTAAATTATAAGGAATAAAATTTTAACAAAATTTTCAAGAATGCATATTAAAGTGAAAAAATATAAAATTTTTGGGAAATCGGTAGAATTGAGAAGTTAAATTATGGAAGATTCGTTTTTTTAAAACTGGATTTCTCAGAAACTATTCAAACGATTTTGCTCAAATTATAACGAATTTAGAAGTATTAAGAAGTTAAAATTTCTTGAAACAAAATTTTTCTTAAATTGCATAGTTTTAGTTTTTTCCTCCAATTTTATCGATAAAATTCCCTTAAACAACTTCATGTTTTTAAGAGACATAATACAGTGGTCATAATATAGTACTGTTAATTATTTTGTATTTAAACTGGTTTCTAAAGAAAAAACAATTTAAAAAGTTGACAGGAAAAAAAAATTAGGTTTGCTTGAAATGCCTCACCTGTAAGTCTTTTTGTAATTACATATTGTTCAATTATAATTTTTATAAGTCTTTATTATATGGTGACCTGTTAAATCAAATTTCACGCACTAAATTTCAAGAAAAAAAAAACTTTAAAGATATTTTTTGTATATTTTAAAACGTAGAACAAAAATTCACTAGTTGCTTAAATCATTAAGAATAAAGCATGTAAATATTATGGATTCAAACTAAAGCTTTCCAATAACGTTAAGAGTTTGGTTGTTCAAATGACATTAAAATCTTTGACATCAAACAGGTATATGTTTCGCGATAAACAGAAGACAATTTAAAACGAGCAGTTGCGAAGTTTTAAATTGAATGAAAATATATTGAGGAAGCGAATACATTTGTATACCAACTATACTGAGTGTTACTTTATCTAAGACGTTGAACAAGGGGGTGAGGGTATTCCTAAATACCTGTAGAAGTATGGCTTCAGTTTTTACAATAAGCATTCCGAAAAAGGAAATGAAATTTTACTTCGTGTAGTAACTTTCTATAGACTAAATAAATATACTTTTTTCAAATAATCAAATTGCATGATGCTGAAGATGATTCAGCAAATTATTCCTCATAGACTGTAAAACTTTATGGTAAAAAAAATACCGGCTTTCAGTGTGCCGATATTTTTCACCGCAATGTTTCTCACTGGAACAAGAAATCTGATATACCAAGATTTTTACAGTAATAATTATCGTAAAAGCACCGAATCAGTCTAGTTAAATATTTATTTCCGAAAAAGTTACGGTATAATATTTTACCGTAGAAATGGATTTTACGTTAAAACGGAATTCATGTATGATGCACCTAAAATGCCGGACCTTTGTACCGTAATTTGATCCAGAATTTTTCATAGTATAGCCCGATAATGTCAAACAGCACGCTTTCTAAAATATGCAGACAATAAAATTTAGAAGAAAGCTAATTTAGTTTTGAAAATTTCAAGTCAATTTAGACTCAGTCAGAAAAGGGTAATATGTTTCATGAACCTTGTTTGAACTAAATACTTGAGTCTTAACTAAAATATAGATTTTTTCTTTAATTAAGATAAACATAGTTATCTATTGTGTATCTAAGTTAATATTGCGCCTTCACTTTCAGAATATTTTTTTTTGTCATAAAATATAGTTGATGGAGCAATAAATATTGTCAGTTCTTACGAAACATTCTACAGATGAAAACATCTATAAAAGTATTTCATTTATTTAGAAGTCGAGGAAATTTGAGCAATGGTATAATTTCAAGCAAAACCACTTCAATTGCAAGAGAATGACCCGATATTGTATTCAAAAATGCAAAAGTAAGTAACGTTGGCAGGGATTAGGATCCAAAACAGCAATGTTAACGACAATTTGAGTACTCCTATAAGACCATGGAACACTACTTAAAGTACTTTATTTTGCGAGAATCTGACCTGAGATAGTAAATAGATTTCCATCCAATATGAGACAGAGTGCAACAGTAAGTAATGGCGGCAAAGAGAAAGAGCGAAAACATCAATGCAAACAACAAATTGAGTCATGCTATAATTTCATGGAAGAATACTGAAAACGCTTCATTTTGTAAGACTCTGACCCGGCACCGTAATTAACTTCCTCATATGAGACTATGTGCAAAAGTAAGTAACGAAGATCAAGGCCTAAAACAACAAAGTAAATGACAATTTTTACGAATCGTTCCATAAAATATCAATTTCCTGCATATTTGTAATGCATTTTTATTTTTATTTAAATACCAGCGTTAAATATTTCTAATATGATTTTCGAAACATTTAAATTTGAAGAATATATGATACATTAACATTATAGTTTTTGCTTCTGTAATGTATTTAAAAATCACCACAAACTAATTTAAAGTAAAAATTCTGCTTTAAAAATATAATGTTAGTTATCACGCATTGTATTTATAAATATCTCATTTTATAATTCAAGCAAGCATGCGATACTCATGACTCTTGACTATGCCTGACGTAATATTAAAGATGTAGCTTTAGCAAGAATTCTGTGCTAATGTTAAGAAGTCATTGAATCTCTTAAGTCTCTTAAAAGAGAAGAGGATCGATTTGTCTTATAAGACAAGGGAATAAAGGCATGCAATTAAAGAAAACCACTAAGTTTCTTTTTTTGGGACTATTCCAGTAATTGCTGACTCTCTTAGGAATAATGACTGTAACTAGCATAGTAGGAAACATTGTGGGCAATTTATTACTCAAGTTCGTATCTAAATGTAATAAATATTTCAGAAAATAATAATTAAAATTTGATTTTATTAGAAAAAAAAAACTTTTGTGAAATTTTAATTTAGGGTGTAGATGTAAATTTTATTTTTTTTAATAATTTTTTTATGTAATTTTAACACCAGTTGGCCCCTCTTGCATTTTTTAAGGACAAAGAATCCGATATTTAAAAAACAATTAACCAAAGATCAAGTCATCCACTCGCACTGCTCCAGGGAAAGTGGCTATTTTACCGCTTGGATGCTCGTGCTTTCATTTCATTCATATTTTAGACACTATTCAATTGAATTAACGGAAAATATCTTTGGAAATATTGTTAATTACAGAAGGGTGTTGTTGTTCTGTATCATTACTACAGTGACTGTTCAAATAGGAAACTGTGATGTACTTTTTTACTCAAAACATCATATTTTTCAGTCATAATAAACAATCTATGTACCCCTGTAAGCATTTATTTAAAATTTATCATCAAATTTCTATTCTAAAATTACGGTAAAATAACTAACAACAGTCGGTCCATCCAATTAATCATAAAGTTCATAGTATAAAACAATTTTTTATCTTTACAGTTTTGAAAGAGTTTACCACTAGTATGGTAAAACTACCATATAGTTTTGTATTCATGGTTTTCATTTACAACATTAATAACTAGCATAGTTTAAGAACCGTCAAACTGAAATTTAATATTACGTTGGAATTAGTTTATGTAAGAAAATGGATATTGGTGTTAGGTTGTGGTTAAGTTATGTGTGTCAAATGAGACATGGAATGTAACTTATTTAGTTTATCTGGTAGTGCCATCTATAATGAGCAAAGAAAATATTAGACTTTTTGCGTTAAGCAAATTTAAGGTGCTACCATCTATACTTAATTAAGAGTGTCATGTCCTAATATTCCTGGGTCACAAATTGGAGAGTGCAGGACATTGGGAACTTTTCATGTCTTGAATGAACAATTGGATCAAATATTAAGGTGTCAACACTAAGACTTGATACAGAGTTCTATCAGTCATGAGATTGATAGATTAGCAGTTCGGCTATATTATGCACCCACCTGCAAGGATCAAACAAGCTTCATTAGGGGAGCCTATTTGGTGCGATAAAATTAGGGTTATTCCGTATTAGGCAAAAAACAGTTAAAAACGGTTTTTCTCACGGTTAACTCTTGGAATACCATTTTATTTATGGTTATTTGTCTGTTTTGTTTGAATATAGTGTAATAATAATTAAATAAGTTGTTATTTACCATTTTTCCGAGAAATTTCTCACAATAAATAACATTTTCTTAAAACTAAATATTTGAATGCTTCTAACATGTCAATTAAAATACAGCTTGAATTTAATCCACATGTTGTGACATGGATAATTGATCAAGTAAGTTTATTGAAATAATCTTAAGATGTTCGATAGCTGCATTCCTAAATTTTGGGGAAAAACATGGTTTAAGATATTATTTTACTACTAGAAGCATATAATGTATTTTCAAAAACGGGAAATCTAAATTTATTCTTTATATGATTGTTGTTAATGTAACATGACGCTTTAATATACGCAACAAGTTGTGTTTAACATTATATTTTTAAAATGAATACTTAAAATTAACATTTATTTCAATACATTTAATTTTGAAAAATTATACAGAAATTTGTGACTAATGCATTCCGATTTATAGAACCTTTCAATTTGGAAAACAAACACAAAACGAAAGAACATGGTTTTCCACTTATTTTATTACATCAATAAAACCCCTGATGTATACCATTAGAGTTGATTTAAAATATAATTGAAGAGATTAAAAATCAAAGATACCCAGAATGAGATCATTTATCAATGTGAGTTACTCTCAAAAACTAATTTTATTTTCTCTTTAAATGTCTTCACGTACATTACGTGCTGGAAGAGACTGTGAAACTACCATCAATTTCTCTTTTTCTTGCAAATGAAATTTGTAATAACGATTCAAAGCAATATTCTAAATGCAGGGAATTTACGAGATAAAGAATAAAGTACTTTAAGAGCAAAATAAAAAGTTATTTAGTAATAATCTGTTCAAACCAAATGTGCATTACGATGTATGCTTAATTAATAAAATAAATATTCATATTTTCAATAAAATAAAACTATTTCATATAAACTATTTAGTTGAAATTTTAAATGATTATTGAGTTTTAAATTCAATGGAAAACGATGACTTTTAGAAGAAATAATTTCAAATCACCTTTAAGGTTTTTGTTGGAACCTTTCTTCGTTTTTGATATTTAAAGTAATGAACATGTGAACGTATTTGTAGCAGTTATTTTAGTTTAAGTAAATGGTAATGAAGGATTAAAAAAATTAAGAAATTTAAAGACAAGTTTCAACATTTTAGTAAAAGCTTTGTATGAAATAATTTTAAGATATAAAAGCATTAAATTTCTTTCATTATTAGTTTGATGCTATCAAGAAATGCTTCTCCCCGTGACCATTTTTGTTTACACTATTGATGTTATGGTTCTGCAAATATATGGGCGAACCTCAGGAATCATTAACCTGTATGTCT
This sequence comes from Parasteatoda lunata, assembly GCA_949128135.1. NCBI lineage: Eukaryota > Metazoa > Arthropoda > Arachnida > Araneae > Theridiidae > Parasteatoda > Parasteatoda lunata. Next base: position 44,665,646 of record OX421975.1, read on the forward strand.
TTAACCTGTATGTAACTTGTATGTAACTTTACCTGTATGTAACTTTTCTTATATGTAACTTGTATGTAACCTTTTCTTCGTTTTTAACCTGTATGTAACTTTTCTTATAAATATATAACATAATAAGCGAAAATTAATTCTAATAAAATTACAGGAATAACTATGCATTACTAACTTTAAGATACGTATAGTTTTGATCACAAGTAACTTGCTTTTGGCTTTCATTTCTTACTTCAATCCTACATTTCACAACTTTTCATGAGTGTCGCTTAGAGTGTTTAACATACTTTTTATTTTTATTTTTTGTCAATATGTATTCTGTTTAAAAAAACTGAAAACCACTAAAAACATAATTTAGTAGCTCAGCTGTACTATCATATTTTCTTGAATGATATTTTTCGTGAATATTGACGTTTGCAAACACTTAAAGCTTGTCGCCAAATTTTGGCACGTCAAACCGTAACCATCAAAAATTGAAGAAAAAAAAAAGGTATACAATCCAATTCTGCGAGTAATAAACTAATGATACAAGTTTGTTCTACTTTAAATAAGCTTTTGGAATATCACTAACATAAAACTCGCAGAATTAGATTGTATACCTTTTTTTTTTTTCAATTTTCGATGGTTACGGTTTGACGTTTATAAGAAAAGTTTAAAGACATATGTTAATGATTCCTGAGATTTGCCCATATATCAGAATTACAAGTTAACGCAAAATCAAATTTTAAAAAAAAGCCAAAGATATGCCAATAAATGAGAAACTATAAACTTTTAAATGTACTATAAACTATAAAACTGTTTAATGTCATTAACGTGCGAGTACTTATTACAAAGCTGTTGGTTAGAGATGATATTTAACTTTGAATTTGAAATAGTCTTAATATAATGATAATTTTATATTTGAAAATTCGAATAACACATTACAAAAATTTCATTCAATTATTAAAAATCTAATTAATATCGATTAACATTTTATGCCGCAATTGTGACAGAAATTTGAGCTTGTAGGCATTGAAATGCAATACAAACGGTACTAAATTTCTTTTAAATTTGTTAAAAAGCTTTTTATTATTTTTGTAACAAAAGCTATTAATTTCGAAGAAAAAATACATATTTGATTGTATTAAACATTTTTTTACATAAATATGAAAGTACTTTAAGAATAGAAAAGAGGGACATTTTTAGGAGAAAAAGTTTTAAACCATAAAATCATTAACTGACTAAAGAAAATACGAAATGAAAATTATGAATTTCTATGTTTATTTATTTTTTAGTCAGTCTTCAAAATTTGAGAACCCGTATTTAAAGCTTCTTAAGAAATAAGGCAAAGTAGCATATTTATTTAGGTTGTGGAGAGAGATAATTATGCGACATCGTTGGAAGGCTAATAAAATTATTAGAAATTACAAATTATTAGTTCATTATTTTTAAAAAAACTAGATTTCTTAAATATGTAAAATTCATTATAGGAATTTGATGAAATTCATCTTTGACTATGCATTTTACTTTAATTTAATTAGACGTCGAACTTCATCGTCAATTAAATTAACAGCTACAAATATAAAGTGAAAAATAAATAGTAATTTTCTTCATTATTTTGGCTATAATAACAAATAAAATTTAGTAATATATTATTACTCCAGCTTTCGAATCTTGAAGAATAAATAATCTTAAAGTTATAAACTAATCAAGTTGATTATGAGAAGATAATTAAGTTAAAAAATGTAAGAAAGCTCAAAAGCTACGGGATAAATAATATTACTCTTGCACTCTGAAATTTCATGGAGTTGATCAGAAAGTAATAAATGTAAATTAATTAGATTTCTTTTCATTTTTCAATATATTTTCTAAGTGTAAATTCATTATTAGTCTTTTTTTTATTTTTCGAGTAATTATTTTTGAAATAAAACAATTATTTTATCTATTAACTCATTTCGCACTTTATCAATATTCATTTAAAATTCTTGAACCATGAACAAGCATGAGGAAATAAGTGAATACATTCAAAATATAATTTCTTTAAAACATTATTTTTAACTGTTTTTTCTTTCAAATAATACTTTCCTTTTTTTTTCTTTTATAAAGATCCGCAATCAAAACTAAATATTAAAAAAAATATTCAATAAGTGCATAAAATGCTTTGTATTCGTTTATATATTATTAAGTTTTTATTGTTGCTCTGTTTTTTTTTTTTTTTTTTTTTTTTTAAATTATGAAAAAATATTTTATTAGAAAAATATTTTGTCCCATTTGAGAAAAAAAAGGCGAGATGCATTTTCTTTTCTAGTTACTTATTGTGTCCAGTTCTCTGAAGACAAATAAAATCCTTACAGATAAATTAATATAACTTAATGGTAGTTTATGCTCTTAATTTCGCAGTAAGCTATGGTTAACAGAGATCAACACATACCACAACAAACCATGTTCTAATCATGATCTTATCGAGATTTTAACTACTAATTATTGTTGAGTTTCTTGTGGTTTAAACTAAATAGTTATAGGTAGTTAATACCTGTAGGTTGCGAACCTAAATAAACCGAAAAAGTAATTACTCAATAATTTTAATTACATTTCGTTTTTACGTACTTTATTTTAAATTTTTGAATTAAAAAAATATCATCAATAATTATCAATTATTACTAATGTCTCTTTAATCGTCTCTTCTGTCCTTTCCATAAAATACTTTAAAGAAGATAGTTATGATAACGATAGAAGTTACTAAAAAGAAGTTATACTGTGCATATTTATATTTAAATATTAAGCATTATTATAAGTTTTATGATTTTTAAATGTGTAGCAGAAGTGATTTAATGGTTTTTGTAAAAGAAGTCTTTACAAAAAAAAAATTTATTTGAGTACGGTAAATGTCGCAAATGACTCACTTTTTGAAGAATAGCTACTTAATTTTTGGCAGGCCACTATTTAGCTTTTCATATCTCAATAACTACTCTTTGAAAATATATGTTCTAAAAATGCTCACATTTTTTTAAGAAAAATAAATATCTGGTAGATAACTAAACTATAACTAGATAAAATTAAAAATTTGCACCCTAAATGGAGTTTTTACAACTAGAAGTTAAAACTTGTTAATTTCTTTATTTAACCAAGCCCTTTAGAAAAAATTTTTTTTCTCGATATATGGCACTCTGAATTTAGTTACAGATAGCCAAAATAAATGTAATTTTATGTTTCAATTTGTGAATTTATTTTTTCGGTGAAATCTTCATTATCTGATTGTTTAAATCATTTTGAAACTAGTTAAAAATATCAAAACAGTTGATATTAAAGTGAAATGAAACAATAGATATATTTCAGACAGCACTGGTTGATTTGGAACAGAAGGTTAAACTTAATACAATAATTGAACAATTTTTCTTACATTTTCTTTTACTGCATCGACTCTACAAATCTAATTCAGAAGCCTTTAGAGCGCGAAACGTAAGTAGCTTTAAAACCATATGATTAGCTTTGATGAACATAACTACACTGAAATCCAAAATAACATTGCAAGAAAAATATATCCTTAAACAATATGAATTTATGGCAGCAGAAAAAAGTGGATGACAGAAAAATTAAATCGCAAGAGGTGCGAGAAGAGCAACACAGTATGTGCTTTTCTTAAACTATGAGGATATTTCAGTCCCATGCACTTCTTCAGAACAAAGGATCCTTGCTGTCGGTCATCCTAAGAAACTGAGATGTCCCTAGTCTACAAGTTTGACATTCGAGCAAATGGTGCCTAATGACTGCCATCATAAGAATCTGGCATGTCTCCAGTCCACTACTTTAACCTTAGAGCAAATGATGCACACTAACTGCTGCCATAAGAAACTGAGATGTCACCAATCCACAAGTTTGAAGAGGAATACCACTCTTTCCGGCAGATAGGATGTTACTCTTTACTTACTAATATTATGAATGAGCACCTCAATTCGAACCGCTACAGGATCATGTCTATAAAACATTTCTAAATAAAAAATATTCTTATTGCCTGATTTCTTTCATTTTCACATAAATAATTAAATCACAGTTTTTTAGCAGTTAAAATTAAGGAGAATAAACATTAGAGACTTTACACGCACTACCAGTTTTTTCAGTTCTATAATACTGTAAAAATTTCACTACCAAACACACTGTAAAACTATTTCGGATTAAATTAAGGTATAAATTATCGGTAATTTGATAAATAATTATAGCATGAATTGAAAATATTATACCGTAATTTTTACTGAGATATTCATTTAACCCTTTGATGCAGATTTTTTATTTAGACGCATTTACATACCTTTTTTTGGTCATTTCTACTTATTTAGGTCAAAAGTGAAAAATACAGTATTTATCATTTTAATAGTTTATGGTTATTAAATACGGCATGGAGTACCCAATTCTTTTTCTGCGTAAAAGTTAAACATGATTGATTTACAAAAACAATTATTGATAATTTTTTGAAGACAAATGAAAGAAATAAAATTTAAACTTCATTTTTTAGACTTTATATTTTAGTAAAAACGTAATTACGATAATCTAACAGATTTTTTGATCTACAGGATTCGCATTTAACTAATAGACTACTTATTTTAACTAAAAAGTTTAAAAAAAAACACATTTTTGGTAGTAATTAGAGTCAGCAAAAAATTAATATATAAATAAATAATTAGCCAAAAAAAAATAAAAGGGAAGCCGGTGTCTTATCTGTGTCAAAGGGTTAAAAAGAGTGATTTCATGGCAATTATTACTGAAAAAACTACAGTATATCAGATTTTTTGTTCCGTAACATGTTTCGCAAAAACTGGATTTTACGTTAAAAAGTTCTGGCACCATGAGTGCAACTTATTCTTTCCGAAATTTGACCTGGATTCCATTTACAGTGTCTCTGTACATTTTTTAAAAGGAATTCTACATATTTTTTAAGATATATAATTAAATATATATTTCAAATCGTTTAATATGTATTTAGATTAATTCTTCTTTGTCATTCCTTTTAACTATGGAATGTATTCTTTTATAACTAGATAAAATCCATAAAAAAACACAAAAATTTTAAACTTAAACCAGTTTTATTGAAATATTCAAAGGATTGTTTCCGTAAAAATCCATACTTTTGAGACCCTATTTGGCATGGAAATAACTTGTTTGCGCCTGATAAATTTTACATCCTTGAGCATGATTAAACAGGCATAACCATTAGTGAAATCATGTAGAGAAATTTCAGTTATGGTTGAAATGTTTTGATAATAGTTTAATTAAACGACAAACTTGCTTTAAAAGATAAGTAAGTCAATAACAGTATTGCCACGAATATATATTTTTTTAAAATCCTATTTAAAGAAAATGCTGAAGTTAATAAAACGAACGGTTGAAAGTAATAAAATGTTTTTGCATTAGCATGAATACCATTCATTTGATGTATAGAGAAAATGTCAAATATATATGTGAGATATAATGTCAAATATGTGAGAAAATGTCAAATATAAAATTCCGCATTTTAAATTATAAGAACGTTTAAACCAAATGTAAACAAATTATTTAAACTGTCTAAATTGTGATTATAAATCTTCTGAGTGTGTACAGTTTTAAAGTGTTTTTGATAACTTTGACTGCTTTCAGTTGATAAATAAGTTTAAATTATGAGACCAGGACTTATTAGGAACCTCATGTTTTCAAAATGTTTGTTCTTAAACCATTAAATGTTTGTTCAAACCATCAATGTTTGTTCTTAAACCATTAACCTGTTCCACTTAGTCCCTATTTCTTATTAGTCCTATTTGTTAAAGCTAATAAAAGACACATATCTCTACTTACTAATTCTTAAATTCATATATTCCATTAAATCAATTTTGTTGATGAATTTTAGCTTAATATAAAATGCAATAGAAATTAAAGCCATCGGCAAGTACCATAAATATTATTTAAAGTTCTTTGTGTTTAAATTTATTGAAACAGCATGTTTTTTACAAAAAAAAAAAAAAAACAATTCTGAATTCTGAGGATTTTTCAGCAAGTTTTTACTACCTTAATTTTATCCTATGCAGTAAAGACTGGGGTATATAACGAGAAGAACGGTCATTAGTCGATTACCGAATTAATTCAACGTCAAAATAACAATATTAAATGTGCAAAAATTTTATGTTTATAACGAGTTTAAAAACTACTAGCCCTCCACCAAAGTGACATTTTTTGAGGGAAATGCATCTTTCTGTTAAATAAATAATCCCAAGAAACTGAAGTGGTAAAATATTACCTGGTTAAAAACAAAATTCGCTTCAAAAATATATAAATACGAAATGACTGTTTTCATGTTTCAAGCACTCAAAATCAGCCACCCATTTTTAAGACATGCCAGTCTTTTGTTTCTTCTTTGTCTTGCAAGTTTTGAAAATGGGTGTTTCGACTGGCATTTGAAACATGTTGACTGTTATTTCCTATTTATAAATTTTTGAAGCGAATGTAGTTTTTAATCAAGTAACATTTTTCTGTTGTTTAAGTGGGCAATGTTATGCAAGAAATGGGCTAAATGTATACCATGTTTATTTGCTTCCGGCTTAAATCAAATGTGTGTAGATAACCACCAGTCAGGTTATATTGCTTCAAAAAAAATCAGCTATTTTCGACACATTTAAAAAAATTAAAATTCTTTGGTAGAATGAACACATGAAACATTCTTATGAAACATACAAATTAACATTAAATGGTTGACCACATACTTTCAGAGTTGAATAGAGAATTCAATAAACATTTTTATAAATGGTTTAAAAAATTATTGCCTCCTATTTCAATTTTTTCTACCAAAAACTTGTGTCTCTTCTATAGTTAAATAAGCATTTTTGCTAAAACGCAAAATTTGCAAAAATGATAAATCTATTTTCTATAGTATATTATTGTTATAAGAAACTTTTACTTGAACTTTAGTCTATGTTAAAATTTTGTTTTAAGCACATGCGTTTTTGACTGAATAAAATGTTAGCTTTCAGGAGAAAAAAAATATGTAAAATAAAACCAGAACCGGTTAATCTGGTAAAACCATATTGAAATAAGAACCATATGGTAACTTGAATAACTTTTCACGCTCAGCTGAAATAAAAAAGTGTAAATATACTGTTTTTACATCTAATATTATACTTTTTCTAATGTAGATATCAGAGTTAAATGTACGCATTCTTATTATCAGCAAAATGTCCAGCTTTCATCAAAAAATTAAATCTTAAAAAGAAAATGAGGTCTTTCTAATAAATATCAAAGCTGTAATTATACATTGTAATGCTTTCCGAAAATAATATTGCAACTAATGAAGAAGAATATCAGTAACTAACTTCCTTAATGTAATAAGTGAAATATATTCATTTCGAAACTGTAAACTTTACAAATCAATAAAACTTATCACATAACCAAAGAATACATTAAATGGTGGCTTGTTTAGAAACCAATAATTCTACTTCCCAACAATTTTTCACATTATTTTGTATGAGAGGAACTGGCATTTTAAACTGCTCCAAGAGCACGTTATTATCGTTACAGAAAATGAAATTGCCCAAACATATTTAAAACCTCACCATATTCAATTAAGCGAGTTCTGTTCATATCATAATCGCTTATTTGTAAAACATTAGGCTTTTGAAAGTCATTCGGTTCATCGGAGAAAAATTATTCTTAATGTCCATTCGTAACTACCAGTGAATTAATTTCTTCATACCCACCAAAACAGATTCAGAAAAGCTGTCTTCATTCTCGCTAATTTTTATGGACAAACACCGAGGTAATAAAACGGAATCTTGGAAAGAAATGAAGCAGTAATAAGATGTTTATAACCCAGATGGACATAACTCACTGAGGCGAATCGAAGCAAACTTTGCTTAGGTAAATAAAATGTCATATATATATATATATATATATATATATATATATATATATATGTATATATATATATCAGTATAGACACATCGTTCTCGAAAGAAATTGCATATTTAGTTTAAGGGGATCATTTACAAATTTCAGAATGGCCTTTTCACCGGAATTGAGAACATGTAAATTGTTGTTGATTTCCTAATTTTCTGCAGTTAGCTTTTCTTATATAATGCATTTCATTATTTTTGATTTCGTCACACAACGCAATTAATACATAATTCTCGGGTATTTTATAAAATTGACGATAAAATATGTAACTGAAACTGATATTTAAACTAGGAAATATTTCACTGATATTTAAACTAGGAAATATTTTTAAATGGTTGATCAATACAAGCATTTATAGTTTCCTGATTGCATAGCATACGCTCATGTACGTAGTTTCTGCGGGAGTTATGCAGAAAAACAAGATTGGTCGTCATAGTTGGTTTTGTTATTATACTTTATTTTAATATTTTTAGTTCTGGAAGATATTGAAGTTAAGCTATAATTGTCAGATATTTTACAAAATTCAGCATAACATATTATTTATTTACAAAGTATTTTTCACTTTTTAATTCATAGAGAAATTTAATACTTTTCGTTGTATCACGCGCGTACGTAGGTGCGCGCGAGTTATATTGACAAACTAGATAGTTCTGAAATAACTGTACTGCGCAAAACATGAGCGTGAAATGCTGCATAAAAGTTCTAAGTGTCTCAAATTTTTAAAATTGACAATACGTGTTGGATCAATATCTTTAAAAATAACTCAAGAAATTCTAATTTATTTATTTTATTTATTTCAAAGTGAAAAAGAAAGAATTACTTGTAAATAATTCTTTCAAATTAATGTTTAAATAATATTAGTGCAGTGTTTTCATAAATGCACCTAAATGCAATGAAAAAGAATTGCTTATTTCATAAACTGCTGCGAATGCTTCGACTGACTACGGTAATCGGCGTTTTTCATCACTGATTGAAAAACATCATTTTATAAAACTAAAAGGGTCTTATAAATTCTAAGATTTTCAATAATACATAGGTTGATCCACTTTTATTTGCTTAAAACATTTAACCTCCTTAGATCAATATGCTTACTGATAAAACAATTATCTATCCCGAAATGCAATCCACGTTTATTGATAAGAACGCATATTGCAAATCTGAGCCTACTAATAGAACTACCTCTCCTCTAGACTATTCCATGCTTCCTACTCAAGTTCACCAAATTGCATTATGCAACACTATATATATTTACACAATGTCAAATGACCGCTTCAGAATAGGAAATGATGTGCACATGAATGACTGAAGTGGCCGACACATACAGTACTGGATGATCGGTTTTTATCTAAGGTAAGTTTAAGGATTCGAAAATTTTATATACATGACGATGATAGAATTTTTTGCGAAACGTTACATAAAACTATTTGCAATGATTGCGGCTATTGTCATAAACAGTTTTGCAATTTAAGCTCTGCATTGTTTAACCAATAAAAAGTAAAGAAAAATGAACATATTTTTCAAAACACTGTTTTGGATTTTTACACTATTTACAGTTCTTTGTTTAGATTATTCTAATAAAAAAAACTGGTTCTTTGTGATACTGCAATGCCAGAAAAGTGCTTTAAAAAACCTGTAAGCGACTGGGGATATCATCCGCTTTGTTTGGGGTAAATAAATAAAGGATGAAAAATAGTGATCGGTACTCAAGAAAAATGTTTATAAATTTACATACAGAAAAACAGCAATCTCTGTTAAATTACACAATTTCTTGTTCAAACTCATGTAACTGATATTTTTCGTTTTCAGTTTTCATTGTGCCTTTCTCTGAAGAGGTATTTTTTCATATATTCCAATCATGCACTGCTATTTATTTCAAGAGTAAAAAACCGCCGGTTTGGTGTCGTGGTTAAAACCATCTAGGTTTTGATTCTCTATGCTAAAACAAGAGCATCTAGTGAAAACTCAATGTCTAAAAACCGACAACAAAACTACCGGTATTTACTTATTTTATTCTTGTAAGATTATGGAATTTTCCGTGAATTTCTATTGTTTTATAAAAAAAAAATTCCAATTTTAATTCTCTGTAAATTTATAATAGACTTTTGCTAAATAATTCCTAATAACTCCACTTGTTTTACAAAGCGCCTAAACATTAAAAAATGCAACTTAAATGTTATGTTATTCGTTTGTGAACAATTTCTTCCAGTTAATGTCAATTTTGTTTTCATTCCAAACTAAATTTATTTATACAACCTACAGTATGAAAAATACTGTAATTAGTAATTATGCAAAACAATACTACGCAAAAAAATGCAAAGTATGTTCGACTACTTGTAATTTAAAGCAATGTCTTTTTGACTTCTCACATTATTTCTAACTCAGAACAATATATTTGAGAAAATCAGAAATAAAATCATTTCGAAACTGGATTCAAAGGCGTTATATTTTTTCTTCTTGAAAAACAGACTTATTATTTTATTAGAATTTATGCATATTCATATTCAGAAAATGATAAAAATATCATGTACTTAAATAAGTTAATTTGCATATGAAACTCAAAATAATTAGATTCTGTACGAAAAAAAAACTACTTAATTTACCTAAATAATTAGTTCCATCTCATGAAATAATTTTCCATGTCTTGAAAAAGTTTTTAAACTTAATTTTAAATCAAATCATCATATAAGTTTTTATTTATCAAAATACATTGATGTTTAGGAATTCAAAACTTCAAGTTAATTTTAACGTAAAAATTAAAACCTCTCATGCAAATTTACTCAAAAAGAACGATTTAACTAGTGCTAAATTGCTTGATTTAATGAATTTAAAATATTGACTCATCATTATTCTCTATATCTCTAAATCTATTCCTTTAAAAAATATTTAACTATATTCTGATTATATAATTTAAAATAATTAAACTCTTTTGGCTATATATATGACTAAAAATTTAAATCGAAAGATCTCTACCTTTGTCAAAAGAATTTTATTTCAAAACTAAAAATTATTAACTAAAAACAAAATGTTAGAAATGTTTTAATGTCATTATTAATTACAAACGAAAAAAAGGCACTGGTAACAATATTTTTTTTTATGATTTAGAAGATATTTCGTGTTTTTTCGTTGACATTTTAGACGCTCAACGCTCTTGAAAAATCGCAGGATATATGAAGTACAGATGCTCTTTTTCACATGTTTGAGATAAAAACCACCAGATGTAATCAGTTGAAGATAAAAAAATCTTCTTACAGTCAGGATTCATGTCAAGAAAAAAAGTGTATAGTGACTTTCAAAACGCTCATTATGAATTCATGTTTGTTTTCACTATTGATCAGGGATTTTCTTGTCTTTTGGATTAATTCTAAAACATGTAAAGCCAGAAGGATGAACACTTGAATATTTTTCCACGGAAAAAAAAAACTGGGAAGATTACTATAATAATAATTCTAGTTAATAAAACCATATTATACGATATTTAAATTATTCGTATGGTAAAGGTTTCTGAAATTTAATTCAACCAAAAAAATTATACTTCTGACATGCTCTATTAGGATAAAATTACTAATATTTACCACATTTAAAATTTTTTATCTCAAATTATTAAACTACATAGCATTGTTAATTTTATCGAAATCATTACCAAAACATTTCGGGGGAAATTATTGAGCTCTTGGTGCTTCCATATAGCCAGAAGCATGGTTAATTTTACCATAATCTGATAGTTTTTACCGTACATTTTTTCTCAGTGCTCTGCATCGTCATTAAGCATACAACGCGAGCTATCTCTGGATGTATTATAAAAACATAAAAACCGCCACTTCTTTGCGTTTCCGTGCATTTTGTTCAGTTAAAAAGGAACTACAAAATTTTGAAATCGCAAAGTTACAAAGGGGTGTCAAAAATTAACAGTGAGAACAGTGGAATAAAAGAATTTGCGAATTATTAACTGTTAAATTTGAAGTAAAAAAGAATGTGCGTCTGTACAGTTTGTGCAAATACAGTTATAGAATTGAAAATTGGTGTTCTGAAAGACACATTTTTTCAATTTAGTTTATTCGAAAGTTGCTGCAATTTTTAGTGATTATTTTTCATATTTTCTATCACATTTTGTTTTAAATAATGAATATATGTTCATTGTTGCAAACGAAAATATTTATCTCTCTCGAAATATAAATTTTATTAGCTCGAGCTTGGGACATTGTTGAAAGTAACAAAAAGAAAGATAAAATGTTCCCAGAAACCAATCTTAAAATTTATGCTATGATTTTTTTAATTCAAAGTAGGTAAAAACTGCTTCCTATTCTAGCTGTTTTAATGATTTTGCTAACTATTGAAATTACTTCTTTCTTTATTTTTATTGTGTTACACATTCTGAATTTTTAGGTTGATTTTTTTTAAATTCCAGCCGATTCTTTATTTTTTCAAAAATTCAGTTAACTGTTAATTTTGTTACGATTAACGTATTAAAAAATATTTCGTATATACAATTATTTCAAGAAAATTTTCGTTGTTGAGTAAAAAATCTTTTTTTATGAGAAACCCAATAATGAATGCAGAGCAACGGGGTTAGTAAGTAGAGTTAATAAGTTTAATGAAAAATTAAATAAAGTGCAAAAAATAAAATACAAAATGAATATGATATGAAATGAATAAATTAAATACAAAAGTAACGAAACACTTGTAGAAAAAGTAGTAAATGTAGTTAATACTTTAAACATTAATAAATATATATTGTGTGATAAAATATATATTTAAAACTGTATTTGCGATAATTATGTTTAAGACAGAAAGCTAATGAATCATATACAAATTTGACTGTTAAAATGCAGAATAAAGTGTAACAAAATAATTTGATAAATTCTTCAGACAAAAGAGCATTTAAAGACAATATAATAAAAAAGATCGAGTGAAAAAAATTAAGTGCGTTTTTAACGATGTTCCATTTTTGAAACTTTGGCGTTATGGAGGAACTTTTTTTAATGACGGTATACGTCCGAGTTCATAGAGCTTTGGTCGAAACACAATGATATTTACTAAAAAGACCATGAAAATATAAAATATCATTTTGAGAAATATATTAAGAGTTTAAAGTTCTTAAAGCATAAAAAGAATATATAGGGACAAGTTATTCTAGAAATTTTCCAGCTATAGTTTTTAAAGTGCATCAAGAAAAATACAATTAATGGGTTCATGAAATTTTTTAGAAAATTGCTTCCTGCTTTTTAAATTTTGTGTATTTATCAAATTTTACTTTCTTACTAGATTTCATTATTGGGCTTTCAGTTTTTTGTTTCTTTTTATTTGCGCTTGACGCTAGGATTTGATTTCCACTTCATTTTCTGTACTATTACTTTTAAGAACGATATTCTAGGACGTAAATGGAAAATATTTCCATGTGCGTTTTCCGAAGAAACTAAAACTTCTGATTCAAACGATGGAACGGACAACTATCTAAATCTTCTAAATCTGAAACAGACAAATATCTTTCTAACTTGGTCATTGTATCTGTTGTAAAGTTATGCATCTCTTAGACATGGGACTAATAGAAAGCATAATTTGTAAAATTAAGAAAACAAACACTAAATCACAGGAATATGAAAGGAATAACTATCAAAAACAAAAATTTATACTATACCATTGTAGGTAACACATGAAAAAATGCCTTTTATGTTAAATTTTAACTCCTTCTATTCAATCATTAAAGTTTTAACAAAAGAAAAAATTACTGAATATAAAATAGTACATTTATTGCTAATTAAGTAATCTGTTTGTATCATTATGTTATCAGTCACCTGCGAATTCTTATCTAAAGACATTGAAGCTAAACACGCACATAATGCCTTTATCCATTCAAACATTATTATTTATTTTGGATAAGCGTCGTAATGCCAATTGAATTAAGTGTTCACACCATAACCCAAAATCCAAATCCTCGAAATGCCAATGTTAAAAAAATTTAAAACTATCTTATGATTTAATATTTTGAATTCTAAATTTTAAAAAAGAAAATTCAAATTTGATGTCTAACAGAGAGTTACATCATCCTGCCAAATGCTTGTAAGTACCGCTGCCGTATTAGGGAAATTGAATATTTTGTAAATTATCTTGCAAGCCGGAAAAAACTTAACAAATTTTATCAAATTTCAAAAAAATTAAATAAATTAATAACTTCATAAAATTAAATAAATTAATACTTCATAGTGTGAATTCTAAATGTATGGAAAATAATATTATTTGGAATTTAACTGCTAACTAAATTGGAACTCAATGTCCATGTTCTGTTTTCGGATCATTGGCATGTAAATCGTTATTATTACTTCTTTAACTCTTTTAAATAAGAACAAGTTTTATTACTATACTTGAGATTACTTGAAATATAGGTGACGTACTAGCAGGTGATATTTATAAATCTGCATATGTAAAAATTTTAACTGTAAAAAAAACTTATAAAATTACAAATAATTTTAATGATTATATCTGTAATATTAATCTAAAATTATTAAGTAATTAACTTAATATCCATAGACGAGTCAAGAACAAAACGTGGTGGCAATAATATTTCGATATCAGTCAATATTAAAAATAGGTAAAAAATTGATTTCTAGCACACCATATAAATAACAGTGCTTATAGTGAATGTTTTAGGTCACATTTGGTAACTGATCATCTAAAAAATAGCATTTTTCCGTTATCAAATTCTTAATACACGTTTTTAATTGAATCGTCGTTACCATTTTCACCACAGGCCGCGATGCGTTTTGATCTTCTCTAGTACATTTTATTTAATTTTTATTCCCACCAAATACTGTCTAAAATATATAAATCAAAAAGAATTGATCATCAGTTTACACGTCGAAATAAAGAATTAGCACATAAATGGACGTAATTTACAAGATCACATTGGTATCGAATGGATTAATTCGCTAAAATATTCAATTCTAATTCAGATTATTAAAAAAACAAACACTTTTAAAAGTAAATAAATTAAGATAGATATATGCGTAGTTAACGAATGGAGATAAAGTATTTTATTAGTTCATAAATAGAAATATCGCATAAGTATCGGAATGAATAAACATTTTCACTTTTGAAACTGCATTAGAGCTAAGAAAATTTAATTTATTATATATAGGATAATTTTAAAAGATGATTATAATACTTATCTAAAATACAAAGATATAACCGAGTTATCTTTCTTAACAATGCCAATTACCATCTTGCATGCGCCTAAATCATATAATGGAATCAATTTAGTCCCAGGTTTGAAATAGATTCGGGTAACGATGCGAGTGCAGATGCAATTTACCGCCGATCCCTTGGAAATGCAATCTTCGGTTTGCATAACCTGTGAGTAAATTATGGCTGATAGAAGGCATCTGCGTTAAGGGATGGTTCTGCGCTTTATTAAGTCAAGGTTTGGGCAAAAGATTGCCTCGTAATTGTTACGAAGGCGCCGAATCTGCGCGCTCAAAACGCCGTAAAATTTTAATTGCTATCGCCGAGTTCGTAATGAGTTATTTTTAACCCATCATCATGGCATAAGATATATAAATCAGGGAGGAGAATATTTTTGATAAATTTCCCAACAAAAAAGTTCTTTTCAAGCTGGAATAGAATTTTAATTTATTTTATTAATTTAAAATCAACCAGTCGAATATAATTAAAAGGAAATAACAGGAATCTTATAATTTAGCTGTATGTTTTGAATGTTATGAACTATACTAGAATCTTTGTAATCCAGTGAGTTATGAATAGTTTCAATTATAAATTACCAAACGAAATGCACCAAAACAGGTAAATTAACTTAATTACTAAATTGGTAATTAAAGTTAGTTTACCTGTTCCAGTAAGTCTAAAGTTACTAGTTCTAGCTAGTCTACAGGTAAGCGTCTTGTTCTAGTTTGTCTGAAGTTAATTTATTTGTACATGATTTGTACTTCAAATGTGATTCAAGAAATTATCTCTGATAAATATAAAATGGATTTCATTTAAATGGTAAATTGGAAGTTTTATAAGGTAATTAAAAAAATTAAATTGTTGCACCGCAGTCAAATAATTCGC
This sequence comes from Parasteatoda lunata, assembly GCA_949128135.1. Lineage (NCBI taxonomy): Eukaryota > Metazoa > Arthropoda > Arachnida > Araneae > Theridiidae > Parasteatoda > Parasteatoda lunata. Next base: position 44,681,597 of record OX421975.1, read on the forward strand.
GTAACCACAATAAACATTTAAAACAAAATTAAAACATTTTAGTTATTTAAGACATAAGCTGTTAAGTGGAAAAATTGATTTTTTGGTAAAGTTGATTTCACGGGTGCTGCACCTTTTACCATTATTTGATCCAAATTTTTTTACAGTGTAGATATATTTGCACATATTTTTTTTTCTACACAACGTAAAACGTCTCAAAGAATAAAGTAGGAGGTAAGTTGTTTTATGCATGGAAATACCCTGATATAGTAGAGGAAAAGTTTGCATCAGCACTTACAGTATAGGGAATTGTTTCAGAAGAAATATCTAAAAGAAGTGTTATCCATTTCTCAACAAAAACTTCTCTATCCCGCTATTGGAGCACCTGATTTTGAACCCCTCGATACTTGATGGGAACATCATAATTTTTTTTCCTTTGAACTTGAATTTTATATCATGGGTTTTTGCTTAGCGTATGTATAAATTCAGAAATTTCACTTAAGAAGTGAAATCCCATAACAATTTTAAATAATAAATTATTATAATAAAATTCAAAAAGTCATCAAAGATTTGAAAATTATTTTATGATATAAAATGTATAATTCTATTTTAAAAATTTTGATAACTTCTTGATTTTTATCATAATTTACTATTATTTGAAATTTTTCCGGAATTTCATTTTTTTAATATTTATTTTGAAATAGATATGAACGTTACTTCAAAAGTACATTAAAATTTTCGGTATAAGATAAACGTAAATCATGATAAATACAATGGCAAATTATGTCTCTGTTTCAAAAAATTATTTTGCTAAACGCTTAATCAAAATATTTTTGTTTATATTAAGATTTCAGATTATATTAACATTTTGGATCTATTCATATTTTAATTTCTAAAAATAGCTCCCCATCTGAAAAAAAAAAGAATAAAAATTGTTTATAAAATGTAAGCTGACGTTTTAAATTTATATACATTATTTTGGAGAAGAATTTCAAGTATCTTCATAAAACCCATCTAAGATAATAAACGAAATAAAATCCTAGAGCACAGAATTGACTCTACGGAATTCTGTTATTTGACAATAGCTGCAGTGGGGAATTATATAAATCAAAATTAATGTTTTTCTTTCAGAATAGTAGAGAGTCGAACCAAGTACATTATTTATTCAAGACGGCTGAGCCATTCATTCACATCCTAAAAGTAAATTGAAACCAACGCACACACGGAAGGACCATAATACCAATTTCTTTTATTCTCTACTGTTTTATACCTCCATTATTTTCAGCCTACAAAAACATTCAGTGGTGATAAATGTTATAGCCGAACGCACTTACATCTGTGCGAATCAAGAGTAGATTCGATTAACGCAATCTAACTCAGTTTAAGCAATTTGTAAAAAAATCGTGTAAGTAAGATAGAATGTCAGGCCCGTAACTCTATATTCTGTAAACTTACCCGTAGAGACTTGAAAGAATGTTTTCTCTGAATTCGAATACCTTTTTTATTTCTCTAAGAAGTTAATTATTATTTTACACTGTTTTTTAAAACCGCCATTATTTTTTTATGTTAAGCACGGAAAAAAAATACTTAAAAAGCATTAGTTTTTAATTCATAGAAATTATTGCTACTGATAAAAACTTCAGCCTTTTTCTCTTTGAAAATTAATATTTTTATATAGTTGTTTTTTTTAATTATTCTCAATTCGTATGTATTTATGGGATTTGCTTTCTAATTATTCTCAATTCGTAGTTTACGTAATGTAATATCTAGAGTTTATTTTAGTTTCAAGTAAGATATGATATAATTACGTTTATTCACGTGTCATACTTTATCTGTAAATTGTTAATTTCTTGTGCGAATTTTTAATATTCGATAGTTTATGCTCTTTCTTAAGAAAGTACAGAAAATGCATTAAATATTCTTTAAAATGCATTTATTATTATGTTATATCATAGTATGTTTTTACATATGCATTCTATTACATAGTACATTTATTAAAATGTTCGAAAATATATTGTGAGCAGTAGAAAATAGTTATGAAATAAATATATATTAAAACATAAGTGTTCGAAAAAATGCATTTATACCTGTGCAAATTAAAGTAAATTCGATTAACGCAACTTGATGTTGAAAAAAAAATTAATAATGAAGCGGAAAACTATGTATGTAAAATAAGCCATGTAAAGACAATGCATACACCCCCACATTTATTTATACCAAAAATCAATAATTAAAACTTAGGGAGTTGTAAAAAGAAGTTTTCTTTATTTTATTTTATTGAAGACGCACTGTAGAAAGTACTTGTGCATCTGTGCATTTCACCACCAAAAATGGCGGCAACTACTCAGCATCAAAGTGGTGTTAAAACTCACCTAGAATGCTCTCTTACACTAGTTGGTACAATGTAAGCCAATTTTTGCTTCGAGTCTCAGTATAATTTGTAATATTAAACATTATTTTAAGGAAAATGTTAATTAAATAATTAATTTGCATTAATTAATTAATTAACGTTTATTAATTAATTAATAATGAATTAATTAACGTTTATTAATTAATTAATAATGAATTAATTAACGTTTATTAATTAATAATTAATTAATAATTAATTAATTAATTAATTAATATTATTAACATCACTAATTTTCAAAATCAAATTAGTCATAAGAATAGCACAGAGGTAGCATAAAGACAAGAATCGAGCAGAACATAAGCCTGTATTAAGTTTTAGAATCACTTGCACAGAATATTAAAAAATAAAATCTATTTATCCTTATTAAACAATAAGAAACATGCATACCTATTTTAAGAATGAAAAACAAATCATGCAATCAAATCACAACAACTCACTAACAGCAACGAAGTCTCATCCAATCCTCGATCACAAACGCAAACTTTCAGAGATAAAACAACGGGGAAAAAAACAGCTTAATACATTTTTTTATTTTGGAAATGAAAATAATTTTCGTTGGTAAAAGCTAATTCTGTTTCAAGTATTTAGATTTAAATTATACCTGTTAATTTTCATGAATAAAAAATCATTTTTTTCGCAATGTGAAAGACAGTTTGCCAACTATAGAAGTTAATTTAATATTTGTTAATTTCGATATCGTTGGTTATTCAATAAGAACTCGCATAACTTAAAAATATATCTATACATCATCTATATCTATAGTCAACTCTACAGTCTGTTCATTTATCTACAAACCAGCAACTTTTATATCGTATATGAACGTTCAATTGGGTGTTCATCTGACATAAAGCGTTCCTTTATACCTTCTTTTTAAGTTGTTCAATATAATATTCAGAGAAATATTGCAGCACAGTTTTTACAGTGTGGTTCTTATTTTTCAAATTATTAAAAAAAAAATATTTCCTATGAGCTGCACAATCAGTCTTCCCGATGAGCAGACCTAGTGCGTTCTCCAGAAGTGGTATCCACTCTTTCAGGACCACCACAATGGGTGAGATACCGTTGGCCATGTTAATTTGGCATATTATTTAAACATTAGCCATCAATAAGGTTTTAACACTATTTTTAAAAAAAGAATATATAAAAGAATACTTAATCCTTTGGAATTTTTAAATTGTCATAAAATTGCCATAAAGATATAATATTAATATATTCAATATAGAAATTCTATTAAATTTTTCCTTTCTACAAAAATTGCATAAGAGATGTTATTGCTCTGTTTTAATTTCTAATAAACATAGCATGAATTTTAGAAACATGAGATTACCAGACCTAGTACACGAATAAACAAAACAGGAATTTTATACCAGACGTGGTTAAACGATTTAGTTTGAAAGTATGGCAGGTATTTTTTTTAGAAAATTACCCAATTTACAGAAAACTCAAGACTGAATTGTTAACTACTTAATTATTTAGGAGGAAGCTTCTTAATTATTATAATTGCGAAGACTCATTCGTTAAATAATGCATGTATGCTTAATAGTTATAAAGTATGGTTAGTAGTTATAAAGTACGTTTGAATCAAATTTTCAATTATAATAAATTAAGAAGAATAGATAGAATGAAGTGAGAGGGAAGATTTACAGTTAAGATTGAAAAGCTGTTTAATTAAAAGGGACTAAAAATAGTTCATTTGAAGCTATAATGAAATGTTGTCTTTTGTTGGAGATTTAACTCATGAAAAATTTATATTTTATGGTCTACATCCTGAAGCAATTTACATATGCGTATGATGTTTGTTTACGTTTGTAAATGTTAAATATCATTTTTAAATATTAAATTTTATTTCTAAATCTAAAATAAGTATTTGAAACATATCCTGCACTAAATGAATTATCGTCCAACGAAATCTAAATTTTTGATTTTTTTAAAAAAATTCTGTCTCAGGGAACATGTAAGAAATAAAAATATTCTGTTAAATTAAAGTATAGAATGGTTATGACATTTCTGAAAAAGAAAATATAGTTCTGGTAATAAAACGAAAATATTTAGCTTTTATAAATCATTCATTTGGAATTTTTCCATTTATATGTTAACGCTTTATAGAAAATACTGCCTTTCAAAATATAGTTTATTTTATAATTTAGTAAAAAAAGCAAAACTGAGTGAATATTACGATATTCTAGTAGGTTTTAAGGGCTATTCTTCTTCTTATTATTATTTATTTATTTTTTTTAGTAAAGGAAAATTCCCAAAAGAAAGGTAGCAATGTTAACGGACAACTCAAAAATTTTTTGTAAAAAGTTATAACCAAAAAATACTTCGAATCGAACTCAATTATAAGACTAAAATGTTTTTGAAATTATACTTCTTATGCGACTTCCAACTAGGAAGCGTTAAACGTTTAACGCTAAATTTTTATTGGTCGGGAAATCACGTGGTAGGATCCAGTTTTCCCTCATTCATTTCCATATTGTTTTGGTTCTCACTAGCATAAAAATAATAAAAGTCATAAAACTTTTGTTTTTCTATAAATATGTTTTTAGTTTGTTTTGATACACATATAATTTAATAGGGAGCAGGAAAAAGACTCGTTGAATAAAACTAGTGATCCTTCTACGACTGCCTGATTCTTCTACAATTAACGTCACAGGTTACGAAGTTTAACTTCTTCCACGCGGAGGGACTCCACGAATTTTTTTTAATTGTTAGTGACTGTTTTTTATTATAGAGTAAAAATCGAATTACATAACTTTTGATCAAAAAACATGAAGTGACCTTCCAAATCATTAAAGCAGTTTTTATTAAACGTAACGCAATTCTAATGTAAGATTTTTATTTCTTAAAATTCTCTTTCCCACAAATTAGAAACTATATTTCACAACAAAAAATGAAAATTTACGTGCCATATGCCAAATTTTTAACAAATTTGGGATAATGTGTTTCAATATATTTATTTAATGTCACATCGTGACAGATTTTCTTGTCTGTTAGAAAAAATAAAATGGATCACACTTCGGGGAGGCTGACCTTTGTCCGAGTGACACTCGAGATAAGCTGATGATGAAAAAAAGAGAAGTGAAAATCGACAAAAAAACCTAAAAAGTAGAAAGAAACTCGACTCATGTGTCGACGATCAATTAAAAAGAAAAGAAAGGGTGGGCGGGAGTTCGATTTTCTGCATCCGTTGTGACGTGATTAGAGGCCATCGATCAAACCTTCAATCACAGCGTTGGATTTTACTTGTCACTTGAAAGACACTCTCTTCAGTGATTTATTTTGTTTATTGTTTTTGTGGGTTATTTTTCCGGAAGTATATTGTTTTTCAGTTATACTGAAGAAAAACAAGATGAATGACTAGAATTTCCGATTTTTTTTACCCATTTTTTTAAAATTATTAGTACAAATTAGTTTATTTTTACATATGGCTTTTGTTTATTAGACTTTATAGTATGTGAACATTTTAGAATGCCTAAAATATGTATGCAATATTTAAGAACGCCTAAGTGAAGAAGTTAGCAATTTTTGCATAATTTGTATAGTTAAGTGGGGAAAAAATAGCAGCTAAAAATATTATTGGCATATTAGTAATTGTTAATTATTATACTAATTATTATTTAAATATTGTAATTGTTGAGAAAAACTATAATCGCACTTGTTTGAAGCAATTTTCTTCTACGTCCGCATGTTATCAGGCTGTTCTGATTCGCCGTTAACTTTTGAGCCTAAGAAGGCTATAAATACAAACAACTAACTCTGTTTATCCGATGTTCTTTTCTATTTCTCCTGTCCCAGTGTACGTTTCTACTGTGTAACTCTCTGTGTTCTAATAAACATGTCTTTCTCCGATCCACTGATCTCTGAATTTCATTACATCAACAGTAATAATTATTTAAATAAATGAAGTATTTGTAACAAAATAAATTAAAATTTATATTTGAAATTAGATTTACCAAAATTCTCACTTAGAAAATTATATTCGTTTAAAAACATAACAATGAAATTTTTTTTCTATTAAAAAAGAATAATACATAGTATTTTTTATTTAATTTACTATATTAACAATTATTTTAATTAGCACATTTATATATCAGTAAGTAAAAATCATTCTCACGGAAAACTATTTAAATTTTATAGAGATTGAAGACTAAATTTTTTTTTTAATTTTTTTTTTTAATAGTGAAAACATGTGATAATGCATTGTAATGATATTAGTCCTTTCTATACTTAACAAATATTTTCTTTTGGATTATAATTCGCTTTGCAATGACTTGTGTTAATGCATATTAGCAGAATTATTATAGTTTTCAATAATGAAGATTGTGAGATTTTTTTGGTATTATTATTTCTTCATTTTTTTATTTTTTTTTTTGAATGTGTGAAAGTGTGACTTAAGCTTTTCAATATAGGGGTGAAAATTCTGGAAAACTGAAAAATTGATATTTATTGATTAATAAATTTAACATATGAGTGTCATTAACTTATGCCCTATAAATTCAACCAAATCCGATAAATCCAACCAATTATACAAAAGCACTGACAAACTTTTCAAAATTCTTTACGTAGGAATTTTGCTATTACATTTTATGTGCAACGCAGAATATGTGAAACAAATGAATTTACATGAAACAAAAAATCGTGTACAAAATTGACTTCTTTTTGATTTAATTGCGTAAAAATCTCAAAGATGAAAGTGAGGCTAAGCATGATTTTCACTGTATTTTTCAAGTCGAAATTTTATCTTAAGAATTGTTTCGAATATCTTTATTAGTCTGCGAGTTATAGCATTTTTCAGAGAAATAACTACATTATATTTTAAAGCATCGATTTGAATCCTGATGCACCAACTAAAATTTGCGATCTGATAATATATTTCATCAAATAAAGAAACTTGTTAAATATGTTTAAATCCATATCACGCTATTGGACGAGAAAATTAGCATTTGCGTGGTGATTGCTTCTCGGTCCTCTAGAAGATGCCAAACTCACCTCTATATTTATTAAAGATCTAAAGATCTAAATTAAGATTTATATGTACCTGGTACTTATTATATCAGTTACTTTAAGATGACGCTTCAGTTTAAATTTGAAACTGACACGAAAAGCCTACATCTAGTTTGAACCACGGAATAAATATATGATTATTATTCTATTGGGATATGTCATAGTCCCGAAACCATTATATCGATATAGTAGTTCAAAATTTATGTTACCTACAAGATATATTTTCCCATTTTTTTTAAGTTTAGTAATTTCTTTTTACAAAGAATTACTTCAAAGAAACACTAACAAATTGAAGTAGAAAGGAACTTGTGAAACACTATAAAATTGAAAATTGCGGCCTTTCTCGTAATTTGGAAAGGGATGAGAGTCGGAAACCCAAGAAAAGATTTATTTGAAGTTTCAATGTAAACATTGAAAAAGAAGGGGAAAAAAAACACCGCCATACATATTGGACTCTCGATTGCTCGCTTGGGTGCCATAAAATTCTTCCGTAAGAAAGAAAATATGCTTTCAATTTAAAAAAGTATACTTTAGAAATACCTATCTTTTCTAGTTCATTCCAGACATACCGAACTACTCTCCTGGTCTCACGCATGGAGTTTTAATCGCTTAAGGATTTCCATTTAGAAAGATAAAGCAGGAATAAGAAGAAAAAAATGGTTCAATCATAAAAAAAATTCTATCTTATAAAAAAGAATATGCTTGAATAGGTTGAATGAAGTATGAAATGTAATTACTAAATAATACATCGGAGTTATAGAGATGTACATATTTTAATTAACAAGCATCTTTTTTAGATGGAAAAAAATAAGTAAAGCAGCACACATTCTTTTAACGTTTGATAATAAAAAATAGTTAGCAATTACGATATTTTTTTTGCATCAATTCCATAACAGATCTGTGTATAGAGATACAATATTGCAGAAACTGCATTTTTTACAGTTTAAAAAATTTTGGAGAACAGAACTAATTGACAAAGGTTAGGTTAAAAGTATATATATATATATATATATATATATATATATATATATATATATATATATATATATATATATATATATATATATATATATATATATATATATACATATATATATATATATATATTTTATTCATTTATTTTTTTTAATTTTTTTTTACTTCTTCTAATTCAAAATTCCACCAAAGTCACAAATTAAAAGTTAAGTGACTGTTAAAAAAAGAAATATAGATTTGAGATAGTTTTGTAAACGTGTATTCAAGCAAAAGCTTAAGAGTGATAAACAAGTTTATTTGAAGCAATAGTAAGTGTTGCTTAGCCGAGACCTTAAACTATAAAGTAAAATTACAAAATTAAGAAAAAAATCCTTATAAAATTTAGAACATCATTTTTACAAACTGATGTGGACTGTCGTCGACCACGATCACGGAAACTACGAATAATAAAAAACCTTAAAAATGGCTTTCTTTTAATATAAATATAATAAATTATTTTCCTTAGTTTTTCCTTTCACACTCAGTTTAAAACTACTACAAAATTTAAAACATGATTTATTCATTTGCTTATTCATAACATTCGATGCAGTTAATGTGTATAAAAGCCTTATGTTATCAAGATTTATGTTGTTTTTTTTTTTTTCTCCTTGCTTTAATAGGGCCGATTATATGATTTTCTCTTTATTTTAATTGGGTCAGTTCAAGATTTATGGTGTTTTCTCCTTACTTTAATAGGGTCAGTTATGTGGCTCGACTTCAAATAAATGTGACATACTCACATACTCAGACGCAATGTAGGGATAAAGCCAAACGTGTATAAAGCACAAATTTTATACATAAAGCACAAATAGTATTTATTTCCACATTAATTTGTGAATTATTTGCATTGTTTCCCTTTATTAATTACTGGACTTATTTGCACTTTCACTATTTATTTGATAATATTTTTTTGCATGCAATGATAATTTCTCTTTCTGGGAACATCATAGAAAAAATTAAGAGAATGTTTGACTCTTTTAGAGAATTTAAATGCAAAAGCCCTGTTTTGTGAGAAAAAATGTTTGGTATAGGTGGGATAAAAGAAAGTCATCCATGATCGATATGGTAAATAAGATAATTCAGATAATCATTATCCGGATTAGCAGCACTCTACTTTTAGCAATTGTTGATAATGAATGACCCGGAAATAAAAGGATAAATGGAAAAAAGTAAAAGAATAAAGGACTAATAAAAATCTAAATTAAAGAATAGAGGCTAAAAACATTATCATACTCGGAAGATTGTTATAAATTGTTATCAATAGAAATTATTTAAAGCTAAGTCTTTGCTAAGAAGTATTCATTGATTCGTAGGTTATGATAAAAATCCAACCAATAGGGAGCATTTCAAAATTTATTAAATCGATCTCATAAATGAACAATATTTCGACATTTGTTTAGATGAAAAGACAATAAATCCACTAAGATAATTAACTTTCTACAAGCTAGATGGAATTTAAAGCGTTGAAGAGTGAAAATTGTTGAGGAAAATGTCAAAACAGTAATGATGGCTAATTAGAATTGGAAACCTTATGCATCTGATCGATTCTAATGGGCAAAATTAGTTTGAACGACTCTGAGCAGTAGTGCAAAAAAAGAGAGCATATATATATATATATATATATATATATATATATATATATATATATATGTGTGTGTGTGTCAAAAATGTAAAGGTAGGTAGAGGGGACGTAAATAATAAGCATATTTCGGATAGGGATGTGTGTGCAGTATTGGCACATTAAAACACTAGCTTGTAAAGCAGTTTGAATCAAAGGAAACTGAAAAGACAAGTAAGAAAGCAAAAATTTATCAAGAGTTTTCAAGAGGTGCTTGAAAGAGCAGCCACCAACAGCAATACAAGATTCCCAGCGACGGCGCATAGATCGGCGTACATTAGAAAAGACGTCAGGCATGTCGAGCACATGTAAAGCAACAACAGACAAGCGGGCAACAAGATTTTCTTTGGATGTGACGGGACTCTCGTACACCAGGCTTTTGATATGACCCCTAAAGAAAAAATCTAAATAGGTTAAGTCAGGAGAACGTGGTGGCCAGGGTACTGGACCGCCCTGTCCTATCCAATGATGGCCGTAGACAGTGTCCCGGTGATTCCTGACGTTCCGACTGAAGTGAGCTGGGGCTCCACCGTGCTGGAACCACATTCGTCTGCGAACAGCCGGAGGAATATCTACCAGAAGTTAGGGTAAAACCTCATGTAGGAAGATGTTGTATGTATGGCCAGTTATACGACTAGGCAGAATGTACGGACTTAATAAGTTATTGCGCGCAATGCCTGCCCAAACATTTATGTAAAACCTTTCTTGGTACGCGTGTGCTATTGCGCCATTTGGGTTGCCATGAGCACACAGGTGAGAATTATAAACGTTAAGCACACCCGACCGCGTAAAGTTAGCGTCATCAGTAAAAACATCTGCTGAGAAGGTTGGATTGGCTTGCCGCAGGTACCAACGAGCAAAGTTGTGACGGGGAAGATAATCGTAAGAGGTCATTGCTTGCACTCTCTGTAAATGATACGGATGCATTCCGTCTTCATGTAAAGTCCTCAAAACACTTTCATGGCTCGCACCCAACACACACGTCCTACAGCTCTCGAGCTTGTCGAATGATTACTTTCTACTGTGTATAGTATTCTTGTTTCAACTGCAGGAGTTTTGCGATATCTTCCAATGCCAGCTCCACGCCTGGAAGCATAAAAGGATCCACTTGTGCGTAACTCCCGATGAAGACGCTCGAATGTTCGATGATCCGGCTGATTTCTACCCGGGAATCGCACCCTGTACATCCTCTGAGCAGCTAATCCGTTTCCTTGTGGAACCCCATACATGAAATGCATGTCGACAAGCTCCACATTGGTAAATTGAGATCCGTGCGGGAAATGAGGAATCCAGCTAGCAAGCGCTTTTGTACGCCGCAGTCATCAGCGCTTCCTACCGGCTCCTTTACATTTTTGACACATTTTAGGACCACTCTGTAATATATATATATATATATATATATATATATATATATATATATATATATATATATATATATATATATATATATATATAATGTAGTTATAAAGCTGTTTTTGGTCTCAAAGCTTATGATTCGGGATTCCATGATTAAGAAAGCTTTCGCTATGCATTCAATATTTACGGATAACAAAAAATTATCATTTAGAAAACCTCAAAATTCGTCAAAAATTTTCATGACATCGTCACTACTGTTCATGGGGAATGATACATTATTTGCAAACTTTTCCAAAATCGAACCAATTACTATGACATAAAACTCCAAAACATTCGATTTAGTATTAACTTTTATGGAGATTGGAAATCCATACCCGCAATGGAGAAATATTTATTAAATGTATTAGTTGTTACGTAAATACTAGTATCTATTTTTTACAATTAATTTTTCGTTACAATTATTATTGAAAGAAAATTTAAATGGATATTTTAATTGAAAATTGAAGATTAAAATATGAATTTAAGAGTAAAATTTTGTTTAAAAAAAAAGAAAGTATGGAGGGTATAATTAATGGCAAAACGCATACGCTAAAAATTTTTCTTTAAAAAATGTACAAGACAACTCAATTTGCAAAGTTAAAAATTATATATAAAAGATAAATGAGGCTATTAATATATTTTTAATAAAGTACGGTATTTTCAATAATTATAGGCCCATTGCAAATAAAACTTTTAAAAGTACAGTAAAATAAATTCTAATCCCAATACATGCTTATTATTTTAGAAGAAGGGTTAGAAAAAAATTTAATAACTTACATTTTTATCACATTTTTGTAAGTATAGAACGGTTTTCTATTGATCTCTCAGGTTAAAATTAAATCGTAAGGAAAAGTTTGAATTAATGATTTTTTTTCTATTTGAAGATTTGATTTAAGTACTTTTTTCTTGGCAAAATACCATTACTTTGAGCTTGGGTGCCTAAATTATTCATATTCACAATTTTATAAACTGTAGTGACAGACTTGTACGAATTTGATATTGTTTGAGATAGCATATCGTTATTAATATTATTACTTCATAAATTTATATAAATATTAATAATAATGATTGAACTACGTCATGACGTATATAATGTCCCTAAAATTTAATGGCTACAAATTCAAATTTAACTAGTATGTTCCTGGCCAATGCAGTCTTTTTAATAGTGCGTAAGATAGTAAATATTCACAATTCCGAATATGTTGATGTGTTACTGTAAGAACATTCCTCTCGTACTTGTGATTAACTTGTAAAAATCAAAACTATCCAAAACATGTAACGTTTCGGAACAAAATTTTAAAAAAAAATTAACTGACATTTTTAAGTGTTCAGAATAAATAAAAATTTAAAATTCGAGGGTATATTCAAGCGGAAACTGAAGAAAATTAAACGTGCATTTTGAATACTGGTTTTTAAGAATAATATAAATCACAATTTTACATATTCACTATTAGCGACGAATTTTTTTTTTTTTTTTGTGAAGAACAACTACTTCTTTAAAAACATTTATTTTGATAAAAAAGCTATTTTATTCAATAAAAGATATGAAATACATAATGTATAACTATTAAAATAATTCTATGTTTTGAATGTTTCGACATGAAATCCTTTATTTCATTTTATAACTTTGTAAGTGGAAGTTATGTCACACACAATCATATTAGTTCATTTTCCTCTGATAAAGTGGTTAGGAACTGGTTTAGAGTTATGGATAAGTTTATGAGTTATTATGGAGTTACCATATCTCATGCATTCAATATTAGATTCCAATTAAGGACGAATTCAAAAAGTAAGAAACAGCCATATGTTAACAATAATTCTACAGAATTCAGTAGTTTTTGTCCTAGTTTTGTTTCTTTAAGTTCCTAAAAATTAATAATGCAATCAATTTCTCTTGGTTTCGCTTTGAACTAATTAGTATAATAATTATGTATTAATAAATTTAGATAGACTAACAACAATTAATAATTATGTACGTTTAAAAATTAAAAACATATTTTTTTTTATAAAATTTGTATTCTTACGTCTGCATGACGATTAAAACATAATTTTCATAAATAAAATTATTTTTCTTCATTTTTATTGTACGAAGAACTGGATAATTTTTATTCATATATAAAATATAATTGTTTATCTTTAAATGCAGTGATATTTTTTAAAATCTTAAGTATCTACCGATAGCGTAGGAAGAAGAGGTTTTGCATTATGGAGAATAGTACAGGTTGCGTTATAACCTTTTACATTCGTGATCAAAAAAAGAAAACTTTAAAGATAAATAATTTATGTAATTATCGAGCATTGAAATTTGATGACTCTAGATAAATTGAACAAAGTGGCTTTTATAATAAATATTAACACTCAGTTAGCGATCTTATGCTTCACTAAAAGCAAAAAGAAAAGAATAACTTGAATATAAATAAAATGTCTAACTGAAGGACAATTCTCCTGTTGTATACAGAGTGAGCAAATTATATGCATAATGCTTTATCTCAGCGTGAATCAATTGTTCAACTGTGTTTAATATTCATTGCGAAAGAATATATTAGAATACCTGAACTAATTAATATTGACAAAAATTTTAATTGCTGCATCAAATTTTATTTATGATTTTCACAGATCTTTTGCAAGAAACAGGTTTCTTTGTTCGAAACATAAATATCTCAAAGGTTTATAAATAAGTTTATCTGTTTCTATTGCATTTTTGTCAATTTATATTCAATTTTCTGTTATATTTCAATAAAATTTTAGAAGAATTTTAAAACCCATTGTATTATAAAATATAAATATATCTTATCCATTGTAAATATAATCTTACTACTTATCCTAGAGTTTGCTTTTAGTTAACATACATAATTGAAATATATTTATTTCTAATATTAATAATGATTCGATATCGAGGGAATGCGTTGTTAAAGGATATTAATAGTTTTGTTTTCTATGCCAAAATATTCAAATTCAATTGAATTATTTGTAGTTGAGGTAATAAAACAGCATAAATATATGTTTGTAAATTATTTAATTTATTCTCTAAATAATCCATAACTTTATTCGTTCTTCAATTCACAGATCGCCACAATCACTAATATCTGATTCAACTATTTAGTTATTCAATGATTCCCTTATTTAATTTTTCGTTTTTCTCACAGCTTCCTCCTTTCACTGATTCGCTTATTAAGTTATAGACTTACCCGCTAACTAGCTGATTTAATGATTCGTTCACTAATACCTTTTTGCCAACCCATTACACACCTTTATTCGCACGTTTTCATTCTTCTTTTACAAGCCAGCTATGTTATCTAACGAAGGATATAACGACGCAGTGTGATAGAGATGCATTTTATAGAAATGCGTCGTTAGAGGCATTCTTGCATTTTATAGATATATTAATAGAAAAGAATAAAAACGTATTCACAATTAAAAAATACCAATTAAATAAACTGTTAAAATATAAAAAGACAAACTTTTTTTATATAAAATACATTAACATAAATGAGAGGACAGTAGTCATGAAAAAGGGAAATATTATCAGCTGTCTTAATCACTGAGCTGCCATTGTGAAGGATCGAGGTTCGTTCTCCTTTGGCGATTTTAAGTTCACCCAGCTACAGACCAAGAGTTACAATCTTGGTCTTAAGAGTGATTTGGTTGCAATGATGCCCGATTTGACGCCATAATGCAATTCTAACTGTGACCTTTCTTTTATATTGTGCTATTAAGTAATGCTAATTGAAGCCAAGAATATATCTTCCAAATTTAAAAAACGTAGAATATATCTTCTAAACGTAGAATATATCTTCCAAATTTAAATACCAATCAGCAAAAGATTTTAAACATTATTTCTGTATAAAAATTACGGGCTTTAATATTTCTTAAAACTCTAAATAAAAAAGAAAAATATACAAGAAAGCATTTGAAATTAGAAGTTAAGAAGCAAGAAATAAAGACATAAGTCAATAACTTATGGCATGCAGATGACAGCAACAGGCTTACAAGAGATGAAAGCCTTTTTGCCATCAAGTATTGCAAAGTAAAAGTACGTGAAAATATTCTTAAAATTTCTTTTAGTCTTTAGTAAGTCTCCCTTCCTGATAAATAACTGTTAAATGAAAAGACATACTCTTGCCTGCTCTTAAAAATCGTTACCTCCTTCATAACATATGTTCTTGACAGACTTTACGAGTTCTTTTCTAGACTGGACTCAAATGATAACTATTCAGATAAAATGTGTTGCTTTTATCTTGCAAGCTCCGAGTCTTTGATTAACAAACTAAAAAAGGTTATTGTCTAGAGAAAAAAATAAATTTGAAGATTATTTTATTTCTTTTATTTTCAGATTGGTTAAAAAAAAACTATTTATGAAGTGTTTTATAATTGTATGAGATTTGTAATTGGAGAGTTTTTATTGCTCAACTTATTTACTATATAAAGAGTATTTTTAATTAAAATTCAAAAATTTTCTGAATAAACTATATCATATATTAAGGTAGTAAAAACAGAAATTACTATATTTAGTTGGAGATATGATATTTCTAAAATATTTAAATAATCTTTTTTATTGGTTAATTTTTGAATTGTTTGAAGCCCCAGCAAAATAGTTTGTTAATACTTCAAAATATATTTTCGCAATACTATCACATTTTTAAATAATCCTTGAACATCAATAATTTAATGTCATCCGTTTATTTCTCTGAGTATGATTTTTTTGAAAAGTATGTATACTACTTAAATAAATATTATCAAGGTACAGAAGAAATAAGATTAAACCTTCATTCATTTCAAACATTTACTAATTGGAAATAACAGTCGGCATGTCTCATGAGTGTCTTTTTTTTCTTTAAATTCACGACTACAAGTGTTGATATTGGGCGCTTCTTTTCTGAGTGCTTCAAACATGCCAATTGTTATTTTAAATTTTATATTTTTAAAACTAATGAAGTTTTTAATCTAGTAATATGATTATTATTTTCTGAAACTTAATAACTATTTTTAGTATTATTATGCAATAACTTCTTATTTAAAAGATTTTAAACCGAAAGAAGAGGTTTAATTAATATTGACTCTTATCTCTTTCTTTCATTTCTATAGTGTGGCATAAATAAAGTTGCTTTTAAAAAATAAAATAAACGATAGAGTAATTAAAAAAATGTTTTGGGGAATTAGTAACACAAATTTACATGTTTTATTTTCAAATAAATAGTTTTATAGGTAAATATATTCTTTTATTGAACCCTTTTGAAATTTAAAACTTTATTAACTGTGCATGTATGTATCACATTGTTTTATTTAAACTAGCTCAATTAGGTTACAAATATTTACCTACCAGACATAAAACAAATTCAAAGAACAAATTTGTTTAGTTAGTTTCATTTAAGTGGAATTATGTTTTTAATAAAAATAATATTATTTTGGTTTTTTATACAAAAACAAATACATGATTTAAAAACAGATGATTTATCAATGTTTCATTACTTTTTATTAATATATAATCATTGGAAGTATTAACTCAGTGCATTTCTTAAAGCAAAATAATAATAAAAAATATGTTATTTAAGATAATTGTTTTCTGTTTTTGTTATACCAATGCTTCTAAAATTAAAGAATTTTTTTTTCAATTTTTTTCTTTTAATTATGATATATTTCTCTTATAACCCCATTTATATTGTGACACGTAATCACCATATTCAAAAATCTTAATGAAACAAAAGTCAAGTTGTTTTTAAATAATTAAGCACTCTATCCTGCCCTAAAGCTTAAAATTTTTTGAAATAGTGTTCGAAAAAGTTCAAAAAATTCTAAATAAAGTTAATAATATTTTAGAAGAAAAAATAACAAAAATAAAATATTAACAAATAAACTAGTGTAACATTAAGAGAAAAATCTAACTTCCTTTTTTACCAATTTCATTAAAAAAGTATTTCGAAATTTCTTGTTTCTAATCATTACGAATACAGTAAGAAAAAAATTCTTTTTAAAAGGAAAAAAGTTCCCTGTAACAAAAAAAAGGAGAAAAAAATACATTTTAACACTTTATTCTAGATAGCATTAACATCTTAATAAATATTGATGGAAAAGAAAACCAGTATGGTGAAAATGACTGAGAAAATATTAGAAGAATATAAATAAGAAGTAAAAAAAGGTATTTTTCATCGTAATGATAAATTAAAAGCAGCCAAATATTGATCGTTTCAGGGTAGAAGTAATATTATTTTTAGAAAACATCCTTTTTCCGGAGTATCTCGTTTTAATTACGGAAGCTGCATGGGGCGTGCAATTAAGCAGCAAACTAATTCAGAGTAATTGTTTCTTTATTTTGGATTTCATGTAGTAAATATATCTTTTATTTTACTCTTACCTTTCGTTTTACTTTAATAGAAATTTTACGAATAATGTTGGAATTAATTAAATGTACCGATATTGTTTGAATCTTTGAAAAAGTATAGTCAAAACTACCAGAATATGATAAAATGTACCGTGTTTCTGATTTTATGAGGATGTGAAGGGAAAACTATTTATTCAGTATAATTTAGTTTTCAGTTTTGTATTGGCTAATGAAGATGTGAAAATAAGAAATATAATACTGAAAATCAGAATTTATGATGGTCCATTACCATAAGAATGGTAAAATTATCATGAATGGTTTAAATATAGCTTATTTGAATTTAATCAACCAGAATCAGTGTTTGTTTTTTTTGTTGTTGCCAGAAATGTCATATACAGTAAGGTTATTTTACCAAATATTTTTTCTCCATGTGTGAAGTATTTTCGCACCATGAAAATTCAATCAATACGAGATTATATTACTTGTAACATTTTAAACATGGAGAAGAAATTTCTGGTAAATTTACCGTTCTGTGAACACTTCTGAGAAAAAAAAACATAATTCTGATTAATAAAAACAATATACACAGCCTTTATACCGGACGTTTCGTAATTTTTCCATTCATATGGTAACGGTTATTATTTTTTTTCAAAATTATAGTTCTTACTACCACACATTTAGTAAACTATACAAAACTGTTAAGTATATTTAAGCGAATAAATAGTTTTATGTCATGCTCTAAAGTACAATGATAAAATTTTTTTTTTTTACCTAATTTACCAAATTCTATCATATGTTATAACTTTAGCATCCAAATAGAGTCTCGGTGCTGCCATCTAGTGTGGCAGAAACTAGACGTCCAAATTAAAATGGCCAACGGTATCTCACCCATTGTGGTGGTCCTGAAAGGGTGGATACCACTTCTGGAGAACGCACTAGGTCTGTTCATCGGGAAGACTGATTGTGCAGCTCATAGGAAATATAAAAAAAAAAAATCATATGTTATAAGAATATATTTTGCTTTAATTTATCAAAATCAGTACTGAAGAGATATGTTAAAATTACCGAGCTTTTGGTGTTCTCATTGAGCTAGAAACAAGAAAAATTTTACCACATTCTAGTACTTTTAACTATATTTTTCCCTGTGTACTAAAGTTATTTTATTTAGATGATTGCTTTCTGTAAAAAAAGTAATACATAGTAATTAACAGTTATATATTGGAGATATAAATGTGCAGAATCGAATGATCAGAAAATGATTCTTTACTGTTCAAACAAAAGTAAAGTAGTAAGCATTTATTTTTCATTTTTGCTTTAAAAAAGGTTTAGTAAATTGAAAAAGAATATAAAAAAAATCATCTTTATATAACAAAATCTATTACTGGAAAATTCTCATGGAATTTTTTTTATAAAATTGAATTATGTACAGCCTTAGATTGTTTAAGGATATATGTTTAGCTGAAACCTTTTGGCTTAAAGATTGGAAAATACAACTTAAAATGAACCTGAGACTTAAACTATAGCAATTTTCTATTCTTTTTACTAGACGAGAAATTCTAAACAGCCAAATATATCCCTTACACTAAAATAATCATTATAAAGATTTATTAAAATTTATTAATTCCGTATAAGTCCGTATTGCATTTAGACGTATTGCATAAGTCCGTATTGCATTTAGCCGGATCCCAGCGTAGACTGATACGAATTCTGTCCCTGAATCGCATGGACCACAGTGCTGTTTCAAAATAGCCTCAGTAGCAAGCGGGTCATGGGTTAAAATCTTCTTGTCACTGGGCTAATTGTAGGTCAATTTCGGGTTTTTTTCTGCTCAATGTGACGGAAATACTAGAAAGTTCCAGTAAAAAAGTCCTCCACGAAGGCCAGTTTCTTACAATGCTTCATCTTGGAGTTTACTATTGTCTTCTGGGTTGCATTCAAAACTACAGAGCTACGGTGCTGAATATTGATAGTCGTAAGTTCCGAACTAAATTAGCTGCTTAATGCAGGCTATATAAAATAAACTAAAACATATGTTGTCAATAATCTTTGCTTAGAATAATTGAACAGTGACTTTCGGCAGTAAAATATGTTAATATTTTAAAACATTTTTGCATATTTGAATTATACAGATTTTTCCAGCAGCGGTACTGTATATATAGCGGGTATGAATGGCTTGTTGTAAAAGGGAGCCTATATTGTGTTATCTTTCTACTTTTGAAGAATTAAATATCTTTTTCAATATATTTTTATAACAGAAAGAGAAGTTCTAAGGCATAAGAAATCACTTGTTAACAATAAATTTTAGAATTATATGTGGTTTCACGATTTTAAGGTCAATTTAGGAAATAATGAAGTTGGAAATCATCAAACTCATTTTTGTCAAACCCTTATTTTATTCGATGGTGGTGGGTGATGTATGGCGGGGTCATGAACACAACCGAGTAATCAGAAACATAGCTTGAAATCAGATTATAATTTTAAAAACATCAACTCAACTTGTTTTCGAATTCATATTTAAATGTAGAAATTCAACATGTTTGAACTAGTTTTTTTTTATTTACTTATACCGGATTATCCTTTGATTTTCTTAACAACACATAAAAAAGTTACCAAATTATTTCAAATTATACTCAATTATCAGTCCAATTTGTCAACTATCAATTCCTTTTTAAAACATATATTTAGTTCATCATTGACACAAAAATCTAAAGCTTGGACAAAGGATTAACAAGTTTGATTTTAATTGTTAACACACTTTTAAAAAACATCATTAAATTTGCGCATGATGTTTAAAACATTGAAACTGATTAAGCTAAAACATTTTTTGCAAGCTTGTCTCACTATTTTTCAAAGCGAAAGCCTTTTTGTATAGTTGTTCTCTAATATCTCGAGAATCAAAAGAGTCTATTTAAAACTCGTTTATTTTTTTACAGTTTGCAAATAATTACGGCTTGGTATATTAACAAACATCACTTTAATGTAACAAGCAGCTAAGCCGCAATACCGATCGTCGAATCATTTTTCATTACTGAATACTAATTTTGGTTTAGTAAATTTTATGATATTTTTAATTCCTGAAAATAGAGTTGTTTGCAACAAATATTGAAAACAAAGCGTTTTTCCATGAATTCTAATACATCATAAATGCTTAAAAAACAAGAAATTGGTGCAAATTTAATCATGTAATTTTAAAGATAAATAAGCTTATTCTTACTCGTCAAAATGGCAATTTAATTTCAAGACGTTTAAATTTATTAAACTCCAATAGTAAAACTTTTTGTTGTCAAATATTAATAATAGCAGTTCATACTTTGTAACACATTTTTAAATACAAACTTTTAGTTCTCGAATTATTATTTTCCTTAAAATAAAAATTTTGTAAAAAAAGTATGAAGATGATCCAAAATTTACACATTAGAAGTTAGGCGCCAACATCAACTAGAAGCAATAAGTGTGTATAAATAATAACCTTGTATGCTCACATTTAAGGCTTAGATAATTTAAATTTCAGACATAGATTAATTAGCTATTTAAAACTTCCATTTCGAAATGTTACATTTATTTATTATAATTAAATACACTGAATTTCCTTACGATTCTAAAGGGCTAGCTTACATATCTGTTTATATTTTTTAAATATTTATGAAGCTTATTTAATGGTGTTAGGAATATTAAATTAGTTTTAAAAAAATTCTCACTTATTGAACTACTATATTTAAATGCAAAAAAAAAAATGTTCAAGGAAACAGATATTTCTAATTATTATTCATAAAGAATTTAAATGAATCAAAATGCATTTCCCCAGTTAATAATTTAAACTTAATATCTTCTTAAGTTTAGTTTAAAAAACAGAAAGCTTCATTAGAATTCATTAAAACTTTTACGAAAAGAACTAAATCATAATGCTATGAAGTAATTTTTTATGATGCATGCGTAAATATATTTTCTTTACCCTAAAATATCTGGAAACGTAATTTAATTATTAACATATTACTTAATAATAAGTGCAAAACTTCACTAAAATTTTAATATAAAAAATCGTAGATGGAAGAATTTATATGTTCACGTGAGTTGAGTACATAAAATATCATCACATTATTGTATTTATCATAAAATTAAATATTTTAAAATATCAGTGAAAAAAACTTACATTTTGACATAAATAATTACGAAACATTGTATCAAGATATGAAGTAATCAGTAAACAACATTTTCTTAAAGTTATTGCTCATAATCAACTCTCTCATATAAATTTTTACAGGAACTCAATTTAAAGAACAAAAAAACAAAAACAATGATATTAATTATATAATCAGACCAACATACAATTACACTTTGCTCTTGTTAGTAATCTTACAATTTTCATTTTTTATAAAAATGTGTAAACAAGATAAGATTTAAAGCAGTTTAACACGGAAATACCTTTTTTTTAATCAGAGACTTAAGAGTAGTTTTTCTGCATAAGAAAGAGTATTTAAGTCAGAGATATTGACCATTTAAGTAAGTTAAGTTTGAAAGCATGGATCAATTTAATGTTAAACGTATCAAACTTGTCAAAAATCAAAATGACTCAAACGTATTACTTACCAACAAAAATCAGAGAGACAAATGAAAAACCTGTAAAAAAAGTAAATAAATTACTTTTTACAACATAACAATGGAACATGCAAAAAAAACTAAAGTTGGTACATTGATACTTAATAAGATTATGAATACAAGACAAATTTGATAATAATTGAATTTAATTTGGTATTAATAAACATGCTTGAAAAATAAATTCTTGTAAAATAATCTTTGGTTAATGAAATTTCTAGTAAAAAAAAATATTCTGGTTCATGAAACCAAAATATACGGTAGTTGAACCATTCATTTGGTAATTTTTATGTTCACATGGTAACGGTTAACTACAAATTCCGGTTTACAAAATTATAGTTCTTATTACCACAATTGTTTTTGAAAAATTACAAAACTGAAAAATAAATCTAACCAAATAATGGTTTCTATATCATGCTCTAAGGCATCGTCATAAAATTATGATTTTTTACTAAATTTTTTAAAATTTTATCACTTTGTTTAAAACCATATTTTGTATTAAATTTTACCAAAATCGCTAACAAAATGCTTTAGCAAAAATTATCAAGATTTTTTGTGTTCATACACCCAGAAAAGAGGCAAATTTTCCTATGTTCTGGTAGTTTTGACCACACTTTTTTTTTCTTAGTGTAGAAATGTACTAACCATAAAAAACGTTAAATAAAATGAAATGTAGATTAAATTAAATGAAAAATAGATGTGGTTATTAATTACATAATTCACTAGCCATCTCCCAAACTACCTGGTCAACATTTCAAAATAAGCAGACTTCTAATTATCTCGAGAATTAATATCGTACTATCAGGATTCATGACAATAAATAGGTATATACTAATTTTGCAAAATTGATAGTTGTTTTCCTTTTTATCTCTTACATGTCGTTAGGGGCTTTCAGATCATAATAGATTTAGAGCATTTTTCAAATTTGAGAAAGTGTTGTACCAATCAAACGGTTCAAAAGAGTTTTCAAGTAAATTTAATCTGAAACAATGGGACTCAACAATGTTTTCGATAATACACGCAAACTTCACACTTCTAGAAAGTGTCACGTGGCATTCAACGAAAACTTGCATACTGAATAAAAAACACGGTCCAAATCAGGGTTGCTATTTCCGAGTTATTATATAGACAGACTTTAACTCAAAAAATAAATTTTGAATGAAAGTAAAAGATTTTCTTAACAATGGCCGGTTTCATCATAATTTCAATACTTTCCTCAATTTTTTACACTTCCATTGTTAGCAAGTCTTCCATTGTTAGCAATGAACCACGCTAAAAAGTGAAGAATTTGGCATTTTTGAACATGCATAACTTATTTAATTACCTTGTTTTATTTACAATAAACGGTATTTAAAACATTCATCTAGCAATTTCTCCTTTTATATGGTAGCGTTTTACCGGAAGTTCTCGTTTTCAAATTGTAGTTCTTATTACAGCATAATTTGTAAAAAAAAAGGGAACAGAAGAGTAAATTTAACCATCTAAATGAATTTCATGCAGTACTCAAAGCTACCATGATAAAGTTTTTAATCTTGCTAAATTTTATTACAGATGATTAAGCCATATTTTATCATTCATTTTACCAAAATCTTTACCAAAGAGCTTCGGTAAATTTTACCACATTCTGACAATTTGGGCTGTGCTTTTTTTTTTCTCGGTGCATATTTAAAAACAAATACCCAAATTGTTTTAAATTTTGAAGGGATAATTATTAATTAATGTAAACATAGTTTCATTTGTATATATTTATTTCAAAACATTTTGTCCACTAAACATAATAAACTGAAAAGAGTATTTAAATTAAACACTTATTAATACCACTTCTAAAATCCCAAGAAATGTAAGTTAATTAAAGCACTTCTTTTAAATTGCAACTGCTTTAAACTGATACTGGATATTCGAAGAGAGCACATTAGAACTTCCCTACTTCTTCTCAGAATCTATTTTCTTTTATCTCTCGGAAAAATTTCTTTTTACTTAAGGCAGTTTGAAAATTAGCCCTAATTAGCTTTCTTTGGTCGCCTTAATGAACCCTATGGGTTAAAATTATCTTAAGAAGCAAATGTCTGCTGCTAATGTTAATCAACGTACCCATTCATCACTTCTGTAAAGTTGTTTCTAGTAAAAAGCTATTTTTTTCTTCTTTCCGCTTGAGTTGTTAAAAAAGGAGTATCAATGTTTGAGTATAAATTGTCTCCATTATATTTTAATTAAAAACATGTTTTTTATTGTATGTATTTAAAAATCAATCACTTATAATATAAAAACCCTGCATTTTTACAATTATTTATAATAAAATATGCAAGCTGAAAAAATTCTATTGAAAATACCCTTTTTGGTGATAAGGATGTTCCTAATTAAAAAAAGAACATAATTCTGGTTAATGAAACTAAAATATAATACATTAGGACTATTCATTTGGTAATTCTTTCGTTCATATGGTAACTGTTTACAGGAAATTCTGGTTTTTAAAATAATAATTCGCATTACCTTACGTTTTGTAAAAAAAATAATTAACTCCAAAACATTTTTAAACAAATAAATGGATTTTATGCCATGTTTACAGTTATCTTATTAAAATTACCAAATTTTACCAGATATTATAAAATTATATTTAATTTTTATTTTTACCAAATCATTATCAAAGCGCTTAGTTAAAAATTACCGTGCTTTTTGATGCTCCAAAGAGTAGAAACGCTGCAAATTTTACCTTATTATGGTAGTTTAATGTTTCTCCACTTACATAGGTAAACTATGCAATGTGAGAGTTATTATAGATTTTACTTTAATATTACATGCAATGAAAAATAATTTTGCGTTGAAATATGTGCGTAACAATAATTTTAATTAAAAAAAAAACTTACTTTTTTATTATTTACTTTTTTTGAAAAATTATAACCGCGTTTGAAGCTAAAAAATTATTTATTTTGATTTATATAATCAATAATAAGATTAATTTTACCTTACCGCCACAGTAAATCAATCTCGATTGGACAAAATCTCGAAAATAATTAATTCTCCAATTAAACCTCGCTAAGCTAATAGCTTAAATGCTGAACATATTACTGTGCTTAAATGCTGTAGTACTGAGCAAATAATGACAAAATAAGCGTGCTGGAAACAAATATTTGGGTTATATAAATTACCAAAATTTCAAGAAATATTACGTTTGACAGGCGCAAACGTTTTAAAACATAAATATATTTCAGTTAGTCAAACGGGATTTGACTTTCAAGGCAACTTTTTTTGTCATATGTTAAAAATAGTTTTTTGAAGTTATACTTCTTATGCTACTTCCAATTCGCGATCGCAACGAACTATAGGGGGCGTTGTTGTATGTGCCGAATCCCTGCGATTTCCATATGAACAGTCATTCAGTTACACTGGAGACGTCTTTAATGAAGCATTGTAACGTTCCATCTTTATTGTGGCTGATTAAATTTAAAAAGGAAAAATGTTTGTTTTCTTTCTTATGCAATCGAAAACAAAATGGTATCTCTTTTTTTTAGAGAAGGAACATCCAGAACACATCGGAAAAATATTTGTAAATAAAGACAAAAAAATAGGTATATTCTTATAAGAGTTCAAACCTAATGCCTGAGAAATAGCTTTACTAAATTTAATGGTATAACATGAAAGGCCCATTTAAATTTTAACGTAAAATAAAGAATGCTTACGAAACAAAAAAAAAAAGAACCATTCTTCTTTTGTCGCCATTTTTTAGTGTTACGAAAATGCGTCTTTGGGACTTGCCAAAAACAAAACAAGATGCAATTTAATTTTTTTAGGAGCGAAATATTTTATGGAGTGAAATATAACGAAAATGTACCAATGTCCATAACATGAAACTTTATTTTAGTAAACGTCCGTTTTGGAAATGTTATTTCATTTTGAATCTTATTTATTAGAGTTCATAATGGCTATAGAATCAGGTGAGAGAAAAGTTTGTTTTGAATCTATGCTAAACTCTATATCGGCCCATTTTCCACCGAAATCCGATTGACTACTTTGATTTTAAACAAAGTGTTTCATTTTAAGATTTTTTCCAAAAATTTTAAGTGTAGATTGGCGGCACTTAAGAATCTGCCAAATCTGCAGCTGTGGTTAATACGTAAGTACCGAATTTTTCTTCCATACTTTTCTGAATCATATTACTTCAAATATTAGAATATGCAAGAAGTATACATAAACACATAATTTAATACCATTTAATTTTTCAAAAAAAGTATTTTGACAACAATTTTATCAAAAAGTTATAAACTAAAAAACGTAAAATAAAAACGATTTTAAAAGTTCCTCATTTTTCAATAAAAACTTTCGTATTGTTTCTTTTTTTTAATTCTTATAGTATTTAATCAGACGTAAAAAAACCATTTTGTAGAGAACGATCATCAAGTAAGAAAAAAAATTATTTACAAGCAAATTTTTTATTATAAAAATCATAACACTTACCTGATTTATAAGTCCGGAGAATTCCAAAATGATATGTTCTTTGTTTGAAAACATTATTCTCAAATAATATATACATAGTTTATCCCTTCATTACTTTTAGGTAACATACCACACATCAAAATTTTATAATTGTAAGATCTCGATATGAATTTTAATATGTAGCTTAAAAACAGAATAGCTGAATTCTAGTTGAAATTCTTTCAAAACTAAAAAACACTTACCAAGAAAACGATAAAAAATTTATTTATAATCAGCACAAAAGATACTTTTTCAAATAATTCGGATTATTCTTTATTGTTGTTTTCTGAATTATGTAGATACAGAAATATATACTATTCTATAAAGAAGAATATTCTATAACTATTACAGTTCTGTATGGAATTCATTGGAACACATTTATTCATTGGAATGACGAAAGCAATGTTGACTTCATTTTAACTTGTAATGAATTGAAGACAGAAAAATTATTTTACCGCAATACACACATCTGTAACAGCAAGTGATCATGAAATCATGTTATGTTGTTGGTAATAGAAAGGTAAAAACTATTGAGAAGTTGTTCTTCAAATGCTTGGCGTGTTCTGCTTTAATGTTTGACATGTTCTGATTAGTTTTTTCAAGAAGTTTTACCTTTTCTTTAGGGAAATTTTGCTTCTTTTTTGATGCTAAGAAAATGGCGTCCATCATTGCCAATGGTTATGTGGGAACTAATGCCCGATATTTACAGTCTCCCGCTAGATGGCGTATCGAGTGTTGCGATCGCGAATAAGGAAGCGTTAAACGTTTAACGCTACAGTTTTATTGGCCGGGAAATCACGTGGTAGGATCCAGTTTTCCCTCATTCATTTCCATATTGTTTTGGTTCTCACTAGCATAAAAATAATAAAAGTCATAAAACTTTTGTTGTTCGAAAAAATATTTTTTTACTTTGTTTTGATACACATTTAATAGGGAGCAGGAAAAAGAGTCGTTGAATAGAACTAGTGATCCTTCTACGACTGCTGATTCTTCTACAATAACGTCGCAGGTTACGAAGTTTAACTTCTTCCGCGCGGAGGGACTCCACGCACTTTTTTTTTTTGGACCTATTTTTCAAACACAATTTTTTAACAGTATTATGCATTAATATCCTTTAAAGGAAAATATCATTAAAACTATTAAATTAATTCAAACTTTAATTGAGAGAAGTTTGGCACCAACAGCTAGATGAATTAAACGTACAGAAATTATATGCTCGTATACTCTCACTTGAGGGTTATACCAGTTAAGTCTCAAATCCAGGTTTTAAATATTAAGCAAAGAAAAAATTTTAACAGCAAATAATATTGCCTTTACACTTAAAAAATTTGAATAAATCTGATTGGCAATCGAAAGCCCATTTTAACTATCAACTGAAAAGCCACGTGATTGCAAAATTTTATTTTAACTTTTTTTTTCTAAATACACATTTACTCTTGGTTATGATGTCTAAAATCTTTAACATTACTATTAAAATGAATTATTTTATTTAATATTTACTTTTGTGCTTTGAAGTGTATTACTTACTGGTTAGATCTGCATATTCTTTTACTTTGAAGGAATTTATAACAGTTAAAACTTGTTTCCTTTTGGCAAAAAAACTTCCAAACATAAATATAGGAGAAAATTGTAATTGCTTTCACGGAGATAATTAATATCACAGCAAGTAAATACATGGTTTGATTCTTTCAAAGTTTCTTATTCATTTTATTACCAAGTAAAAGTACAATTGATTTAATTCGATTTTTAATTTTGTTTAGAAATTTAACATATTTTGTTCTGAGCATTTTAATAAGAAAATCATCACCATACCCAATTTCATCAAGCATGAACAATTTTTAAGAACACACAACCTCTGAAAATGCTAACATTTATAAAGGCAGAAACTCTAACTGGAGTAGCATGAGTTAATATGTACGATTTTAAATCGATATAAAATTTTTGTGAAAGTACGACTTTAAATTTGGAATTACTTCGGAATTTATTTAAAAAGACTGGTCAGCGGAGGTATATATTATATATGTTTAGGAGGCATATACGTAATATGCTTCTTACGCATATATTACACAAAAGAGAAAACAATAGGAATATTTGCGGTAACAAAGTAGAATAATTTGAGAAATCAGATTAAATTTAAAAATAATATTTTTGGTATAGAAAATAATTTTTTTCTCTAGTTTAGTGTTTAATATTTTTAGTTTATCATTAAAAAACTCAAATAAATAAATCTAGTAATTTCAATTCAACCTTCTGGACATACTACACACAAAAAAGTTGGCAATTAAGCTATATTATCATTATTTTCATATCTCAAACTTTTTTTCAAACTGAATATCATACTGTCAAGATTTACTGTGCAAAAATGTGTAATTGAAAATGAATTTTGTAAAATTGAAATCTGACTAAAAAAAATCATGAAAACTACAAAAAAAATGATAACTTTTTTTCTTCCATAAAATTATTTACTTTCACATTAATGAACTGCAGCTAAAACCTAAAAAAAAAACTTTCTTAAAACTTTCTTGAATACAGGCAAATTGCGTGTTTTGCTGTTTCTGAATTCAAGAGCACTCTTAATATATACTCTTACTCCACCCTTCCTGTTATTTTCTATCCATGCTTATTATTCATATGAATAATGACTTCTGTCAGCTGTAATAGTCTTTAAATTGCGGTCGAGAAAATGTGATATCAGGAGAACTTTTATGTCTAAGGAGAGATTTGGGAACACATTATTATGAGTTCCTAGTACCAGTTAATGTTCATTTATTCAAAGCTTTGAAAACACTCAAAAGCAATGGTTTCATTTAAAAAACTTTGGTGGTTGTGAAAAGAATTTATTGCAGATATAAACTTAAAAGTTTTTTTTTAAGAAATACCGATGATTTACTTCTGCATTATTCATTAATGTCTAAAGTTGCAGCAACTTAAATATTTCATTTTAACTAAAAATGCATTAAATATAGGAGCAAACTATACGCTCTAAATAAATGTGTGCACAATCGCTAAATTAATTATAACTAGGTTTTTAATCCGTACATTCGATGTAAATTCGTGAGTAATAAGAGCGAGTTAATATATGTGTATGCATAAAAAAAAATTAGAAATACATTTATAAACCAGATTGTTAGAACTACGTAGGGGAGTGTCGGTTACCCCCGCCCACTGTCAATTTCATATGTATAGAATATTTTTTCAAGTCAATGGGCCATCGGACATTAATTGTTGTATTAAAAAAATATTATTTTCAAAGTTTCAAGTATTTATGCAGCTGGTAACATAGTAAACAATAGTTTTGAAAATATGTTGAATACAGTAGTCAAATTTTTTAAATTTCTATTTTTTTTAAGTTAAACTATTCTTTTTTTGGTTTATTCTTTTTGCATCATTTAATTAGATGATAAAACAATAGAAACATACAAAAATATTGATTATGTCTCAATATTATACAGAAATATAAGCAATACTCCTTAAGTGGACGGGGCTACCCTACTCTCCCCTATATGTTATTGTAGAATTACGCATGCATGTTTAATCTATATAAGATTATCTAAAAGCAACAGTGAAAACTAATGTAGGTATAAGCAGTATATTAGATATTAAATATATGGAATAGGTATACTAGAAATAAATATGTGTACATGTAGTGAACTAGATACGTATGTATAATAGGTACAAGTTCAATAGTTTTTAGTTTTAAACAAATGATTGGATTTTCTCCTAAAATAATAATATTTTATCTTATATTAAATTTTATCAAAAATATCATGGTATCAATATCAAAAATATCATCAAATTTTAAAATACATTACTCACTTGATGAAGAACGTAAAAAAGTAGCGCATATAGAAGCAAAAATTCTTAATACTTAGATTGAATATCAAATTTTTGATAAAAGTAAAAATATGAGAAAAAAAACACACTTTAACACTAGAACCGCAGAGGTAGTTTTGGCCATAAATCGTTTTTGTTATCATTTTTCTCAGAAAGTTACAAACGAAATTGGACGAAGACTTTTGCACTGTGAGACTTTATCGATCACAAACAGTAGAGTTACTGTGAACCTTACTTAAATGAATGTTTAGTTTTTGACACTTATACCTAAAACCGCGAGATAGGGTCATTCCGATTCGGTTAATAAAAATAAATGTTTCATTTTAATAATGAATGAGAAATGTTTCTTTCTTCTATGTTTCATTCCCTTTGGTTGTATAGAAATTCTCTAAATCATGATGTCAGAGCTACAAATGAATAATTTTGGGTATTGATGAGGAGATTCATTCATAAATTATGAGTCATTCATTGCTTTGAATTGGAGATATATCTTTCACCCTGTTGCTTTTTATTGTATTTGCTGAATGGAGCTGGCGAGTCGTTCTGAGAAGGTCACGGCAGAACAGTGTTAGTTATTTATTAAAAAAGTGGGTGAAACATTAATTTTAAAATTGACCAAATACTTCCGTGACATCATCATAAGAGAACACGTGATTTTTAATTTTCCAAATCCTCCAAAATAGCAACTTAAGTAGAAAATCTTATAGCATTCTCAATTTGAGCAGAGCATTTGACCTTTGATAAATTCGCAGCAGTTTTGAAAATTGTTGATTGTTTACCACACACATTTCTAATGAAACCTTAGCTACGTCAAACAAATAAATAGCAATTTAAAATTAAAATGTTCAGATTAAAAACAAGGAAAATAAGTGCTCCAAAAATTCAATAAATCAACTAACTCCACACACTGTTTTAACCTTGGGTATGTATTTAATTTCGACAATGTAATTTTTTTTTTCAGTCACATCCGCTCATCTTCATGTTCAGGAATATTTTTTTCATTAATTTAAATGCTGATTCTCTAGTTAATGATATGATTTCCTCGTGACAGCGCCACAGCTTTTGGTATTGCAACCTGCTTTGCCTCTCTCGAGTTCTTACACATTAATAGTTTTTTAAGCACATGAAGCTTTTGCATTATAAAGCCCAAGTGTTTCGAAAATGATAAAATTTAATAAAAATTTAATGTGGTTCTGTTTGAAAAAAATTAAATTCCCACTTTTAATCGTGTTTACATTGGTATTGAATTCAAGCAAATATATCTTAATGTGAAGCAATTAATTAGGTACCTAATTTTGATCTTTATGAGGAATTTATACTATGCTAAATATCGTAGTTTCAACCTGCATTAACAATCTCAGTATAATTTGTGTATATGCTATTGCACAAACTGTTAGCATTGTTACTTTGTGTTTCAGCAAAGTGTTCAATATGAAAATTATGTTCTTTACCTATGCATGGTACACAATGTAAATACAGTGCTACTGGTGGAAGTAGACCAAAGAAATAAACCCTGGCACTTCTCCATGTTCTACTTTTCTCTCTGTCTTTAATTTTTTTCAGAGTAACATTTTACTTTTTTTTTCCGTCCAAAGAAAAATAGTATATTCTTTGTTCTATTTACCTGATAACCTTACCTGAATCTGATCAACTGAATAAAACCTGATTCAAAAAATTATCAGTGTAAGGAGTAGCAGACAACAGTCCTATACTTTTAAAATCAATCGGTTTGTAAACCAAAATGTGTACCTAATAACAGTCAAAATAATCGTGGGAGACCATAAATCTTATTAATGTATTATTCTTATCAATACATTAAAATTATTATTTTTTTTTTATTGGAAAAATATTTTTCAACTGGTTACTTCCATTGACAAAACTGGTAAATTTTATCAAAATAACTAAAATTACAAAGTTATCATATGCCTTTCTTTAATTGTTTGTCACTTGACATTATATTCAATGCTTAGCAAATGCATGAAATATTACATCATTTTAAAATTTTACTGGTTGTCTTTAGTAATTGTACACAATGTGGGATTTCTTACTTTGATGATTATATCCATATCCATGATAATGATAAGAGAGGAGATGTTTTTATTACTTTCCTTTTAATTACTGATATTTTTAATGCTCACGGTTTGCATTAAATATCAATATTTTCTAGAGCCAAGAGAAAATAGTTTTATTGGTTCTAAATTTTTAATAAATTTTTTAACTAACATGCTAAGCTTTGTGATGTAACAAATAATATATTGCTGATTACAAAAAGGTTTTTAACGAGATCTTTTTTTTTTTTTTTAAATTTAACAAAATACTTTTGAAAATGAATTAAGAGAAAAATTAATGGTGTCTATTAGTATTACAGTTTCTGATACTTAAAAAAAAAAATTAGTAAAAAACTCCAAGTGTGAACTTAGAATTATTATAGGAGAATAAAAATGCAAATAAGTATAAATGTACTTGATAAACACAATAGAAATTTTAAAGCTCTTCTTTAAAGAAAATTCATGAAAAAACGACCCATAAGCTTTTCAGAAAATTTCTGATTTGAAAAACCCTAAGGAGAAACATATTCAATATTTCGCATAAAGCACCGGTTACAATATTAGCTGCAAGAAAAAATAAAAGATTCACGTATTCAAAGCGCAATTGCATTCCCGACAACATCCATCACTTTTTTTAGCTAACTCTAACCTTTTTTGAAACAAGTCTTTTCCAATTTCCCCATTCATCGTAAGGCTCTAAAATGTTTTGCAAAATGAAAGAAAAAAAGATACTCACTTTTTCTCATAAGAAATGAAAAAAAATCGAAAGATCATAAGGAACTAAAATATTTTTTCACGTTTTACTGCTATACTTCAGCACTTGCATTTATGGCATTGCAGATGTGGTCTATAAGATTGGTTATCCTTTTTTTCCAAAACTTTTTTGTTCTAACTTTAGCTTTTTCCTATCCATACATCAGGAACTGTCAGAATCCGGTTCCAAACTCAATCAATTTGATCGCTGGGTCGTCGGTATTCGATATTCGTATTATTCGCTGAATTTACCTCCCACTCCTATTCTATATTACGTCTTCTCGATTTTGTAGATGAGAAATTTCCATTCGTGAAATTTTGAGTTTGATGGCGGTTCGATTTTTCATACCTTTATCAAAATTGGCATATGCTTTTTAAAGCTGTTGTGTTGTGCATTCGATTAATGATTTCTAAACGGGATTTTTTTTTTTGAGGCAGATATATCCATCCATAATCGAAGATTTAATTAGGCAGTATGTAATCAGTTTAAGTATGTAATAATCAATAAGTAAGAAATAAATATGTAATAATAAATAAGTAAGAAATAAATATGTAATAATCAATAAGTAAATAATAAATTTGTAATAAGTAAGGCAGTATGTAATAATAGTAAAGGTAACATGTAATTATTTTTTTTAATTTTTTTTTTTTAAATTGATGAAAAAATTAAATAGCTGGTGATATAAATTAACAAAAATATCTATTGTCCAGATCCTTAAAAACAAATTGCCACAAGAATAAAAAATACGCAAATAATTAAACTACTATTGTTATTTTAATTTCATCCTAAATACCCCTTCCCCGAGCATCGTGATTTTATTGAAGAAGTTGTCTAAAATTTGTGATCGATGTAATTTTGATAATAGAAAATATGATTCCTAAAGTGATTAATAAATTATACAGTATAGGGTTACGTACAAAATATGAATAGTATCTCTTTCATTGGTTCCCAAATAATGTCTGCGATACCATAGGGCTCCGTTTAAGAGTTAAAAGGGGTGAATGAGTTTATAACCTCTGCTTTCAAATGTCTGATTATATTTAGATTCAACCTTTAATTCATAAGTTATTTTATCTTTCGGTTGCCTTTATGATATTATTTCAAGTAAAATGCCAATGAAATAGAAAAGACATTTTTATTTTAGACACTATTATAATAACAATTTTAACGTCGTTTATAACAGTTCTTCTAAGTTTTCGTTTCGAAGTAAATCAAAATTCGAGTTATTTTAATCATTTTCAGCTTATGAAAAAAAAAATCAAAGCAAATTTTTTACTGTACTAGATATAGCACAAGAACTGTAAATTGAACTGTCAGACTTAAAACTTAAGATTAATGATAAAACTATAAAAAATGGCCATTTATCTGATTAAATATATTAAAAGTTGTCTAAACTAGGTGATAACATTAACATTACCCTTAATAAACTTTTTTTTATAAAATCGGGTTTCTGCTGCCAAAAGAATGTTGATTATTTAGGGTCACGTAGAAAAAAGGGGTACCACTGCTTTAAGTAATGTGCTTTTAAAGCATAAAGTAGAATTTCATTCTTCTTACCAATTGCACCAACAAAGATATTATAAGCAGACAAACGGAATTACAAACGGCTTATTTATACAAAGAATTGTGTGCTAAGATATTAATGTAATTATATCTAAGTTCTACACTGTAAGGAAAGAAAGTTTTGTGTGATAAGTTAACTAAAAATGCAACTTTTCCAATCAGTCATGGATATTTTTGAATATCTTTCAAATGGTTTCAAGAATTGCTCGCCACTTTTAAAACTACTTTCATGGTAGGATTTGAGGAAGAGCGTGTGTCTCTAGTGCTGATTCTCATAGTTTTATTTCCAACTCTAGTCAAACTTTTTTCTCATTTACTCGGGGCAGTAGACAATAACATGTCTGATGTAAATTTTCCAGTTAATATTTAGGGTTTCTAGAGTAGATACTCAAGAAATGAGTCATTTTAGTATTTTTAGTCTATGAATTTTTTTACAGGACATCTATGTCGAATGATGTTTTCAATTTAGTTCATTTTACAAAGTTAGCACCAAATTAACAGTCACCATCAATCCTTGTCATTTTTTTTTTACTATGTAAAACAGAAGCAGAGCATGTGTTTCCGTTGAAAGAGTTTATCACTAGTAAGCAATTTATTTGCCTCCACTTGATTCAAATTGCATAATTTTCCCAGTTTAATCAAAGCTAGATTCATTTTCTGATTGTCTTTTTGGATGTCAGTATAAATAACATTGGTGGCTGTATATCATCTGTATAGAGTAACAAGTTAACACCAGAAAAGTTTTATACTCTGAGATAGGATGGTGTAAAAAAAGTGAAATTATAAAAAGCACCCTCTGCATAGCCAATTCTCAGGTGTTTCAAGGAAGATTTAGAAACCTGATACTTCACCTTGATAATTCCTTGGGCGAAGAAAAGATGTCAACAACTTGAATACAATGTGGAAAATTCCAGGTCGAATTACAGTAAAAGTTTAGGGAACAAAAAAAAAAAAAAAACTGATATACACTAATTTTTATACTATTTTAATCACTTTAAATTACGAAATCACTGCAATTATATAAGTGTCACTGAAAAATTGAATTTTACAGTAAAAATGGATTTTAAGGATCCTGCAAACAGAGTGTCAGTACTTTTTACCGTAATTTGATGCGGAATTTTTTACAGTGTAGAATGCTGCGGATAAGTTGGCCAACTGGCAGAATTATCTGGGTAATATGACAGAAACATAACTGTCTATTCAATTTGGCGAATTAGATGGCTATCCAACATGAAAGTGCTATGTGCTTAAAAAACTTTCAAATATGTTAGCAAGGAATCCTATTATATTGACAAAGCTGTTTAAATCTTGTTTCTTTCATCTCTATTTTAATAATTAGAACAAAATGCTCAGAACTTTTTCAGGCACGAGTATTATATGCCACGTAAGATATGTATCACATGTCTCAGGGTACTCATTAAACATCTGTCACTCATTAAGAATAAAATGTCAAAATTTGTCTACTAAACTTATTTTATTAGAGATACTCTGACTATTAATGTGTCTTTTAAAAAGCGTAAAATGTGAACATTTATTTGTATTTTTCAGGTTAAATGATAATGTGTCAGATAAAATAAAAGGAAAATAATTAACATTAAATGAACATGACATGAGATTATGTTTTAGATTACAACTATACTTAATTGGTAAATCAATATTCCTTAAGACAAGCGA
The DNA here is from genome assembly GCA_949128135.1 of Parasteatoda lunata. NCBI lineage: Eukaryota > Metazoa > Arthropoda > Arachnida > Araneae > Theridiidae > Parasteatoda > Parasteatoda lunata. The sequence goes on from OX421975.1 coordinate 44,718,272, forward strand.
AGTTTTTACATAATTAAGTTACTGACATAAATACATTAGAAAAAACGAATAGCTTTTGATTATAATTGAATAAAATATTTTTTTTCCTATAGTGCCAGAATTTCTACCATGCACTTTTTTTTAATTTTTTTTTTCTTTTTTTTTTAAGAAAAACAAATAAATAAATTGATTTGGTTACTGGTATGTTCTGACTAATACATACCATAAATTCTGATCGTAACATATCACTATCTTAAATTATCGTGTTTGTTATAGATAAAAATACAGATTTTATATAAATCATTTGTAGTGTGTTTGAATGTTGTCAATAAATGCATGAAAACTTCAGAAAGGTCTCTTATATGACTTCAGAAATCGATCAAAAACTTCAAAATTCTCTCTTATATGAATCTGAAAATCAATTCATATAGAACTGCTGGAAATTATTTAAGAAACAAATTAAAAAAACATATCCTATATTCTCCCAAATTAAAATAAAATACCTTTGGTTCAATAATTTTTTTTTTTAATTTAGATAAAAATATTTCCATCGAATACCAAGTTTCATTTTAATGTTCAACTACTTAGATTTATGATTGATATAGTAAAACTAATAAAAATCACAAAGGTATTTATTTTCTAAAAGGTAAATGGTTCACAAAGGTATTTATTACAAAAATATTCCCATTCAAAAATATTTTTGCATCCCTAATTTATACATGTGCTGCGATATTTACGTTTTTAATTTTGATTGTTTTCTAAATAAAGAATTGAAATTTAAAAAAAAAAAAATTAAATTTTTCTTTTATTTTTTAATTTCTTATTATTATTACATCGCAATTCTAAGGTATATTCCATTATAAATTTATTTAAATTGGTCTCTAATTTTTTTACCCATTTTACAATTATTATTTTTTTATCAAATTACATTTCTATACTATTATGAGTTATAGTTAAAGAGACTAATTAAATGATTTAGAAAACTATCAAATACACATGCACGACATGATGCATACAAATATTTTATTAAAAATTGTCGTTTAGCAAGCAAAATAATAAATTGCAGTTGTGAAATCACCAAATTTGTTACAACGATATACTTTTACTTTGTAATGTTATTTAAAAATAAATATTACTTTTAAAAATTAATTATGTACACTAATAGGTCTTAATAGAACTAAAATTGAAATGTTGGACATAGGAAGTGGTGGTACAAGTGAAAGCCAACCATTTTTTCAATACATATAATTTAAGTGAGCAGGGGAAATAACCTCCTAGTTCTGGTTTTACTTATAAAGTTTACTAATCACAGTAATAACGAGCAAGCTACTTAATATTTCTGAAAAACGTTCTCATTTATTTCGCCTCCAGCTGACTACTTCATCAGATTGTCTTATATGTAACTCCGGACAACCCATGGCTGATGCGCATTTGGACACGTGCACTGCACTAAAAGACTTTGACTGTATTATTAGGAAGTACTGGAGAGCTAGAAGTGTAATGACATAATAGTCAATGGCTGGCATTTGTTTAATAATAATATTTCAGAAAAAAGTCAGGTTGAGAAATCTGTTAAAAAATAACATATATCAAGCACGCTTCTTATAAATTGTATTTATCAATTTATTTCATGGGTAGGTAATCTCTTTCAAAATCGAAGTAATTAAATTATATAAACGAAAAAAAATAAGACACACGCAAACCAAAATATCATCTCTAACTCACATCATAAAAATCGATTGCGGGAGAAAATTTATCGAAATTGATACCAGTATCCATTAAAAAAAATAATGATCATTCTTTTACATTAAACTCCATAACTCATTCGGAGAAAGTGCAAACGTACGAAGTAATGATACCAAAACTAATGTTTCGAAGTAATTCCACTTTCTATCCATCATAACTCTAGTTAGTTATTGTAATTGATTTATTGACGATACTCTTAGCATATTATCAATCTCAGAGGGAGTTTTCAATTACCGTGGAATTCCGCTGCATTACAAATGGTGCATACCAAGTTTAAGCGTTGAAAGTTGCATGTCTTGAAGAGCCTTAATGTCTTCAGCCGCGAAATTCTGCTGATCGAAGTTCCGTAAACTTATTAAAGTGTAGAATCCTTACTTCTCAAAACTGCATAATATGAAGCTGGAATATAGAGCTAATTGGACGACTCTGAGCTTTAATCTTCCAGCTAGGATTCGTTCCTTAAACACTAAAAGTGATTACTGAATTTGTAATCACGCTAGCTTAGATTTTCAAGGTCTTTAAAATATTTGAGTATTGACTTCACGTATAACGTCCTTGTTTAGCAGCACCAGATTTGGCAATATTTTTCAGACAATAGAAAACCTTATTTGAATAGAACTTAAACTGAATGATATCTTTAAGTGTAACAAAATTGAAAAAAAAAATGTATGTAAATCTACTGTAAATATTTATAAATAGATGCAGCTGTTAAATAATTTATATGGATATCAGCATTCGATTAAGTGATCATCACCGTCAAAACCAACAATAGAAGAAGCGAATGTTTTGTATAAATTAAATTATTATTTTTATATTTCATGTTATGAAACAAATGCTATTTTAATGAACAGATGTTTTAATGATTTGATAAAAAAGAATCTTTATTTCCTCCCCATTAGTTTTACGGAGTGTATCTCTGGCACACCACAATAAGTAGAAAATAAAAAAATGAAAGCGGATCACACTGTATAATATCAGATCTTTGCTAACGAGGACTCAATCTCAATGGTTTGAGGGAAGGAGCTGAAATATGCAAAATAATAAGTGCTGATAATTTTTTTAAATTATGAAAGCAGGAGCAAAAACGTACTTTCTCTGAATAAACATATCTTTTTAAATTGATTTGAATTTTTAACCCCAAAATACAGGAAATGCCGTAATCAGGAAAGCATGGCCCTAATACTTTGGTCAGGAGAAGGGCTCAAAGTTTAGATCGCCTAATGTTTTTTTTTCCTTTTCTTTTTTGGTACTAATCTGATTTGGGAATATAGATGCATACTTACGAAAATTGTTTTGACAGAACTATTAATTAATTTCCAGTGTCACGTGACGAAAATACCATGGAATTACCTTTTGATATTTCTCATGGAAACCAATAGATTTGATAAAAATAAAGTTTAATTTGGTTTAAATAACTTAAGCTACGTAAGCATTACATTAATTTCGAAATAAATTTTTTGATCTTAAAATATTTTAGGTAATGAATTAGTAATGTATTTGTTCTTTTTATTCATTAAATATAATTTTTAAATATTTTCACTGAAATTTTAATTATTTTATAAACAAATAATAATACTAAATAAATACCACATATATCTCTTTTAAATTTTTGTTTTTCCACTATAAAATAATTCCTTTCCTTACTAAAGTCCACTTACGCAGTTGTTGTTTTTTTCTGTTTACTTACACAATTTTTTCTTGTAAAACAAGTTTTTAAAAAATTAATTTTGGATATAAATGATAGTTAAAATGTTTTTGTATGAATATACAATGTACTTCATTCATCAAATCTTGATATCAGAAATTTTAAGCTATAAGATAAAAATGATTCTTCACCGAGGAATTTGACATTTAACCATACATCAACACAATGGATGTTTGCCATTTTTGTGACATTGGCTGTCTTGAATCTCTTACTCGTGATTTATTATTGCAGATATGTGAGTCCGATTAATGTATTCTTAAACATTTACTTTAACTTCTTCACTTGCTAACCTATAAAAACATTGCCTATGTGAATACCGATTTTTTTGTGACGTTATCATTTGAAGTATTAAATCCACATAAAAGACACAAAGATATTCAAAATATTAGAGGGACGTAAAGTTACGCTTATTTGAGAACGAAACAAATCGGATAAATTTAAATGTAATATTTATATAAAATATTTATCTAAGCAGGTCTCATATAGGGTTTGCTTGCTAAAATCATACTGGAAACTACATTGCCATGGTTTCTAGTGTGGGCTAATAGGATACTGAGCTAATAGTGAAAATCTGAAATTCTTTTTCATGACGTTCTGAAGACAATACTTACTACAATTTAGACCGGGAGTCGTGATGGGTCAGGTGACATAGCGTTCGTCTTCCAATAAGGTGAACTGGGTTCGAATCCCAGCGATGGCTGGTTGATACGAATTCCGCTTTCGTAATGCATCGACCACAGTGCGGACTTAAAAATATTCTCAGTCATAAACGGATCATGACGCATCAACCGTGCACGGTCTGCCGTAAGGTTAACCGTGAGAGCCTTTCGTGGTTTTCCTCTAACTGTAACGCAAATGCGGGTAAGTCTCAACAAAAAGGTCCTCTGCGAAGGCAAATTTCTCCCAATACTTGATCCACGAGTTTCCTTGTCTTCTGTATTGGGTTCAAAAAGCTACAGAGTTTAACATTAGTAGGGGTAAACCCAATAAATTGGGTTGATTGTTCAATGACGGTTATAAAATAAAAATAAAACAGAATAAAATTTTTATCGGATGACAGATTACGGCAGCGCCCACTCTTCTTAGACACTTGACAATACCTAGACTTTATATCGGCTTTTAAACCACCATCGAAGATATTACTTTATGAAGATACCCAAACTACTAAGAAACGATTGTAGAAAGTGAAGATCCAAAGACCTAAGCTCGGGGAATCGAACCTTGATCTAAGCCGGGTAAGGCAAAAACTATTACCACCACAAAACTATACCACCAAACTATAATCATCCTGTTCCATTTTTGAAGCTTATTAAGCAGTGGCAGCGTCTTTATGGAAAAACGATTTGTTGTGAACTTTCACTTATTTATCTATTCATTTATTTATTTATTTTATTTTTTTTTAATTTAGAAGTTGGTGAATAATCCCTAATAAATTTCGGAAGTTATTATAGATCATTTTTCATTCATATATTTTCTTATTTAGTTTAAAATATTGAAGATAAATTTTCATTTGTATATATATATATATATATACAAACGTAACAAAAAATGAAATCAAGCAATTTTTTCTTAAAAAAAAAAAACTTTATATCGTTTAATTAACTTTAGTGGAGTATAGTAACAAAACAAATAAATGAGTGTCATATTGATGAGATCCAAAAATACGATTACGTGATATTCTACAGTCAATAAAACTATCAGTAAATAACTTACGAGACGGTAAAAATCAACAATATTTATAGATAACTATTTGAGTTGTTCCAAAATCAAGCGTTAGCAGAATTTTTTAACTGTATCGAAAGAATGGGAAGTATAAGAATCATATTTGCAATGGTAAACAAAAATCAAAAACTTTAGCCATAGATGGTAAAAAAACACAAAGCTATAGTTAAAAAAAATTTTCAGTGGGTGTACTATATTTGCATAAGAAATAGAAAGATGGAGGAATAACTATTTCCCCATGTGACTGTAAGACAATAACTTGCAAGAATGAGACTGCGCAAATCAAGATTGTTGTAGGATTAGGTGAATAAGACATTATTTAGAAATAAAATTATGCTTTGGGCATCTTATGGCAATCAAGGTGTACGAGTTTTGGGATAAAACACGAAGCATTTAATAAAGAATTTCTGAAACGCTTCGTGATGCTGTGCAAATGGATCTGAATGGGTTTGTATCGTCGATGAAAAAGTAAATTTATATTATAAAGATATTCAGCACTACACGATTCCGTCATCAGAAAATTTGTTCCCGGAGTATTTTATTTCCAGCAAGATTTAGATATACCTCATACATCAAAATCACATAAAATCTCTGGAGCAACAATAAACTAGCGTTATCGTGGCCGGTAAATCACCAGATTTTAACCAAATTTTATAATTATATTTTTTAAGATAAAATTATATGAAGTTACTCTAGAAGTTACTACTGTTAGAGTATGACAATAAGGCTATTGCTAGTGCAGAGCAATAAATCTACTTTGGCTAATGTAAACGAAAGAGGCTGAAAAAAACTTGTTTATTCCAATTTATATTTTATAGAAACTTGTTTATGCCATTGTTTATGCAATTAAATGAAAAATCATTTAATTGCAGTGATAAAAACGAAAGTAATGTTACAAAATATTAAGCAACTTTCATTCTCCGTTTATAATTAAAGTTTAGTGTTTATATTAAAATATTATAATATCTTAATCCGCATAATTTTTTTTCTAATACTTTTAAAACTTCTAATACTATTAATTTAATTTTTTCAATGTTTAAACATACAGTGAAATATTCAGACTTGACTCTTTGAATTTGTAATTTAATTTAAGTCAGTTATAAGAAAATAAATACAGTAAGCGAGTTTGCAATGGCAAATACTTCAAATGTTATATAATTTTGAATCCAAGTTATACAATTACGTTAAATTTCGTAAGACTTCTGTTTACTAATATACTGAAAATCATTAATAAATTATAGACGAAGTACAAAAGAGTATGAGTACATATCTTTAGTATATAGAATAGATTTCTTTAAAAAATATATTTTGAAAAGTAATATAAAAATAAAATGTTGGAAAATACATTGAAACATTTTATGGTAAAAACAATAAGAGCATGGTAAAAATTGCTGTGTTTCTTTCCCTATATGTACATCGAATAGATCGGTAATTTTTGCGGTATCGTTTTGATAATGTTTTCGGTAAGATTAAAACGAAACATTTTTTTTTAATAATCTTTGGTAGAAGTTGGTATATAGGATTAATATGGTAATTTTGTCATTAAGCCTTAGAATATGGCATTGAACCAATTTATTCGGTTAAATTTACTTTTCAATTTCTTTTATTTTCTTATTAAATGTGTGTTAATAAGAACTAGAATTTTGAGAACCAGAAATTCATTGTTAACCGTTACCAATTGTACGAGAAATTTACTAAATAAATTGTTTAAAAACCTTTCATTGTAACTGTACCAGAATTTTTTTGAGTGTCTTTAATTAAATATTTTAGTGAACAAATTTTCCTCAAATAATAAAATTATGAATTTTTATCCTTTTATCTGCGATTATTATATTTTAGAATCAGATCTTTATTCTAGAAATAAAATTACTCGAAACATATATTAATTTTTAATACATAGTTCACTAAATTCATTTAAAGTTAACTTACTGTCTTTTTTTAAAAACGCGATTGTTTTAAAAACAATCCAAGAAACGTCTTTTTGAAAAACATATTTACATATTCAAGTGCTACTCTTCATGTTTTAAGTAAACAAAGTTCTTAGTCTTTCATAGCTTTAGGTAGATATTTAAAATAAGCTTTGTTAATAGCATTAAGTATTCGTAATCATTAACTGTTGATGAAAATTTTTGCTCATGGACTTAATTTTTCCTTATTTTAATTAGATATTTTACGTGAAGAAATGAATTAACTTATTATTTTATTTATTATGAAATTATTATGAAATTATTTGTTTTTATTTTAAATCATAAGAATACATTGATTTAATTATTTTTATGACTATCTTTTATTTAATCTTTAATTTGCAACTCATAAAATTTCACACGAGGCACTATTTATCTTCAAGTTTTTTAATGGTGATATTTATTTATTCATTTTAGAAATTTACCCTTTGCAATAAAAATTATATTTGCTATACCAACATTTAATGAATAAATAAAATATCAATTCTTCTAACAGTTAAATTTAATCAACTTAATCAAGTTTAACGTTATGTCAGAAAAATCAAAGATCGAATCAATTAATTAAAAACATTTATTTCTCCATATCCCATCTGGTCCGGGTTTCACAAATGTGTCTTCGGCTTTAAATATTTCTCGATTAATACAATCTTTATCGTGTTCTCAGGAGACTCTCTATAATGTATAATTCCTTTGATAATTGTCGTCAGATAAAACAAAAGGGATATTTCATCAACTAATGGAACTTGAGGGGATTCGAACTACTAGAAAGTGAGGCTAAGTCAGACGGTCTAGTCCGTATTGCAATCATTGCAATAAAACTGCTTTAACAATTCCCATGCGGTAGCAGAAGGAAACATTTGCGGCTTCGAAACAGATTGGACCATTTCTGCCTGGAGAAGAAAACTAATGCGAATTTCTAATTCAAAATAATATCGATGGTCACAATATTCTAGTGGAATAAATTTCAAGAACGAAGATTCATTGCTTTTTCATCGCCTTTCATGCGATTGAAAATATAGAAGATTTTATAGAACCTGACAAATAAATAAGAATTCAGTGTATAATAAAATTTAAGGATTAAAAAAAATATCAGGTCAATAGTTACAGAGAAGAAAAAAAAAATTAATGTAACAACCAGACGATAATATATATTATTAAAGTTTGTCTGTCTGTGAATGTATCTCTCTCTCTCTTCTTAATTGAAATTAAAAGTAAGCTTTGTTAAAAGCAATACTAAAAAAGAAAAGTATAAGAAGTAAAGTATTCTGTATAAGAAAAGAATAAAAAATCTATAAACCATAATTGATGCCAATTACGCTTAGTTAAATTTTGTAATCAGAAATTAAAAAAAAACTAAGCAATGTATACATTAAAACTGCATAAATACTGAGAATAGTTAATACAAATATTGTGAAAAGAGGTTATTTGGGTGATGAAGGTAATATTTAACCATTATGAGTTGACCTCAAGAAAAAGCATCTACGCAAATAATTATGAATACAGTTAATCTCTATTTTGATGAAATGAACAACTAAAAACGTGTTTTACTTAATCTAATAACGTTAAGCCACTTTTAAAAGCAAAATATAATAATACATTTAAAATAAAAAATCATTTTAGCTTTATTTATTGTATTGGTATATATCTGTCAGTTCCGGGCGAGATTTCATATCGTTGTTCAGTACTGATATATTGATTGCTTACTTTTTTACACAGTACGAAAAAATAGGTCAGTTAGTTTCAACTAAAAACACAATTCAATTGTATTATACACACGTACATAAATAATTCCAAGAACTTTCAGTCACTGTAAATTAATGAATACATTTAGAGTAAGTGAAATTGAGAGTTTTACTAGTTAATGTATAATATTAGATAATCTGTCAATTTTTTCAAAAGGATTAAATTTTGTAAAGAGGATACCAAGAATGTCAATCAAGCTGAGAAACATAAAGTATTAATAATTATTAAAAAATGCAAAAAAGTATAGGATTTGAAAATATCATGTACATGCTTTATTACCTAATTGCTTATTTTTAATGAATCATATTATTACGAAATTCAATTATTCCAGAATAATGCGATAGAAATGAAGTTATATAGAATATAAAAGAAGTTAGTGATTCAAGTTACATAATAAAAAATATAATATAATTCTTATTGACATTTAGAAAAACTAAGCAATAAAATTAACAATAACTTTAATCACTTTTTTTTTGGTTTGTTGAAAACTCTTTCTCAACAAATATTGGAATTATGTAATAAAGTTTAATAGGTACGGCAAAGAAAGCAAAGTCAGACGGTCTAATCTATATTGGAAACAACCTTAACAACTCTGGTCCAACCTTCCAGTCCAATTAAACATCCTTAACAGTTCCGAAGCGGTAAAAGTATCTAAATCTGCAACTTCAGAACTGATTAAACTATTTCTGCAAGGAAAAGAAATTCAACGTGAATTCCAACTTTAAGATAGCATCGATAATCGAAATATTCTAAAGAGATGAAATTCTATCACGTGATTTTTTTTCCATCGCATTGCGTGCAAAAGAAATTGCAACTTGATGATTTTAGCGTTGAATAAGCTTTGGATAGTTCTTACGAAGATTTTTTGAATGGATATTGTCAGGTGGATAGTTATTGTAAGAAAGAGAAAATTGAAAGAAATAAACCGGAGGATTATTTCAGATAAACTGGAGATTGATTACATGAACATATCTCATTTATAATTTAAAGAAGATTTCATTTTAGCAAATTAAAAAAAAAAGAATTTTAACGCTTAACGTCTAGATGACATTTTTTGAGGTGTATTTTTACTTGAGAGACATAAAAATGTTTTTTCTTTATTTCTTGTAAAAGAGGATTTATTTTCAAAATAAATTGCAAGAAACTTATAATTTTAACTCATATTTTATTAGCATAGAACTATTGAAGGAAATACTATTGAAGGATTATTTTTCTGAAAGTCATGCATTATTTGTATGAATTTAAAATCATTAAAGAATTTAAGAATATATATAAGAGTAGTTTCAAATAGAACCAAATTACCGATCCTATGACAGGTGATCGTACTCAGATGGAAGTATCCGAGAAACTTGAAATTGCTTAAAATATTTCTATAGGTTTTGGCAACGCTTCCAAGATGATGGAAGCCGTTACAGTAGACGTTACAGTACAACCCTCTAATTACAACGCCAAATGAAAAACTGTTCTTGGCAATAACTGCCACAGGTCCTGTCTTCCGACCAGCCTCGTTAGCTACATGTGGTTGAAGATACCACAGTTTCAAGGTAAACCGTGCGCAGATGTTTGGGAAATATTGGTCTATATGCTCGCGAGCATGTTAGATGTGTTCCGCTCATGGTAAATCACTGTTGCCAGAAAAAGGGAACTTACAATATTGATATCATCACAGTAGAGCTCTAAAATGCTCTCCGACGAGTCCATAGTTAAGCTTGCACGCTGATTCACTTCGGAAAGCCAGGTACTTGTTAAGACCAAGACATCATTATTAAACGACACCGTTCAACACCTCCTAGAAGAAGGAAGGCCTCACCACGGATCAATTTATTAGTCCGATGTGACGAAGTTAACTGCGCAGTTGATGAAAAATAAGAAAGATGTCATTACGTTCGGGGTACTAAGCTGCGCAGTGGTTGAAAATACGAAATATGTCATTATGTTTGGACTACTGAAGGATATTTATGGTAACCCGTGATGAGGCCTACTCTTTTCTAGGATGTGTTGCACCGTTACGGTAATACATGTTTGCTTTTTTGGGTTGAAATTATACTTGATTCCAGAACAGGTCTTTGTCAAAAAATTTAAAGTATGGTAGACCTAATTTAACGGGACATCATTCTGGAGGAACATGTACGTTTGTTTTGAAATCTATTCAAGATAACAACTGGCATTCAATAACATATTCGACATGATAATTGAGAATTGATACCTCTAAATCCGATTTCGATGATTTTGGTTTAGAAACATCAATTAAAATTACATATTACTATATAAAAACTCATGATAAATAAAATTCCAGATATTTCGATTGTAGTTTTTGCGATGCTTTGGTTATGAGAAATTAGTAAATGGACACTAATACGTTTGTTCAGTCATTAATTATTAGTAAACGGACACTAATACGTGTTAAAGTTATCCAAAAACAAAATGCATTTCCTAAACGAAATGCATCCGAAAACAAAACGCATTATATACAAAATGTATTTCATTCAATAAGTGCCATATATTAAAATAGGCATCTTATTTATTATGAGATTATATTTCCAACTCTTTTAATTTAAAAAAAAAAATTACTCTTATTAGAAATTTTAATTGCGTTTTTTCTACTTTATCCATGCATATTTTATATTAAATTGTTTTACAAAAGTATTTTCTTTTATTTGCATTATCTAAATATTTATTTTGTATAATTGGATTTCATCAGACAATTACCATTCATTTGATTTACCAACTTAATGTTATAAATATTCATGAATTGCAAATTTATCTAAAAGTTTGTATTTTCCTTTAAAAAAAATGATATTTTATAAGTACTTCCGTGTTTATTTCATATCTATATCCTATAAAACTATAATTTCAACGCGTGTTCTTATTCCATTAATTTGTCTTTAACAAATAATTCTATATTCTTTTTCCCAGGCAATAAACATCATAATTTTTAAAAGTCTTTGTTATCGAAATACCTATGCGTTGTTATGGCAACATTCCCCTATTGTAAAATGTTAATGAAGTCTTCAGAAGATGTGTTTTCAATTTAGATGGAGAAAAAGTCATCAAATTTTTATGGAATATATTGATAAACTTCACTTTAAGCATATTTTATTTACACTACGATATGGGATTTTCATTTTTCCTACAGTTCCATTATTTATGTATGACAAAAATTAGTTTTAGAATATTTTGCTTACACAACCTTATTTGCTACATGAAATTTTCATTGGATAATACGGGAATAAAGTAATTCTAAATATTTAAATGATACTAAAACTATCAAAAAATTCAATATTAATTAACGTAGACGAAAGTTTATTATTTATCGTTATAATCTGTGTATTTTTTTAATTCAATTATTTAACAACATACAACTCTTTAATAATTCTACAAGGACTGCACGGATTATGTGATATTTTTAAGCAATCTTTTATGATGCTAATTGCACTTTTTTTTTCAATTACTGAATTTATGTATCCATAGCAAAATATTATGGTCAAAACTATTAGAATATGGTGAAATTTATTTCGTTTCTGGTTCTATAAAAACACACACACAGAAAAAAAAACTATATTTATCTAAGCGCTTTGTAAAATTAACAACAAAAAAAATGTTTTTATTACCCTGGTAATATTTGCTAATTTTATCACGAAACATTCGAGCGTGGCATAAAAAATTATTTAAATGGTTAAATTTATTTTTCAGTTCGTTATTTTGCTAAATGTTTGGTAATAAGAACTATAAATTTGAAAACTAGAATATCTGGATAACCGTTACCATATGATCGGAAAAGTTTGAAAATGAATGGTTTCAATTCCGTAGATTCTAAATTTATTAACCAAATTGATGGATTTTTTTCAATAGAAATGTCATTACCATTCAGAGCTGTAATTTTTCCAATTTATTTCGTAAATTATAGATATTCCCTGGCAACAATTTTACCTTGCACCCAGTTGGAATCAAAATTGGGTCAATATGTGTCCTATAGAAACATACACAGAGAAAACAATGAAGGGATGTCTAGATGTTTTTATATTGGTCTTAGAATGGCCTATATTGGCAGATTAATAAATATAAAATATAATATCGCGCGAATCTTGCAATTCTATATAAGGCCAATATTGGTTGTAAAGTAATTATTGATTGTCCATAATAAAGTGATAAATATATAATGGTAATTGATAGAAATAATGATAATTGATAGATAATGGTAATTGATAGATAATGGTAATTGATAGATAATGGTAATTGATAGATAAATAGGAATTCAGATATGCTGAATCAAGATATATTTTTCTTTATTTCCCTTAAAACAACCGCAATTTGTTTTGATAATATTATTTCACAACTAATTTTCCATAATATGTCCTGTTGTTTAGAACATTAAGTAAATGAAAAATATTTAAATCATAATTTTTGCAACTAAATAAATTATTTAAATATTTAGAATTATAGTTTTTTCTCAAACTTTTTTTATCAAAAATGTATATTTTTTGTTGTTAAAAAGAAATTGTGTATAGTTACTATTTAAAAACTAAAAATTATTGCATTTTTTCAGAAAAATTTCTTTAAGAAGTTCAGATTTTTACTGAATTTCTACTTAAGAATTAATACTGTAATAATATACTCAATCTTAAATTAAATTCATTTATACAGATTCTTTTGATTAAGAAGAAAAAAGATTAATTAGTACAACCTATAGACTATGCTCAAAATATTTGAACCTGAATATACATTTCGTAAGATACAGAAATTTGATGCCGACTCTTTCAAATAAGACCAGATTTCAATTAATTTTCTATATGAGTAGTAATACAATTTAAAACTAAGTTAATCCCAAAATTTATTCATTTATGGAGGTATTTTTGAGGAACAAGAATAAAAATATGATAGTAAATGTCATAGTTTAACAATATGGCCAATTATTAGACTATGAATATATTTATCATAAGCGATAGGTTAATATTTTAATGTGCAATAACACGAAATTTTCATATGCTAACATTTTATTGAATTTTCATTTTACTACTTATTAATGTAATTTACTACTTATAATGTGAAATTTTTCTTTGGAATGTTTTAATAGGCCCAGAGTTTTTTTAATTTTTAACTTTAGTAATATTTTAAACTCTCTCACCCCAAAAAACTTTTGCGGAATCTTTCAAGTCCAGATTTTTTAAAGTTTCTACTTTAGTTATGATCAGACATAAATCCCAAAATTTGTTTATTACATTTATTTTAATGTGTCGTAATTCACAAGAATGAATTTGAGTTAGTAAAGTTATAATTACGTTCAAATTATTCACATACGAATGTTGCGAATATATACGAATATATATTACGAATCACATACGAATATATATTGTAAGATTTGTTACCAAATCTCTCATATATAAACACACATGTTTACTAATTTTCCACTTGAGGAGCAATGTTGTACTAAACTCCACGATTCCAAAATTTGCATATATAAAGTTTCTATCAATTAAAAAAAAATGTGAGATAATGTTATAATGTTGAAATGTACAAGTTATAATTCTAATAATATTATTAAAATATGAATATATATATATATATATATATATATATATATATATATATATATATATATACATATGCATATACATACATATACATATACACATACATGCACATACATGCACATACATACACATACACATACATATACATACATATACACACACACATATATATATATATATATATTAGTATAAAATATTGCAATTTGTTGCCGAATCTTTCAAATATGCCCAGATGTTTACTAATTTTCTACTTGAGAAGTAATACCGTACTTAAATTCAGGTTTCCAAAATTTATTCATTTATGCAGGTTTCTTTAATTAACAAAAATAAAAATAAGTCGGTACAAGTCATAGACTTCACAAAAATTATTAATATATGAATATATATCGTAAAATTTTATACCTTGTTTTATTAGAATTATTTACGATATCATTCCATGACACCGTTGTGCTCTCAGATTTTATATGCATGTTCTTCTTCTCTTCGAACAAAGCTATTTCCTTCACCGCAGTTTTTTGCAAAAATCATAAAGTATATGATTTGCTCTTTCAAAATGTGATTGTTGCATTGAAAAGCATCCAAACGTAGAATAAAATAGCTGCTCAACGTCCTGAACTCATAAAATATATAAATAGTCTCGATGAAACAGGCTTGGATGGATGGGAAAGGAATATATATATATCGCTATTCCTTAAGCCGTTCGTTATTTTCGTTTTCATGGAGAATGTCGGTAAGAAGATAAAATGAGAAAAAAAAATCTTTCTGGAGAGGATAAAGGGTTTGCGTGAAGATTTTACTGGTTTTGGAAGATCAGAATACGTCTGCAAATATGCAGAAACTGCTTGTATTAGCTGCTTGAGAATTTTCTTTCGTTTTTTTTTTTTGGCTGAATGTATATATCGCGCATTCCATTGATGGATTTTAATATATCTTGCTGAGTTTAATATTGGAAGTTTAAACTTTTATTACGTTTGTAATAAAATTTACAGTAATATAGTAATTTTGTTCAATTTTGAATTCATATATTTAGAGAATTTCGAAACGAAATTGCCATATGTTTCTAAATGTTAAGTATATGATAAATAAAAAAAGTAAAAAATTGTATAGAATAAAAGTTTTGAAATCTTTAATTACAACAAAAATTAAAGTCTTATGTTAAAAGTCCTAAATATTAATGAAAATATCAAAAAATTTTAACTCTAATAAACTACAGAGCACACTGTAAGAAATGAAGATCAAAATTCTGTAAAGTCCTGGCACTCAGGTTACCAGGCCCTCAGGATACATTCTAACCTAAAATCCATTTTACCTGAACATATTACAGAACCAAAAAATCTGACCTACCGTACTTTATAATTACCATTTAATCCCAGTGTCTCTCTTGTATTAAATGAAAGAGAGGCGTTACTGTAAATTACTATATAATATTACTGTAAAATTACGATATAATATTTTACAGTAAAATTTTATTTTGCGGAAGATAAGGTTTATTTTACAAGTAATCACATCAAAAAAAGTTTCATGTTCGAAATCTCAAATATTATTATAAATATCAAAAAATGGTAACTTGAATAAACTGGAGGGTACACTGCAAAAAATTGAATTAAATTATGGTACTTTTAACCGTAAAATTCATTTCTACCGTAACAAGTTATGGGACAAAAAACTTATATACCGTAATTTTTACTGTAATAATTAACGCAAAAACTTTGTACCTGAATAGTTGAAAAAAATCTTACTGTCAAAAGTACAGTAAAACGGATTTTACTGCAAAATAATGACTTAAATGTAAAATTGATTTGACGGTGAACTGCATTTAACAGATGATGTAGTCAAAGTGTCGATAATTTATAGAGTAATTTTATTTTGAATTTTTACAGTGTTGTATTTGAGCAGAATTTGTGAAATTGCATATTTTTCAAGAAAAAAACATTGAGGTTCAGCAGAAATACACGACAAGAAATCATTGTCAAATAGCAGCTAACAAACTCTATCAAATAAATTGAGCAAATAAAAAAAAATATATTGTGAAAACAGAAAAAAACAACATGAAAATCCAATATGCTGATTCAAAAGGCAGTAATCAGTAAATTACTTGGGGATTGGTAACAATCAACAAAGTACTTGTTTGGAACAAAGTGTTGGAGAAATAGAACAATTATTTTAGTAGGAAAATGCTGATGGTGCAAACGACGTTTAAAGCATATTTAATCAAGTAATTTGTTATATTTTTTTAAGACTGCTTATAGCGTTGTATCAACTTTGTATCAACTTTGAAATGGATTTTGCTCGACCATATGATAGAAAGAGCTAAATATATCAATAAGATCACGTTGTGCAAATAATTTGAAGTGTGCCCGAATAAAAATAATGTTTTCAAAAGAGACATTAAGTATTGTTAAAATAGTTTGAAATAAGAAAATGTCTAACCAAAGACCAGAATTTTGTTACAGCAAATATAAATTCTTCCTATGTTCCATTTTACGACTTTTATGTAGTAATTATACAGCAACGACATTCCATTAAAGATGTTCTATTATGTTTGAAAAAGAAAACCTTGGAAAGAAAAAGAATATATTTTCGGCCTATCGATGATAAAACTGCGCATTCCTTTTGACCCGGAAATTACATCACTTTCCTTCGATTACGTTTTCTGAAAAGTAGGAATTTTATCGGGTATCATATTAAAAGAAATTTCCTCCTTTTTGTGAGCAGTAAATGATAAAATCAAATAATAAGGACGAGTGTAAACATTCCTCGCAAGCAGAATACATGACCCCAATAAAATATTTTCTGAACATACAGTTTCGGTTTCCGATTCCTAAATTATTCGCATTGTTGTGATCTCACACGTATGTATAATGGAGGAATGTTCTTTAGATTTGCCGCCGAATTACATATTCAATCTTTTTTTTAAAAAATAAAATATGATTTAAACTATTGAGTGTTATTAAATATTATTTAAATAATATTTCACATAACTAATTGCTTGATTTAGATTGTCTTATTTTGAACCTACTTACAAATATTTATTTTATCTTTATTGCAGTAGAAATAAAGATACAATAGTGAGAATTCATGACGAAGGCAAGCGGTTAATGAAAAAATATATGAGTGATGCAGTTCAAAAGCACTTCAAGAGCACAACATATCAGTAAGAGATGCAATGCATACATGTGCATTTATCCCTCATGGGGCATACTTATAAATATTTCTAAATTTTTAAAATCTGTTTTTTTTCTTTCTGAAACATTTCCATTTAAGTTTTATAAGTAAGAGAAACGTATAAGTGTCTTTTAAGATCAGTTTAATTTGCATTTCATTTATTTCAAATATAAAAAATATTTCCCCTCCCAAAAAATGCAATCAAAGTTACCCTACTTTGCGGCAGTTTCAATAAAAATGTAAGGTTAATTTTAATATTTTTGATTTATTTTTTCAATTACAGAATTTTTATGTATTTTCAAGTTAGAGTTTAAATTGCGACTTAAAAAATCATAAATATAGCACTAGGTAATTTTACACTATTTTAAGAGTTATACTTAATATATATACCTACGAAAAACATTATATTTACGATTCATAAAAGGTAAAATATTTTGGCAATTATTGCAATTAATTAATTTAATATATACGCAAGAGAATCTTTATTCTTTTTACAAAATAAATTTTTGGCTGTTTAAAACAAATTAATCATATAGTTGACAATAACTTGTTAGTCTTTCTCCTTTTTTTTCTTTACAAAATATACTCTTTTAAATTATAAAGTAAGATCTTTTTGAGTTCCTAGCATGTGATTTTTCAAGCAGAACTATCCAAAAAGGAATTCAGACAAGGATTCAGATAGAAGATATCAGACAATACAAAATATAATCTTCCAAACTTGCTCATTAATTTTTTTTTCAGATATGACAATTCAGAAAAGAATTTTAAATAAAATATTTTTAAAAGGTTTAGCCAATTAATTTCAGCAGCAGGATTCTTGCAAGCATGATATATTTTCTTTTGTGGTCTTTCATATTTCTTTCTTAATTATGAGCAATTTTACCCTAAAAATGCATTCATTAATGTAAAATGCAGAATATGAATTCTTCATAATGCGTCGTACGCAGAAGAAAATAAAGAATTATTAGCTTTAGATTTTAAAACTATGTCCAATTACCTTTCTACTAACTTTTTTGTTATAATAATTAGAGTAAAAGAATGATATAAAATTAAAATACATTAACATTTGTTAGCATTTAAAAATTCCGCGTATAATTTATTTCTAAAGTGCGCAAAGTAATGCAATATTTTATCGGAAGAAAAAAAAGGAATGTAATATTTCACATTTTGATTATAAAATGTTCTTATTATAAAGATACTTTAAGTTAATTATAAAAATAATGGATACCTTGGCATAAAAAATTAGTTTTTTTTTCGTTAATATGGGAGAAGTTATCGTCTAATTACTTTAAGTATATCATTATATTTTAAGGAATAATATAGTTTTTTTAGAAAAAAATATTAACTGAAATTAATATGAAATATGAAAGGGACAAACAATTCTCGACTTTGATCGAGAATTGGGGATTAACTTTTGATAGCTGCTAGCCTCTTCGAAAGTTTGAATATTTAAAAGCAAATTTTGGTAATATAATAATAGCTTGATATAATTAGTAATAAATCTTGTGGTTGGTTACAAATAAAAAAATTCGTTTTATTATTAGTTTAATTATATTTAAATAATTTAAATTATGTTGATTGTTTGTAGCAAAAAGTTTAAGCTAAAGTAAACATAAAAGGGAAGAAAAAAATTTAACTTTGTTTGAGAATTGGGCATTATTTTTCCTTCGAAAATTTGAACATATTTAGGAGTATATGATAGCTTGATACATTTGTAATATATCGCATAATTTACTTGTAATCATAATATTTCTAATAATTTAATTATAGTAATCAATTTCAATAAAGTTAATTGGTTGCTTGTGATAAAAATGTTAAACTAAAGTAAATACGAAATATAAAGCAAACGCAATTTCTCAACTTTGATTTGAGAATTGGGTATGTGGCTTTATTAATTCAGACCTCCTTAAAAAATTGAACATTTAAATGTATATTTCGGAACTATACAATTATAGCTTGATACATTCATAATATGTCATATAGTTGGTTATCAGTAGTATTTTTTTTCAATAATTCAATTATACTAATTAATTAATTTCAATAATATTAATTCTTTGCAGCAAATATTTTAAATTAAAACAAATATAAAATAAACCGGGAACCAAAAACTTTTTCGACTTGATCAAGAATCAGACATTAGTTTTTACTAATTCCAGCCTCCTCTAAAGTTTGAACGTTTAAAAGTATATTTTAGAATTTTATGGTAATAGCTTGATATATATGTAATATATTGTAAGTTGACTTCCGATATTTATTTTTCTAAACTTCAATTTTGTTAATTATTTAATATCAATAAAGTTAATTGCTTGTAACAAATATTTCGAGCTAAAATACAAGAAAATTAAATAGAGGAAAAACCGTTCTCGACTTTTATCGAGAATCGGACATTATTTTTAACTAATTCCAACCTCCTCGAAAATTTGAATGTATAAAAGTATATTTTAGTTAAATATGAAAATGATTTAATATCTATGTCATATATCGTATAGTTTGCTTTCAATAATAATTTTTTGTATAACTAATTGTGTTAATTATTTAGTTTCCCTATTGTTAAATAATTATTTGCAACAAAACTTTTTCGCTAAAATAATTGTGAATTATACAGGAGAAAAAAAATTATAGACTATGATTAAGATTCAGACATTACTTTTTACTAATTTCTAGCCTTCTCGAAGGTTTGAATCATTTAAAAATACATATTTTCATCAGATTGTGTAGTTGACTTCCGTTAATAATTAATAATTTATCTTTAATCTTAGTATTTTGCATTTGATTGATATTTGAATAAAGTTACTCAATTTTAAAATAAGAATTAACTGATTATTATTATCAATATTTATAAACTCAAATGAATATATTAGGAAAAAAAAACTTGTTTGATTCTGCTCAAATTTTGTATTTTGTAATGTAAAATTACATACTTTAAAAAAAATTAAAAAATTTATATACCTAATCATTCAATTATTTTACTATTTTTAAATAAAAAAATAAAAATGTAATAAAAATTGTACTTTGCATGGAATTATCTTTAAATAAACAAATTTTACACTTAAATGCAAAAATTTTTCAATTCTCTTAAAAAGTTCGAGATATGACGAAAAACACAAAAAAAGAAAATTAACATTAATGGGCTCAAACTTTAGACCGCTCTCCTGACTAAGCTACAGAGAAAATCTTTCCAGATTGCGGCTACCACTTATACTTTGGGGGTCGGAAATCCGTATATGACGAATAAAAAAAGATATGTTTATTAAAAAAAAGTAAAGTTTTTGTGTCTGATGTCGTAAAATAAATTATTTTGTGCACAGCATGCATTAATTAATATATTTGAGATCACCCCTCGAACCATTAAGATTGAATCCTAGAACGTAAAGATCTGATCACTAAAGCATATCTTCTTCAGGGTATTTCGTTTTTCTTTTTTGCGCACTGAACAATCACTGTTTAATTTTTCTATTAATAATGAAATAATGCTACTCAAATTTAGAATGACAATTAATTTTTTGTATTTATCAGATAATTGTTTGCAAAAACGTATTATTAGTAATGTAAACTCAATTTAATATAATAGGCAAAGAGATGCTTCTTAATTAATAATGACTGAGAATTATAAAACAAGCCTTTACCAATCCATATCCTCCCCGAATATCTTGTCTTTATTGTTTGTGGATATCTTTGGTGATTATTTGAAAAATGAAATAATCTAATTCCTTTGTTACTATTATGAAGAAATATATTTTGAAGCTGGTTTTTTTTAAAAAAACATTTCAACAGTAATGTCTTAATTACAATATTTTCTCCTTCACACTTTTATTTAATGTTTAAATCATGGAAATATAAATGTGGTTGTATAAATAACGATTGTTCTTTTTGGTTCAAATAGTGCGCATTTAAAAAAAAACTAAATAATTATAAATATTTTTATTATGCAGTACATTTTTATAAAAAAAATAATAAGGCTATATGATATAATGTTATGCTACTACTTATGAAACAAGAAACATAAAGTTTAGAGGTTAAAAAAAGTATTTTATTCCATAAATAGGTGTTATTTATAAATAGTTTGTAACTTTCTCACATCTAAGAAAATAAACTAGAAAGCTTCTATCATCGCGAGTAATATTTCTTTTAAGTATAATAAAAGACTTCTCTCCTGGAAATTTCTAACAGTAATTTCTCGACCAAGATGTAATGTGGGATTCATTCTGTTTCTGTTTCTTCGGAAGATTTAGCTTATATCATTGACTTAGATCTTTATAGAAAGAAATAACTAACAACTAAATGTTGGAACTATTTACTACTGTCATGAAAGGATCTATCTTCAATAGTTAGTAAACATTTCTTGTTACTATCATCATTTAAATATTAATATACGTAAACTTAATCATATTGCCCACTATTATTCAAAGAAAGAAAAGTAGCAAATATTTTCATTTATGAAAAATTTACCCATATGTGTTGCATCAAGATGAAACAGTCGTGTGTTTTGCTTCAGATAACACAAGGATTAAGAACCTTTATAGGTTAGCATATTTATTTTACTTAGATTTTCATCAATCAATCAATTAGAATATCAAACAATCAAAAATTTAATGGAAACTTCAAATTCAACTCTAAAATATTTCAACAGCCAAGCGTCTTGCAATCAAGAGATTCCTAACTGGTAGCTCAATTAAAAAAATGAAACAATGAATATTTAAAATAAAAAATTAAAAAACAAATTAATGTTTTTTTAAATTTATAATTCAAAATAAATAAATAGATATTTTATAAAATTTCGTAAGTCAGAGTGATTTTATTTCATTAATATGTTTAACATTTTTAAAACAATCCTTGCATTACTCAGAATAGCAAGTAATCCGTAACATTTCTGATAACAGCACGAAAATGGCATAACAATAATATAACCGAATAATATTTTGATATATTTGTAATATCATTTTTGTTTTTTAAAAGATAAAAAATGTATTTTCGTATATATATTTTTGCGTGTATTTTTTCAAAAATGCAATTATGCTAATTAATTCATTTCAATAATGTTAATTGTTTGCAGAAAAAATTTTAAACTTAATATAAAACACAAACAGGAGACGAAAAATTATCGACATTGATTAAAAAATGGACGTATATATATATATATATATATATATATATATAATGTGTGTGTGTGTGTGTGTGTGTATATATATATATAAAAGCTAAAAAATTGAGAAAAAATGGAGGAAAAAAATATATTAAAAATCCGGAAAACAAAATAAAGAAAGGATATAATCTCTTCATCAGCTCACACGATTATATCCACAAAAAAGAGTGCTTTGTGCTTTCTAATATTGTATCAATATAGCCAAAGCAAAATATATCAATACAATAGTGTGAGGAGCACTAAAAAAATTGAAACGAAATAGGAACACATTAAGTAAAATATAAACAAATAAACAAATATATATATATATATATATATATATATATATTTTATATATATATATATATATATATATATATATATTTTATATATATATATATATATATATATATATATATTTTATATATATATATATATATATATATATATATATATATATATATATATATATATATATATATATATATATATATACTTTTAAGAAAGTTATACACCTTTAAAATATTACGAGAGACCTGCATCTTAGTGTTAGGGAACTCCTTACAAGAATTTCTCGACTTAATAATGACCAAGGAATGCGATTCAGTCTTTGTCAGCTCGTATCTTCCTCGAAAGATCTTGCCTCTTATCCTTGGTTGAGATCTTTGTAGATTGTTTGCTAAATGAAAGAACTGGAAACTGCAACTCGGAACTCTTCATCACTGTCAAGAACAGATTCACATCCAACAAAGACTCGGCTGGGAATCAATGCTTGCCGCTGTCCTCAGCTTTATCCAGGGAACTTTCAGGAAAAGGGAAAAGAATTGAAAATGCATTAACTGCCTCTAATGCTCCCAAGTCGCGTTGACGCCAAGGAGTTTTGCATTCGTTTCCCCTCTTTGTCCTCCGATCCTTCTTTGTTTTTGAATTTTGTAAGTAAGAAAAGTTTTTTCGCCAGTCTTTTTAAAGTCTTTGGCGCAGTGTAGTTTTATTCTGATTGTTAAGACCTTTTTTATTCAAGATGCCTTTCTTTCAAATGAGAACTGATTTTGATGTTCGATAAGAGAAAAATTTTCTTTTCTTGAGATAAATGAATAAAATAAGGAAGGACACATATCAGCATCAAAGGTATTTTATCTCCCTTTATGCTTAACGTGTGTTTGATTAGGTATTTTTTTATGAATAATGTCAGTTGAAGTATGTTGTTTGAAAGTTTCTTATATTTCGGTCTTTTGTATATTGTAAATCCTCTGACTATAGAAGTCAAAATTTTATTTAAAAATGAAATAACTATAAAATAACAATAATATAAAGTTGAATCGATGTATTGATAATACATTGTTATTACATAATTTAAAATATTAAATACATGTTACATTCAAAGATTTCTATTAATTACAACAAAAAAAATTTTTTTTTCTGTTAAATATTACGCGTAAGTAAACACTACCAAGTTTAAAATCAGCTTCTTTGAGTGAAGAAATTAATAAGAATTTCAAATAATAAGCAATTGAGAAAATAAGTTATTTAGGAAAAACAATAACATTACTATAGTTTATTTTAAGAAAAATAAATAATTTAAAAATAAAAAAACACTTTTAGTTAAGTTTTAAAATGCTAGTAAATCAAAGTTTTAAACTATTATATGCCAGTCTGAAGTTTTATTCTTGTTTCAAATTCCACTTTTTTTTTAAATAACTTTATAAATTAAATAAAAAATAAAGTTTTTTTTTTCTACATACAGCAAAAGATATAATATAAATAAGGTATGGATTTTTTCCCCAAATGTCTTATACAGCTGTAATTAAAACATGTAATTAAACTGAAATCTGGAAGTTTTATATGTACAATAAAAATTATCAAACTAAAATATTACAAAAAAGTGATAGTTTTAATTAAAATATGTTTTAATTTATTAAATCATTACTTAAAATCGGCAATTTTAATTAGAATCGTGAAATTTGAAAATAATTTCTCATCTAATCCAAATTGAACAAAATTGAAAGAATAAATAATTTTAAAATTAGAAATGGAAATTTATTTAAATAAAAATTTATATTTCTTAAGATATAAAATATATATTTGTGATTTCAATTGATATTGTAAATAATATTGTAATTATGTTGTTAACATCTATATTCTTTTTGCTGTGAACTATTCTGTTATTGCATTTAAAAAAACATAATTTGTATTTAATTTAAAAAAAACAAGTTGTCGGTAAATTTATAATTAACAGATTATAATACTTTAAGTAATTTTTCTGTAAACTAGACGCTTATTTGCAGTTAAAATTTCTTGACGATTTATTAAGTTTTCAAGAAAGACATTTCATTTTTTTCATAAAAATTTACCCACATTTAAGTTTTCCCTAGCAATATACTAGAATAATTCAAGCATTTCGTTAAAAAATTAAAACTTAGAAACGCTTTTAAATGTTACAGATTTAATTTGAAACCACGTTTAAGTTTAATATAGCCAAATAGCGAATTCACTAATCTTTACACTTATTTTCTAAGGGAAAGGTTTCACATTAGCAATTTTGTCCATTTAAATTCCCTATCGAATTACACAGCAAATGAATAGTTTTAGATAAATTAAATGAAAATAATAAATGCTAGTGATTACTCATTTATGTATTATTCGTTGACGGAAAATGCTTATTTTAGATCAATTAGCACAGCTTTAAAAGTTTGTTCTATAATATGAAAGCCATAATTTGCATATAATCAAAGTTTTAATTAAATACTGTTTTAAATACTTAAAACAATTTATTTGGCACAAATTTAAATTTAAATATATTTTGGTTATTGCAAATTAGTATATTGATTTATTTTAGATTATTTGAAAGTTATATTGCCTTTAGTTTTTAAAACATGCCTAAATAATATATTTAAATATAATTAATAGTTTTACATGTAAAAAAATATAGATTAAAAAATTTCTCTTAATTGCTCAACTTAAGGTTAGCGTAAAATAAACGAGCTAAAAGTTATCTTTTTTTTTTGAACTTCAGATAAATAAAACTTTGTAAGAAAGTGAAATATCCAATATTCACTTAAAATTCAACCCTTTGCTTACAGTTTTATATAGAGGAAGGTGAATGGTCACAAAAACAAGTTTAATTAAGGGAGAAAACAGAAAAAAACTGAGAAACCGTTATTAGATGCAACTGTAAGCTTCATCTTCCAATCATTTTTATTTAATAACCGTCGTTAAACAGCTGAACCAATCTTTTTTTTTTTTTTACGACTACTAATATTTAACTCCTTAGTCTCGTAATTTTTAACCCAATCCAGAGACAAAGGAACTCCTGGATCAAGTATTGCGATAAATTTGCCTTGATGGAGAACTCTTTGAAGGATCGCATTTGCGTTACATGGAGAGGACAACCACGAAACCCTCTCACGGTTAGCCAGACGACAAATGGACTCTAACCAACGATCTGTCTACCTCTAGGATATTTACGTCAGTACTGTGGTCAGTGTAAGCAGGATGCGGAATGTGCATAGAGTAGCCATAGCTGAGATTTGAACCCTGTTCACCTAATTGGAAGGTAAACGCTTTTCTTTTCTGATTAGATTTCTCAAATAAACATTAAAGCATACAATCTTCTGAAAATACTGTAAAATTTATGATTTTTTTTTTTACTTACGGTGATAGATTCTAGTACTTTATTAGATAAAGTATTTTTCTGAAATCTTATTAGCGTTTTTTATTAAAAAATGAAAACAATTTTCTCAGTTTTTGCAAAGTTTACGTAAAAAGGTATCTTAGGTAATACGTAAAATATTAGGTAATATATGATAAAAGGTAATTCTATATTAGGTAATATATAATAAAAGGTTATTATATATTTGGTAATATATAATACCTTTACATAGACAACTCAGAATGAAATAAATATTAGTTTAAGAAATGCTAATGGTAGAAAAAAAAATTAAAATCTACTAATGCAGTAACATAATTTACGTCTAATTGAAATTTTTCTGATACATCAACTCAATCAAACATCAAGGAAAATTATTTTTTACGTTGATTGATTTGTTTTCAGAACATTATTTACAAGGGACGTGAACAAGAATAATTTCAACATTGTGAGACAGGGCGTTTCTTTTAAGAATCCAAAGTAATTCAATCTAAAAGGTAATTTCATTGTACGAAAGTTTAAAAACAAAAATCTATTATTATGGAGACTTCTTTTCTACCAGTTATTAACAAACTCCTCCTATGAAACATTTTACACAGGTCTTTCACTGGTACTATTAGATTAATCATTAAATGTAACAGTTTTCACAATTCACGCTTGTATTCTTTCTTTTAGAACAAAATGAAGTTGTTTCATTTTTGTTAGAATGTCAGTTTTCAAAGAAGAAAAAAAAAAGAAATTGAAACACATTTGCACTTATTGAAAATTAAACACTGAACAAAATACTTATATGATGTCTATATTGTATAACATCTCATTTTCATTTTTATTTTAATGGGATAACCTTTAAATTTTTTAAACTTTTAAATTATACCGTAGATCGCTATAAAAGAAGTATTGCGAATTATACCGAGGAGCATTTATTTCTGTTGCATAAGATTTTTCACCAAATCTTAGAAACTTTTGTATCACTCATATCGTATCTCTAATCGGTTTTTTTTTCACTTAGCTCTAGTTTTTTTAGACTGTATTTTGACATAATATACTAGCTTAAAAGGTTACATATAACAAGGGGTCACATAAATGCTGCGACAAACTTCTAGGTAATTTATGACAAATCATCAATATTAAAATTGCATAACCCATACTCAAAAAGATCATCATACGCAACTAAATAAGCTTCCTTATTAGAAACTGGTTCTTCGTGTCCTTCTGAACATTCAAAAATTTTCTGACATTTTCGGGCATTTTTTTTATGCAGCCCTGGTTTTATATAACGTTTCTAAACATTTTACACTTCGACAACTAATTTTTTAAAATTGTCCTTAAAAAAAATCTGCAACTTTTAGAAGCAAACATAATATCAGATTTCAGATATCCATTCCCTGATTAGTCACTGTCAAGTATTAAACATGAATGCAACAACAATTTATTCCCGAATATAATCTTAATATTTTTGAAAACTCCATAGAGTTTCGATATAATTTTTGGCATAGTAAAAATAAGTCTCGAGAACAAATTACCCACTTGATGGTTTCAAAACGTTTTTGCGGCTTATAATGCAGAAATATATTTTAAAACGAATTGCAAAGTATACGATCATTTTATCTACTGTAAAATTTACCGTTTGCCATACTCTTTTGATATTCAGAACTGGAATATATTGATTTGTTTTCTCTCATTTCAAACGCATTATTCTGAAACTTTAAGAAAAATATGTTTGCCTTTTATTCATTTGCCTTTTATTCATTCTTTATTTATGAAACATCATATCGGGAACGATATGATATTTCCATCTGGAATACTTGCTAGAAAGAGACAAAAGGCAAAAGTATTCGCTCCACCGTTTGAGATTATAAGACACAGATTGAATGAGAATGAAATAAAAATTGATTCTTGGAAATCCGATAATAAATGTGGAAACCAATGGGGCGCAGTTTGAACAACACGTGTGTCCTTATCCGATACTTGTTCAAGGGTTGTTGCTATTCTCCTGTTAGAAATAGTTTGTTTATTTTTTCTTTTTTTAGTGAAACTTTTGGATAGTTGTTTCAAAGAGGGTGCAGATAGATTCATCATTTATTCTTGAATTTTCAAATACGTATGCATTAAACCACTTTTTTTTTTTTTTCAACTTCAAGTGATATCGATATTTTGAGTTTTAGAATGAGATCATTAGTAAGTGAAGGAAAAAAAAAATAGAGCATTTGAAAAATAAATATCAATTTCATAATAGCAGCATTTAAGGAGATCCAGAAAAATGAAATGCAAAGAAATTTGCATTCCGGTGCAATTGTAAAAGAACGTAAAAAAGTTCAAACATTATTCTACTTTAGAAATTTCTACTGAAAATTAATTTATTCCTTATTATTTATTAATAATTATTAATATTTATTAATTATTAATGTTAAAGTTTAAATAATTTTTTTTTTGTTCGAAACGAATGCAAATAACAATTTAGTCAAAGCTTCACCCAATATTGGAAACAAAGAAAATACTGGAAAAAAACTAGGCAGTACTAAATATTTCACCAACAAATTAGCTTATAAAAATTAAATAAAAACCCCTAAATATTGAATTACATTTAAAAAAAGATATGGCATGAAAAATGTATGACTGGGCAAAATTCCTAGTAGGAAAACGGAACTAGCGTGGAAAGATCGTTACATGTTATAAGCAGTCTAGCCCTATTTCCTGTCCGCGCACACGTGTGTCTCTTTGCAATAAACTACGATTATAAAATTTAATTACGATATATTAACAATCGTTTCTACGACATTTTTTGTACTGCCGCCAAGAATTTTCTTTCTTGCTTATTAAATAGTTTTAGTCACGATTATAATCATAATATATTTTTTACTGCACGATTGCATTCAAACAATGTTCTAAAAAATTTGTTTATAAAAGAGATTTTGATTTCGTTGTTCCATGCATGAACCAAAAATCCAGCTCCAAAAAATTAGCTAAAAAATTTAAGTAAGTGTACCAGAGTTATTTTCTCAAAAAGGTTTTTACCTTTTTTTAATATTAATAGCATACAATATAAAAGAATATTAGTTTAATTTGACATTATTTTAATTTTGAGCAGAATTTAAATGATTTAAAGCTAATGTGACACAAAACGTGTAGTTTGCAACTGAGAAAAGTTAGGTAAGTTGCATTACATTTGACACATTAGATATATATTACATATGATAATCTGTTATCATTACATATTATAAATATTACATACATTTACATTAGATATAATAACTGTTAAAATATTGACAGACAAGATGTCTTAAAAGAGAGGATTAATAATTTAAATTGTTGTTTGAATGAAAATTGTTAAAGTAATATAAGATCTTACGTATAACATAAATTACTTCATGATGAATTACTGTTAGCATTTTAAGAGTAGCTTAGTTTAAAAAGCAGTAAATCTTAATTTTTGAAGAAAAAAAATTAAGCAAAATATATAATCTCAGTGTAGCTAAATTTAAAACTGATATTTTTTTTATTATTTTATTTTAATCAGGCTGAAATTATAACATACCAATCAAATGTTTCAGTTAAGATTATTTAATGTCATATTATGTTCGCTATTTCCTATATTTCACAGAAAAGTTATCAATAGATTTTTTTTGCGCTTTCAACCCTTAAAGCTGATTAAGATTTAAATTCTGTATTCACTAAAATCTGTAAAAAAAAGAAACGATATACATAATTATTGAAGTTTTAAAAAAATAGTTATAGTTTCATATGCTGCGCTATTCTATCCTTTATATTTAATACTCCAAAAAAAAAAAACATGGACATTTTGATGAAAAAATAAAATTCTTGAGTAAAATAAATTATCTAGTAATAAATCAAATAATGAAGCTGTCTTATAAAATTATATAAATTGTTTAAATCTTTTTCTCTTCTACTATGAAAGCTGCAGTTTGAAAATTTAAAAATAATTGTTTGCATTATCTTTACTTGTTACCATCAATGTTATAGTACTTTTCTTGAAAACTCTTTTAGTATCTTCTGTCACTGAGAATATTTTAACATACGGTATGGAGAAAATATTCTATTTGGATAGCGTATGTTTATAATTTCACGCAAATATAACTCATGAATGCAAACGGTCATTTTCGATTCTAGAACAATGCAGAAGGAAAAACCGTAAGATACCAATTCAAGAAAAAATTAAGATTTTATCGCAATTTCTCATGTAGTTTAGTTTCTTTCATTTAATGTCACATAATTTTGTAATGCAATGAATTAATGCTATTTTTGAAGTTTAATGCCCTAAATATATTAAATACGGACTATTAAAAGAAATGTATGACTTCATAATAGTTAATAAAATAAGGATTTAAGTTATTAAATATAAACTCTTTATGTATACATCTATATATAAAGCAAAAAAAAAAAAAAAAACACAATAACTGAAAGAGAAAAATGTTCTGTGCAGTAGTTTTAAAGACTCTAATATTTTATTTAATAAATCTAAAATTATGTAATTTTTCAAAACTTTATCGGTTTTAACTGGATATTGAAACACTAAAAACTTAATTTAATAGTTTTATTTTTGATAATTTTATTTAATTCTCATAATATTTTCTCATAATGTGTTCACATGATATTCTTGCAAATAAAAATTATAAATTATGCGTTGTTTTTAAATAAAATTTTAGTAAAATTCAATAATATGTCCTGAATGGTTATGTTTAATATCACTTTTTTTCTTTAATGATACCCAAATCCAAAAAACTACAATTAATATTATCTTCATGATTACGAAGCAAGATTAAGTGCTCGGGCTAAATATCATTTAGTAAAATTGTATAATCTTGAAAATTACGGATAATTAAATCATGAATAAATTTAAAAACAAATTTGATTTTAAGAGTATTATTTTTTTTCATAGCAGTGCAAAAATAAATTAGCTAAGAGAGATGAAAAATTAGGTACTTGTAGTATTCCATCAATTTAAATAAAAAAATATTTTTAACTGTAGAGATAAATATAAAAAAGACAAAAATTAATTAGGATTTCCTAATAATCAAAATCGCAATTAAGGATATTTTTAAAATCACAGAAATAACTCAAAACTTAAAGGAGAATGCTATTGAAAAGATCCCGAAAATCAGAAGTCGAAATGGAATTAATTTGATTATGTTTAATAAATTCTAAAATCGGTTCCTTCTTAGGGATAATCCCAGAAAAACCTTTTTCTTAATAATATTATTAATAATTATATTTATGCTGTGAGAGAAAATGGTGCAAGGCTTCGTTAGATAAGTAACAGACCCATATGTGATTGTTCTAAATTTTATAGGAATTTTGTGAAATTTAGGACTTATAATTAAGTAAGGAAATTGTATATTGTAAATTTTAATTTTTAACCTCTAATATAAAGCTAATTTTTTAATGATAATATTAATAATTAAATTACTAAGCTTAATTTTTTTACTATTTTTTAAATCCGTATTTAAAAATTCAACAAATAATTCCTTACAAAATGATTCATTAGTATTTTTAGCTTTGTCTATGGAGGTAATTGGAAAATTCTTTTGTAGTTGCTTAATTAATCGAACAATTTTAGAAAAAATCTTTTGGATTGTTATTGTTATTTAAATTTTCATTTTTATTGAAAACAAAGATCTCTAATGGCATTACATTTTCTTTTTAAAAATAACTATGAAGTTAAATGTTGCAATTTTATAAGAAGTCTGTCTATTTCAGCAAAAACACAGATATATTTTTAAAAATAGAAGAAGTTTGTCGAAGAAACAGTAGGTGTTTCGCCACAAGAATGAAAGAAGTAAAGTATGTTGTATTATTTTCTAGAGATTTGAACATTTTGTAATCCGAAGAAGAGAAAATATTTATTTCACGGGGCAATACAAGCAGGAAAAAATTGTGGCAAAAGTACTGTAGTGCAATGTAAAGGCATTTCCCGGTTTGAAAAAGAACATTCTGGTAATAAAACCAAATAATGTGGTAATTAAACCATTTATTATCATAATGTTTTCCGTTTACATGGTATTCTTCAACCGAAAACTCTGGTTCTCATACTTTTATTTCTTATTACCACACATATATTAAAATCACGCTTATTCTTAACTTTTGAAAGAAATGAAAATTGAGACTTTAATTTTAATTTCATTATCATTCAAAACAAATATAAATTAATACTATGCATGATAGATGTATTTTTTTATTCATCATATGATAAAAAATTAAATTACAAAATTTATATTTTTACATATTGTTTCAAATAATGTATTGTAAGAAAACAGTCTGATGAAATAGAGTACTTTCTCCTCAAATAATAAAACGAAATGGTTAGACTTTCTAGTTCTCCTAAAGAACCTCCAGATCTCTTCAAGAGAATCAATGGTGTCTTAAGACAAATGACCATCATGTTTAAGCCCTTTCAACTAAACTCTTCTCCGTCCTTATCCCATTAACCTTGAAATTGACCTTCTGATCATTTCACTGCCGTGTTCCTTTCACTCAAACAAATTACATGCAATTGTATATGATTTTCTGAACAGAATAACAATCGTTAAAATAAAGCAGGTTTGTTACATTTTAAAGCTTTCTTAAATAAGAATCCGGTACAGTTACGAGTAATCATTAACTTTAAATAAATACTTTGCAGCAGTTCATATTAAAGTAAAACTTATTTAATTGAGGCATCTTAAGTTTATGCTTGTAATTATAAGTAACTTATAAATAAATAAAAAAAACAACGTGGTTACTAAATAATACAACACTACATTAGCAACAAAAATGTACATATGTAAGTAATATACATACTCTTATATACCGTAATAAATCTTATATACTATTATATACCGTAAGTAAAATATAAATCTTTTGCCTACATTAAGTGCTAAAGTATATAGATAAAAGAAATATGATTTTTGTACTTTTATTCCTAGAGATAATTAGCTTACCAATAATGCTTCTGAAGCTCCTAATCGTTCATTTTTATTCATACTCCTACATTGTACGTCTCTTAAAATCCTGTTTTTATTTTGGGATATGTCTTAAATGTTAAATTCTTACTTATGTTAAATTCGTACAAATTTAATTTTAATTTTTAATGCATTTTTAATTGTGCATTTTATTAATAGTACCATTTCATAGTATAATACTAAAATAACGAATAGGTGTTTTTTCCCCAACTAATTTAATTCTGTCTAAAATTCTGTTCAAACAATTTGACCTAATTTGGTTGCTATAAAATTATATTTTTATTTTTTAAATAATGCTAATCTACGCCCTGATTTAATTTGAAGAAAAATCCAAATTAGTTCGTTCCGGCCGGATACAAATAATTATATTAATATCACATTTAAATTAATACCACTTAATGTTATGAAACTTTGTGATACATAAGAAATGGGATACACTAATGTTTCATTCGGTAATATAGAATGATATACCTCCATCTATCAAAAGATACCTCAAAGTAGTATCAAGTAAACATGTCTAATATGATAGAGAAATGATATTTAATAAGCTTAGTGGTAGTTACGCCACTAGAGGACATTATACCCAATAAACACCAAATAGAGCGTAATACGCGATTTAATTTGAATTCTCTATCATTAACAATAAAAGTTCTCTATCATTAACAATAAACGAAAATTATTTTCAGTTTCAAAAACACTAATTTGTTGGCGTGCTTTTTATCGCAAGACGCTAGCGTTTGTATTCAAGAATTTGTCGGCGACACTATATTGTTATTGTATGGTTGTACAAATTGAACACATTGTTGTTAAGTATTAAAATAGGTATGTATGTTTTTCATTGAGTAATGAGGATAATCATTTTTTTAATCCCTGTGAACTGAATCAAGTGAATGTTTCATGCATGATTTCTGTCAGCTTCCATTCTGCTAAAACTTGGTCATTTTCATCTTTATGTCATCATAGTGTTATTTGTATGTTTGATTCACAAACTAATTCTATTTTCAAAATAAGTAAATATATCATTCTAAAATAATAATTGTTACTTTATATTGTATCGCAATAATACATTTACTGACTCTTACATGTATCTCATTTTATTATAATTACAACACTTAGTGCTACAGAAATTAAAATCTAGTGGGGGATATTGTAACATTCTTGGAGTAATGAAATACCAGGTAAAACGCCATTTTGGTTTAAAACAGTTCAGAGGAACGTGAATTTCGTACAGTGTTTATAACTCCAAGTGTAAAAGTTTAATAATAAAAATACATCTTTTTACACTTAATTTACTATTTTATATAATGTCATTTAAAATCGATAGTTTGAACAAAAAAGTATTAACTGAAATAACTTCATTACACACAAAATGATATAAATAAAAAAGTTCTTAAGATAGATTATACTTGCTTTATACAGATTAAATTTATTTAAGTTAATGTTAAAAATTTTTTAAATCCTTTTCAAAAAGTTAGCGATAGATTTACACAATACACAATAAATCTATTTAATAGCTTGCAACTTTATCAATAAATAATAGTAAACAAAATGCAGTGTTAAAAACGGAAAATGGAATGTCTACTAAAAAAGAAAAACCAATAATCTATTTCTCCGTTAGAGAATTGAAACACTTCTTTTGAACAAGTAAACAACAGTTTCTATAGAATTCACCAAAATATTTCTTCATTGTTATAAAGAATAATATTTTGTAGAAATATCTTTTTACGCTGTACTTTAAATCATTTTAATTAAAATATTTTTAAAATACACTAGACATAAATTTATTTCGTGAAATTTCTTTTATACAGAATATGTGCATTTTTTATACAAAATTATAATGATTTCTTCGAAAATCGTTGTTTTCTGTTTTATAATCACGCCCTGCAGGCAGGTGCAAAGACTTTTCTTTGCTTCAAATGTATCTTTCAGTGTTTTTCTGTAACTTATATTCATACTGTAAACTTACCTTTCTTTAATGTTACTATTTTTCAATGCTTTTTATAGATTTTTTTTCTCTCTTTTCATTTTCTGTTTTTGATCCCTAAACCGCTCATCTTTTCTATTTTTCTATTTCTCGAGGCATTTTAGGTTTCTCAGCATCTTCATCAGTTTCTTCTCTCTTTTTATTCTTCATAATCCCAAGAGTTCGAAGATGAGGAAGAGCATTTTATGCTTGGGAGAGTTGAGAGAGATTCGAATTCCCACAAGCAAGAGATGATTCGATTAAACATGAATGATTGAAGATGGAATGAATGAAATGAGAGGTTGAATGTATAAAAGATAGGAAAAAATGATGAAAAATTAAACGTGTGCATGGAATACAGTATTATGAGAGCAGATAAAGTAAGGCTTGTTTTCGATTTCTTGACCTGACTACTTTATTGTGGAGCTATGCTCTTTTTAAGATACTGTGAAAACGAGAAAAAAACTTTAAATCTTGCCACACTACAACTGAGTTTTAAAGAAACAGTATATATTTCTTTGTAATTATGAAAAAAATGCTTTTTTAAAAAAAGGTTTAAAAAAGGTGGACCTTTGGTATTAAAAAATGATTTGTTTTATTCTTTCTAATAAAATTACTATACATTCTCATATATAAAGTATAAACACAACACGACAAAATGATATACGTATTTTTAAATTTTGTCTTCTAAAACATGATTTTTAATGGTTCCATTCTATTTTTATTTAAATGTTAACGTTACTAAATATTATTACTTAGAAATCTCCATAAAAAAAAAGACTGCTTTAATTTCAGCATTGTATTATGCATTCTAAATAAAAAATTACTATGTATTCTTATGTATTCAATATTGACATAATACGGCAAAATCATCCAATACATTTTTAAATCTTTTCTTTTAAAGCATAATTTTGAAAGGGATTATGGAATTCCTTTCGAAATATACCATGTAATCCTTATTTGGATTTATATAAAAAAAAAATTTGGTAACGTTACTAAATATTATTAAATAGTATAAACAAGTATAAGTGAGTTCATGTTTCATTAGTTTTAAAGTAAGGCATTCTCATGATATTTTCCATTTCATGATAAAGAAGTGAAGTTACTTTACTCTTTAAGATGTCTACAGTAATTCAAAAATTTCAAAGATTTTTTTATGAGTTTTTTCAATTATTATTTGTATTTTCCTGAAAGATAACAGGGATAATATATTTTAATAAATAAATTAACATAATATTCTGCATAAAAAGGATTTTATTAAAACTTAGATTTTAAAATATTAATCGCAATATTGTGCATATTGGAAATTTTTTAGAAAAAATCTGAGAAAAATATTTCATTCAAATCTAGTCCACTATTATTTTTTTACCTATACAATAATATAGTAAAATATATTTTAAGAAAAGCGATTATCATCTGGCAGTAATGCTTAAAGACAAACCATGACATTTATTAAATTTCAGATATTCAAATATCAAAAAAAAAAAAAAAATCAATGTTTAGACTCAAACAAATTATATTTAGATATCTAATATACAAATAAATAAGCTATTACATTTCATATAATAAGAAATGTCCAAAGTATAATACGAAATTTCATATAATAAGAATTAAATCCCATCTAAATAAATCTGGAAATTCAAAAGCATATGCGTTATTTATATATTTATACAGTTTTAAATATATTATATACAATGTGAATGACAGTATTACACAGGCAGCCCAGTGTATCGTTTTTAGCAGCATCATGTCATAAAATATCTTGAGCTAGTGAAGCTCAGGAGAAATACAACGCTATGCTTTCACGTGTACGATCAAGTTATTTTCCTACATATTCCTTTTTGGGATTACGTTCCATTTGCAGCCAAATCCAACTCAAACGTCGCATACGAAAATAAAATATCTATTTATCTCAATTGTCAATATTCTAGTGAAGGATAATATTATATCGGAGTGAAACAATCTTTGATGTTAATATTATATTGTGAATTAGTATATTTTTATTGTTAAATAATAACAACGATATTATCTAATTCTTATAAAATAATCTTCAATAAAGAAATGGTTTACAAGCATTTCGTTTTCGCTATTATGATTTGTCCGCAGTATAAGCTAATTTGAATGTTGCAAATATATAAACAAAAATAAAGTCTCTATCGATCAATTGATCTATTGATAAGTGTCAAGATGCTATTGAATGATAATTTTACATTGCAGTGAAACATTTAGTGATTTTACTATTATATTGACGATTATATATTTAAAGTTAAATAAAAAACGAGGATTAGTAACAATTTAATCGAAAATATTAAAGAAAAGAATTCATTTTTAAGCAATTCGTTTTCGAGATAGTAGTTTTAGAGTCCGTTATGTAACTAGAATATCAAGAATATTTCAAACAAAATTGAAATCTCTATTTAGAGTACACTGTTAAAGGATAATGTAAAGTTGGAGTAAAGTAAAATATGATTTTTGTATTATATTGATGATTAGTATCTTCATAGAGTTAAATAATAACGACGATTAGCGTCAAGTTTTAGTAAAACTATCTTTAATAAAGGATTCGTTTTAGAGTTATTATGTTCTGTTCTCAGCCTAAGCTAACTAGAACGTCGTATATATTTCAAACGAAAATAAAATCTCAATTTTTAGTATTGAAGCATAATGTTTTATTATAGAAGCAATACTTGTTGTTAATATTATATTGAAGTTAGAAGTATTTTTTTAAGTAAATGATAACGACGATTGGTATTTAATTTTGTTAAATTATTTTTAAATAAAGAATCCTTTTTCAAGCTTCAAGTTGGTATTATATTTGTGTAAAATCCTTTAAAATTTGATTTTATATTGTATTGTAAGTAAAAAATGTCCATGTTTCGTGTAGTGTAATTTAAAGATTAACATACAAACAAAATTTTTGCTTTTTATCGATACATGAGCTGCTAACTGAAGTTGAAATTGTTTCTTAAAGTCAATAAAAATTATTAAATCGTTTCATCAAAACTGACCTCCACAGAAAAATTATGTTCTACTACTTTCCAAAATTTATACAGCTTCTGAATGGTGATCACAGTTAAAAATTTACGTATATGAATAATAGTGCCTCTCTCTCAGAAATAAATCTCACATTTGACTTGAACTGTATTTCGCTAATTTTGGCAACCATTTTGTCATGAAATCACGTGCTTTGTGACAAAACATCAAATCTAAAATATATGACGAAAATGTTTCCTCAACTTGGGGCTCCATTGCAACGCGTTGAGAGAGATTGTTAATTCGAATGACGAAGCTAGAATAGCGACTATGCAATCGACAAAAAAGTGACGGAAAAAGCTGGCCTGTTTGTACGGTGGTCCAGGAGTTAGTCTCGTACTAGGGGGAAAAAAATCATGTTTTGAGCATGCGATTTAAAATAATGCTTCGAGCATTCGAGTAATTAGTCTCTGTGCTCTTCTGCTGCCCTTATTGTGTTGTTTGACCGACATTGATTTCACGATACAGTGATAATTAGAAAAATTAGAAAAGTTAGATACATTAAGCGCTGCATTTTTTTTAAAAAAAGAGTAACGAAATATTTTTTTTTCAAAAATTTGACGAAGCTTGTTTTTTTTGAACAAGTAACAATAGTTATTTTGTTACTTTGATGAAATTTTTGTTCGGTACATTTACCCGGAAATGGTTTAGTCAAAAACGAAAAAAAAATTGTGAAATTTGAGCATCCACTTTCTACAGTGTACTATAAACGTTGTTCTTAAACCAAGAAAACTGAAATAAATAATCTATCACTATGAAGTTGTTTTTTCTCATCTAAAATAGTGCTGAAATATTCTACTTATAATTAATATATACTATGTGTAGATTCTAAAATAATTATGATATTAATGGCTTGATATTGGTGATTATTTATTTTAATAGAGTGGTTTTTGATTTATTAATTTTTGTAAATATTACCTCGCACTACTGAAGCTTTGAAAACATTCTTCTATTTAATTTTATTTTAATTTAATTTTGTTTAATTTCATCTATAATCCTGCAGAGATCTTCTACTTATGGTTGCAGTATACTATGCTTACATAGTTAACCATTTATGATAATAATCACTTGCTCTAAGTAGTTATTTATTCCAATAGATTGATTTTTGATTTATTATTAATGTTGATAGAACATTACAGCGGAAAAATCACTGACACTTTGCAAACATTTTTCTGCACTCGATCTATTTTAATTTGCGCATTGAAACCAGTGAGAAAAATAAATTATTCAGAAAAAGAAATCAAATATTCTTGCGTGAAATCTGAAGAATAAATCCCTCTGCTGTTCTTCTAACAAACAATGTCAGTACATTCCAAAATAATGCACGCCATCGAGCTTCGAAGGCACCATGCACGCACACCGAAATTCCCAGCAGAAATCATGTTATCATGAAATTAAACTGTAATGAATCCCTTTGAGAAATGGATTGAAGTAATGAGACCGTTACAAACACTTATAAAATTCGTCATTAAATATAATTATTATTAATACTAATATTAAGTAAATGGTGATACTGAAATATTTCATTAATATTAAATTCTCTTTGTCTGTCTTTGTCAATAAGAGAAATTACTTTCGACGCAGAGGTATGATTTTTACATTATTATTGGTATATTTCTTGAGTTAATGAGAAAGTTGTGTAGTTTCAGGATGGCTTTCTTAGCAAATGATAACGTAATAAGGGATAATTAATTATGAATAAATATATTTCATGATTTTTGGAAGAAGTCTGCTATAAAGTTTTATGTGTATCCCTGACATCTATTTTATTCGATTTGCTTCAATTGAAAGATATTTAGAAGTTTAATTTGTTGAAATAAATTTGTCAGTCTCGTCTTATTAATATACTAACATTTAAGAAATGTATAATGAATCAATAAAGGAAATCTATATCTATTATCCCTATGGTTTTATAGGCTTCGGAGGTGTTTGATGGTCTATGATATCACTATTTTTAAACAAAGAAATGCTTTAAAAATATATATTTATTTTCAGTTTTTTAAAAACTACTTATTTGCTATGAATTTATTATATTTTGGGTAATTTCACGGATTTAAACTCACTATTTTGTGACTAAAAAGAGTGATATTACGTATTATCATTTAAAAACATGTAAGCAAGGAAGTTTATTTGGGTTTAAAACGGAACACTCTCCAATTATAGCGTATTCTAAATACAGTAAAACAACAAGATGGATAAGGGCTTAGCAGAATAATTGTAAGAATTATCTTAAAGTAATTGAGACCAGAGAAAAAACAACAGTAGACTTTCAATCGACTTCGATTAAAAAATCACCATAATCACGAATTAACAAATGTTCGCCGAACAGCATTTAAAAATTCAACGCCATACTATGTGTGGCAGAGTATTACAATGAAGAACGATAACCTGCTTAGATTGATATTTACATACTGAATACACACATTACGATAAAATGTCCTTATTAAAAGAACTTGCCAGAATCAAGCACAATTACTACCATTAAAACAACAGTACCTGGAATCAGTCTCATGATTACCCTGAATCTTGGAAACAACTTGAATTAAAAAATTATGCATTTTTGAAAATTCAAGACAGAAATTCTGGTTTTGCAGCTTTGCTTTTCCGATGACTTCATTTTGAGTATCAAAAGAAATTACCTTTAAGGGATAGTAAGTAACAGCGTAATACCAATAAGCAGAGAAAAGCACAAATTTTAGTCAAGGAAAACGAATCTGTTTTGGCATGCCGCTGATTGGAACGCTACACATCATCTTCAAGCCAAACCCTTTCATAACAATGTTTTAACTACTGTTTGAATCATAAAAGAAGAGTTTATTGCTGACCCCAATCACAACTTTGAGTGTCTGATGATGTATAAACGTCCAGAACATAATGAACCGATAGTTTAACTTTGCTGCTTGCATCTTGTTAGTTTATTCATTACCTTTTTGTTCCAAACAATACAAGACTCCAGATTTAGCGAGTGAGCTAGCTATTTTGGGCGTGTTTGGAAGCAAAAGCACCCTTTCGAAAGTTATTAAGCATTTATTATCCAGCATTTGTCGCATACAAGGGACTGCAGAAAATGTGCATATATTACCAGAAATCAAAAGCAAAAAGAGCTGAGGTTGAAGTCCTCTGGTTATCTACGTAACACAGCTACTTTAGTACTTTCACAGTTAATAAAAAACAATATTGTAAGACCAGAAAACAATATTGCAAGAACAAGATCATGTTTGATCTATTTTTTTAAGACAAAAATAAATTTTTTATCCTAGGATTTCATTCCTTATAGGGGACAGTAATTGCAGTTTTAGAAAAAATTTGTGTAGCATATGTGAATAAGATATAAAAATTTCTTAATTTGCTTAAAAGACGAGAAAGTGGAGTTCAAAAAAATTTATTTATTTATTTTCCATGTTTTTTTTTTTTCAAAATTATGGTATTACTGTAACCGTTGCTATCTCGACGACTAAATCTACACATATATTTCAAAGATTGTCTTAGCTGTTTTCAAAGGAAGATTCTAATATGGATACAGGTAGTGCAGGTCTTACTATAGAAAGATATAAAACCATCTGTAAAAAAGGAGATATTTTCCGCTCCAAGAGAAAACAATCACATATATTTTTCTAAGTAATTTCTTTCAGCGATGCATCCAAATAAAATATATTGTTTTCTTTTAGTTTATGATTTATAGTAGAAAGTTACATTCAGTGGGCGT
Organism: Parasteatoda lunata; assembly: GCA_949128135.1. Lineage (NCBI taxonomy): Eukaryota > Metazoa > Arthropoda > Arachnida > Araneae > Theridiidae > Parasteatoda > Parasteatoda lunata. The sequence goes on from OX421975.1 coordinate 44,760,253, forward strand.
GCAATAGTAAATAATGAAACTTTTGAAAAATAGATGGTCGTGAAGCATTTTATCGCCAAAAAAGAGAAAGATTTTGCAATCATAGAGAAGTGTTATTCGATACTTTGTAAGGAAGGAGAATAAAATTGTTACGTGGGTGTAGATTTTACGATATTTTAAGTCTGATGAAAATATTTTTAAAATTACGAAAATTTGTCTATAGCATGTAAAATTGCTTCAAATTATTGGTATTTCATTGCACCACATTAGAACCAATAAAGGACATCTATTTTTGTATGACACAAAGTTAGCTAAATTTTACTTAGCGTCTGAATGAAAAGACTTAACTTTGATTTCCTAACAACAATATTGTATTTGTTATATACCATACGAAATTTTTGGATGCTTACTTTTAAATGAATAATATTATGAATCCAAAAGAATAAATATTACTGTTTTTCTTTAATACATTTACAACTCACGTGAAAATATATGTGAGCAAAATTAAAAAGATTATTTTACACAACACGTAATAATTAGTAAGATGTAATAATTTATTGCGTATCAAAACAAATTTGAAGGAGTTTACTTTTTTACCAATTTTTTGATAATATAAAGCTCTCAACTTCTTTTCTGCATCATTGATCTGCTTAACAATTATATACTTAATTATTTTTTAAAGCTAAAATTGTAAAAAAAAATAATACTGTTATGCATTTTCCACACTTTATTAGTTGCTCTAACAACGATTTTCTTAAATAAATAATTTAAAATAATTTAACAGAATACCTTTTTTGTTAAAAGTATTTACCACACATTTTTTTCTTTTTTTTATTTATTTATTTTTTTTTTCATTTCTAATGGCAAGGTGAAACTAAAAATAATTGAACAGGAACAGAAGTAAAGATAACACAACGATAAATTTACTACACATTTGGAAGTCTATACATGTATCATTACAATTTTTGTTTTTATATATTGAAAGAATTCAATGAAAATAGAAAGGGCTTGCTAAAAATGGCAATTTAAAAGGTTCTCCTGATTATTAGAAATATGTTCTTTTATTACAATAATAAAATTTATAAGAACAAACGAAACATCATAGCTTAAATGTCAAGTGAATAAAATTATATTCAGCTATTAATAATCAAATTTTAAATAAATGAAAAAGTTATCATTTATTTTCATGCTTTACCATTTCTATTATTCTGTGCATGTTGTGATATTTTCATTTCTCTAAACAAAGACAATTTTTTAAGACTATAATTTTAAAGGCATGGAAACAAAATAAAACTAGTATATAAATAAATAAATAAGAAGTCATTCAAATTGAACAGGCATTTTTTGATTTAGAACAAGGTGTACGCAATGAATGCTGACAAAAAATTTTTGTAATTGTACATATCATAGAACATAGAACCATTAAACTTTTTAAATATTATTTGGAAAATAGCCGCCATCAATGATTTTGTGCGTACGAAAAGTGATTATAAACTTGATTTCCACTTATTCAAATTCGAAAAGTTATGACTGTCTTGCCATACTTTTTTCATAAACTAAAATGTAGAAAATTTTTTAAATACATTAAAAAAATTTATAAACAAGATATTATAATACTATAATAATATTATGTAATATTATATTATTACATAATAGTATGTTATATTATCTATTACGGAATATAGGATAAGAAATAAAGAAATATATATTTCACTATACTGTTGAATATATTGCGCATTAATAGCATAATTTTAACTTAAGAGCTTTTTCATTTCTTTGTTCTGAAAAATAGCATTCTTTTACGAAAATTATGAAATTTACTTCATGAATATTTATGAGCTAATTTATGTAATATGCTATTGATGATATTATATGTTATACTACAATAATCCATACAATTATTTTACTTATCTAATTTATTACATGATTGAGTTTCCGAAGTCTTTTAGCACTTAAAAATTAACAACTGAAATAGAAAACAAGATTTTATTGGAATGATTTACAAAAGGACCTATACCATTCAAAAAGATACACTACATCGTTTTAAAGTTTGCTAATTTATCCATTAGGCAAATTACGAAAATCCTCTTGATCTCAATTGACAGAATGCCCCGGTCATTATAACTTACTCATTAAATTCAGGGGTCTTGGCTAAACATCGAGCTACACGCAGTTCAACAACGCAAAATTGTCGAGCTTGCTGCTTTTCGAAATGCTGGTTGAGCTGGACATCCACCAAGCGGACTTGGCCATTTTGTTAATTGAGGGGATCTACAGAGAGTTTTAATGATTTCATTAAGTACCCAGCTAGCTTTAGAGTTAGTTTGTGAAGTGAATAAATGTTTGGATTGCCCTCCCACACCTGATGGTCGTCAATTAGAATGACAATTTTCAGGAGTTAACTGTAGAATCATAATAATTCTGCAGTTGATAAAATGCCGTGGGTTGAATTAACTCTTGAAGATATTCCTAGAGAATTTCGAAGTAATTTTGTACTATGAAAGTGAATTATTGACCTAAGTTTTTAATGATTTATTTCATTATAGCATAGCTTATTATGCGGATACGCTCTCGAAGATTTACGTTAAAATTTACGTATTAATTTTGTATTATGGAAAGGATTACTATACATATTATGTTTCATTACTTACTTTATAGTATAATATATAGATTATCTCTAGCAGATTTACATTAAAATTTACGTAATAATTGTGTACTATGTTAGTGCAATTTGTACAATTTGTTGAGTTACTATACCTTATATTATATGTTTCATATATTATATTCTATAGTATATTATCTTATATGAATTTGCTCTTGAAGATTTACATTCAATACATTTTTGTAATGAAATTGATTAAATGTTATTGGAACGTTTGTTATAGAACGAATTGTTTTTTTTAATTTTATATTTTAATACTTTATAGTATAGTAGAGTATATTACATGGCTTAGTTCTTGTAGATTTACGATAAAAGCAATTTTGCATTATATGGAATGGATTACTATACATAGGATTATATTTTTTATTATATTATAATACAGTATGCACTCTTATATGAATTAGCACTAGAAGATTTACGTTAAGAATTTCGAAGTAATTTTATATAGTTAAATTGATTAACTAATCCATTATAGTGTAGTATAAAATATGAAATATATCTTGTAGATTTACGTTAATATTTGCGAAGTAATTTTAAAATACGGAATGGGATACTATACCTTTTATTATATGTTTTATTAAATTATAATACAGTATTGTTATAAATTATCTCTTGCAGATTTATGAATCAAATTACGGAATATAGTACAGGAGTTTTAAGTGTATCATCCATAAAATCAATTTTAAAATTAAATAAATTTTTACCGTGAAATATTATACCGTAAATTTTACATCGATATTTATTTAATTAGAGTGATTTAGTAATTTCACAGAAATTATCACTGTAAAAATTACTGCATATCAGATTTTTCGCTTCGTTTCACCTACTCCGGTAAAAAAGTATTTTAAAAAACTTTAACACACTGAGTGGTGGTACTTTTTATCGTAAATTGCCCTAGAATGTTTTTTACAGTGTATTCAATCAAAATTATAAATATTAAGTTGTAATTTTAAATATTGAAGTTGAAAAAATAATTTAATTCAAAATTATATTTATTTATATGCAATTTTAAATAATTACTTAAAATAATTATATTTTTTTCTAAATTACAAATAATACGTGGATTTTCTCTATACCATTTATACACTTAAGATCATAAATATTTTAAATACGCTTAAAATAAACCTGATTTTTTTTTAAAAATGGAAATAATTTATTTTTATTTAAAATTACAAACATAGAACTATTTGGGATTTCTCCCCAATTTTCATGCATTTTATTCATTTAATAATAAGATTATTCATAATAATGTTTGAGAAAAAAAATCTTTTTTTAAGTGGTATTATTTGTATGGTTTTTTAAAAGAAAAAAGAAAACAACGAAATAAAAAGCATTAATATTTATTCAATGAAATAAAACTTGTAATCCTAACATTTTAGCTTTTTATCTACACAAATTAGTGACCTTAGTTGTCGATTTTGAAAAGGTAATTCAATGAACAAGTTGCATATTCAAGACATAAAAATTAAGGCGAAAAAATCTATATTTATTGTCTTTCCTAAATACTATTAACACTTTCTTTTTTAAGGGCAAAATAACAATTTATATTTACACAAAATTGCTGACTAATCCACCTAAGTATGTAAAAACTTTAAAATATGTTACATGGATGACAAATTTGGGAAAATTATTTTTTGAAGATTTTCCCGATTAAATATTGAATTTGCTGTGCTATAAAAATATTAGATATTTTAGAAAAGTATGTTTTTTTTTCTGAAAATATTCTGCTCTTGGTTTTAAAAAATTTAAGGTCTAATTTTTTTTAAAAAGGAACAGCACTATATACCAGTTTGAATTATACACTGAAAGAACATATTTAATTCCAAGAGAATAAAATAAATTTTGCTGCTATAAGACTTAATTTTATAAAAATGATAGAGAAGATCCACTAAAAATATTCTTATTATGGCATAAAATATAAAATTCATTTTTTAAATAATTTTTATAACCAGTTACAATTAACGGAAATCTTATGAATGTAAAAGAAAGAAAGAAAGACTTTTAAATAGTTTAAAATTTTATACGAGTGTTTAGATTAAAAAACATAGTCTACGAAAGATTGAAAAGAAAAAAAAACTTTTTCGTTTTGTTATGCTTGAAAATTTCTTAAATTTTTAAAGTGATTTTTCTTCGCATCATATTTCTTAAATTTCTTCTCTTTTCTATGTTGAACTACAGAATTTTCAAGAAAAAAACTAATAAAGCAGTTGTTATCAAATTTAAGACATTTACTACAGCAATTTTCTAGGTTATTTTTGTGTTATAAAGGAAGTTTTTATTTAATTATGAATAAAATTGAAATTTTTCACAGAAACATTTATCAGAAATGGTTCTTATGCGTTGAAAATATTTTATCACTAATAATAAATCATAGAAACATATTTGGGATTTTTATAATTTTTTTTGATATTTAGGAGTTTTTAAATTTATATATTTTTAAAAACGAATACTTTAAAAAAATAATAACTCCTTATTTATTTTTCGCTAAATATATAAAATGATATTAATTTGTCTTTTTGCGTATTTTTATGTAATGAAATGTTTCAATTTTTTACGATAGATAATACTTAATCCATTAAACCTAAACTTAATATTGGTTTAAAAGAAATTAATCATTCAGTGTTTAAGTTTGATATGTTAAGTTGATTAGAAAAAGCTTCATAAAGCAAATCAGTAGCCTAGTAGTAAGCTCTCCATAGAATATCAGTAATCCTTTCTGATTTCAAACTAGTCAATTAGTTCTGTTGGACATCCATTAATACCTGATATCTTGCAATGCCAGAGGAGTCTTCTTAAGGACTCTCATTCATTCTCAAATTACGGTAAAATAATCGGCAATAGTCTGCCCATCCAAAAAACAGTAAAGTTACGGTAAAGAACATTATCTTAACTTTATGGTTTTAAAACCGTTTACGACTTGTATGGTTTTAAAACCGTTTACGACTTGTATGGTTTCAAAACCATAAAAAAATAAATTTAACTAGGCATTTGAGCCAGGTTTTCCATTTCTTTAGGAGCCATTTCTTTGGTAATCTGCATTGGAGTTAGGATGTGGTTATGTTGTCTGTTTTTAAAAATTAGCTGCAGAATAAGGCTTAACTACTTTATTTGGTGGTGCCATGGTAAAAGATGGTAAATACTAAACTTTTGTGTTAAGTAGATTTGTGGAACTGCCATCTATGAATAAATGAGATTATCGTAACCTAAATGCCAAGGGTCACATATTGAAGAGTGCGGGATACAGAAATCTCTTCATGTTTTAAAGGGAAGGTAAGAAATATTATGGTGGCAATGCTGGGACTCGAACTCCCGTTCTGACGGTTATGAGATTAACAGGTTAGCTTTTTTGGCAATAATATATACCCAGCTGCTAGGAACTAAGAAGCTTCATTAGCTGGGTCTAGCTGGTCCAATAAAATTCCACTTGTTTAACCGTATTAGGTGAAAGCAGTTAATAACTCTTTTTCACAGTAAACAGTTTATTATATAGTATTTACGGTTGACTGTTTTGTTTGAATATGGTAAAAAGCAATTAAAAAAATAATTGATCTTTTTTTCACAGAAATTTCTAACAGTGTGGGAGGCAAGTTCATTCATTTTAGAACTTTGTGTCATGTTCTAAGGTCTACTGTTTGATTCTGTGTTTTAACTCTTTTTTATTTTTAACTCTTTGTAACTTTTTGTATACCCATTGGAAATAGAAGAAAGTTTTCATAAAATATAATACTTTTATAACTACATATTTTTAATTCGGATTTTTAATTTTTAATTATATTCTTTTGGGGTAAATTCTCATCACAGAAATTATCAAAACTTAAATAATATACCCCTTCTACCTTTACCATCCATGCGAGAACTTTTTTTTTTTGTAAGGAGTCAAGTTTGTATAAAATTACAATAAAAGAGTTAATTTCTTTTTACATCAAAAAATCTTCTTTAAAATGTTTTATGTTTCCAAAACTAAATATTCGAAGTGATTTATCCACCTATTCGTCCAACTAACTGTATTCTATCATTAAAGTAAATTCATAATCCACAACTATGAATTGAGTTAAAAAACTCAATTATAATTACAAAGTGAGAATATTAACAGATTTCGAAAGGGTTACAAAATCTCGCCATATAATAATCCATAATAATCTCTCCATAAATTTTAAGAAACTTCAGTTAAAGTTTCTGCTTACTTTAACTTAGTTTCAACGTTTTCCTTATTTTTTTTTTTTATCTTTAGAATAATAGACCAAAAGCTATTTTTTGTACTTTTTGTAAAATTGCTTTATTTATAACCGAAAGTTTCTTAAGTACTGTATATAACTAAAAATGTATGGCATTGGTCATGTGTTGACCAATCGGGTCATGTATGTAATGACAAAAGCTACAGAGTTTTGAGACCAACTGCGTAATGGTGGCTAAGTGGTGATGCTTAATTCTCTGACTAATTTGCCCCATCCATCTAAAGCTAGGTGTGCAATAGCAAAGCTTGCGTCTTCCTTATATATAGCAAGCAAACTATGCTAATTTTACTACCTTATATAGTTTTAAAATCAATTGCCTTATGACAATGAGTAAAAAAATGAGCTTTAAACTAAAATATGAAGCCTCTCGAAACAATTAAGGGGACTTTTTATATTCAGTTTTTTTTAACCTAATTTTTTAGGTAATTAAAAAATGTTTAATACGAATTCAGAAAATCATATAAAATAATAAGGTAACTTATGACTTTATGATAATAAAGAAATAAACCAAAGTTTTAAATTCTAAATATAAATATTTATTTACAGGAATGTAACTGAATAGTATTTATTAAGACAATTAAGTCGCAAAAGTACAAACAAACATTGTTTTTTCTTTTAACTTGTGTTTATATTTTTTCTGCGGGAATTTTCTGACTCTTCATGCATATTTCATTGCATCGATTTCGTGTGCTATGAGAATTTGAGTGTTAAAATCCCATAGGAATAGAGCATAAAAAAGAATTCTCTTTTTATTTGCGTGTCTTTTGTTTCATTTTTAATATATACTAGCTTTACTTATTTTTTTCGGAGCAAATAAAGCGGGAAACAAACATTGAAACTATCGCAAAATGATAAGATATACACAGGGGAAATAAGAGATTTGTTTCAAACTAATGAAAATTGAATTGAAATTACGGTGTTAATGATAAAAATGAATCTAGTTTCAACAATACGCTTCAATATTTGTTCATTTATATTTTACCAACTGTAATCGATTTTATACCATTAAAATGCAAATACGTAATATTTTTTTTTTGGAGATTAATTATGGATATTAACCAAGATATTTTATTTTATTCTCATGTGATACACTTAATAACATACTTATTCTCACCTCATTCATTGACAAAGCAAAAACGGCAAGAACTTCAGTGGGTATTTTGTATTTTTTTTTTATTAGTAGGAATGACATGTATAAATTCGTTTGTGTTTCTAATATAAACTAATTACACTAATAAAGGTACCAATATCGTCAAAATAGTGCTTTTACGTCCAATTGAAAAGGGTAAGTACCAATAAAAATTTTTGACTATGAAAATATTTGACTACAGAAAGTTAATATTGAGTCATTTTGATTAATGATACTGAATATAATAATATATATTTTGATTGAATGAGCTTTTAAAAATAAGTTTTGCTTAATCTGAAAGCGTAAATCCACACAGAAGGGTAACAAGAAATTTTAAATAAAAGAAGATATTTAAAACATTAAGAAATTGATATATATTTTATTATTTTTTGCTTACAGAAATAAGGTAAATTGTCGTGAAGTGAATTAATCATAATTATAAGAAAATAATAAAATGATAATTTACTATCAAGTTATATAAAAAAAGCAGAGGCTAAAAAACCTTACATTTAAGGAAAATACTCAAAATAATCACTTTGTTAACGATTCTTTATATCATTAATTATTAAATTAATGTATCTTCTTAGAGAAGAAACAAAATACAAACTCTTTCATATTTTTTTCTTAAGCCTCTCGTGTATTATTTATTCTTAAATCTTCTTAAAACACTAATTCCTAGCCTCGGTAAGCGTATGAAAATATACTTGTGAATATTGAAGAACTATTTATAATAAAATATAGAATTTTATAGATAAAAAATATATGAATAAAACTTAAAATAAACAATTTTAGATTAATTATGCAGTTAATGGAGTGATATATATATATATATATATATATATATATATATATATATATATATATATATATATATATATATATATATCAAAATTACGTGTCAGACAAAAAAAGCTTTAAGAAAATGTGTAAATAAGCACATATTTTCACACACACACACACACAAAAGGTGTTAAAACGGAGTATTATACTTTAAAATACTTTTACTCTGTCTATGCTCCTCTTACATGGCCTGTAGCATGCGGGAAATAGAAAAAAATATTGGGAGATATAATAAAAGTTACTTTTAGAACACGGTGAAAAAGATTCAAAAGAAAGAGAAAAAGAACATCGGCATAATAACACAAAAGGAGGCGAAAAATAACAACAATAACATCCCGGCAGTATCCCCTAAACAAGATGGGACCAAAAAAATCTGTAATACCATGAATAGCATAGGTGCAGAAAGCTGTTGTACTGCGGGGACTATCTAGTTCCGAGATGCAGATTGAAAAACGTATTGCAAAGTAGGAGTCTCAAATCCCAGATCAATCCACGGTTGTAGAAGGGGAAAGAAGTGAGAAAAAAATGAGATAAGAGGATATATAGACAGAGGATATAAATTCACGGGGTGGTGCAAACGTGTCTACTTTATTATTCATGTTTTTGTCTTCCTGTGATTGGTGTAGTGCTGAGTTTTGAGAAAAAAGTAACACCAACAAAAAAAGCTGTTTGCAGTAGAATGTTGGATGCTGCAGGCAAAGATAACTGATAGACGATTTATTATTTTTTTTTCCCTCTGAAACTCAACCTTATCTGTGATAGGAACAAGAGACAATAGACAACAAGAAAAATAAGAACAATAATATTTCATATTTTTAATAAAGATACATCAATAGTATTTAGGAAAAAAAAGATTATTTTTTTTTAAAAGTAATTTTTGTATTTTATGAGTACTTTGTTCATTGAATTACCATTTAAAAAATCGACAATTATGAAAACTAATTTATGTATAAGATAAAAGCTAAACTGTTAGGATTAAAAGTTTAATTTTATTGCATAAATATTAATGCTGTTTACTCCATATTTTTTTTTCTTTTAAAACATTATACATATAACTCCACTAAAAAAAAAAAATATTTAGCTGCATAGTACCGCAGTCATTTTTTTAGACAATCTGGTTATCCCTTTAATATTATAATTGACGTTGAACAGTCGACCCAATTCTGAGTTTACGAGTATCAATGTTTAACTCGTGTTCATTCCTAGCAATTTTGAACCCAACCCGGATGACAAGAGAACTCCTGGATCAAGCATTTAGCCATACTAGCCCTTATGGAGGACTTTTTTTTATGCAACTAACCCGCATTTGCATTAGAGAAAGAGTAAAACCACAAAAACCACCCGTGGTTAGCCCAACAGCAAATGGATTCGAAACCATGATCCGTAGCCACCTCAGGGATCCGAACCTTGCTGTCCTAATGAAGAAGCGAACCCTCTATACCCTGAGTCACCGTGATTTCAACTGGAACCCATTGATCTGAAGTTGGGTGGGCTTCAAGTCCTCATTGGGTATCAAACCCCAGTTAATAGCTGTTCAGTTTTTAATCACTAAGCTATCGTTAAACCAGGATAGTTATAGTTAATCATATTTTCTAATAGTTGAATGCATCTCAGAGCTTGAAACAAACGTTTAAAACTGCTTAGAAAAGTATTTTTAAATACATAATTTAAAAAACTACAAATCTCAAAATGAAACATAAAAGCAATTCTTAGAAAAAAAAGAAATTCCCGTTTTTGTTCTTTCACGTAAGTTTATGTAATTTTTGTCTAGCTAATATCAGAATTAAGATTCCTGGTTCCACATTAAACCCATGAATTTTATCAAGAAAGTCAAACGTGTTCGAAAAAAACTTGGATCAAGTTTTTTTTGTCTTTTAGAGGTTCATGGTTGCTTTTTCGTTTTTTACAAGAATCAAATCTCGAAATAGACTCAAATAGGGCATTTCCTTTAGTCATTTCATTATTTCCAACAGAGGAAAGTATTATGTTTAGACTTCGAAGTGATTTAAATAACTTTACTCTAAATTAGTTAAATTAAAATAAAGTAAATAATTTAAACAGTGTATTTTTCATCATACTATTTCATTCATAATTTCAATAAAAGAATAAAAATAACTCCTTCAAGTTGCAGTAAAAAGTTCAAAAACTACTTCAAAACCCTCCAAAACTAGCAATTTCTCAAAAATAAAAAAATAAAATAAAAAATACACTCTTAAGCAGGGCTCGAAAAAACTCAGGAATTTTACCCGTCCCCGAGGACGGCTTGTCCAACAATGCATCCGTCATCCTTTGAAACTAACCCGTCTCTTATAAATAATAAAAAATATAATTTTCTCTTATTTATTACAAACATTTAAATAAACTGCACAGTGAATTGGTGGTTACTAGGATTACAAATACTAGGATAACATTATACAGTAATAAAAGAAATACTAGGGTACTAATATTAACCTAGTATTTCTTTTATAAAATAATTTAAATGACAAAGGTCAAGTTATTTGGAATGTCAATTTATTCAAGGAAACTGCGTTTTTTAAATGCATCAAATATGAGGTTTGCCAGTTCTACAATCAGGCCAATGATTTGCAGAGGTTTCTGCACAGAAATCTGAAAGGGATTTTCCATTTAGATAGATGCTCATTATTGCGTTTAACGCTTCTTGATTAAGACCAGTACGTAATATGTTTTTTTGTAAGTTCATTGCTGAAAAGACCCTTTAAACCGCTGCACTACTCCCAGACAGAGAAAACATCAATTCCACCATGCGCAGTGTGTTGATGTATTTCTAGATTAGAGAGTCGTTTTAGAAGTGCGGCGCTAGACTCTTGTAAGATAACAACAATTTAAAATGTATCACGAACATAAACGGAAAAATGGCCGTCCGCGCGGACGTCGGATTCGAGAAATTCATTATCCGCGGGGAATTTTTGACAGCCGAGGACGAGCGGACGGGCGGTTTTTCGTAACTTGCTCTTAAGAATAAACAGATATACGTTGGTGTTTTACGTTATTGCTTTACGGTGTTTGTGTAATTATAGTTTGTGTAATAACAGAATTATGTTTCACGGAGCCGTAAAAAAAATCTTAATTATGTCAAGAAAAGTTAAGAGGGTACGAAAAAAATCTTCAAAGCTAGTTTTATCCAAGACACAGAATTGTCCATGCTTTCCTATTTATTAAATAATAAAATCACTGGAGCGACTGAAATCCTAATCATTAAATACTAATGAAAAAAGTGAAAATAAATAAATAAGGCATTGCGACGATTAATTAAATATTATTATTAAAGTAAGTGAAATAATTTAAAGAGTATATTCATATCATACTTTTTGATTCATAATTGAAATTATAAAAAAAACTATTTAAATTTTTCAGTAAAAAGTCCAGACACCACTTCACGAAAACCTTTTAAAAATATCAATTTACTCTCTAAAAATTGCACTTCTAAAAATTGAAAAAAAAAAAAATGCACTCTTAAGAATAAAGAAATTCACGTTGTTGTCCTTTGGCTCAAGTTTATGTAATTATAGTTTACGTAATAACAGAATTAAGTTTCACGGAACCGTATCAAAAACCTTAAATGATATCAAGAAAAGTTAAGAGGGTACGAAAAAAAAAAATTTCTGCGGAGCTTGTTTTTTTTTTTTTTTTACCAAGACACAGAGTCGTCGATGCTTTCCCGTTTATTAAAGAATCAAATCGCGGGAGCGACTGAAGTAGGACATTTCCTGATCATTAATTGCTAGTGGGAAAAACGGAAATAAATAAATAAGACATTGTATTCAACCGAAATTTGCTGAAGGGCGGTGATTAAGCGCTTCATGTAAGAACAAATAATGCGAGATAGGATATTTTTCGTAATGGGAGAAAAATAATGATGCCCTTAAATTGGTTGTGATTCAGTATTCTAAATCAAATGTTTTTATAGCGTGAGGTTTCAGTGGAAAATAAAAGGAAAAAAAAAATTGAATAAGCAGTAAAATAAGGTTTATTTTTTATTCAAAAAAGGAGAAAGTTGTCGAGTTAGTATTCGTTTCAAGTTTTAATTTGAAACTCCAGCAGTACGGAAAAGAACTACAATTCCAGGGAAAAAAAGTTTTACTATTATTATTCTATTTTAGAATCGTTGTATTTCCTCGGAATTGTAAGCCAATTTTGAAAGAAAATTGCAACAATCATAAGTTCTGTATTTATTCAAAAATTTAAATTAGCGCCATTCCGTTCTATTGTTTTTCGAAATTCAAAAGCTGCGTCTTTTATAAACGCTCAGGTGCTTCGGTGAAACACTTACTTACATATGGTTTTATTTTAACCATATATTTGAAGTTTCTCTTTCTATCAGAGAGATTTAGTACTGATTGAAGTAAATTGATTTTACATGAAGTAAAAAATTTCTGTAAAATTTTCGTACTCAATGGCAGTGATATTTCAGATAAAAAGAAAATCCATAATTATGGTAATAAAACCAAAAATATAGGGAATTTCACCTTTCATATGACAAAAATCTACACATTCTGTAAAAAATACGAAATTGAAAAGTAAATTTAACTGAATAAATTGTTTTATGTCATGTTCTAATATACCAGGATAAAATTATCAAATTTCTCCATATTTACCAAATTTTATCACCTATTATAAAACCATATTTTATTGTTAATTTTACCAAAATCATTAGCAAAGAGATTCGGTAAAAATTACCGAGCATTTTAGTGTTCCCATAGGAACAGAAACATGGTAAATTTTACCTATCTCTGGTGGTTTTGACCATAATTTCATCTCAGTGAACAATAGAAGCACAGTTGAGGTTATCTTTTTTTGTTATTTTTGAAATATGTTATGTATGTTTTGAAGTTTGTTTATTAATTATATTCGTGTCGCTTACTTATTTTTGTTTCTCACGCGTTCTTGTGAAAGAATATTCCGCAATATATTATTACATTATAATGCAGTGTTATAATTGCGTTAAAAAAAGAAAATAATTAAATCTCTAAAAAATTTTACATAATGTATTTTTAACAGTATTCGTCATTTAAAAAATCCCTTATTTCGAAAAAAAAAGACATCAAATTCTTATAGGGGCCAAATTCAGCCAAAATGACGGTTTTAGTAAGTCCATAATCCTGCTGTTCTAGTGTTAAGAATCGTGACCTTACAGAAGATAAAAGAACCGGACCTATCTCTAAAAAAAAAAAAATTACAGATGCAAAAGTCGCTTCTGATGTACTATTTCTGAAAGTTTTTGTGCAATTACTGTTTTCAATCGTCTATTAATGAGCAATAATTTTTCTTTTAATATGCGCACAGTATTTTCTTTATAGAATTCTGAAATGTTCACACCTAGCCATATGTCAAAAACCAAAATTATTTGTGAATTATCCGGTTAATGCAATTTTTAAATATGAAAAACACTCGAAAAATGTACAAGTCACATGCTAGAAAGGAAATAACGTAAATACGGTTTGCACTAAATATGTATCAATTCTAAAATATAATTTATAATTAATTAATAAATAATAATTTACATCTATTATAAAATTCGCACACAATCGAAACCATAATGAGAACATTTTCCGTATTATTTTAAATTGTTTCTACATGGTCGTTTACATTGTTTCTTATATTTTAGGTTTTTATTTTAGTGAAATGTTTCACACAATTGTTTACGAAGAACAGCACTAAAACTTCAGTTAGATTTATAATAATATTGAAAACTATAGATTCTGACAATATTTTTACCGATATCGCACACGAAGAATATTTGTACATTTTTTTAATTCCATGTGAGTCAATATACTTGAAAAAATAAATATAAATTCACCGAAAAATCTTGAGTTTAAGTAAATGCTTTTGTTTCAACAAAATATATGTTCGGTTCATAATGTTCGGCTCAATTCAATGTCGGTAAGTGAATAAAAATCATTAAATTTTTCTGTACGCATCTAGGAAGAAATCAAGTGTTAGAGGAAAAATTCAATCGAATGCATGTCAACGATTTTACTCTTAATACTGCTGAAAGAGTGTGTAAAAATTATATTTTTGATTTTATACATCATTTATTAAAATTATCGAGCAGTCAAATTTCAAGTAAATATTTTGTTTTACACTCTATTTTTCCGATTTATGTACTTAAATTATTATTTTTCTTCAAATAATTTATTCAGGGAAATTTTAAAAGCAAACAAAGCTTATGATGGAAAAAACTTTTAAGATTTCGGCTAATTCCACAGCATAGATATTTATACATAGTATTCTATTATAGAATTCATTTTTTTTATTATAGAGTTACATTTGTATTTACTTTTTTTTCCTTATTTCATGACTTGAAATGATTTTTCTTTCGAACCTATGTGATGTTTGCTCATCACTCACTTTAATTTTTTTTCTCTTATTCAGATATTTTTCTTCCATTTAAGAAATATTTTTCTTAAGGTTATATATATTACACACTTATTTCATGATTATATATATATATATATATATATATATATATATATATATATATATATATATATTTATATACTAGGGACTAAGCGCCCTGTTCGCTGCCGCTCACGCTACCGTTCGCTACCGCTAAAAGGAATTATGTTTGCTTACTCTTGTGCCTCTACTTCCCACGTCCAAATATTACTATTTATTAGTATTATAGACATTTGGATCTCTTGGTGAATGGAAGTGATTTTCCAAAGTAATAATTTTTTAAAATAACATTTTTATTCTTATAACATAATATTGCTCAAGTAAATTTGATGAGTTCACAACCATAATTTAATATTCTCGCTAATGACAGTACTGGAAAATAAGTTTAAATTAGGGATACAAAAATATTTAAAGAAAAACAATACCTTTACGACTATTGTTAATTTTATGCTAATGACAACCAAAACAATATCGAAATGAATGAAGGAAAACTGGATCCTACCACGTGATTTTCCGGCCAATAAAAATGCGCCGACAACAATGGAAAACGGTATCAGATCATTATGATTATATAGAGCGGGATTCGAACCCGCAGTCAATGGCTTAGCAGTTAGGCGCGCTAACCGCTCGGCCATCTGGCCGGCATAGTGATAAAACTAAATGTTAAAAATTGATATCATTAATTATATGGATCTATGAATCATAAATTAAAAAGAATAATTGAGATATTTCAAAAGTTAGAGTAGGATTTTTATTTTTTTATACTGCTTCATTTCAAAATATGTAAGTCAAGTTATTGAAAGTAAAACAAATAAAATTAATAAAGATTTATAACCCGTCAAAAGAAATGCTCGAGATATTTTAATATTTTTTACGTTATTATGTTAATTCTCAAACTAATATATTAAAAAAAAAAGAAAAAACAAGAAAAACAAGAAAAAGTTTAGTTATCAAAATGACTTTAGAGTGAAATCAGTGAATTCTTGTCTGTTGGAAATGTTTCAGATGTTTTAAAATTTAATGTATTATTATACTGCTTTTTTTATAACTTCAATATTTTTTAAAAAATGTAATTCATGAGATTAGTCATTCAAAGTGAATAAAAAAAGAAGATTATTTCTAAATCTCATAACTCATCAATCAGTCAAAGACATAAAAAATGATAATAATAAAAAAAATGAACTGAAAATAAGTTAGCGATAAATTCTGCCATCGCTCAACAATGTTAATGCTCCGCGTCCATTATACTGATGGAAAAAAATAGCCAAAGAATTACTCGAACGCAGCAATTTCATTATTAACGCCTTTCAGCTAAAAATGGTGGCTTGATTTATTTTTTTTTTAAATATTTTTAGATAACGAAACTGTAAAGAAAAATATGAAGGACATGAGGAACAAAAGGAATGAAAGATTGTGCTCGCATATATCCTAGTTATTTTGAGTTAGAGTAAAATATTTTGATCTAATTTATTATTTTTTTATTGTTCAGCTTTAAAAAAATTATAAATTTTTTTTAAGAATTATTCTTTGTATTTATCACAAAACGCACTTAACAAAAGTAAAAAAAAAACGGTTTTTTAGTAATTTTCTTTTCATTCGATCCCATATAGTGCACGTTATATAATCGCATTTATACAATATTACATTTTCTACGAAATCAATAATCTATAATATAATATATACAATTTTTAATTTTAAAATACTCTTTATGTTCATATTTAATTGTAAAAACTATATTCCAACCTTTTACATTTGCTTTTTTTTAAATTCGATCACATTTAGTACGTTATGTGTTATATTATCGCATTACTAGAGTATTGCATTTTCTACGAAATCATCAGTCTATAATGCAATATATAAATTTTTAATTTTAAAATACTCTTCATGTTCATACTTTAATTGAAAATAAACTATATTGAAATCTTTTCTAATAGATAAGCAAATTTAGTTACATATATTTATCTAACAAAAACTATGTTTTAGAAAACCTATTGCTCTACCAAAAAATATTACCTTCAATTGTAATGAAATATTTAGATTTTTATCTTTTTAACGTTTCCTTACTTTTCCTTAAATAATTTTTAAGGGTATTAAAATGGCATAAAAATCACAAATTAGGATTTAAAAAAAACAATGTAGATTTAACAGACTATAAAGCAAAATGCATTTCAAATTGCTTGATCATAATTTGATTATTTATGTAAATCTTCATTGTTGTCTGACTTTGCATAATTCAACTTTCTGTCAATAGGTTGAATACAACGAAAACGTTAAAGAAACCAAGATTTCAAGTCCAACTATATTTTATATAGTAAAAGTTGCACATACACACCACACCTTTTTTCTAAAATTTTATTTGACATAGCGAAATAGTTAATGCAATGATGATTTTTTTAAGCAAACAAACGTCAATTATATTGAGCTTCATCGTTATCGATTTGTATAAAAGCTAACACAAGAAAAGAAAGTAATCGTCAAATGGGTTTTTTTCAGCAATTATTATTATTTTTTTTTACTTTTACGTTAGAATGATAATTCATAATTTACGAAGAGAGTTTCTTATTTGACGCATCTATTTCCGAACAGGGGGAAAACTCCGGACATTCAAACCCCACACAGTCCTAACGCCAAAAATTTTCAATTACTAATAAATAGTTGTTAACAGACACTTAGAAGTAAAGAAAGAAATTCAAAGTTGGGGAGTAATTGATAGATAA
Source organism: Parasteatoda lunata (assembly GCA_949128135.1). Taxonomy (NCBI): domain Eukaryota; kingdom Metazoa; phylum Arthropoda; class Arachnida; order Araneae; family Theridiidae; genus Parasteatoda; species Parasteatoda lunata. The sequence goes on from OX421975.1 coordinate 44,778,232, forward strand.
TATAGCCAAAAACAAAGCCAACCCCACATTATTATTATTGAATTTTAAATAATCTAGCTACAGTTTAATCATACATAAGACAATGAGAATTCAATATAACCTTGTAACTTGGACATTTTTGTGGTTAGAGATATAAAACAGCTTAGAGAAAAATCAAATTAAAAGTAGATTTTAATATTCGATTTAATCGAAACAGAGAATTAAAGAGTACTGAGAATAATGAGTCACTTATATCGAATTAAAAAATCAGCCCTTACATTTATTGTTAAGAAAACAATAAAAATATTTATATTCGCTTTTTATAAAATTTAAAAAAAAACATAAATAATTGGTTTAATTTAATTATCTAAGAATTAAGAAAGATCAAAAAGTTAAATTTGTAAATTTAAAGCAATTTTAATGTTAGGAAATATGTAATGCCTATAACGACATCACAATGCAAACCTTTATAAATTTTGTGCTACAGCACTATATGGTAGGTGCTCAAAAATCACTCAAATATTCCGCGAGTCATCTTAAGTACATTTTAAATGTTAAAAACATGTTAGTTTTATTGTTTGATGTGACTAAAAAAATTGTGATTATTAATGAATTTTTAAATTCTTTGAATTAAACTGTAAATTTGTTTTTGAAAAATAAGAATTTAACAAAACATCTTTTAAATCTCATAATGTGACCCTATTTTACTAAAGGTAAGTCCCTTATATCAAGTAAAGAGCTTGTATCTTGCATTATAGCTGGGAATTTTTAGGTAGTTCAGCTAAATTTTTCTAGTTATCTTCGAAGTTCCATTGGAAGGAGAACAAGGATAATAATATATAAGGATTCCAGAAGTTTCTTCAAGCGAAACCATTGCTCTGCATCCAATGATATGACAAGAACGCTAACAACAAATTCCAGAACAAATCAGAATTCGGAACCGTACCTTTTATTTCGGTCATTACCTCGGAAATAGACAAGTCATAAAAAAAGTCCGATTACTTGCAAAAAAGTAACAAAAATAACTAAGTCACTAGAAATAAAATTATGAAAAGTAATTAATTGCATTTTTTCCAAAATGAGATTTTTTCACACGTAAAACTAATAGTGGCATTTTTATAATTGAAAATAGGTTTATGAAGAAAAGATTTAACTTTTTCTTTGTGGATTATTTATGTAATTTGACTTTCAGGAGAGAATGCATGCATTTTCATTAATATCATTTGAAATCAGCGTAGATAAAATTTTTCAAAAAAATCAGGTTATTATAAAAAAGGAGAATATATTGAGTAACATTTTTTTTGTATTCTATTGTATGAGATTTTTTTAACGATTCTTGAATTTTTTAACTTAGATGATTTAAAATTTGCAATCTGTTTCTCTTCAATCTACAGTTTTTTTTAAATTCATTTTAACTCATTTTTTGTCGAAATGTAGACGTTGAGGTTAAAAACGTTATATATAACAAGGGGGTTAACAAAACTGTAACAGAAACTCTAGGATAGTTGGGACACATCATTATGCTTAAAATTGTAAAGACACCCATGCCCAGAAATATCGTCATACACCACTAAGACTTTAAAGCTAAGCCTAAGCCTGCTAAGCTGTTCAAAAGTACGCGAAAAAGCATTTAGGTGGCCCCCTGTAATATGTAAAATTTTAAAAATAGTACAGTTTGAAAAAAAAATAGACAAAAATGTCATTTAAAAATGTTGTAGAAAAAACTAATTACAGATTTGAAATATCCACACCCGAATTAGGTAAGATCAAATATTTTCAAAAACGCAACAAAAATAATTTGCTTTAGTGTTTTCATCATTTAAACTAAATTAATACTCTTATTTTATAATTCAAATATAAAAGTAAATGCAATACAGTAAAAATTGATTCAGTAGTTTTTTTTTTTCTTTTATGATGATAATTCCCAGTAGTAAACTCTTTTTTAGAGCTGCATCCAAATTAACTTTGCCCGCATAAAAAACATAATATTTGAGTAAAAAATGTGAATCGATAAATTTTTGACCATCTTTATGATTTTCTCTGAATAAAGAAAAAATTTAACAAGCTATTTTTTTTATAAAAGCAATGATATAATTTCTGCAAAGGAAAAAAAAAAAGATTTCCCCTCAAAAATGATCAAATTAATCGAGCTTATTTAAATTACTTTTTTTATATTTTTGCATATTTACTATGATTATTTTTAAATAGTAAATATTTTTTATAGCTTTTATATTATACAAAAAAATAAAAACTGAAAAAATTTGTTAAAGGTTATCAAAAATATTCCTTTTATTTGTAAAAATTAAAGTTAAGTTCGTAAAATAATTTTATTTTGTCTGTTAAAATATTTATTTCGAACAAATTAGATCAATTGAATGTTTGCTAAACTAAATATCCATATTCCAAACGTTTATAAATTGTTAAAAAGTTATGTCTGAGCTACTACCATGAGTTATTAGATTTAGAAGTACATTTTATAACTCTGCATGCAAGAAAAAAGTTTTCATCAAGAACTTAAATGATAATTTTTTAAAGACAGTGGGTGTGATTTTTTTTTAAATGTAGACTGATATGAGAAAATGACAAAATATTTATCCTCCTGTTTCTAGGCTGATGTCCATATTATATCTAATAAAATTTCGTCAAAAGCTATCATTTTTTTGAACAGAATACATGCAGTTATTAAATTTTAAATTTTATTTCAAAATCATTAAGAATGTGATAATTCTGACATATGTAGGTTCGATTTCAGACTTATCGGTCATTTGGTGAAACAATGACGCAACTGCAAAATCAAGTTACGTCATTGATTCACCAAATGAGCGATATATATAGAACACTCTATTCTCGCTAAAATATCGAAAGAGATATTAAATAATAATAATAATAAATAAAATAAATAAATACATAAAAATTAATCTGAATTTATTAATTTTTTTGCCATTGGTCGCTGTTTTTCAAAGGAAAAATAATATTTTTAATATCACTCATTTGGTGAAACAATGACGTAACTTGATTTCGCAGTTACGTCATTGTTTCACCCAAATGAGTGATATGTAGGAAAGCTATAAAGCGCTCTAAAGTAGACGTACTTTAATTTACTATGATATTACAGAGACCATAATAACTTCATAGAGAACCGTGATGGCTCAGATAACAGAGCGTTAGCCTTCCATTGATCTGACCCAGCGATAGCTGATTGATATAAATTCTGCTCCCAGCCCGCACTGACCTTGGTACTGATCCTCATTGGTAGATGGATCATGGTCTATAATTTCCTTGCTATTGGCTTACCATAAGAAGTGTTCGTGGTTTTCTTTCCCATGAAACGATCAATCAAAAATTCCCCCAAATACCTTTAAAAATTCCTCCACGATGGCTAATTTGTCTCCATGCTTGTAACATGAATTTCACTATGTTCCTGTGTTGGATTCAAAATTACAAAGCTATGGAGTTGAACAGTGATAGTCGTTAGGTTAAGAGTTTACACTAATCAAGTTGTTACATAGTTCTTATCATAAACTCAAAGATCAGTCAATGATGCTTCTTTTTTAGGAAAAAAAGTTACTATTTCAAGAAAAGAAGAAATAGTTGGGAAAATTTCATTATCGGGAACTTATAAAACTACCAGCACTGTTACTCAATGCACCTTAAATTTGATATGTCAAATTGTTTTGTACAGAAAAAAGAAAATGAATTTCAAAATATATTTATCAATTTATCAAATATTAGTCTCCTCAGACGATCAGTTGATCCGTCTTTTGAAATAAGTAGAATTTCAATTATTTCGAGATTTTAAATCGCACATTCAACAATCACGACAGTATTAAGTGTTAGGGGGACCAGAAAGTAATGCCGCTTCGGCGCATTAAATATTCGTTAGTCCTATTTTCCTAAATCATTTTTTTTTTTATCTATTTCGATTCATTTACGATTCGACATTAAAAGGTTGCTGCTAACGATGCTGAATACATTATTGATTAAAAATAATATCTTCATAACAAATATCAAATGCAAATGGCATTACTATCCGGTCTCCCTAATATAATAAACTCATATTACTCAAATGAGAGTGGAATTAATTTTTGTCAATTTCATGTTAGTATGATATCGTGATGAATTTGTTATTAACGCACCGTAGGCTATATTAAAAGACAAATATGCTAATTATCTCTGTGACATCGTTGATGGATAATAAATCGAATTTGCAACTGTACCAAAATCACACTGTGCACTCACATGTTATTATTAACTATGCGAGTCAGTGAATTCCATTTGCAAGGGTTTTTCCACCAAAACGAAACAAATGTTAGCTGTTAAAAACTTATTGAATTTAAAATAATACATAGATCTAAAACTGTAAACTATAGGTTTTAAAATAAAAATTAAACTTCAAAAAATTATTTCAATTAATGGCGCTTTTCAATAAACAAAAAGCAGCATAATCGAGAAAATGAGTATTAATTTTTAAAAATTATAATCAGTTTTTACAACTTGATATAGCAAGCCACGAAATGTTAATTAATTTTTTAGGCCGAGACGAAAGATTTTTGCTACTATATAAACTATTCTTTTTTTAATATTGAGACTCGGGAACTGAGTGCTCTAATCTTTTTTTTTTCTTCAATAATAGCAGGTACTGAACTTTCATTCTTCGCCTTAGAAGATGCCGGAAGTGTTGCTCATTTATCGTTTCCCAATGTGCACCTGTGAACCAAAGTCACGGATGCAAGCAAAATTACCCATGCCACACTGCCGCAAATACCCGTTTAGAGGGTGGGCCACATTTACACATCACACAATGGAGGACAGCACACAGAGAAACGTCTATGCCGTGAGCGGGATTCGAACCCGCAACCATCGACTCCGCAGGAAGGCAGGCACGCTAACCACTTGGCCACCTGGTCGTCTGTACTCTAATCGTACTAATTATGTACGTTTGTGACATATATTTACTGTTGGTACCCAACCTGTCCTCTTCTCTTCTTATTGGTTATAAAGACCATGTTTTGGCGACTGATTTTTTTCGAGTTGTCACACTCACAAACGTTTACACCTATGACCAAAGAGTACAAACTTCAATATTACACAATGAATTTTCAAACGTCTATCACAATATTTAACCTATTAATCTAATTTCAAGATTGGTGTCAATATTTTCGTTATCCAAATAAAATCTAGCAACGTTCTCAATAATAACGCATTCAATAATTTTCGCTTTATATAACACTCGATATTGTCATTTTAGATGCACATTAATGCATTTTCTGTAGCCGGTGACATCCATAAATTAGAACGTGAGCATCGTTCTATCATGGTACCAATAACCCAATTTTCAATGAAGATTATAATATTTTCAATAAAAGGATAATAATATGAAGTTTGAGAATTTAAAACTCATGATCAATGTAGACAATTGATTAATTTTATAAATATTCGGTAATAATGTTTAAGTATTTGAATTTAATAAATTTAAAAGGCTTGAAATTGGAATTCCATTTCGACGAATAAAAATAATTATATTTATGCTGAGCATTACCACTGACGGGAAATTATATTTCTTCAATTTTCGATGACCTATGTTATCCTGAATGTTTGCCTATAGTTAAGAAAAGAGAATGCTAATGACCATGTCAACCTTCATCATCTAAAGGTAGCTCAAGAAGAATTAAGTTAACATGCCTTTTATACTAGTAAATTGGTGTTTAATATTTGTAGTGGTAGTTACGCCACATTGCTCTCCTTCTAGAATTTTTTCTGCGATAGAATTCGATGAACGAATACCATTATTTGATTAATGTTGTTCATTTATTTTCGCTCATTATATTTTTAATTCTCTATTTTATTTCTTTCCTTTATTTATTTCACTTTTTCTTCTTATTGGCCGGGAGAATGGTATTTACTTTACCAGAATATTGAGCGCTATATTGTGAACAAATCAACTGTTTAATGCGGACCATCCATTGATGCTGGCAAGTTCCTCTAGATGGAATCAAGTTAACATGTTAACATATACTAGCGAATTGGAATTTAATTTTTGCAGTGGTAGTTACGCCACGATAGTAAGCATTACATCTTATCTTAAAGCATAAGTTTAACGAGTTTGAAAATATTTATTTTTTTCTCGCAGTTTCGTATGTTTTTTTTTTATACTTTGTAGAACCGCTCTTTCTATGACAGCAAACGTTTTAGTCTAAATAGAGATCAAATAGAAAGATTGTTTTCAAACTGAGTGATTTCGTTCAAAATATGTTTTTTCAGTTCAGTGTCGTGAATTTTACCATTACAAATTAGTGTCATAATTAACATTAGAGTGACCGGGGCCGTCATTTTGACAGAAAAGCCAACTTTGAGAAGACCTAATTCGTGAAATTATACCTGTTTACTTGATTTTCGTGAATTTTTCAAAAATATTTAAAAGAAAAACATTGAAAAATATCAGAACGAAAATTCCAATATATAATAATCAGAACCAATAGCAACCATTGCAATCAAAATTACCACTACAGAGATTTCAGTCTATTGCTTGAATGTAGCATACTGTTTCTCTGACAATGTTTATCTTTAATTTATTCAAACACGTGTCTGATCATATTGACACTGTGCAAATTTCAATTAATTAATTTGTTTGTTATAAAATAACTTCTTCTCTCTTGTTGCTCTCCACCTCTCTTAATTGCTTACGCGTTTTTCAATTATTTCGATTCAGATTGCTTCATTATATGAGTTCGCAGTAGAAATGACTTTCAATTTGCCTTATCGTTAGAAAAAGAGAAAACATATGTGAAAAATTCTAATTTGTATTTTAAATCAGAGGAAACTAATAAAATCCAAAAAAGGTTTTGCTATTAAAAATTTATTCAGTGCAAGGGCAAAAAAGACTATCATTTTTGGATTAATTTCCTGACTTACTACGGAACTTAAGACCAAATATGTTTTTAAGAGTTTTATATATCTGGGAAAAGACAAAGACAGAAGTAGCAGAAAGAACATGACGTTACACAACTAATGGATACGTTTCTTTATAAAAAGAAATGTCCAAATAGCCATTATTTTTGCATCCTAAAAACTTGTTTATTTATATATATATATATATATATATATATATATATATATATATATATATATATATATAAATATATATATATATATATATATATATACATATATATATATACTGTTTCATGCATCAGCACGTTTTAGAAATTTCTCTTACATTAAAACGCAACATATTTTTACCGCAATAGGTAATAGAGATAACAAAAATTTGTGGCGAAAAAAATATTTTTATTCTTATTTCTAAAAGAAGTCATCAACGAAATCAATACAAAAGTTTACGAAAAGTAAACTCACACAAGCCTACCTCAAATGAAACGCAAACATAGTTGCAATTGCAATAAACTTGGAACCGAGTTAAATTGAAAAATCAAGAAATCGGAAAATCTGCTAAGAAAAAAAAATTTTACATTTAGTTTATTAATTTTTTTTTCAAAGCCTTTAAATAGTTTCTTTCATTTTAGCTGTAAGAAATGCAAAACATCTATCGATGTGAGAAAAAAAAAGTTCGTTTCATGCCATTACGCAAGCAAATCTCCTAATGCCAACATGAATTATTGCTGAACATTGGGCGTTTTTTTAAAGTTGATGATCATGGATTCTTACTTTATTTTATAAATGATCTAATATAAAAAGTAGAGGTTTAAGGAAATAGAAATACGTTGAATGGCATGCAGTTCGTGGTTAAAGGTTTGAAAATTAACTTTTTTATTTCATAAAAAGAAAATATGTTAAACTGTATTTGTTGCATTCTTCCAAAAAAATATTTCTTAAAATAAAACATATTAGGTTTCAATATTTTCAATTTTATTTATTTTCAAAATTAAATACAATTTTATGCAAGTTTCAAGATTTTAGTCAATTTACTTTTTGTCTCCTTTTTTTATTTTGCCAAATGCAAATCGGTATATGCAACAGGATTTAAAAAAAAAAAAAAATCCTAACACATAAGCCTAATTGGGTTTTTCATCATAAAACCGGTTTTTCTTTTCGGGTGTTAAATGAAAAGTCAAATTTTACAAAATAAATGATAATTTTGCAGGACATTTTTCCCCGTGTAATAAAGGTAAGCAAATCGTAAAAGCTTTCGTAAATGGAAGAAATAAATGTCAGGAAAAATTACTGCTCTGAATCGTGAATACAGTTTTCTTCTTAACACAACTAAAATTTATAAAATTTCCAAATGATTTGAATATAAGGCATTAATATGGAAATTTTGTCGTTTTTCTTGTAGTGATTTTCTGGAAATATTGGTTTTTAAAATTATATCTTTTATTAACATACGCTGAACATGCATTTCGTAAAAAAAATACCTAAATAAAGAGAAATATTAACCGAAAAAATGGTTTTCATGCCACTCTTTAAAGTATCATTATAAAATATCTAAATTTTACCACATTTACCAAATTACATCACATATTATAAAATCATACTCTTTCGTTAATTTTACCAAACTCATTACTAAAGCTCTACGGTAAAAATTATCGAGCTGTTTGGTGTTCCCTTCGAACCAGAAACAAGGAAATTTTGACAAATTCCGATAGTTTAAACCCATACATTCTCTCCAGTATAATATTTGAACTGCTACAAGTTAAATATCTATTTAGCTTCTGCAGACACTCCAAATATCCTTCTCAAATAGATTTACTTTATTGAAAAATATTACTACGTAAGAAGTTCTTATAGTGTATGTTACTTGTATATTGTATATGAGTTATAACATAAAATTAAATTAAATCTCAGTTTACATTTAATTTCGGAATTTTATTTATGAATATAAACACGTTGTAACGAAACATCGCAAGATTTAGTACCTCGAACGCCTAAGTGATGTAAAGCTGTGATACGTGATAAGGGAATCTCATCGATTTGGGCAAAATATAAGTTAATCTACGTTAATAGAAATAATGATATTTTACGTCCATATCATATAGAAATGTCATAAAATATTATAAATTAAGTTTATTTAATTTTTTATAGGTTTCTTAAGGTCAAAATGACAAGTTCTTTTTTATCTTTGGGCAAATACGCTAGTGTGTATCGATAAATGAATGACCGAATATGTTATGAAATATGTTATGTGAATGACCGAAATCACCGACTTTCACCGGTGAATATCAACAATCATAAAGTCGTTTGGTGAATGTTCGAAATATCTATTATATTCGATTTGAAATTTATTTACTAGTTGATATTATTATTCTCTATTTTAATGTCTGCTGATGATAGATTAGGAGAAACATCAATCTTCAGAGTACCGGTAAAATGCATACTGACCAGTGGCCTTAACTAACCCTATTATACATTTCGGACATTTACCAAAAAGACTATGCGATTGTCAACTTTCAACAACCACCAATATCTGTCATCCAGTGTAACATATTATATATATATGTTACGGCCAAAGTTCGAAGTCGCACTGAACCTTAAGAAAACGTCAGTGTAGGATATACCGGGCAAATGTATACCGGGCAGTGGCACTGAACCTTAAAAAACATCAGTGTAGGATATACCGCTCAAATGTATACCGGGCAGTGGCACTGAACCTTAAAAAACATCAGTGTAGGATATACCGGGCAGTGGCACTTAACTAGACCTAGTATGACTAGACCTTTGGTGTATGTATGACTAGTATGACTAGACAATTAAATAGACAATTTAATAGTGATTATTAAACTAATGATTATTTAATAGACAATTTAAAAACATCTATTTTTTATATTTTTAAATTAGAAGATTTATAAGAATTATTTATATAATATTATAGAAGGCCGCCAATGTAAAATATTCACTGATCGTTTCAATTATTTCGCACTTTGCCCAGCCATCCTCGGCCACTTCGCGATCTGGCCGGCCAATTGCCGAAATCAAGAAAATTTTGAACTTTGGCCGTAACATATATATATATTAAATATTAGCACATCAAAAGAACTTTTTTCCCATTTAATAGAAATTTGATAAATAAATTATTATTCAAATAAAAATACTCTCCAATATTCAATGTGCAGGCATTTTCAGAACGTAGATAAAGAGCATGAGGTAAAAAGAAAATTGCGAGATCAAAAGAAATAGTTGTATTTAAATTTATTCAAAATTTGAAAATATCTCAAAAAAATCTGTCCCTTTTGGCAAAATAAGAGGATGCAAGTAAAAGTCTTTGATTTGTAACCAGTTAATACTGAATTGTTATCCGTATATAAATTTTTTAATATGTTTTTTCAAGTTAGTTTTTTTTTAAATGAATATCAAAGAAAAAAACATTGAATTTTGCAGTGTGTTTTTGGCTTAAATTGTATTATTTTAGAAAATATGTATATGATTTAAAAATATCTAACAGTTAAATAACAAACGTAATTTGCGAAAAACTAATTCTCAATTTCTCCTACAAATTTATTCACTTATTCCAAAAATTTAGTGTAATTGCAATGGTTGTTAAAATTATGGATTACTCCAGATTTTTTTAATGATGTAACATTAGTGGAAACTAGAGGAAAATATAGATGAAATTCTTATTAACGAAATTCCAATGGAAATGTTACAAGATGTGTATTTTATCTCTTTAAAAAATGGAAAGAGAAATAAACATAATCTTATCTCCCTACTTAAGCCTTATCTTAACATATTTTGTGTACATTTACTCCTTTTTTAGATTATTATAAATATTTTCTCTAGACATGAACGTATTTTGTAATCATATTTTACAGAATTTTTTTTCTCACTCACATTACTTACGAAACTTACTACTGAACTTCCATTTTTCATATGTGTTTCTGAAGTTTATTTTATTTCAACTTTAAAATGCTAAAAGTTTTTCTTTTACAACAAAAATTAAAAATATGTGTCACTTTCACACCACCTTTTAACGACATTTTCAAGACAATATTTTTTGCATAAATAAACGATTTTTGAATTTCTTGGCTCAAAGTTTCCTGTTTTGTCATATGAAGATATTTAAAAAAAAATACAGAGTATCTTAAATATAAAATCTTGGAAACAAATTGAAATTGGTATGAAATCTGAGACTGCATACGACATTCGCATCCGAAATATGTGAAAAATGTTGCCAGCCTAACCATATATTTCCCATCATCATTAATATTTCAGGTTTATTTTGAAACTACGGAAATACTTAGTCACCTTGTCATCTGAATGTAAATGGTAAAGTGAAGGAATAACTCTAGAATATTACTAAATGCGCTTGAATGATTATTTGTCGAAACAAGAATGTGAAGTGGTTTATTAATGATGTTAACATGGGAAAAACTGATAAGATTTTTAAGCAAAGTAGATTTTACTTTGCTTAAAAACCTTCTGATTTAGACGAAGAATACATTAAAAATTAAATGCTTGAAATGAAAGTAAAAACACAATAGTATTTTTTTGTTGTTGTCGCCATATACCATTAAGACAAAGAGGGTGGGCTTCTTTTTAAATTCAAATATGCCATCTATAAGTACGAATTCGACCTTAACCACGCACATACGTCACATCCCGTTTCTAGGTGAATCTATTCAAATATCAATTCCTCCACGGATTGCAATTTTGATCTGAACCAGAAAACGATCAGTAGGGGAGAGTGGTATCAATTGTAAGACTTTTTACTTAACTATTTTTAACTAACAAAAAAATCCAATATATTATTAATATTAATTGACAGACGAGTAAAGTAAACTATCCTCTACTAGAAAAATAAATAAATACCTTATTTTAAATGTTATTATATTAGTTATTAACATTTTTTGACCGTCGTGCACTTGTTACAATTGTCCCCACTTACGGGGTCAATTGTAACAGTTCATAAATTCAACCAAAACATAGTTAATTATACATATTATCATAGTTGTGATATATTTTTTTATTGATCAAAATAGTGATATTTTAGGAGTAAAAATAATAATGAGCAGAGACCTAAAGGGTTAAACTTCTAACTTTAAGGAGTTAAAAATTATAATTTATGCTGTGAAAGGTGACAAATAAAATAATGCATATGCAACATAATATAAATGATATAGGAAACTATTGGTGGTTCTTAAAGAGTTAAGTAATGGTTTGTAAACATAAGATTATTTATTTTCAGCTGTTACATTCGTCCCTTTACTTATTGTTACAATTATCCCCAAGACGCCATTTCAGCTTCATTTGTTAAAAACAATGCTAGTTAATTAACAAAACTAATCTTTTTTTTTGAAGTGTTAATTACGGTGTCCACTTACATATTAGGTTAATAATTTTTATATGTTTAAGCAAAATTACTTTGTTACAATATAATATTCTAATACCAAAAAAATTACTTACGTTGCGTGAAAATATGTTTTGTGATGTAACTCTTTCAAAAGTACATAAAAATGGTTGCCAGAAGGGGTATTCATGTAGATTTATTAAATACACCTTGTGCGCCACCTAGGAACCAAATCTAGAACCCTACACTCGAAATTTTTGCTCTGTTACAATCGTACCCTGCTACAATTGACTCCACTCTCCCCTATTAAATTCAGTAACCCCAGAGGTATGATTTGTTATGATAACAGGGAGGCGTTTGTGGCCCGACAGATTTTACCTACACCAGTCAATATTTACTACAAGGGGAGTTTTTGGCCAGAGGGTATCGGAGCTCACGACCTCTTGGTTAAGGGCCCAATCCCTTATTAACCAGGCTATCCCGACCCAATATTTTTTGTGAATGTTGAAAGGAAAAATAGTTAAGAATACTGAAATACTTATAATATATTTTATTAATAAAGAAAAATTCAATTTTAATGCTAGTACTCATCCTAATTTAATATATTTATCATAATTTATTTAATAGCTGTTATTAAAATAAATAAAACTGCGTTCATTATTAAAATGTGATCAGCAAATTTCAGTATTTAAATAAATTTATAAGAACACTATTCTTTTATTTCAATATCTCTAGAATAAACATAATAAGGCACAGTCCTTAAAGCATTTCTTGCCTACTTAACATAAAAGTATTTCACGTTTATTAAAACGTGTTTCATAATCATGGTTAATTCCTACCAGTTATAAAAATAGTTTTAATTTATAACTCATAAAAATGTTTCTTTCTGTTTCACCTAAAAATAAAAATTGATTATTGAATAAATAACTTTAGTTTTATACGGTTAAATTGAATCCGCTGAACTCAATTTGCATTTATTTTCGAAAAAATATATTTTCCTGATAAAGCCTTTGAAGAATACTTTAGAATAAATTAAAAGCATTTTCTTAGAATTCATTTTTATTGAACAGAAAATTCGTCATTTTATTTATATTTATAAAGCGAATAAAAAATTCACGTAATTAAAATTTTAAAAAAAGTACATTTTGCAGACTTTGTCATGAAGGTTTTGTTTGACTCAACTAAACTATATTAATCTTAGACGTAGTATATTTAATAGTTATATTATGCAGGCATCTGTAATTTAATCTTTTATTTCTTTATCTATATTTTCCAATTTTTAATGAAGTAAGAAAAATTTAAAATAATATAACTGGACTACTTTAAACAGTTATTCCAAAAAATTCTAACCTTTTCAGTCAAACTCTCAACGGAATGTTTGCGGAATGAACATAAGAAAATATTTTAACCATAAAATTTCTTTTTACGTGTAGCTAAAAGGTTTTAATATTCGTTCTTAACCATTCCAGCAGAAATTTTTCTCATAGCTTAAAATTGAAATTTTAGAAGCTCCCACATTAAAAAAGAATGTACTAAGCAAATATTTTAAAGTTTATTGGTTAAAAGATTTTTTATATCAAATAAAACAAAAGATTGAAACATTATAGTAATTTTAATTGCATAAAAATCTGTGTTGATATCCTTATTCCTTAAATTTGGCGCATCTTCTAAAAAAAGAAATAAGGTAAAAAACTGCTAGAGAATACATAAATTATCAGTATCATAACGAATGGAAGCAAACATTTTTCAGTTTCTTCAGAACATATTTTTATGTCCAATATTCAGTGAATTTTTCAACATTGTTTAAAAATATTTCATATCACATTCAGAAAATGGAAAAATATTGAGTCGTTTCATGATTTATAGCATCATTGCTCTTTACGTGTATTTGGTTGAAGCATGAGATTGGGTAATTTTTTATGTTTTGGTAAAGCTTCATGTGAAAGATTTTCATAGAAACATAAAAGTCCTGGAATATTATTTTACGAGAAGTATAATTTTAAGAAAACATATGCATTTACTGTTTCTGAAAATAATATTGTGTATAAATTTTTATGTATAGGCTTAGAAGAGTTCAGTCAACTCGCAAAGGGATTAAACTATGTTTACTATTAAAAATAGTAGTTCTTTCTTTGCTACTTGTTATCAATATTTCACTTTTATATCAGGTATAATTCTTACTGTGGTTTAATTTTGTTACCTGGCACAATGTATAAAATGTACCGGCTTACTGTGTGACGGTGCTTTTTACCGCAAAATTAATTTTTATCGATATATTTTACAAAACAAAAGAATCTGATATACCCTAATTTTTAGATTAATGATCACCAGTAATTAATTTCATAATATGATACGGGGTATTTTACAGCCATCACATGTCATATTATTCATTTAAATAAGGTTATAAGTTCAATCTAAATAACTTTGCTGGAGTTTTATCTAAATTACGGAATAAAGTAACGGCATAGGGCGCATGTTCTATAAAACTCCTTTTTACGTAAAGTACAACATTACCGTAAATTAGTATACCACAATTGCTGTAATATTTATTGAATTCGAGTAGTTCAGTGATTTTACTGAAATTATCCAGCATACCCGTATTCTTTTTCCTTTGAAAATAGATTTTACTGTGAAAAATACAAAAAAAAAAAAACGGTAAAATGTTCAGTCCGATGAAGATACAGACACCCTGCCTGCCAGTACTTAAATGTAACATGATCCGATTTTTTTTACAAAGTAGAATTTATCGTTATTTAAATGGATACGTCATGTTATCCTGCTAAAACATTATATCTAGATATAATATCTATTTTATATTTATTAAAAATTTTCCTTTTAAACTGAATAAAAGTGTTTTTTTGATCTGTAATAATACATATAATTTACACTTTGGCCTGTTTGTGTATTTAAAAGTTTTAAACCAAACTTAATAAACCAATGAATTGTAAATAACAAAATTTACGTTATCCGAAATGAAAACAATTTTTTCAAATAACAAATCACATAGCTAAATATTTCATTTACGAACATCATAGAAAATTGGATTTTCCACCTTGAAATCATAGATTTAAATGAATCTGTAGTTCTTAATAAAACACTGCTTCTCTTGCTTCAGTTATTGAATGCAATGCACCTTTCGTTTTTCTCCTTTTTACAGTGCAAAATATTTAGAAAATATTTGTAACTTTATAAAGACGTTTTTTTTTTTTTTATTATTCGAGCAAAATGAGCCAAAATGTTTACCTCATGAAGAAAAATATCGTACAAATAATTACACTGATGAATAACTTATAAATATCTGGTATGGTGTTTACTTCTCCTAAAGTAGTTATTGATGTTGTTTTCAAATCTAAAAATGGTTTTGCTCCATCACGTCAGGCAAAACATTGACAAAAATTATTTTCCTCTGAAAACCATTTAATTTTCAAAAAAAAAAGTTTACATTTCATTATTTTTTTTTAAAAATATGATTGAACTGAGTGCAAAAACTACAAATCTTTCTCACAGACCAGAATATCTTGAAAAAATTCGTCAGAATGTGTGACACTACACCACGTGGGAAAAAGCTAAGGAAACACTCACTGAAATAAACGTTTGACGATTCAGCAATCCTTGAGCTGTGGTTCAATAATTTTGAGAATTATTTTGCTTTGAAATCCCATGATGTGACGAAACTCGAGCTCCAAAATACAAGGTGAAAATGTTTCCTCAATTACAGAACCGCATTGTAGTGCATTTCGGGACGACATTTTTAACAGGAATGACGAAACTATAAAGACTACACGATCGAAAATAAAGTGCCGATAAAGCTGATGGATTTTAATGAAAGTTAAGGAGTTAGCTTCTTGCCAAGAAGTTTTCGTGTTCAAATCCCGCTACGGTCATGTTTGCAATTTAACTTTCTGTTCTATCAATCTTTCTAGTGTTGTTCGGGTGGCATTGATCTGCCTATAAGGTGCCCACAATAAAATGGTTATTAGATAAACTAGATACATTAGGTGCTACGTAGTAAATGGTGACTGATGCACGTTAAATCTGTCGAGTCTCAAAGTCATCCATGTTCCCATAACAAATCAATACCTCTGGGGGTACTGATTCAGAAGTTTCCTTGTCTTCTGGATTGGTTCAAAATTACAAGGCTACGGAGTTGAACGTCAGTAGTCGTAAACCCATGAAATTGGGTCGGCTGTTCAACGACGGTTATAAAATAAAAATAAAAATGGTTATGAAGAAATTATTTTCAACCAAAAAGGGACTATAGTTATTCCGTCACTTCGTCGAAAGTTTGCCTAGAGCCTATACTAGAAAAAAAAATCGTCAAAAATGTAGAGAGTTTCGTGAAATTTTTGTATCCATTTCTTACAGTGAATTTATTGCATATTTTGAATTAAGCATATTTCAATTATCTTAGAAAGTGCATTGGATACAAACTTTTTAAAATTTGTTTTTTGGTTTTATCGCGGATTCACTTAGCATGGGGCATTTATTAGGTATTGCTGATTTAATATAATTTTTTAGACCTTCTTATGAATGAAAATATAAAGAGAAATGACAATCGAATTAGCGATTACATTTTCATAGTGTATATTATAATGATGGTTATACTATGATACTATGACACTATGATAAACACACAATATCAATATGAAACTGTAATCGCTAAAATAACTTTAAACATACATTAAAGTTTGCTTTAAATCTTTCTATGAAGGTATCAAGGGAACTCTGCTCCAATCACTTTGATAATTAAATACACCATACTCTGAGATTTTTTTCCCTTTTTCCCAGTTGTAAATGTTTAGATAAGATTTCTTATTTTCTATGAAAAATTATTTATTAGAGAATTAATCCTTATAAGTGTGCCAAAAAGTTTATCACTTAAGTAAAAAGAACTGGCCAGTATCTCACAAAGAAACAACATCCATTCCCTTGGCACAGAACACTTTACTCGCTTCTGCTTATTTAATATCTAGGGAGTTCTTACGTAAAAAAAAATGTGCTCAGAAAGAATAAAGCGTTGAGAGTAAAATATAAACTGTAACAAATAAGGGTGGACTGTCTTCTTTTTTTTAAAGTGTTAGATTTTTATGCATTCTGTTGCGGTTCATCAGGACTGCAGAAATGTTAATTTCACTCGCAGTGTCTTCTTTCTGCTTTTCTTCCACTTGCCTGTGAGTAATTAGCAAAATATCCATTAAAATTATTTTAAATTAGAGAACTTCCACGGCCTTCTTTAATGCTTTATTCTGTATTGTTGTATGTGGCAGGAAGAAAACATTAGGCCAAATTAAAATTTACTGTCCTCATGTTTCTGCTGTATAATTGTTTTTCCGAGCTATAGTAATGTCATTTGTTGAAAAAAAAAGAGTTTATGGTATTTTTTTTTTATGTGTTTAGGATTTTTACTCTACGACTGGAAGCGAGAAATTCTATGTAAATAAAATATGAAATTTTTCAAAAGTAATTATAATTCATAAAAAAATAATTACAAAAAAATATTACTAATTAAAATTTCAGAAAAATGAGAGAAGATATTTAAAAAATTCAAAATTCTGATAAAGGTCTTAAAAATAAAATTAGGCCATGAATTTGATATTTATGTTTGAAAGTACATATTTTGATTTTAAATTAGTCCGTGAGTAACTACCAAAATATCCATTAAAATTAATTTAAATAAGGAAACTTCCACTGCCTTATTTAATGCTTCATCCTGCATTGTTGTATACTGCAGAAAGCAAACATTGGGCCAAATTAAAATTTACTGTCCTAATATTTCTGTTGCATAATTGATTTTCCGAGCTAAAGTAAAGTTATTTGTTTTGCGGAAAAAAAGTGCTTATAGTCTTCTTTGTATTTATGTTTATCCCTCTACTATTGAAAATGAGAAACTCAGCGTAAATAAAAGATAAAGCGTTCTCAAAAGTTATTAGAATTTAGAGAAAAAATTAACTAGAAGAAAGCAATTGAAAATTATTAGAATTAGTGAAATATGTGAGAATTCTGAGAGAAGACAGTTTAGAAAATTGAGAAAATTCAGAATTCTGAGGTCAATTTTTTAAAACAAATTAGGTTATGAATTTGATATTATAATAAATTGAAACTACACATTTATATTTTATATTTAAGTCCATTTCAACATATTCATTAAAAGTTTTTAGTTTATGAGTGGTGCTAATTTAAACAAATAACGAATGAAATTAGGCTTGATAAAGTTCGGAATAATTTGTATGAAAGGTAAAATACAATTCTTTTGTTTTTTAATTTAAAAAAATACACATTTTTAGCATTTCCTAAGAACTCTGTTGTATAACTAAGTTTCCGAGACAAAATATAATGATTTGTTGAAAAAAAAGTTTCTAAAATATCTATTTAGGCTTTTCAATCCAAAAATACTAGTTTTCTAACTTAATGATACGTTATTGTTAAACTTAAATTATATTTAAAAATAATTATGGCTTAAAATACTTTCAAAAGTTAGTTACGAAAATTAAAAAAGAAACATTTTAAGCCATGCATTAAAAATAAGTAGTAAAAAATAAAATTCAAATTTGAAAGTAAACAGTTTTGCTTAGAAATTTAATCATTTCTATCTAATAATTTTAATAATTAATTTTATATTAATTTATACAACTAAATCATTTATAAAGAGTCCTAGGTTTCATTAAAATCTTAATTTTGAAAGTTAGTACATCTTTTTAATAGATTGTATTATTTATATTTTGATTATTTTAATTTTCACTTTTCTAAACTTTTTTAGAAGACATTCGAGATTATAAATTTAAAATACATAAAAACTAATTAAGAACCAATTTAATTTTGAAATTATTAATAAAACTTAAATTTACACTTAAACGGAAATAAAGAATTTAGTTTTTACGATATGTAGAGTACTTAAGTTCTTATATCTTCAAAATATTTTGTAATATGTGTAAGAAAGATCAAAACAAATGTAATTTTATCAATTATGCAGATCAAAGATTTAATTATCGTGGAATGTTTGGTTGAATTTCTAATAAACTTTTAGCCTAAAGCTTCAATTTTATCGTAAATAAAACTACTCAATAAGTCTAAGTTGATCATACAAACAGCAAACGTTATATTTAATAGTACCAATTCAAAATGAAACGAAATTACGCAAATTTCAAAAACAAATTTCAGAAACATTTTCAAGTTCTAAAAGCATTGGTTGAAAAACTTCTGTATTGTCTCTGTAATTTTTGAAGCTTCTCTGAAATATTTTCACAAAATAAACCGATTTTAAAATAATATCAAATTATTCTAAGAAATTCACTACTGTGAACATATATTAAACTTTTACAAGATTGTACTTCAAAAATAATTCAACGCTTATTAAGCATTTTCAGAGAGTATTCTTAATATGAAACGTAATTGTGGGTTTCGAATTCTAAAAGAAAAATAATAATAATAAAACTTTAATTGCTATTGGAACTTTAAATTTTTAGGGAAGTAACTTCATCATAGATTTATATAACTTTCATTAATTATTTAGTGTTAATCATCACAAGAACGGAAATCAAAATAACAAAAAAAATCTGAACTTTTTGTACCAATAAAAATATTTAATTGCATGAATTTGAAAAAAGTAACATTCAAATTACCGGTTAAGTTCCATTTTAAGCAATTTAAATTTTTTAAGCTTACACATTTTCCTTTTATATAACTCTTAGCATTACATAATGAAAAATACAGTAAAATTATTTATTTAGTTTTATTCCGATTTGCAGAAACAAAAACATTTAATTCAATATCAATATCTGTATTCTTAATTAAAATATTAAATAAAATTTTTAAGAATTGAGTTTTATGCATTTTGGGTTTCAAGCAAATAACCTATAAATTATATCCAGATAAATGCTTAGTAAAACATGTAAATTTAAATAAAATCTCAAAATCATCAAATATCCCTCTCGTTCTCATCAGTTGTCTTTTATGTTTCAGATGTTATAAGACAAAGATTAGATTTTAGATTTTCTCGCACATTGGAATTTATATTATAAATATTTTTTAATTCTTATTTTACTACGATTAATAAATCATTAAAATTCAAGTTTTGCATTGTATCTTTTCTTAAAATTAATAAAGTCATATCGAGCTAGACACATTGATTAATTTTATTATATTTGAGTGAGAATGTCAACTAAATTTAATAATAATCAATGAATCATTCGGTAGAGAAAATGAGAAAGAAGTTTCTATGCGAAATCCATAAAAGAAAATCTATGAAAAACCTTATTTACTAAGAGTTTTAGTCCTTGACAAAATTGGATATTTTAAAAATGCCATAGTTTGAGAAATGAAGGCAAGCATTCTTTTATTTGTGAGAACAACTTCTTTTTAAAACAGTGATTTAAGAATTTCCCCGTGCTAGTAATTTTGTTTCCGTAAACAAAGTACTACTTATTGAATTATAGATTAGTAAACGTTTTCCGATTACGTGGCAAACAACTTTGATCCAAGGACCGAGTTATTTCGATAAGAATATTTGACACAAACCACTATAAATTAATTCTTCATGTTCTTTCTTTTCTATCTTGATTATCAATACTTTTGAAGGTTGTATTATTTAATGTCAAATTGTGCATCTATAAAGAAGGCTAATACATAATAATAACTCGCAACTATACATATATTTAGAGACTTTTCTTAAAGAGCAATATATTATAAAGCAATCAATTATTTTTTTCACCTATCATAATTATTTTTTAATTTTATTTTTTTAATTACTCTTTCATTTAATTCAAATCATTCATGTTTTTCAATGTGTATAGATTTAGCAAAATGTACACAAAACTATTTCACTTTATTGTTTTTTACTTAAATGTTAAATGGCAATATAGTGTTCTTTTATAAATCATTTTCCCGTTAGAATAATTATTTTAAATATTTGATGTTTCTCAAAAATTCAAGTTTTTGCATTATTCCTATAGCAATAGTTATGAATAAATAAGAAAGAAACTTTTCTTTTCTGATATATAAATATTATATTTCTCTAATATCTCATATCATATTTTCTTTAAAATGTTTAAAATCATTTACAGTATATTTACAATATCTAAAAATCTGTTATTGAATAATCTTTGAAAAATAAACTTTAAAGACAATAAAGGAAGAAAACATTATTTCGAGTTATGGTTAAGCAGTTTTCAATGATAAATTGATAGTCTATTTTTTAAACTTTATTTTAAAAAAATTTTTAAAATATAGACTTAAAATATGTTCTATATAATCTTGTAAATTTCCACTCACCAAATTTACTTTGGCTTACTAGTCAACTATACACCTATATGAATGTCAAGAAATATTTATTTTCTCATCCGAATAATTAGATCCTTAATTGGCATTGGCACATGGAAATCCTCGCAATCCAATATCACTCTTAAAAAATATTCAAATCTTCCGATTCACACACATATTATATCTTGACATCACATTTTAAACGTAAATCCAAAATGGTAATTATTCTTGCAGCAAGAAATCAAAACACTTTTATAAAATAGTCATCCACGAGCAAAATATAGAAACTGCCGGTATTGCACTATCGCTGTTATCCGCCAGTATACCACAGACCATAATGTTGGGCTTCTCTACCCTACAATCCAGTCTCTCGCCGTCTTTTTGCAATAGCGATATTGATCGCGATGCTTCACCAAGAGATGGCGCTGGTTCTAGTCATTTCCTAAGTTTAGAACAACAGGAACCGTCACGGCCACGAAAACCACGTCTTGCAAGAAAGGTTTCTTTTCAAGTTGCTGATAATATGTGGCCGTAATTGTCGCCGAAGAACCACCTCATGATTGACATGTTCGTAATTTTCGGGACGCGGAAAACCAGATTGGAGTTGTGATAGTTTGTCAGTAGAATGCGAAACGTGGTTCAAATATTTTTAAAGGAAATATTTTCTTTTTAACCTGAAGCATTTCGCGTCAAAGTGCTTATAAAGATTTTGGAATTGGTAAAATAAGAAGTGGAGTATTTGTTTCACGAATATATGAATTAATATCTTCAAATAATTACTGCCTATAATAATATAAATGGTATTTAGCGAATGCGTATTTGCCAGTTTTTAAAATACAAGGTATGGTCTTTCAAATATTGTTCGGTCCCGCAGTGGCCTGATCGTTAAGACATGGTTCCTAGCAGATCACCGAAGTCAAGCATCACTGACTGCGGTCAGTGTGCGGGTGGGTCACCACTTGGATTAGTCTGCGTAGGGACCGAGGGTGTGCGGTATTGGTACTCGTTAAACTGTTCTACCGTAAAGTGCTCGACTTCGCGTGCAGGTCGTTGGGCTACCGAAGCAGGGGTGCCATCCTCTCTGCAGAGGATCAAAATTGTGATGGCATGTCTTCGGATCATGCTCCGGGATGTTTCCTAGACGCCCGTCGCCAATAGCCCATTGTTTCCCGTCGCCAATAGCCCATTGTACAGCTCTAGTGCGACGTAAATTAACTACATCCACATCAAATATTTTTGGCTACTTTTTTTATTTTTATTTTGATGCACTGAGAAAAAAAAAGTAAATTAAAAAGTAGAAAGTAGAGGAGAAAATTTCCTTCCTCTTCAAATCCATGTCTGAATTGAGGATTTGGAATCGTGAAATTTGTGATGTCATGAACTACTGTGACGTACATAAAGTACCTGACTACCTATTGTATTAACCTCTAACTTGGCTGCACGTTCGAATATTTTTTCCGCCGTAATTTAACATCTACTAACATTTTTATTTATTTAAAAAATTGCATTTATAAACGTACAAATGAATGGATAATGTTTTGCTGATTCAGTAGCTTAACTGATACTAAATAAACACTACATCAGGGTAAATAAAATTATTAAACCAGGGCTTTCCCAACATCCTAAAATGGAGACGTAGAGGTAGCTAGTTCAAATCTCACTATTTATGCATCTATGTATTTATTTATTGTTATGCATAGCACACATACGCAGGACTGCGTGCTCATTTCAAAGCTGGACTAATATGTTCTTGACAAGTCGATATGCCGATAACGCAATGTAGAGAAAAACTTTAAGGCATGCTATTATTCGAATTACATGCCCGTTGCAAAAATCCATCTTTTCAATGACTTTCTTTAATATAAGCAATATTTTTTTAAACTTGAATAGGACTTATGAATGATATTTTGTAATGAGTCTTTATATGTATGTGTAACAATAAATAAAAAATATCTTGGATGAATAATAATCCTTTAATTATTTTCACACCAGTCACGTCTTTCCTCCAATCACTATTTAAAATAGAGGTAGTGGGTTCAAATTCATGGATGAATAACAGTAAATAAATATATTTGGCTTAGATTTATAGGGTCGTGTGTGTGTGTGCTTAACGCAAATAGTTAATTGTCTCTTGTCAAATTGCTAAACAGGTTGCATAAAAATGAGGAAAAACGATGCAAAATTTAAACCACATTACATTTACGCTTCTGAACATTTGGCAGAATGATAACACTCTGCGGCAATTTAGTCCCAAATAGTATATTGTTGTTTTACTTGCTATTCTGCTAACCTCTCTGAAGTGTAGTAGGTTGAATACCGCTATAAGAATAGATGCGGTCTTAAGTGAAATTAGTGCAACAAACTATTTTTCAAACTGAAAGAGTTTTCTAGACCGTTCTTTGCATTTGCAATGAAAACTACGTAAATAATGTAAATAAATACGTACCGTAATTCGTACAGTACGTAATACCTAAGGTACGTAAATAAATAAATAAATCCCACTATCTCGTAAAAGGTGGATAAACAATCACCATACTAGGGTATATCATAAATTAGTAACTTTAAAATACTTAAATTAAACATTTGAAGCAATCTTTCTTCTCCTTTTAAGCCCATATTATAATTGAAAAATTAATTTTGGAAAGAAATTATTTAATTACTTTTCTAACCTGCAAAAAGAAAATGGTCCCGCAGTGGACTGGTCGTTAAGACACGGTTCCCAGCAGATCACCGAAGTCAAGCATCACTGGCTGTGTGCGGGTGGGTGACCACTTGCATCAGTCTGCGTAGGGACCGAGGGTGTGCGGTATTGGTCCTCGTCAAACTGTTCTACCGTAAAGCGCTCAAATTCACGTGCAGGTCGTCGGGCTACCGAAGCGGGGGTGCCATTCCCTCTGCAGAGGATCAAAATTGTGATGGCATGGTTTCGGATCATCCTCAGGGATGTTTCCCAGACCGTCGCCAATAGACCATTGTGCAGCTCTAGTGCGACGCAAATGAACTACAACAACAAAAAGAAAATGACTCATTATATTCCCTACTTACTTTTCAAAAAAAGGGGGGACAATCAAAAAAAAGGGGGACATCTTGTGTTGATTAGACTAAAAATAATCAAGTTATGTTAAATCACCTTAATAAGTGTTGTAGATTAAAGTTTATGTTATATTAAAGTTCAAGTTATGTTAAATCAACTAAGAAGCATCGTAGACTACTTTTGTAGCTTATGATAGTGTGTATCGTCATTGTAATTGCAGTTGATTTATTCTATATACATATAAAATGCACCGGGAAAAAAAACGGGCCACTCAAAATAATTTTTGATCTAATGATCAGTTCTTTCCGTTCTAGTACTCAGAGTTAATGGTTTGAAAGGATGACCTCAAATATACTAATTTATTAGTGCACACTTTGTTTTAAGTTTCGAAATCAGACATAAAGACGTATTTTCTCTGAATAAACATGTCTTTTTTCTATGGATTTCTGACTCTCAAAATATAGGGGGTAGCCGCAATTCGGGAAATATGATCCCCATAGTTTGACCAGGAGAGCGATCAAAATTCGAGAAATTTTTAAACATATGGAAAACCTTTTGCCCACAATTATAAAATTTGTTTATAATCGTTTATATTCGTTAAGATTATTCTATACAAAAATAAATCCCATTTAATATTTATTATTTTTTATTATTTTATTTAAAAATAGTTAAACAATATTAAATTCCAAGATTAAAAATTTTTGACATAATTTTATACTATGTAATTTTACATTGAAAAAGACAATTAAAGAGCAAAATTGGCTGAAAAGTTAATGAAAAATCAAATTTTTAGTATACGACTTTTCTAAAATTCGATCTCTCATGAACCATTCACCCGATTTCCCTCAAACTTTGCATTTTCCATTTAAAATTATATATTTTAAAATGATGTAAAAATTGCATACCTTTCAATTCAAATTTTTTTTTCTTATTATTTAATAAAATAATAAAAAAATAATAAATATTTACTGAAATTTAAATTTTTCATGGAAATTATTTAGATAAACGAATTTTATAATTGTGTGCAAAAAAAAAAATTCTGTTCGTTTAAATGGTTCTCAAGATATAGCAAAAACGCAAGAAGTAAAATTAACATTAGGGGGTACCAACTTTAAATCGCTCTCCACTACATTTTTTGTATCAGAAATCTGAATCCGTTGAAAAAAAAAGTATGTTTATAAAGAGAAAGTACGTTTTTCTGTTTGATGTCGTCAATTTAAATATTGTCTGTTTCATTTAATTTGCATATTTGAGGGCACCACCTCAAACCATGGAGATTGAGACCTAGAATGCGAAAATCCGATCATTAGATCAAAGTTTTTTCAGGATGGTTCTTTTTTTTGACGCACTGTACATAGATAAATCTCATAAAAATTTATTATAAACGCAAATGTTTAAAAACTCAAACTTCTACCATTCAACTAGAAACAAGACGCGGCAAAAATACTGTAAAAGTAAAACACAACAAGCTTTTGAGGTTTTTGTTTTATATACGGTATTGTTTATCGTGGCAAAATTGTTAAATAAAATTTCTAAACAAAGAATACAATCACGCCCAATAATGCTCTACAGATTTATAATTAAAATTAGAGTTAAGAAAAATGAGGTTAGGTAAACACAGACTGAAAGAAGTTTTAGGATTCGTTATTTTTACACAGTACTGACCCTCACGTACTCATGTCTAGACTAACTATTTTAAATAAACTAAACGCAATATTTACAGAAAAACAAGTATTCTAAAACCAACATGTTTAAAGAAAACATAAATATAAAAAAGGCTAAAATTATTAATTTTTCATGTAAATATGCATTTTTGAATTAACAATAGCATATTTAATACTAAACTAGTTTTTGAACAAACAAAATATTTAAAACCAAATTCTAAATTTTTTATACAAATATACTTGTTATAATGTTTTCCTTGTGTCAATAGTTGCGTCACTCTCACTAGTAGAATATTGGTAACCTATTTCAAAAAATTTAAACAACAAATTCAACATAAGAACTAGAGTATTATGCACCTTAGTTAACATTTATATGTACTAAAATTTTATTAATGTTAACGTTCTCAGATTAATTGTTTAGCTACATATTTAAGTATATATTAGCAATCTGAAAAGTAATTGTGAAAAAACTAGGTTCTCAATGAAATGACTTCATTAGCTTCAAAAGTGAAGAAGTAAGAAAATCGACTTACTACTAACTCTCATTACATTACTAGCAGTATATTGTGACAATATCATTCACGTTTTAGCTCATACTTTATAATTAACATTACTATAGATTAATAAAAGTAACACAATTTCTTTTTCAATTAATGAGCTCAGAGTTTTCTAGGACAAGACTTTAAAGTGATTTTTGAAAAAAAAAAAAAAAACTTAAAAATTAAGTAAAATTTTTGTAGCTTGTTAAAAAGCTAAAAAATTCCATTAATTCGTGTAAATGAAGTTACAGAATAAGAAACTAACACAATCTTGAATCTAATTGGAGAATCTAATTAATGTGGATTATTCTGTGGTGTAAAACAGTTCTAATTAAGAAGAAAATGATTTTTATATATAATTATTCTAATAATTACTCAGATACTTCAGTTTTTTACTAGTGTCAATGCCAAACTGCAGTACTTGCAAACTGCAGTACCGGCCCAGACACCGGATTTTCGGGATGCAGAAAATCCTCAGCGTCCATGTCGTATGATCATGCGCAATGTAAAAGATCCCTGGAGTGCTTTATTGGCTCTTGGCATTTCCGGCAAAATTAAATTCCTAGAGCACTTTAGCATCCAAATAGAGTCTCGGTGCTGCCATCGAGTGTGGCAGAAACTAGACGTCCAAATTAACATGGCCAACGGTATCTCACCCATTGTGGTGGCCACTGAAAGAGTGGATACCACTTCTTGAGAACGCACTAGGTCTGCTCATCGGGAAAAACTGATTGTGCTGCTCATTGGGGGAAAAAAAGAAAAAATATATATATATATATATATGTATATATATATTTCTCTTATTTATAACCAAAATTTCGGGTAATCTCTATCAGGTGCAGCTCTATAGTAAATTATTCAATTTTTTTAAATAATAATTTAAATTATTCTAAAAATGAGTTATACGTTGAAGTATTTATAGTATTTTAGCCTAGTGATTTTGAACTCAACCCAGAAGACAAGAAAACTCCTGGATCAAGAATTGGAACTAACTAGCTTTCATAAAGGATATTTTGATGGGAAAACCCACTTTTTCGTTACATGGAGAGGAAAACAATTGAAACCTTCCACGGTTAGCTAAGTAGCAAAGGGATTCTAATCAATGATCCGTCTACCACTGGTACTTTACGTCAGTGCAGGCCGGAAGCAGAATCTGTATCAACCTACAGAATTTGTATAAACTATTCTAGTTGGCAAAAAATCCTCACTTTGATTGGGAAAACTGTCATTGTTTAGAATAATAAAGTTAATGTCTATTTCCTGGCATATGAGTTTAGGATTATTTAAATAAGCCAATAAACTCAATAAATTTACAATATTTTATTACTTTTACCAAATTAAGCGATGATAACAACTAATCACTGGAAATGTATAGAGTAACACATTTGATAAATTTACCATCAATCTCCACTATTTACCTTGACACCTGTAATAATACTTTCTAGCTTTTTTTGTTACTCTATAAAAAAATTACGGCAAATATTACCGGCTCTCAGGGTACCATTACTTTTTACCGTAAAATTCATTTTTACCAAAACATGATATGAAACAACCTGATATGCCGTAATTTTTTTGCTTATTATTAACATGAAAACACTTTAATTAAATAAGTATTACTGTGAATATTACGCTGTAAAATTTTACGGTTAAAATGGATTTTAAGAATGCAGCACCGAAACCGCCGATATTTTATACCGTAATTTGATTCCAATTCTTACCGTGTATCAAAACAATAAAAATCAGTTTCTTAATGGTAAAATAAATAGTCAAGTAAAACAAATTATGTTTAAAATCATTGATAGGCAGTTAACTAATTAAACATATTAATGAATACGAGTTTTGCAATTGAATCTATGAATACAATATTGTGGTAAAGTCTCATAAACTAACCTTTAAAACACACTCAATATTAAAATACACTATCTGAAAACTCACCTAAAACGCACAATTGATAGCATAGAATCATACTCAAATCAATACTGTATACAGATATTTACCTAACAGAGTTGCTTTAGTTAACAAAAGGTTTGAAGAAAATTCTAATAATGAATGAGGGTATTATTTGCTCTAAAAGCATGAGTACATTTAGTTGAAAAATATATTATCCAAACTACCAGAATATTTAAATTTATATATTTTTGTCTCTACAGGAACATTGTAAAGTTTGGTGATTTTTACTGAAGCGCTTTAGTAATGATTTTGGAAAAATTAACAATAAAATATTACTTTATAATATGTGATAAAATTTGGTATTTGTGGCAAAGATTGGTTATTTGTTGTAATACTTTAGGGCATGGCATAAAAACCATTAATTAGTTGAAATGTACTAATAAGTTTTCCTTATTTTACTAAATGTGACAGTAATAAGAGCTATAATTTTGAAAACCAGAATTTCCTGTAAACCGTTACCACAACAATAATTCCATTTGCAAAATGAATGGTTTAAATACCACATAGTTTGTTTCTATTAACCTAAATTAAGATATTTAATAAGAAATGCCGCCATAGAGTGTTCTAGTATAGAGTACTTTATCATTAGTCTAGTATAGTGTACAGTCCAAATAAAAAACTCCTTCATCTGTTGACAAGGAAATTTTATTAAATTGAGAACACTTTTCTTATAGACTATTTACAAATACAAATAATCCGCTATTAGAGAAACAAATAAACGGGAAAACAGCTGATTGTAGAAAAACGCATCTTACAGTCAAATAACAGCTATAACTAATCTGCTAATAGAAAAAATATATATCCGGAAGGGATTCAGTTTATTAAAATAAATCTCTAAACGCCTTATGGCCGAATTTTCTATCTGCCATTTAAAAAAAGGAATTTTCAAGATTGATCTTTCTCTCTTAAAACTAATTATGCAAATTTGATATAGTTATATAGTTAAAATGATAATAAAAGTTTTTTTTTTTTTTTTTGCATTTCCAAAAATTTAAAGTAAATTAATAGAATTATGTTTATAAATTGAGATTTGCTATAGCAGTTGCCTTATAATATTTTACTTTTGCGTTGTGTCACGGCCAAAGCCCGAAGTCGGCCAGATCGCGAATTGGACGAGGATGGCTGGCCAAAGTCCGAAATTGTTCTTGATTTCGGGAATTGGCTGCCCGAATCGCGAATTGGCATGGGAAGATCAGCCAAAGTTGGAAGAAAAAATCATTATACCGGGCAAATCGGGCAATTGTATACCGGACAGTGGTACTGAACCTAAAAAAATATCAGTGTAGGATATACCGGGCAAATGTATACCGGGCAGTGGCACTGAACCTTAAAAAAATATCATTGTAGGATATACCGGGCAAATGTATACCGGGCAGTGGCACTTAACTAGACCTAGTTTGACTAGACCTTTGGTGTATGTATGACTAGTATGACTAGACAATTAAATTGACAATTTAATAATGATTATTAAATTAATGATTATTTAATAGACAATTTAAAAACTTCCATTTTTATAATTTTAAATTAGAAGATTTATAAGAATTATTTATATAATTAAAGAAGGCCCCCAAAGTAAAATATTCACTGATCGTTTCAATAATTTTGGACTTTGGCTAGCCACCCTCGGCCACTTCGCGATCTGACCGGACTTCGGGCTTTGACCGTAACATATAGATATATTAAAAATTTTTGTCTCTTTTTTTTCGGATTGTTTTTTTTTCCTTCCCAGTTTCATGTTATTATTAATTTTTCCTCCTCCTTTCATTGTTCTGTAATTTTTCCCTTGTTTTCTCTACATTTTGAACTTATAATTTGTTAATTGTTTCATTTTGAGCAAATACTTTTTTATCTGTAATTTTTTTCTTTCGATTTTGAAATGCAAATATTTTTTCTTTCTAAAACTTCATTAAAAAAGCAGAAATGAAAACTATTTGTCACTGGATGCTGAATAATTCGTATTTTTTTATTTTTTTCAAAAAGTGCAATTTATATGAATCGCAAAGCATGCAATAAACTAGCTGATCATTGATGCCTCCAACAATCTAAGCTTTTAGAGAAATGACTTCCAAATTCGGGGAAAATATGTAAATTGAAAAAAAAAAATGCAAATATGCTTTGAATTCTTCATTTGTTCATGACTTGTTAATATAAAAAGAAACGGGCAAACATTTGACGAAATAGGTTTTCGTTTTGCTTAGTAAATATGAAATTCTCAACCTGAATATGTAGCAGGTTTCCATATTGCAAAAGAACCCTTTGTTAGTCTCTGCTAGGCTATCATTTTATTTATTCTGTCAGATTTCAATCGGTTGCGATAAATTCTGTCTTGACTATCTGCAATTTGGTGAACATCTTTGGCTACGAAAACGTAAGCAGAGATAACTTATTAAATATTTATACTTTTTCATATCCGTGCGTCTATTTTATGCTACTGCGAAAACTACATAGAATTTTAAAATACATAGAATGTTTCTTTTAGGTGCAAAAATATATCTATGAAAAGGAATATATATTTCAAGGAAAAACTACTTGTTTTTGCAAGTGAGTAAAACACTTTTTAAATATTTTTTTTATTGTTTCATTATTTTTAGATCTATTGTAATTAAGATGCGAAGCACGTTTGTATTTATTTAAAAAATTATAAATGTCAGACACAACTGGGAGTTCAATGTAAAAATTAAAAACTCAAATATCATGAAACTTTCTTTTTTTTTTGGTAAAAATGTTTCCTGGTATATGATCTGAGCAAGAATTTAGTTGAAGTGATGAAATAACTGTCTTCACCCCGTCACATAAATTAATTTTGTCAAAACTAAAGTAATATTTCGTCATTCTATTTTCTTCCGAAAAATAATAACAACTTCCCTTACGTATACAACGTTTATAATAATCATTTTGTCGTGAGCATCTGACAAAAACATAACCAAAACATAAGATCCAAAAACATAAGAAAGACAGCTAGAAACGAAAAATAAATTACACCCATATCCAAAGTAGGATTCGAACCCGAGTTCATCATGATATGAGGCTCATTCTTAAACCAGCATACATCCGCTCAGTTTATTCCTTCGCTTTTTTTCGATCGTCTAGTGTTTTTCTACTTTCATCAACCTAGTTAAAATTCTCCCACAATGCACTACTATTCGCTTACGAGATAAGATTTCGTCAATATTGATTATATAGATAATCTTCATATATCATGTGATTTTGTGATTCGCAAATTATACGAAATACAGCTGAATTATCGCTGAATTGTCAAAATTACTAGTTTTATTTCTGAGAGTGTTTTGAAGACGAAACAGAGAAATATTTTACAAATTTTTATTTAATTAGAAAGACATTTAATTAGCCTTTTGCAATATAAATTTTAATCTTTGTTTTATTTTAATGTAACAAATCATGTTTTCATTAACATTTGATTTCAATTACGTCCCGCTATATGATTAATTAGCCTAATTTTATTTCTACGATGCAATTATTCTGTATGAAATAATAATTATTTGATTATCATTCTAAAAAAACTTGCATTATGTTAAAAATATTTGAAATGCAGTCGTTTTTTTTTTTTTTTTTCTCAATTTCTTTGTTCTTCAGACTCAATAGTAACATTAGAAATTCTTCGAGCGAGTACTGTGATGCAATCGCTATTTTTTTCTCTGAGAATAGGAATTTTCGTCAAACAAATTAGACCATATGCCACTTATGGGTTAAAGCTACTAATCAAGACATTCAGTGATGCACTGCTTAGATTTTAAAAACCATATTGAAAAAAAAAAAATTCGAACTTCTAGAGTAAACCAACCCGACACACGATTGCTTTGCATTAATTATTTGAGAGTTTATGTTTCGTCAATATGTGATTTTGTTTTTGCCAAAATGATTTTAAGAAATACAGCACAAATTTTGATGAGTTTATTTCTAAGGAAGTGTTAGAATTAAGTGTTAGTAGGGTTGACTGATATGTAAGCGAAACTTAATACTTTCCTCTATAATTTTTTTTTTTTTTTTTTTGAAAATATAAAATAAAAAAAAAATAAAATAAAAAAAAAAAAAAAAAAAAAAAAAAAAAAAAAAAAACATAGAACATGCAATTTTATACTTAAAAAAATATATTTGAATTGTAAAAGTATAAAAACTAGTAAAATTTACCTAATTCCTTTGAAATATTATCTTTCTTTCAGTTTTCATCATTTATTGAAAGAAATTTCATTTGATATTTAATATTACTTTATGTTATTCCGCCAGGAAAAAAGTACTTGTGTTTTTAACATGGGATATAACGTTTTAAAATTATAGATCATCTGTTACATTAAAAAAGAATGTTTAAAATTACTCTTAATTAATTTGTATGGTGAATTTTTTTTAAAAATATATATCTTTTAAAATACTGAATTTGAATACTTAAAACTAACTTCTGTGAATTAATATTACATTTTTCGACACAGTAATAGAAATTAAATGTCTTTGCAGGAATGTATAATATTTACCACAATAAAAACATTTTGAAATATTTAAATTATTATTTAAATTTCAGAAACATACTTTAGTTATTTAGTTTATTTGGAGATAAAATAAATCTGAACGTTATTTTTAAAAACTTTCAAAGGTTACCTACCTAATCTTTTGTAAACAAACTGTACATGAAAATCAACCAATTATTCCCTTAATTTACTGCCATATTTCATGGCATATGTATCGTAAATATTATTTGAATATATTTTAAGCTGGTATAACATGCAATATAAATAAAACTGTATTATCTAATATAGCTTAGAAGAATTTAATTAATCGAATTTACACGTTTAAATTTTGAATATTGAATGCAAATTTTGCTTCACAGCACAATATCTCACATTAGGCCGGGATAGCCTAGTTGGTTGGGCGCTGGGCCAATGTCCGAGAGTTCGTGGGTTCGAACCCCGCCGGCCGAAGACCGTGTAGTAAAGTGACTGATGCACGTTAAATCTGCCGATTCGCAAAAGTCCTCCATGTTCCCATAACAAATCAACACCTCTGGGGGTACTGGATTGGAGATCGATCGTTCTCTGATTCAGGTCAAAATTACGATCTGTGGATGAATGAATGGGTCCGCCCTATAAATGGGTGCGGCGTATAGGGCGTATGTGTGACGTGTGTGTGGCTCGTCACACATCGGATTCTTTGCCAAGTCGGATCCTTTGCCATAGGATGGCGCCACTGAAATAATAAGAAACGCACACTCTGCCTTAAAATTGCTTGGTTTCACCTAGCAGGTTTGCCCGTGTGGTAAGTGGCATAAGAAACAACAACATATCTCACATTTCTTATATTTAATTAATAGTCTTACTCTCTTAGTTAATTTAGCTTTTTAAATTAACCTAAAATGATTTTCCTAGCTGAATCTTATAATTTCTTGTACAATATTTTATTATTCGCTTAATTTATTTACACAAATAATTTTGATATTGCGCTTATACGAAACATATACATTTTTCATTATAAAGTAAATACGAGAATTAATTAATGTATTAAACAAGCTTAAAACTAGCAAATGTTTCAATTCATGAAATCAATTATGTTTTTTTAAATATGCCACTTCCATAAAATGCGCTTAATGTTACAATTTACTAATCGAAATATCAAGGGTCTCTTAAATATAAGCATTGGTGTCTTTATGTTAGTTGTTATTCTGTAAGGCTTCATTTGTCATTTTTATTCTTTCATCGATATCTCTAAGTCCAATGTCTTGTACTTGCCTATATTATAAATATATCACGTATCGCTACGCTATTAATATCCCAATCGCATTGACAGTTAGGAAAAGTTGGTAAAAATCATGTGTAAAAAAAATATATTAGTCTTTACTTTATGTACCGAATATGTTTTGTCCTGGTACAAATATGCATTGGATAAATAGAAATGTTTTAACTAAATTCAGTTGATTTATTAGAGTTTTAAATTGACTCGATTATAATTTGTATTATCGAATAAACATGATAGATGTATGATCTTTTATTAAAATATCAACGGAGCTGTGGGTTATGAACTAGATTTAGTTATAATTTATAGGTTTCTCAAAGAAATTTTGACAGTTTACTTAGAATTTTAAGTCTATTTAAGCAAAATGTATTATTTTAACTGAAACTTGCATCCTTTAATTAAAGAAGTTTTTAGAAGTAGGTGACAGAAGGTATCTTGAAAATGCTTAAAGCTTTGAATTTAAAAATATGTTGTATCTATCTTTGAATTGTATCTAGCTTTGAACTTTTATTGTGAGTGAAATCTTGAAACAATTAATTCGAAATAGAAAGGACGTATATTAAGCAAGCAAAGCAATGCGAATCTGCACTGAAAATGGAATTTTATTTATTAAAATTTATTTATTTATTAAAGTTTCCTTATATCAAGATTTACTTATAAATAAAATTTCGGTTCTGAACGTTAAACAACATCAAAGATATCTTCTGTGCCATTTAATGGTTTTCTTCCTGTAAAGGATTTATATTATTTCAATTCTTTGTCTATAAGGAAAGTTGCTATTTTAAGTCAGAATTTCAGTGCCACTAGTTCGCATTTACTCTTGTCCAATCATATTTCTCATTTCAATTTTTCGCATTTCAGTCATTAGTCATGTTTCCTATTTCAATCATTAAACCAATCATATTTCTCAGTTCAATCCTTCTCAGTTCAATCATTAAACCAATCATATTCCTCAGTTCAATCCTTATTATTTCAATCATTGAACCAATTATATTTCTCAATTAAATCCTTATTATTTCAATTATTTAACCAATTACATTTCTCAATTCAATTATATTGAGTTTATTTCAACAATACAATGTGATAATTATAATAAAATTATAATGTCTATTACTTCATTTAAAAGAAAAAATAAAAGTCTTGATTATATACTTTTGAAGTCTTCACAGCGACTAAACATTTTCCAACAGAAACTTAACTAACTAATCCCGGATAGGCATTGATGTTATTTTATCCTTTGTATTATCTATCATTATTGTAAGAGCAACGTTGACCCACCTAATGTAGTGATTCTGAAAAATTGGCCAACAAATCTGCCCCAAAACTTTAATAACTTTAAAAATAACTATTTCTCTACAATAAAATCAGTTGGTTCAAGCTCAAAATTTTCTGAAGAGAAAATTTCCACAGTATAACTGAATTTTCTCTAACGAAAATTCGTCACCTCTATCCAATCGAATTTTAGAGAGACTTCATTTTATACGCAAGACCTCAAAACAGTTTAAAATCTTCCTTCAGTTATTATTCCAGCTTATATAAATCCAATATTTTCGATTCAGTGATAGAATGATTGATGTCAAACTATTTTCAAAATTGCGTGGAAGGTACACAATATGCTACTGAGCAAGATTTTATTTCAACATGCCTCAATCTTAAAGCTTTCTGGTGTCAACAGACCAATCGCTGAAGTGAAGGAAATGTATTAGGAAGGGGGGGGGGAATTCCGCTGTGGTTTCCAGCGTGAATGCTGTTACTTTTCTCATTCTTTGTTTGGATTCCGCCGAATTGACACGAATATAGATTTGAAATGTCAACTCCTATTTCAAAAAACAATACTTTTGTCCATTTTGTTGAATATCTTTACTTATTTTCTGTTTCTTCATACGTTAAGATGAAATATTTTACAAAGGGCGATCATACATTTCAGTCCTATTTTACAGGTTTGTATTTTGAAATTGTGTTTTTGCTACTTTTTCAAGAAAAAATAACAAAAAAATGAAATCTTAACTTTTTTTTAAATATTTTTATCGCATTGATTATCATATTTTTTTTTTATAATTTAATACAATTTACAAAAATCACTGAAAAAATTAATTCTCATTCGAATTCTATAACAATAATATCACGGAGTAACAATATAGTAGCTTTGTTCAGTCATTTCTTTTCATGCGACTATGATTTCTGTTTTAATTTAATACCTATAAAGTTAGATGATACTCAGTAATTTCACACTCAACAGATTAATGTATTAAATGTTATTATAATCTTATTTAACTGAGTTTTTAATAAATTTAATATAAATTCCATTCAAATAGAGAATCTAATTAAGAGCAATATTATAATAATGCTCCTTAAAAGATCAATTGCCTTTGTGTGAGATAAAGGACCAAACAATATGTAGAAAACAAGAATTAGGAGTTTTCTTTCTAATTCAACAATTAATAAATTTCCATCATTTAGCTTTAGCATTATGATTGGTTAAAAATTTGTGCCTTCCGCATGATTTTTCTCTTATTTATGTTTAATAATGTTCTGCCATCACTATGATTGTAGTCTGCCAAGTTTTACTTTTATCATTAATGCTACTCGGAGAAAAAAAAATCCTTTTCTAAAGAAGTCATTCATAATAGTGTTAATAGGATAAAATAACTATGTTACTTCTACAACATAGAATAGAGCAATTAAGTTTTTCTAAATCATTAACTCATAGTTATAGAAAAATTAATTTTGATATTTTTTTTTCCCAATTATGACTTGAGTAAATTCTATTAGCATTTTGAATGACGTAGGCGTAGGCATACTCGGTGTATAAATAAAAAAAAAAATAAAAAAAAACAAATGTTTCAAAATACTTAAAATTTATTTACATTACGCGAAGCATATATTTTACTTGTTTATTTTTTGACTTGATTTTTAAAAATGATTATTTTAATCGGAGAGTAGAAGTAGAAAGAAGAATATAGAGTGTAGAAAAAAGATGGTAAAAATCATATTGATGATTTTACAACTTGCACTTGGACCCTAGAAGCTTACCTAAACTGATAACTAAAAATATAATTTATGCCACTTTCAACACTGCACTGTTAGAAATTTCTCGGAAAAAATAGTTAAATAAGAATTTATTGAATGGTTATTTCACCATATTTAATCAAAACAGTCAAATAACCATAAATAAAACGGTAATCAAATTGTTAAGATTGAGAAAAAAACTGTTTATTAACTGCTTTCACCTAATACGGTTGAACATCGAGTCACTTACAGAAATTTATCGAATTAACTTGAACCGTACCCTATGAAGCTACTTAGTTCTTTGCGAATGCGTACATATCATAGCCGAGTGGGCTTGCCTGTCAATCTCATGAGCAACAGAACTGGAGTTCGAGTCCTAGTGTTGACACCACACTATTTCCTCCGTTTTCTTCAACACATGAAGAATTTCCAACAACCGGTACTCTCCAATGACCAATACTATACGAAAAGCCGAGCCCCTATGTCTCGTTAAATAATATATATTTTTACGTTTTTGAAAAATGCTACTAGTAAATTGTTAAAAAATACCGTATTGTTTCGTATTCATGGTTTTAGAACCTTAATTTTTGTAAAAAGTTTCAAAACCATAAAGAAAAAAAAAATTACCACAAAATTTACGGTTAATCGGATGGATAGACAGCAACCAGTTATTTCACCATTTTTTATCAGAATGAAAATTTTAACACTGTGGCTAAATAATGCAATTGATGCAATTCGTAATTTTACCGGTATAACGCAACAATTTACAAGCTTCAAAGAATTTCACGTGGTTTCAAGAGATTCCACTGGGACATTTTGCT
The DNA here is from genome assembly GCA_949128135.1 of Parasteatoda lunata. Classification (NCBI taxonomy): domain Eukaryota; kingdom Metazoa; phylum Arthropoda; class Arachnida; order Araneae; family Theridiidae; genus Parasteatoda; species Parasteatoda lunata. The sequence continues at coordinate 44,816,457 of OX421975.1, forward strand.
GCCCCTTTAAAAAAAACTCCCGGATCAAATTACGGTAAGAAGTAACGGCACTAGAGGTTCCGGTATTTTTTACAGTAAAATCCTTTTTTTTTTTTTTTGCCAAAAACAGAGCGAGAAAAAGGTCTGATATATCATAATTTTTGATAGTAATGATTACCGTGAAATCTATGAACTACTCTAGTTAAATCAATATTACTGTAAAAATTACGGTATATTATTTTACAGATAAAAATGGATTTCGCGGTTAAATGGATTGTACGGAGAATACAACCCAAGTTCTGCCACTTTAAACTGCAATTAGATCAGGAATTTTTCCCACTTTATATGGAAGAGAATGGAGCGTAGATATTTCAGAAAAATAATGATATTTAAGATAAGTTCAAGTAAGACAGTCTAACAGCAAATTGTATATTAATGAATTGTAGAAAATAAAAACAAAATATATAATTGCCATGCAGTGAAAACATTAATGTTACTGATAAGGAATTAAATCGAAATATAGGACATAAAATACCATAAAAAAGAATATTTGAAGCGAAGAGAAAATGGTTATAAATATCTCAAACTTAGGATTGTTTGAAAATTCTCAGTATGATAATAAGGATTTTTCTGAGGTAAAATAATTTTAAAATAGACTTATCCGCTTGAAAATTAGTGGTTTATTGGTAATATTTAAGCTTATAATTTTATTTAACGTAAAATACCTCTCTTAAAAACCTATGCAACATTTGCTATATGCTTTAAGGAGAAGCTTCATTCCAAAATCGCTTCAGTGGGAAGTAAACAAGCAAACATCATTATGCAAACATCATACACAGCTCGTAACCAGATAACTTATTTCGATGTTCAAATATTATTTTAAATATATGTCTGACAAACATTTAAATGATCTAAACTAGTTCCTAAGTTCTAGCTAAAATATTTATTTCTTAATTATTCTGTAAAGTTAAACTTTTTTCCTGAACAGGCTGTTTTATAATTGCTCTCAGCAAAACATTTTCTATTTCCATTTAATAATTCTTAAAATAAGCAATTTTGTGAAAGATTTAGGTTTTCAAAATGCATGTATACATATATATATATATATATATATATATAATCAGTCTCCAGTGAAATTATAAGACTCACTGTAAGATTCTAGATACTGACTAAAATCTTAACTATCAGGTTCACGTGGTTGACGTCGGATTACACTTATTTATCAATTGGTTAGCATTGTAATGCAATACGTTAAAAATAAATACAAATACGAAGTGTATAAAAAATTTCCTCCATAAAAATCCATTGCCTTTTTTTAAACATAAAAGTACTGCATATGAACTAGGGTAAAATATGCATTTATTAAAACACTACAGTGCGTCCAGTAATTTGGTTTAATTATTATAATATACTAATATAATACCTAATATAATAAATATTCTATATTTATATAATATATCGTCTAATTTTACCAATTTATACACGAACGTAAACAAGTGCAAACCAGTTTCAGTCGCGTAAGAACTATAAAACTGTATAATATCACCTGATAATTAAGATTTTACCTAGAATTGTTATATGTATATATATATATATATATATATATATATATATATATATATATATATATATATATATATATATATATTACTTAAAACATACTGCTTATAATATAACTCTGACATCAAATCTAATAAAATAAATTTTTCTCTAATATTTATTAGTGTTTAAACTTGTTTATCTTCGTATAATTAAATTACATTCATAAATATGTTTAAATCAGTTACTTCGCTCATAGCATAAATATACTTACGGATATTCATTAAATTAAGTTCAACAAGGCAATATTTCTGTGTTTCAGTAAAGAGAATGTTAACGTCCTACACTTTCCCTATAAATCTATGCTTATCCCACAAATCACTTTGGTAATCACACAATATTTGATCATAAGGCTGCTCAGAATGTGTGATGCATGCGTGATCTTTTCACGAAAAAGGGTTTACCAGCCACTTACTTTTCGTTGCCCTCTCTTTTCTGCTGCTTGTAAGCTGGGCACGAACAAGGTTGATAGCACAGTTAACTTTTTTCCCCCTTTCACTGATAGAAGAGTTTTGAACGTTGAGATGTCCCAATGTGATTTTGTATTACAAATAGTCCCAGTAGCTTACCGATAAAAAGTGCAGTTTAAAATACAAACTTTTATATTGTGTTTTAAATTCAACAACAGTTTATAAATATTAGAAATATTGTGAATGTTATAATTGGTGCTCTATGTGTGTCACAATTAGTGTATATTTTAAAAAAAAATCATTAATAATTGCAATTGCAAATAATGTATGAATGCAAAATTTAGTTGGATTGGTTTATTTAAAATAATTACATGATAATCATTATTTCTTTCATTTAGATAATATTCGATTATTTTGATATTATATATTTCTATTTATTTTTAAAAAAAAATTTAAAGTAAAAAACAACATTTTTAAGCATTTCTTCCCCGCGTGCCATACTCTTTAAATAGTGTGAGAATATTTATATAGTTTTTATCGTTCCTGTTTAATCAAATAATAGATTCCAAATTGCGATTTCAACACTTATGTTATTAACATGTTTTTGACATATGAATATGTCAGTCACATTATTTTGTTTCAATGTATTTCGCTTTTCAACACCTGAACCCTCATACTGTTGAAAACCTGGGTATATTAAAATATTTCATGACAGGATTCCCTGCATGTAATAAGTGTCCGTATAAAACTTGCATCTGTAACTGATATTTTATTGCAGGTGAATTTCATGACCGAGGATTTGCAAGTTGAAGAGCTTTTTCTAACCGAAGGTAAAATGAACGAGAAATATTTATTTTGGATATTTCCCAAAAAAGAAGAAGAAAAAATTACTCGTAGTGTGCCAAAAGTATGACTGAAAGTTTATTTAATATGCCAGCAAATATTCATTATGCATTTTTAATTTTTTTTTCTCCTACTAAGGAATGAGTTCTTATTTGTAAGTCTTCTAATATCATTCCCAGAACTAAATTAAATAATATTTAACGCTGAGGTGAAGCTAAATCTTATTTCTGAAGGAAGCGCATTTTGATTCAAGTGTCGCTCATAATTATATCATCCATTGTCACTACGGAATTATAAAAAAATATAATTAAATTGAAGTAGTATGACACTAATATTTTTTAACTCATGTTGAAAAACCAGCGATTTTTTAGCCTTCGATGTCTTTTTAAGAAAAAGCTATTGTTTTCCCGAAATGCTTTTGACAAAGTTTCAATATTGAGTTAAATAGAAATAAGTATTTGAATGATAAAAAATGGAAGTTAAATAAACATAAAAACGCTTTTAAATAAACTTTATTTAGTTTAATATTCAATATTTTGAAATATGTTTTCATTTTAAATTTATGTTTATTAATTTACAGATGTTGTTTTTTTTTAAATTTGACTGAACTTCCTCCAATTGCAGATACCTCTTTTGAACAATTTTTGAACTCAGTGGTAATTGACCAATCTTTACTTGAACATTCGATTTTGTCTCTTTTTTTAATATATATGGTTGGCATACGCATTTCAGTTGAAATAATAAAATAATGGCTCCTTTGGTTCCATGCCTTTTAATCCTAAGTTCTATCTTTTTTAAACAGAAACTTCTGCCAATAAGAGATATGTTTCTTCTTTTCTTTTTTTTTCTTTGCTGTTCCAGATTGTCGTTCTTCACCAGTTGGAAGTCACCGCTTGGCGGTTCCCCATTTCCTTTTCTTTTTCATCGCTTCGTAGCTCTACGATGGAGTTGCCTTCCAAACGTTGCCTTCCAAACGTTGCCTTCCAAACGTTGCCTTCCACAACGCTGCCTTCCACAACGTTGTTCAAAAGCCACATGATTTGAACAATTTTGAAGGAATCGAGAGTGCGATTGATTAACATAGGAAAAGTTCGAATATTCCGTAAATCACAGAGGATTGTACTGTCTGTATATATCGACTTGACAAGGACACATTTGCCGAACAGTATGCCAAAGTTTATAATAAGTATCGAAGTCTGTGGATGTGTGTGTAACAGTAAATAAATAAATATAAATAAATAGATGCATCAAGGGTTATGGTGGGATTTGAACCCACTAACTTAACGCTTCCATTTCAGAAAGTTGGGGCAGCCTTGAGTAGTAATTTTATGTAGCCTGATGTAGTATGTATCTAGTAAAAGTTAAGCTACTGATTTAGTTCTGCCTTGTCCATGCAATTGTAATTTTACGAATGCATAGTTTTTATAAGTATAAGTGTTGATAGATGTGAACTTATAGCTTACATTGGAAAGTTAAACAAATAACCAGAGAGAAACAAAGTTAATAAGTATTTTCTAAATAAAATATAGGTTATCAAAATGAACATTTTTGCATCCTCTCAAGCACTGAACTGTAAAATTTATCGACATATGCTTAAAAGTACTTCATTTTACCGTATATACTACCAAACAGCATGGTAATAAAATCCGTACCATATTTTTAATTTTACCAAGTGGTCAGTACCAAGGCACTCAGGTGAAAATTACCAAGTATCTTTGTGGTTCCATTGCTACAGAATTACAGAATACTAAAATCCCATGCTTCTACTCATCGAAAATGAAAAAGAAAAGTAATAATGCGACCCGTGATCATTATTTTAACACTAATTTTGAAAACAAAGTCAGATAATATCGAGAAGCTTTCTTTTTTATGAATTTAAGTTCAAAAAATATTAAAATAATTCACATTTTTCTTTATTTAAAGGAACTTTAAAAATGTCGGAAATATTCGGCACCTTAGCTGCAATATTTTCATTTTAACATCAAATAAATAAAATATGTATTTGATAATAAAATAAATTGCAAGAATGCATAGTCAATGCATTTTTTTTTTCTAAAGAATATTTTTCCACTTTTATCACTAGGAAATAAATCCATTCGTATCTGAATTCTTCGGGCTTACACTCGGGCTTTGTTTGATAAAGAAAATACTATCACACAAAGAAATGGCAAACTAAACTTTTATCTATTTATTTTTTGACTTTTTGGAATTAATCTCAAAACACCCATTTTTGTAAACGTGATTTATTTTTCTATAGATGTGCCATGAATCGTTGTTATTGCATTTTGAAATTTTTATAAGATTTGAACTGCATTTGATCATTCTCGAAATTCTTATTAAATTAAAATTAAGAAATACTTTGAGTGTTATAATTTTTGAAGAAATACGTGTTCAACTACTGATGACATTCTCGAATATTTAATACCTGCATTCGAATTTCATAATAATATTTGTTTAATAAAAGTTATATTTTTGTACGTCCTGAAATATTCACTGTGGTTAGGGTTTGCTATTTTACTTGACAGCTTACTGAATAAAAAATAGTTTTTTCGATGTTCTTAGATGAGATAAAGGTGCATTTGGGGAGAATTCCATGTAAAGTTACGACCATGACATTAATGCTTATGAAACTGGAGTGTCATTTAAGTTTTTAGGCAAATGTTACTATTGTTATCAAATTAGTAATACTTCTTAATATTGGTTAGAATTACAAATAAGCTAAAGATGTGTGGTTAAGTTACAGACCCAATGAATAAACATTTACGTTTTCTTACAATAAAGCCATGTTTCTTCTACTACTCCCCTAATTTAGCCAATTTAGGAGACATGCCATACTTTAAAGAAAAATATTTTTCCATTTTAATAAACGAACAGAAGTTATTTCACTTGAGCAATAGTGTATGCTTCAGAGATAAATTTTCATTTTTAAAGATGCATAGTTTAGACAGTATTTTTTACAAGTTTAACTAAAAATATAAGTGACGTTGAACAATTAAGTAATGAAGTAATGTTTCAATATAATCTCTCACTCTCTCTCTCTCTCTCTCTATATATATATATATATATATTTATATATATATATATATATATATATATATATAGAATGAAGGATGAAGTCTATAAACGACTTTCTATCCATTTTATGTGCAGGCTCTGACTTTTAAATAAGTCACCCTATGTATGATGACTATTAAATTATGTATGATATACTATTAAATTATGTAAGAATGTATGAATGGAGGATAAAGTTTATAAACGACTTTCTATCCGTATAAATGATAGGATGAAAATGATGATTTTTTAAATTTTTTTTTTTTTTTTTTTCTTTTTTATTGAATTCGTTAAACATAATATATTTTCCCCATTTTTGGGTGCTAATAAATTTATTTCCTAATTTTGTTAATTCTTCTCATAGATGGCAGCACTAATTTTTTACTTACTTAAAATATTTTTCTACTTCGATCAAATATATATTTTTATTCGATTCAAGCTATAAGCACAACTTCAAATATTTTACCTCTTCGCCAATTTTACTAACTGTTTTATTATCATACCTTTAAACCTAAACACGCCGTTAGTTTGCTACATGCCGGTAAGTTAGATTACTTTTTACTTTTTTCACTATTTTTCAACAATATGTTTTTTGCGATATCGACACATATAAAGAATAATTTTTATCTTAGGATAATTATTCTTTATTCAGAAATATCGCATTTATAGCAATAGATGTGTCTTGAGAACGACTATTGCTTTTCCCGTTCCTATTTCTCTGCATTTTAGTTTTTATTTTATTCATGTTTTTCTTATTAATTTGTGTTTTTATATATATATATATATATATATATATATATATATATATATTAAATATATATATATATATATATATATATATATATATATATATATATTAAATATATATATATATATATATATATATATATTAAATATATATATATATATATATATATATATATATTAAATATATATATATAAATTTTTAACATTTAGTTTTATCACTATGCCGGCCAGGTGGCCGAGCGGTTAGCGCGCCCGACTGCGAAGCCATTTGCTGCGAGTTCGAATCCCGATCTATATAATCATAATGGTCTGATACCGTTTTCCATTGTTGTCGGCGCATTTTTATTGGCCGGAAAATCACGTGGTAGGATCCAGTTTTCCCTCATTCATTTCGATATTGTTTTGGTTGTCATTAGCATAAAATTAACAATAGTCGTAAAGGTATTGTTTTTCTTTAAATATTTTTGTATCCCCAATTTAAACTTATTTTCCAGTACTGCCATTAGCGAGAATATTAAATTATGGTTGTGAACTCATCAAATTTACTTGAGCAATATAATGTTATAAGAATATAAATGTTACTTTAAAAAATTATTACTTTGGAAAATTACTTCCGTTCACCAAGAGATCCAAATGTTTATAATACTAATAAATAGTAATTTTTGGACGTGGGAAGTAGAGGCACAAGAGTAAGCAAACAGAATCCTTTTTAGTACATATATGTTAAGTGAATAATTTTAACTTCTGTAGAAAAACTGTTTTCTGCCAAGAAAAGACAATTATTACGAAGCAATTATCGGGGTTGGTGAGCGGTAGCGAACAGGGAGCTTAGCCCCTAGTATATATATATATATATATATATATATATATATATATATATATATATATATATATATATATATATATATAAGATAGGAAATGTAGAAGGAATAAAAATGGAGGAATGGAGGAGGAAAAGTCAAATATTTAGATTTCTAAGTCTCAAGAGTACCAAACTGCGAAGTTATAAAAATAATAAAAATTGAAGAAAATATAAATCAAAATTAGTATGGTCTTGTACTCTATTTTACCGTCAACAGCAGAAACTGCTCCCGCACTGTCTACTTGATAATGACTCCTTAAGACGTTTGTTCTAATTTTGTTTTGGGGGGTTTTCCTGTCTCGGCATTTTTTTTTCAGTTTCCTGTTAGGTAATAATTAATTTTGATTTATATTCATAATGTATAAATAGGTATAATACATAAAAAAATAATTGAAGGGAATTAGCAAAATTTCATATTTGGTTACTTGTAAGAATTAATATAATCAAGCAATGATTAGTTTTCTTTCAATTTTCTTACTTCAAAGTGAATGAATTTTTTATAATAATTCATATATAACATATTTTACATATTTAAACTATTAAAAATATTAAAACTTTTAAAAAGAAACTAGTAAATTCCGCTTTCCTTTTGAAAGAATTTTTTTAAAATATTTTTTATACTCTGTTCAAAATGTGCCTACATTATTTAACAATAAGTTTAATTTGTAAAATAAGCGTAATTAAATGGTTTAATCTAACTATAAGTGAAGATGTATCGCAAAATAAAAAATATAGTATAGACTTTACATTCAAATCAAATTATTAAATAAAACATTTTAAAAATATAAAATATGCATTAATTAAGATATTTCAACAAAACCGTAACTCTTGCGTTTACTGTTTTATTCATAAATTTAAAAAAAAATTCTTTTTTGACATAAGAATATTTGTTTAATAATAGTTTTTAATCTAAGAAAGCATAAAATACATTTTGTATTATATGCTGAAAAAAAATTAAAATTATACTTTGATGTTATCTTCCCTTTTCATTTTTTTTTAAAAAAATCCATTTAAATTTTATAATAAAAGTTGAGATTTAGTCTAAAGCAAATTTTAAAGGTAATTTAAATTTTAGAGAATTCCATTTTTTTTCTGAAATGCTTTCAATCTCTTTAGTCTTTTAATTTTTTTTACTGCATATGTTCGCAAAATGTACTAGAAACATATGAATCAATCTACAAGTGGTCGTTTTATTCCCTGCGAATTCTTGATTTCACGTAAAAAGATTCTTTTAAACAAAGTACTAAACTGTTCTTTCCCGAAAGGAATTGCTTTAGTTGCTCTTAGAAAAATCCTTTCTTCATGGAAAAATTTCTAAAAAAACCCCATACGTAGCCAATCGCTACCCATTTAAAGTAGATTTTATCTTTTTATTGATTTTCTTTTTAGCATAGAACTCTTAAAGTAAAAATGCCTTTTAAAATAGAAAAAACCAACTTTTTCGATTTTTCAGAGAGTTGCAATTTTTCGATAAGCGGCTCTCAAAAAAATATTCCAAACATAAAAAAGTATATCTAAACAATAGAATTTATTAATATATCTTAGCATTATACCTCTTACAAGAGATTTTCTATATAAATTAACTATGTAATTTTATCTAATGAAAGTTTCATTACAAATGCTAGTAGTTAAATTAAATTTAATATCCCTCAGGTTTGAATTTTAAATGCCAGTCATCAATTCTGCTTATCATATATAACGACAATGTTAACTTTATCTCGAACAAAAATCTTCATTTTTAAGTTTTTTAATATATGTATTTATCATAAGGATGATTAGGCTTAAAATTAGGACTCCATGAGGTTAAAAAGTTACTTAATGGTTTTTGTAAGTAGCTAGGTTTCTATCACCTTTGTTCGACTAAGCTTATCGATCCTTAGAAAATCTTAAACACTTCGTAATCTATTCTCGCGTCACTTTCTCACTGCAGGTGAAAAGAATGGTATCAAATTATAATGGCCTGTATTTCAGTAGACTTATGTATAGATCAAAACTGTGAGATATTCTGACATTACTTGGACAACAAACTCATACTCAAGTTATTGAAAGCACTAGTGCATATATTAAATAAAGTTAATGTAAGTATTTCTCTTTTAAATGGAAATATAATGAATTACAAAGTAAAAAAATGGGAATCTTTTTCCTTAAATAAAAGTCCATGCTGATTCTTATTATCTGCTTGTTGTAAATGGTATGGTGAGTTAAGTGTTAACATCAGATTTATATTATTTGAAATTAAAATATACTGCCATGGTTGAATGGGAAAAACATAAGAGTAAATAAATAAGAATATGCCATTCCATTTTTTTCTTTTTTTGCTGTTGCAAAAATCACATACGAATTTGTTTTCCCTATTTATTTGACTTGTATTAAATATTAGATAAATAAAAGTAGTTTATTATATTCATAATATGTATTATATAAACAATACCAGCTCAATGTACAATAATTGGAATACTGATATTCTTTTTCTTTGAATTGTACCAAGAACAGGGATTTGCTGGGGTTGGATATGATTAAAACACTCAAAAAGACTTCCGAGTTTTATTAGTAGAGGCTTCCAGAGAAAAAATGAAACTTTCGAATCGAAATCCGAGAGACTTCCAGGTGGAAGACCAACCCCTCGAGGCAACGGCAACCATCTTCTTTAGATAATGCAGGTAATAAACCCAGGCAATAGAGCTACTAACACTCTTCAAATTGATTGGATGATTACAGCTCAAATAAAAGCTTGATACAATACTAAGTATCGCAAGAATATGCATCCAAAACCGGCCACAATTACAGTGAACTCTATCTGAGTAAAAGTACTAATTTATTCGAAGCTCGAAGTTCGAAACGATACTGCAGTACGAGACACACTCCTATTTATATAAGTTTTGGAGAAGAAATTCCGGAATTTTCACATTATTATTGATTATCCTTGCATGCCATCGCAAATATTAGCCTCATGTCTTTGTAATTGGCAGTTTCAAAGATGCACTGAATGTTACTTTTTCTCCAAATTACGTAGAAAATTAGCAAATGTTTTGCATTTTTTTTTATTATTCTAATTTTTTAAAGTCCGTCTGAGTTTTTTAACCACATAAACAACGAATGGTCACGAAATTATACAAATATACAGTTAAGTTCGTAATATTGTCCCTAATCTGAAGAACTGCACTTCCCGGAGAGTTTGATCCTCGAATAAAAGACAAAAATGACATAGTAACAAACTACACTATACAATTTAATATTAAATAAATTAACTTATTGCATAGCATATAACATAATTTGACGCATAGATAACTCCATAGATAAAAAACTAAACACACAATAGAAATAATAAATAATTTTACATTAATAAGACCATGGTCTAGAAATTTAATTTATATCATGTTAAGGAACAGTTGATCAGATTGTACTATCCTTTTTTGAAGGTGGTGACTCCAGGGGAAATAATTATACAACTGATGGACATCTGCCAGGCAACATCAGTTCTCTTTCGTAAAAATCTTATTTGGAATCTGTTCTTACGGCTTCTGCAGAGGTAATGTGTCCTAGATAACTAACTTTACGGTGATACATTTTACACAATACTCATTAGTTGCATTTTGATGAGTCAAATTTAAGATTATCCATTCTGCAGAGGTAATGTGTCCTAGATAACTAACTTTACGGTGATACATTTTACACAATACTCATTAGTTGCATTTAGATGAGTCAAATTTAAGATTATCCATTCTGCAGAGGTAATGTGTCCTAGATAACTAACTTTACGATGATACATTTTACACAATACCCATTAGTTGCATTTAGATGAGTCAAATTTAAGATTATCCATTCTGCAGAGGTAATGTGTCCTAGATAACTAACTTTACGGTGATACATTTTACACAATACTCATTAGTTGCATTTAGATGAGTCAAATTTAAGATTATCCATTCTGCAGAGGTAATGTGTCCTAGATAACTAACTTTACGGTGATACATTTTACACAATACTCATTAGTTGCATTTAGATGAGTCAAATTTAAGATTATCCATTCTGCAGAGGTAATGTGTCCTAGATAACTAACTTTACGGTGATACATTTTACACAATACTCATTAGTTGCATTTAGATGAGTCAAATTTAAGATTATCCATTCTGCAGAGGTAATGTGTCCTAGATAACTAACTTTACGGTGATACATTTTACACAATACTCATTAGTTGCATTTTGATGAGTCAAATTTAAGATTATCCTTTCTGCAGAGGTAATGTGTCCTAGATAACTAACTCTACGGTGATACATTTTACACAATACTCATTAGTTGCATTTAGATGAGTCAAATTTAAGATTATCCATTCTTAATATCCCCAACAACTTTCAAATACTTTGGAGATCTTCAAATGTGCACCATAAACGGAGAAAATCATTACCGAACTCTATGGTAACGACATTCTCCGTAAAAAAAATAATAATTCCGGTTAATAAAACAAAAATACATGGTATTTGAACCTCTCATTTGGTAATTTTTGAATTCATATGGAGAAGGTTTACTGGAGCTCTTATTATCAAATTTATAGCTCTTATTACCACACATTTAGTAAAAAAATATATATCTGAAAAGTAAATTTGACAGAATAAAAGGTATCTAAGCCATGCTCTAAGGTATCATGGTAAGATCACCAAATTTTACTATATTTACCATATTTTATCACATATTATAAAACCATATTTTATTGTTAATTTTACCAAAATAATTAACAAAGTGCTTCTGTACATATCAACGAGTTTTTTGTCTTCACACTCAGCCAGAAACGTAGTAACTTATACTATATACTGGTAGTTTTGACTAGAATTTTTTTCTATGTGTGCTATGATGATATCGTCTTACACAAGACGTGAAAAAACTAAAATATGTCAAAAATTTAAATAAATAATTAAAAATGAGCTGAATAAATAAAAAAATAATAAAAGCAAATAGCCCAGAAGAGATCAAGTATTTTGCTTTTCATTTTTAAAATTCTATCTAATTTAAAACTGGTGATTTATATAATGGGGTTAATGTGGTTAAAATCGACATATTTGCAAACAAATATATTCTAGTATTTAAATGGTAAAACAGTATTTATATACGCATGTAGTTAAATTGCCCTATACACTTATAAAGCAAGAAAAAAATATTTATAAACGAAAACACAGCTTTAATTTGTTTGAATTCAAGTCTAACTGAAAAAGTAGCTATAAAAAATTTCATACTATATAGCATAGCAACCTTGTAATTTATTTGACACCTGCCTTAATTTTAATTTTTCCCATTCTGTTAAGAACTAAATTTTGAAGCGAAATAATTAGTAAGAAACGTGAAAGAAAAATCTGACATTTTAGGAAAATAAAATAATTAAAAACATTAAAACCTTTTAGTTAAAAAAAAATTGTCTAATTATTGAATTTCTATCAAAAGAAAATTTCTATCAGTGAAATATAAGACATTACTGTCAGAGAAACGATTAAAACAAATTTTTCTAACTGAAAAATTACCACAAAAGAATTGCAGTTAATTAGAAGTCACTGTTAGACCGTTTAAATAAATGCTGATTTTGTTTTCTTCTAATTAATTACTGTCTTAGAACTTCTTACATATTCATATTCCTGTTTAGAGTTTTGAAGGAAATGAGTTTTCACTAATTAAAAACGCTCGAATAATTTTTTTCAAAAAAGAAATTTCCTGACATTTTTTAAAAAAAAATCTTACTCAGCAGAAATGACGTATATTTTTATTCAGTGCAAATAACATGCTTCAGTGTAAAATATCATGAAGGTAATTTTGTTAGTTAATCGCTTTCGAAATAATCCATCATAAAGTGTGACAAGAAAATGATTTCAAAGAACTATCATTTTTGGAACGCCTACCCTTGAATTCTTTCTTAAGAAAAAAATATGTTGATGAAAAAGATGAAATTAATGGACCTGGATAAATGAATTATGACTTAACATAGAAGAAATTACGAGTATTAAAGCAGTTACAGTTTACTTCAGGTGAAGAGATAATTGCAAGCAATTACCAAAACTGAATTATAATGCAAAAATAAAAACATTTTAAATATTTTAGTATGGTTAATTTTTCGATAAATCTGTTTATTAACACTTAGATATAGATTTTATAGATGATTGATTTCGATATTAGTTTGATATTAGATGATCGATATTAGTTTGATAGAGATTCGTTTGGTAACTGTTAGATATAAATTTATTAGATAAATTTTTAAGATAAATTTATTAGTGAGTAGTTTGATATAGATTTGTTTGATAAATTGTTATTATTGTTAGAGGTATACTTTTCGATAAATTAATTTATTTATTGCTAGATATAGATTTATTAGATAATTATTTGATATAAATTTAGTACATAATAGTTAGATATAAAATTTTTGATAAATTGTTGGATTAGATAAAATTTAAAAAAAAAAAAATCATGAGGAAGAAACTTTGAGTATTAAAAAAAGTTTATTTACATTACAATTAAAAATTAATTTAAAAGATCTTAAATTGCTTGAATGTTAAAATCTTAAATGTAAGATAACTCGGATCAAATTACGGTATAAAAAAATTTAACCTATTGGCGCATTATCCGTAAAATCCATTTTTATCGTTAAGTATTATACATTATTTTTTACAGTTATATTTACTTAACTCGAGTGAATCAGTGATTTTGCTATAATTATTACTGTAAAAATAACGTTATATCAAATTTCTTGTTCCATCATATGTTCCGGTAAAAATGAATCTTGCGTTAAAACTTACCGTCATCCTGAATGCTCGTAACTTTTTTTTAATTTTTTAACTAATTAACATTTTAACTAATTTCTATACCATGCACCCTAGGGTTTTCTTCTACCCCCCCCCCCAAACCTGTTTCTTATCTCCCTTTTTATTATCTTGCTAAAGAATGTTTTTCCTCCTTTATACAACTCTTGAATTCCTGCAAAATATGAAGCAAGGCTATTTCTGGGGAATATGTTGTATATCTAGTCAAAATTTTAAGGTTTAAAAAAAATATCATTCGTCTATTTATTTAAATGGTATATTTTCGTTAACTTCTAAGATGGAATTTTTTCCCGCCCGAATATACGTGCTGCAGTACAACTGAAGTGATCTTGACCTCAATCAGTAAAAAATGCATCGCTCAAACGCCAATATTAAAAAAATGAAATCAAACTCAATTTTTTTCACTCATTTTTTTAGTTCCATAGTATATTAGATGTGAATATTGTCCTTAATAGTAAATATATTACTTAATAGTGAATTTATCAAATTTCAAGTTTTCTGGTTTAAGAAATCAAGCGGTAGGAAATAAACATAGGAGTGGCAGATTCCCATACTTTTGCATTAGAGTGCGCATATCACCGCTGCGCATATTAACGTAAAAGTATAGGAATTCATCACATGTATTACTTTTTCTCATCGCGGGCTTTCAAAAATTAAGAATGACAAAAATTAAGAATAACAAAAATTAAGAATAACAAAAATTAAGAATAACAAAAATTAAGAATAACAAAAATTATGAATTAAGTATGATGACTTATGCAATTTTTTTTTTAATGATATTTTTCTGATAAGCCTTTTTTGACAATGTTTTCAAACATCAAAAAGTAGCGCAAGTTAATCGAAAGAGTAAAGATGTCACTCTAAACATCATACAAGCTTATTAATCGAGGAAGCATGCAATTTTAAAATTATTTGCGCGTTTCTTTATTTTGAACTAGCCGCTTAAGGCGGCCAGCTGCCCGCCAGAGTTTTGTTTGTCTTGCCACAAATGCAATCGAGCTTGGGATGTTGAAGTACGATTTTCTTCTAGCCTTCTTCAACGTTCCTGGGATGTTTCTCGGGTCCTTGCATTTCTGGTTGAGACACGATTATTTTCTAATCTTCTTCCGCGTTCTTCAGATGTTTCTTGGGCCCTAGCACTGCTAGTAGAGACACGATCCTCTTCCAATCTTCTTTGACGTTTCTCAGGTGTTTCTCGGACCCCAGCACTGCTAATTAAGACACGAACCTCTTCTAATCTTCTTTGACGTTCCTCAAGTGTTTCTCGGGCCCTAACAGTGCTAGTTGAGACACGATCCTCATCCAATCTTCTTTGACGTTCCTCAGGTGTTTCTCGGGCCCTAGCACTGCTAGTTGAGACACAATCCTCTTCTAATCTACTTTGACGTTTCTCTGATACTTCTTGGGCTCTAGAATTGCTTGTCGAAATTCGGTCATGTTCCATCCTTCTTTGACGTTCCACAGACGTTTCTTTGACGTTCCACAGACGTTTCTTGGGCCCTTCTTCTTTGAGAATCTCTTAATATCTTTTTCTTTGACAAAATACAAAGTTTTTGGAAGGCGGTTCTGCCATGTCAGTAATCGGGTTTTTAAGAAGTCAACGAATACTTTAGAACAACAATTACTATGAAAGCAAATCATGAAACTTCAATATTAAAATCTAAGTGCTTACCTGCAAACTGAAACTTTCTGAAAATAACTAATTACATTTAATAAAAACTGTTAAAATAAAGAATAGAAAAACCAAAGAGATCCAAGGTAAGTGTGATCATTCCTTCAAAAACAATTAAATTCATTTTTTATATATTATATAGCTACAACGCTTAAGAAAAAAAAAACTAAAATGCTAAATACATGAAAAGAACACGAAAACGAATTAATTTTTTATGGTATCAATTTCTATTTCTATATCGCTACAAAAATTATTGTCTTGAAAAAAAAAAAAAAAATAGAGCGTGGAAAGAAGGAAAAAAAATTATTATAACAATTATGAACAGCGACAAATATATCAAAACGAAGCGTTCTATTTACGTATCGAATATGTTGCCACATTTTTAATACAAAAGTTAAACTTTTCTCCACTTTGATAAATGTAAACTAATGCGAACCCTACAATTAATTTATTAATTCCTTCGTATATTATTGGTTTAAGTTGTCGAAAATTAATATTTCAATTGTAAGGTTCGCATTAGCATACATTTATAAGAGTGGAGAAAAGTATATGCATTTTTGAATATGGCTCTTTGAAGACGAAAAAGCATAGATTTTCTTACAAAATGACTGATAACTAAAAAACTAATCAAAATTTTTGAAAAAAAAATATACTTCTTCATTATGTCAAAACACAATTATGTGCCGAGTTTCGGGCCTGGGCGAGGTTTCTGGGGTGATATATAGTGATTACAGACACACACACAGCCGCGTTTATTATTATGTATAGATTTTAAAAATTAATATTTTTCATAAAAATTCATAAAACATAACGTCATAAGCATTTATTGTATAAAGCAATTTGTATACATTTAAATAATTTTCGAAAATTTCAAAGATTTCATGAAATTTTTCATGATTTGTATTAAACTATTTTTTTCATGCTAATATCAACCAGTGATCATTTTAAAATAAATTATCTTCATTCTAAGCTATCTAACTGTACTGGAATTAGTCTTATATGGATAAATCTTAGCAGTCTAGTAGTCCCTATGTCAAAATCTTTAAGAGTTCACTAGATAAAATAAGAATAAAAAATAGCTCAAGTTAATCAAAAAAGCAAACAAGTCTACCAAACTATCACACAATCTGATTAATCAAAAAAGCATGTAAGTTAAAAGTTTGAATTTATAAATTAATAATTTTCATTACAAAATATATATTACATATTGTAATACGATTTTTCGAAATAAAGCAATTCGTATGCATTTATGTAATTATCAAAAGTTATAAAGATTTTATAAGGCTTCATGTTTTGTATTAAAAGTTTTTTTTTCCGCACTAACAATATAAGCGAATGATCATTTCGAACTAAATTAGCTTCATTCTAAAGAATCTAACTCTATTTACTGGAATTAATTTCATATTGATAAACCAAAGCAGTCTTGCAGTCTCCATGTCAAAGTCTTTAAGAGTTCGCTAGATTAAATACGAAGTAACCACTTTACGGATGACTTATCTCATCCCGAAATGACAAATTCCAAAAGATTTTTATAGCAAAGTAACACAAAGCATGAAAGGAAAAGAAGGAACATTCCCTCTGGCGTAAAAACTGTAAATATCGGTAATGAAAATGCATCTCGAGAATTACTTGACCATGGTCACTGGGGGAAGTAGTTTGGGAATGACTTCTTTTGTGAAGATCACAAAGAATGGAGCAATCCTAAAAAAAAAAAAAAATGGATGAGGCAGGGAAGTTGGAAAATGAAGAATTTTTAAGTGCCTTGCTGGATTGAAAGGTCTTTATACAAAGATCAAATTTATGCAGGTCTTTCTTTTTAATTCATAAAGTAACTATATTTTTTGATTTAGGTTTTTGTTACTGTTCGCGTCAAATATAATTCCAAATGTAAACAAAAATGCTTAAATGTAGAGAATTAAAACGAATGCTTAAATGATTTGATTAGAAAAGAATAGTATTTTATGAATAAAATAAAGTTGAGTAAAATGTTTCTCTTGAGATGTCTAAAGTTCAATTACTTTGTATGTAAGATATTGAAAAAATTTTCAACAAAAATTATATTACTATAGTATTTTTTTACATTGAAAGTTTAATGACTCACTTTATACCATTATACATAAAGCCATATGGGTGACGTAAAAAATGCCTCAGCCCAAGCTGGAGATATTTTTTTTTAAGAAAAAGCAATTAAGCAATAAAATTCGAAAACCTTATTTTCTAATTTATTAGGTATCCTTTATATAATAAGTAAGAGTTTGTGAAAATCACGATTTTTGGCTTAACCATTTTTCTAAATAAATTATGTATGTATATTAGGTACCTAGATAGCATTGTAAAGTTGATTTTAAATTAGAAGCAACTTTGATCACAAAACCCCAATATGTTTGCTTAGCAGCAAAAAAACCATACAAGCTTGAAACAATGTTAAATTTAACTCTTCTAGTTTACGCGCAATAAGAATTGCATTGAACTTGCACAAACAGCCTGTCAATAATTTCACTTATAACCGTGGAATATAAACTGTATTTATTTTCAGAGTAATGATAATTAGCCAATGTATAATTATTCCATGTTTTTTCTTATACTGATTTTTAAAATGTTGGGTGAAATTTTTAGTTAGAGATAATAGAATTGAATTTAATCAGCATAAAAGTAGGTATGATTTGATATTAATTTTTTTAAAAAATCCAAGTTAATACTGAGCAATGTTTTAAAGAAAACTTTACCCGTGCGATACCGGAGCAATTTTTTAAAGAAAAGTTTAGTAACTTTTAAATATTTTTTTTTAATAATATTATTTTAGAAGAAATTTATTTTATTAAAAAGTTTATTTGCTAATATTGCCCCTTTTGCTTTTTTTTTTTTAATTTAAGAACACAAATCTTCTAATTCAAAAATATAAAAAATGAACAAGTTTTTAAATTAAAATTTAAAATAAAATTATTTTTTACTTTGTCTTAAATGGCTACATCCCAACGCAATAAGCTGCGGGTACCGCAGTTAGTAATTTTGAAAGAATGAAGTTATGGTTATACAGAGCCAATAATACGTGCCAATGATTTTTTCTTTCAACTTTGGCTGATCCTCCCATGCCACTTCGCGATCTGGCCGGCCAATTCCCGAAATCAAGAAAAGATCGGATATTGGCTAGCCAATTTACAGCGTTCTTAGCCATTTCGCGATTTGAACGTAACATATATATATATAACATATAATATATATATATATATATATATATATATATATATATATATATATTATATATATATAAATAAATATATATATACAGTAAATCTTGTGTAAGTTGACCACTTGTGGTGCATTGTTTTAGTGGTCAACTTATAGAGGGGGTGGGTCATTGTTTACTTTTTCATTTCCTATATCATAATGCTATATATAAATTTTTTTTTTTTTTTTTTACTTGACTTAAAATTTTATTTAGCAAATAACTACATGAATATCTTAAGAAATGTGTTTAAACCTGAATAAACTTCAATTTGTTACATATACATATTTCTAATATTGAACTAACTTTTTCAAAAAAATTATTTCGTTAGTTATGCATGTGAAGTGTTAAATAAAAATAATTTCATAAAATATCAAAACACGAAGACATGCAATTTGAAAACTTTAACAAAACAAAATTATTTGAAAACTTTAAAATTTATTCTGTTATTACTACACTTACTATCTGCTCACTATTGCAACTGGAAGAGTAACTTTTTAACTAACACACCTGTTTTTAATGAATGAATGAAAGAAATGGTCAAAAGCTGCCCCCCCCTACAGTTTCCCCAGATTGTCAACTAACAAAAGGGTTTAGACTAGCTTTTTACTCTATTTCACTAAACAAGTGAAATTTTAACATACATTGCAAAATGACAAAACATTTTCTGAATTTTTTTTTTCTGGTCAACTTATGAGGGTTTTAGAATAGAATTTCATAATACTCCTAGACAAAATTGACTTATTTCAGTGGTCAACATACAAGATAGACAGGTGGTCAAGTTACAATGGTTTTTCTTCTTCATATTATATAGGAAAAATTCCGTTCTTGATAATTGAGGACAACTTATGCAGGTGCCCAACTTACAAGGGTGGTCAACTTGGCAGGTTTCACTGTATATATATATATATATATATATATATATATATATATATATATATATATATATATATATATATATATATATATATATATATATATACTATATATATATATACTATATATATATATATATATATATAGTATATATATATACTATATATATATATATATACCTTTTTTTTAAAATTTTATATTCCTGAAAAAGCATTCATAACATAGCAATTTCTATATTACATTAGAAAAAGTCATTTAAATTGTAAGAGTATAAATAATTCCAGAAGTGAAATATGCTCATTTTCTGATTTTTTGCTCAAATTATATATTTTACCCACACTGAATTTTATAAATGTTGAAACAATAAGGAATTAGCAGAATAATAAGTTAATTAGCAGATTTCTGAAACTATTTTATAATGAATGTTTAAAACTTTTAATAAATCAGACAAATTATTCAAAATATCACTCATTAAATAGCTATTTCTCTATTACATTAATTAAAGTGGATAAAATTTCAGTTTTTTTTGTAAAGAAAGACAAAATTTTAAGGCGTATTAAACAGAATAGTCTCAGTGCTCATTTGTGACTTAACCTGTAAATTTAACCAACAAGGAGTTTCATAGCAGTTGTAGCAATGAGAAAAAAAAAGGAAAAATTATTACTATGGATTTATGGAGTAATTTACTTATGGGTGCTTAGAACTTTCCAAAGGCCACTATTATATATAAAAGATCAGAGGAAAAATCATTCCTAAAAAAGCAATTTCTGCATTACATTACGAAATGTTATTTGAATTGTAAGAGTAAATATTTATTGAAATGGAAAACACCCATTTGATGCTTATTGTATCCATACTAAATTTTATACCTGAAGAAGCAATGTGAAAAAAAAGAAATGGAAAATTTATCTATGGATTTAATGTTAACTTAAATCATTATATTTGATATTCATAAATCAAAAAGAAATATTTTCTTTGCTATAAAATTCCTCATTTCTAAATTCTCCAGCCTGTGTAACTCTCAGTATAGGAGTCTGTTCTCTTACCTTCAATTTCAACATTCTTTATTTCATTCTTTATAGCAAAATAAAAGTCAGGCTTTATGGCTCCCAGAAGACACCAGCGAATGCCTCTTCAATAATTTACAGCTTAGCTTCCCTGGAAGGGAATATATATATTTATATCTGAAGAAATCAGCTAGATTTGAACAAAAGTATGAAATATAGATTGTTCTCCCAAATTGCTAACTTTTTTTCTCTTTTTTTCGCCCCAAACAACGCATTGTGTTACATTGAGAGAAATTTAGCAATGAAGGTGTTGCCGCTTTTGTAAATTTACTCTGTCACTGCTTCGCTTGCCTTAAATTTATGATTTCAAATATGACTTTTATACAAGAGAGCGCTGAATATTATTTATTTGCTATAAGCAAAGAAAATATGCTATACTTAAATAAATCTCCATTTAGGTGTTTAACAGATTTCAAAGGAAATGTAAGCAGTTGGGAATAAGATATAAAATATGAATATTTTCATTAACATATAAGGCTTGAATCTAACAAAAATCGGATAATGCAATTAATTGTTTATTTTAATAAACTTATCTCAGATTTCTGTTTGTAGGAGTAAAATAGGGATATATATATATATATTAATTTTATTTATTTATTATTATTTTTTTAAGAAATTTTGTTTAGAATTGTTTGAAACTTCATTACTTTCATTTTTGTCAAGACATTTTATAGTCTCTATCCAATATCCAATTTCAAAGAATAAATTTTAAAAAAAGTAAAGACTTTGCATAGCAATGAATATCAAAAAATACAAGGAATCAACTATTAAATCACTTATTCATGTATTTGTAATCTTAGTTTTATATTTAGTTGCCAATATTCTCTCATTAAGAAATTGCATTGAATTTATCTGGAAATATTGTCAAAGTACAATGTAAAAAAAATGAATATTTTATGTTTCAACAAAGTCATTCAAAGTTCAACAATATGTCACGGATGAAATTTTAAAATGTAAAATAACAGAGCTCAAGCGAAGGTGCTCTTTAGCTTTCACCGGGTATCGAACCACGGGAACCTGTCTCAGAAGCAAACATATGTCCATAAATTCGCTAATATTTAGGAAGATATATAGAAGTCATTTAGAAACGTCTTATATTTCTCTCTCCCCCTCTTGATGTCTTATATTTGGTTTCATATTGGTCTTATATTTGGTAAGGATGAAGACATTAATATGCACATGTTTCTTATATATTTTAAAGTTAAAGTTGCATAATACTTAAAAGACAAAATTCAACAGTAGTATTTACCACAAAAGCTTTCTGAACTTCTTTCAATGCATTGGATAAAGTCACTTGTTTAAATTCACCACACGGAGAAACAAATTTTGATAAAATTACCGTACTGTATGGTAATGGCATTTCTGATAAAAATAAAATTTTGGTTAATTAAATTAAAATATACGATATTTAAACCACTCATTTAGTAATTTTCCTGTTTATACAGTAAGTGTTTATTGGAAATTCTGATTTTCTAAATTATAGTTCGTATTACCGTACATTTAATAAAAAAACAGAAAACATTAAAAAGAATAAATGATTTTTATGCTTTGCTCTAAAGCTATCATGCAAAAATACCCAATTTTACCATATTTACCAAATTTTTTCACACATAATAAAGTAATATTTTATTGTTATTTTTTTTTTCTAAAATCATTATCAAAGCAATTCGGTAAAAAATGCTGAACGTTTTGTTGTTTCCCGAGAGTCAAAAACTTGATGAATTTTGCCTTTTTGTTTTGTTTTAACCTTATATTTTTTTCACAGATTGATTGATTGATTTTGATAAACACATTGATTTCAATAAACACAATTTTAATTTTTTTCCCCTCATATTAAATTTATTGAAGCTTTCCAAAACAAATTATTGTTTTCTGATAAAACCTACGGTTTTAATAATCTAATATATTATAAATCCATCATAATTATGTGTGGCATCATTTTTCATTGAAGCTTTAATACAAAATTCAGTGCCTTAAAACTATTACTATTTTCTATGTGGTTTCAAATACAACATCACATTTGTGTATCTGAATTAATAAATCAACGAAACCATTGCATAAAATAAAAAGGAATTATAAGCAGAATTATTCTATCGCAATTTTACAAAACTTCATTTCCACTTTAATGAAAAATTCAATGCTTTGAAGCTAAAACTTTGTTCTTTCTGTTATTAAATATTGTAAGCATTTTATGCACCTTAATTTGAAAACAAGTTTAGCTTTGAATAAAATAAAAAAGTAGTTATAATAGTATACATGCTTTACTTCTATTGTAATTATACGTGGTTTCACTTTTCATTGAAACTGAGAAAAAAATTATTTTTATATAACTAGTTAAAAATAATCATAAATTTTAATCCACGTTTAAATGATTTGAAACAAACGCTATATTTTGTTACGTATCAATTAACACCTTGATTCTGCACTTTGAATGACTGTATTGCTAAGCTAACATGCTAATGCATTAAACTGAATGGAGTTCATAACCTAATACGTTTACTGAAATTATCATAATTAACCGTGACGTAATAATGATTAAACCACTAATAACTTATTCTTAATTTTTGATAATTATAAATATTTTAAGTTTCATTATGCGATTTTAGAAAAATAAATTATGAAATAAAATGCTTTTAAAAGTATAAAATAATTTTATAATCTACAAACACCTAACAAGACATTTTACTGTATGTCTTTGATACTATTTTTAAATCTTAGTAATAATAAACATTCTTTCAAAAATTTATCCTATACATGCTTTTAAATATTTTTACATTATTATTAAGCTTATAAAAGAGAATTAATTAGGAAAGTTATTTTTTTTCTAAATTTAATTTAAAATTTAATTCAAGTTAAATTATAAAACAAATATTTGTGACGCGTTTTAAATTAATTTGATGTGCTTTAGTAAACAAAATCACATGGAATAGATCCAAAACACCATTAACTACAAAACAATTAGTCTCTTTCAAAATAAATGAACTGACGATGTCATTATGCAAAGAAGATAGAAAACCTTTTAGAATATTTTCTTGGTTCTACAACAGATGTGAAAGAAAAACGATAAGGATGTAATGTTTTGCACAAAAAAATGGGTTTTGTACCATGTTAATTATCTTTGGTTCTATTCCAGAAGAAATAGCCTTAAAAGTATTTTCTTTCAATATCTGAAAAAAACGTCTATAAGAATCTCTAGATAACTGAAATATTCAGTTAATAACTCGCTGCGAATAAATTGCTTTTAGGGAAAAATAAAAAAATTCCATTGAATCTCTTTATTAATTTGCATTTATATATTCTATCCTATGAAAAAAACACAAAAATAATTTGTAAAAACAAAAGCATTAATTTAATCTGGTATTAAATTTAATAAGTTTTATTAGATCTTTTTTCTTTTTTTTTTTATTACGAAGTGAGTCTATGATTTTCTCACACGCGTGATGTAAGAAATTAATTTATATACTGTTCAAAAAATTTTATAAATTACTATGACTGATAAATATTAGTGTCTAATGTAAGTAACCAAACAAATATAATCATTTAATGAAAAAAATTTAGAGAACCTTTTTCTATCAAGGTTCCCCAACGTAGAATCGAGCTAACAGGTCTTATATACTTGTGAATTGTAATTGTATTTTTGCAGTTGTAGACACACTACAGTACTCTCCTATCTGAATTTTATCTGCGATAGAATTCGAAGTACGGTTCTAGTTGATCCATTGCTGTTTTGCGAGAAGCCGAAGAGCTGTATTAAGATCACCGGACTTAGTGTGCTTGTGGTAAGAGGCTGTATTAAGATGACGGTAGTGTGTATGGTTGCTCATGTGTTACTCAGTCGAGTGTATTGTACTTGTATACTAGTGGTATTATATACTAGTGAATTGTAATTGTATTTTTGTAATGGTAGATACATTACAGATAAATATAAAAGTTTATCATAATTTTGCAGGATCAAAAGTTTATCGTAATTTACAAAACATCATAATTTCGTGAGATTTCACAAGATAAATTATTAAGTATTTAACTTCAAATAGAATTGAGAATTTTTGAAAATAATAAAATGATATGTTATAATTAATTCGAAAAAAATACCAATGTTGTAGCTTATGTTTTGATAAAATATATTATGCTTTTATAAATATATGATTTATAAATGTGATACTTTTAGTTCAAAATGCATATTATTTTTAATTAACATTATACTACACCGTAAAAATGCCGGAACAAATTGCGATAAAAAGCTATATGTGTATCATTCATAAAATCTGTTTATTCGTGTATTCCATTTTTACCGTAAAATGTTCTATCGCAATTTTTACAGTAATATTTATTTAGTAAGAGTGATTCAGTTATTTTACGGTTACCACTCTAAAAATTACTGTACATCAGATTTTTTGTTCCGTAACATGATCCGGTAAAAATGGATTTTGCAGTAATTGGAACCGGAAGTTTTGTAATGTAGCTGAATGCCCGTTTTTGTAGAGGGTAAAAAAAAATAAGAAACTGTAGTTATTAACACTACAAAATCACGTTCCAAACTTATAGAAATAATACTCACAGTTAACGAAGTTAAATTAATTACAATTTCTCATATATTATAACTTGTTGAACATCCTGAGGCTTTATATTATTAGATAAGGCGAAATATGTTTTTATAAGTTCACTTCATTGTAATAAAAATAAATTATATTGCAGTAACAAAATTAGGTACCTTGTTAACGACAGAATTATGTTACATACCAATAAAAAGCACCAACTACTTCAATACAGGTAATATATAGCTAAAATTAATTAAACATCATAGGCGTCAATAATAATGACAATTTTTATGGTTTCTATTGAACTAATAGCTACTTTTCTCAATTAATTTTTGTATTCAGTGCATAACAATATTCGCTGCTCACCCAAGTCAAACTCATGAGAGTCAAACTTAACACAATCAAGAAATTTTCTCCGGAATTTGTACCTTAACCTGTTTTCGCAGAACCAATATAAGGCACCTTGTTACCTACATAATTAGATTGTGTACCTATTAAAAAAGCACCAATTACTGCAATGCTGGTAATATATAACAAAAATTAATTAAATTTATTCATTGGCGTCAATGATAATGGCGATTTTTGACGGTTACTATTAAACTAATAGCTGACTTTCTTGATTAATTCTGATTTTCAATGCAAAACTTTAAAAAAAAAATAACTTTAATTTTAAGTAACTTAGTTTTATAGAAAAGATTTAGAAAACGTCACTATAAAAAAAATTAACCTGAGGTCTCAAATAAGTTTGACAATAACAATTCTGTGAAGTAGCCTTCACGTGTCATCCACGTTGATCATCGAGCGTATCTGACGTAGCAGATAAAAAAATAATTAGATATAAAAGTATGTGGATTGAACTCGCCGAAGTAACCCAGTGGTTAGAGAATCAGAATTATTAAGTCAGTACTACAGTCAGTGAGAGCAGACAGCAGCATTCTTAAAGCCAGTGGAGGCTGTGATTCGACTCACTGGGGGGCTAAGAAATAAGAGCAGGGATAGAAAATGATCAAAACATAATTTTTCTTAACAAAGTTAAGGTATCGTACGGTAAGCAAATCTGAATGGCAAAAACTAGTATTTAAACTGAAGGTTTTTATCCGTTTGTGATTAGGATGGCAACAGAGAAAAACCGTTCTTCAACAAAACAGATTTCAGCAGTCAAATATGCAGAAAAAGTCTGTAAAAAGAGCTGGAATTTTTTACTGTGTAGACAAATTCTTCAACGTATTATAATAGATGCATATCGTATAATAAAATGCAGACAGTCTCTTACTTTCATTTTTTGTGCGAAAAAACATTTATACAAATAGACACATACGAATACATACATCAAACAGTGCTAAATATTGTTTAATGTTGTAATTTTTGACGGTGATTACTCTTTAAAGCAATAAAAATATAATAAATGGATATTCAATTCCACACGTTGGATTCAAGTTTAGTTTACAGTTGAGTTTTTGTAAGTTCGATAATACTTATAGAACTCAATTCTGCGACGGAAACGTAGATTTTTTGTGCTTTTGTATTAATTAATAAGAATAAAATTAAAGGTCCAAATATTCAATATCCAAAAATCAATATTCAATTAAAGATCCAAATATTCAATTAAAGATCCAAATATTCAATATTCAATATCCAAAAAAAAATTCTGAACTTTAAATATTTAAGAAATTGGAAATTTTGAAATCTTTGGTTTTGAAATTTTATACTAAATGAAAATACTTTGTTTCAGTCATTAAATTATTCTGTGTACTTCGAATGAAATCTTGTAGTGTGTATTGAGCAGTTTTTGTTTTTTTATGTATGAACAAATTTTTTTAAATATTTTTTTTTCAGATAAAATCAAAGTTGATTTTAAAATTACTACTTTAGTCCATCCAAGTTTCTGCATAAGTTAAAGCTGAAGGTGGGAAAATTGGAAGCCGAAGCTCATTTCACATTTTGATTGAAATAATAGCATTTTTTTAAAAATAATTTTAAAAACAATTGCGGTAATAATTGAGAGTAGATAAGTTCAGATAATAGATTATAAAACCATGGGTTCCCTTAAAAATTTTAAATGAAGTGGTATTTCAATATGAAATGTATCTAAAATATCAGTCATTTGAATGGGATTTCTAAAAGCCTAATTTTAGGTAGCGGGAAACATTTTAAGGACATAAATCTCTTTCTCTCAGCTTGGTTCAGAAACTTGTCAAAACAATCAAAATGATAATTTAGAAAACTGTTGTTATAGATTTGTTATACTAGATTTGTTATAAAGTTCTTTCGGTTTACAGTTAATCTTCATCTTAATTTTATTAGGATTTAAAATTAATATATTTTTTTCCTTATATTTTTTTACCAGATAGCATAGAGCACGGAAAATAGTGAAATCACTATAAATATCACTGAATAGTTTTCAGAATTTTAATTTTTGCACTGATAAAAAATGTTAAGTATTCTGAAATAATGAAATATATGTACAGAAATATATGGGCAAATCGAAACACACAATATAACAGAAATCACACAATATAACACAATATATAAAAAATATAGAGAAAAATTATGTATACGAAACATGCATCGAAAAAAATGAATAAAAATATGTGCAAAAAGTCAGGAAAAAGTTTCAGTTTTCATAGTTTTACATTGTAAAAAATTCCGGATCTAATTAGGATATAAATTATGGCTACTTTGGGTGCATTCCGTAAAATCTATTTGTCCTCAAAATACTTACCGTAATTTTTGCAGGAAATTTATTTAATTAGAGCGATTCAATGATTTTACAGCAATTATTGTTGTAAAAATTACGATATAACAAATGGTTTGTTTCGTAACATATTCCGGTAAAATTAGATTTTAAGGTCAAAAGTTAAGTCACCATGAGTGCCGAAATTTTTTTACCGGAATTTTATCCGGAATTTTTTTATAATGTATCAAAATAAAAAGAGTTAACAACACCGCTGCGAAATATTTCCAAGATTAATCGGAAAAAGTTTAGGTAATAAAAAAAATTACGTGCTTGTCTTCATTCCTTATCAACATTATTCTATCTTTTAATTACTGTTATTAGATAAAATACAATATATTTGATTTTCTTTAAAGCACTTAAAAATTCAAAAGGCAAACTAACAGTAGTAATTAAATATTGCTATTATGCAAGTTATTCTTTCAAAATACTTCATACAAATTAAAATTATTTCGACGGTTGCCGTATTACGCGAACTTCTATATAAGCACATTGCATATGCATTCAATTTGCTTGCAAATAACAATTCGTTTGTAAATGCACTCGAAATCAATTCCTGTTCATTAATCTCCCTGAACAATTTTGAATTATTCATATCTACTTCTAAATGCATCAGTGAATTACAACAATTCGCAGGTGCCAAAGTTTCAATCTCGATAGTTGTTCTCTTTAAAATTCAGTTCATTCTCCGTTAAAAATTATATTTAGTAACAAATTGATAGTTGTTGGCGTCGAATTGTTAGATCCGTGCTGACATAAATACATGAAGAGGAGCAGAAGAAAATCTTGTTTTTTATTGAACTACCCCAATGCTGATTGAATCAACTAAATTCAGCTTTAAGGGTTGAGCCAAATAAAAAAGACAGGAAAAGCGGGAAACCATAGAAAGAAAATACGGTTTCTTAAGGCACGTGACCCGTTTTACGAACAAAAGAACAACATTTGCCATACGTTTTTTTTCTTCTTTTTTTATTGGATGAAACGTGTCTCGAAAACTTGTAGTTATGACATTGGCCAAGATCTGGCGTATTTCACGAGCAATTTCCCAGCGACAGATGACTAATTTATTTTTTAAAGGCGAGGCACATGAAATCACGCAGCTTATGAGTTAGATTATATCTAAATTTAGAAATTTTATGAAACTGCGATTTTAAGTAAAGAAATATTGCTTTCAGTAAAAAGACAATTTGCATGCCTAAAAAATATACCAGCTCAGTAAAGTTGTAAAATTTATTAGACTTCTTAAGAGGAACTCCAGTAAAAGTATCTTTTTAGCATTCTTTTTTTTCCTTCTTTTTTTTAGTTTCGTTTATCAGGCAGGCACATCAGGCGTTGTCTCATTTTTTACGTGATCTGTCCCAAACAAAATACAATCCGATGAAGGTGAACACTATGAACAAAAAAAATTATGTCAATGTTCCGTGGTTTTAATTAGGAGCTGAGCTTGAGATTAGAAATTAGGAGCTGAGCTTTAGTTCAATATTTTGAATACCATTTAATTGGAAATATTATTCTGACAATTCTATTTTGGAATTTTTGAAAAATGCCATAACCTTAAATTAAGTTAAACGGAATATATAATGAATGTATATAGTAGAACCCGAGGTGGCTCAGAGGATTAAGCGTTCGGCTGCCAATAAACCTCAAAACTAAACTTCTAATTCCAGCGACGGCTGGTAGATGCAAAATTTGCTCCCGAATCGCACCGACAACAATACTGGCGTAAAGCATCAGTGATATACATATCATGTGTCAGTGCCCCCTTACCGTCAGGGTAAACTGTGAGAGATTTTTGTGGGTTCCATCTCCATATAACGCAAATGCAGGTTAGTGCAGTCAAAAAGTCATCCATCAAGGCAAATTTCTCTCAATTTTTATCCAGGAGTTGCCTTGTCTTCTGGATTGGCATCAAAAGTACAAGGTTACAGAATTGAACATTGTTAGACCTGATCTGAAAATTGTTTCGGCTGTTCAACGTGGGTTTTAAAATAAAATAAAATGCTTGACTAGCTTGTATAGGGTTAAAAATTACAAGGCTACTAAATTGTTTATTTATAGTCGTAAATCTAAAAATGGAACTAGTGTTCAACAAAGATTATAAAATAGAATAAAATATCCTTGTGACTGAAAAAAAAAACGAAATGAAACGAGAACAAAATGAAATGTGATCTCTTTGCTATTCCGAGATATGGTATTATCTTCAGTGATCCAGCATATTTTAAAGCTTTCTCGTTTGAGGTAAAAATATTCAAAGCAGAGAATATTAAAGCAAAAATTCAGCCATAAGAAAGCAAAAATCCACCCATAATAGCCAGTACATCGATCTATGTGTCAAGTAATTTAGCACAGGAATCGTACCAAATTTACTATAAAGTTATTCTTTAGCTTTCCTTTTCTACAGCAAAAAATAATTATTTGATAGTTTTTTTTAACATCAAAAGGTATCAATAGGTCAAAAAATTTGAGGTTTCAAAATTGCAATAATAACAGCTTAATGATGGCAATGCATTACCGCTTTTGGATTCCAGGCAAGCTGTTATCTATGAGTGAAGAGCTTAAGTTCTTCACCATGGATTTAGCACAGTAGCAATGACAGCTCAAAGGCTTAAACTCTCTATGAATTCGCTTCTTTGATAAAAGTAAAAGCTTACTTAAATAACCTTTACTCTTTGGTATCTTGTACTAGATTGATACCACGCGTAAAACTT
Source organism: Parasteatoda lunata (assembly GCA_949128135.1). Classification (NCBI taxonomy): domain Eukaryota; kingdom Metazoa; phylum Arthropoda; class Arachnida; order Araneae; family Theridiidae; genus Parasteatoda; species Parasteatoda lunata. The sequence goes on from OX421975.1 coordinate 44,847,563, forward strand.
TGTAACTTGTAGTTAAATGTTTGTCCATTTTATATACTTTCTTTTTCCAAAATAGACACAAATTCCAAGGCTAAAGATTATTTTTATCACCTTAGATTATTTAAGATGTTACTTATTAATTATTTTGTAGAATTACCTGGTGATATTACTGAAATTAAAATGTTTGAGTTTAGTTTGTAATTATTAGTTCAGCTGATCGAAACATATATCTCATTATTGTTTTTTCCAAAAATGTCAACTAATTGTGAGAAGTTTATGCACGACGACTAAACATTTATTATTTAGTTACACTCGTAAAATTTGCTTGGAACTGGTTTTAGAAAATTTGAGCTTTTGCTTATCTAATGAGATTTAATTATAAGACTAATTCAATTTTAAATATATGAGCAATTCTACAAATAAGCGCTAATTAGGCGCCCAATTTTTTTTTACACCCTAAAAAAGCAAGAAAAAATCGTTAACATAAATTTTTTTCTTTGTGTGTAAAAAAGAAGAAAATTCATGTAGAACCAGCGTGCCCCCCCCCCCCCCAAAAAAAATAATTTTTTTTTTTTGACCGCCTAATAGGTGCTTATTTGTAGAATTGCTCATATGTCACAAAAAGTCATTAGTATGTATATATATATATATATATATATATATATATATATATATATATATATATATATATATATATATATATATATATATATATATATATATATATATATATATATATATATATATATATATATATATATATATATTAGGCTAAAACACTTTTATCTGAATCAGATCAGACCCATAAGTTAGTTCACCTTAAATACTCCAAAACTGACATGGGTCTCATCAAAGATACTCGTGAACCAAATTAATGAAATTAATCAGATTTTGTGAAGTGGCATCAGTTTTACTACAATTGGCTAAATTTGGAAATGCTAACCCCATGGTAAAATCAGAGGGTTTTTAAATGTCCATTAGACAATCGAATAGTTTGATCTATCCCGTCACCTTTGAAACAAATTGGAGTGCATGAACTCCCATTAAGATACCACGTTTGTTTGTTTCCAAGTAATGCTTATTGAAGCCTCACTTTTCAAGTTTGTCTCAAAGTATATCAGAGGTCTATACTAAACTATTTCATGGAAGCACTCTCTTCAGTTAGACTATCACCAATGCTATTATGTTTTAAATTCACGTGTGATGGAACCCATTGCAAATGAAGCACAAAAGAATTAGACAAGGCCCTGAGCCTTTTTAAAATTCCATTTACACTTTTGGTCCCAAATAAATCTCGAATTTTGCAGATATTGAATTGCACTTTGGCTGATCGAGAGAATTCAGATTTACTGTTAAACTTCACTCAGAAATAAAATCTGGGGCCATGTCTGTGGCAGTTAATTTATAGCAGAAAACGGAACAGTATTTAGTGTTCCCGAGATTAAGAAGTATCTTATTTTCTCATTTTTTTAAAGCTCCACTTCCAGTGTGTCTCCACTCATTCTTGGTACAGTCTGTATAAATCAGAATTACTCCCTCAGGAATACTATTAATTAACGTCAGAATATTTTGCTTTTAGTATTTAGAATGTTGAGTGGACTGATGAGTAAAGCATTAAAACACATTTTCTGTTGATTAAAAATAATTAAAAGTTTTTTTTTTTTACTTTTTTTTTTTTTTACCTGGGGTCATTCTGAAATTAAGACTTTCCTCAATTAGTGCCAATTAAACAGGTATGCACGCTGCTTTTAAATATAAAAATAAAAACATGTTTTGAGAATAACAAATTACTAATTTTTGATAAGTCTTATAATATTTTTTAAAGACAAAGTTAAAATAGTTATTAAAAAAATTGTTAGATAAAATAGCATATAAATGTATAGGAAAAGAAGTATACATTTCAACAAATAATGTTATTTAGGTTATCTATTAATTTAAATTAAAAGTGTGTGTAGATAAACAAGTATATAAGAGCAGTAGAGCTTAATCAAGGCAAATAAATACATGAGTTTCAAATCAGTGCATTTCGCTTATATTTACAATTTAGAACAAGCATTTAAACATTCAAAATATTTCTTGCTGAATAGGATATTTATTTTGCTAGTGAAGCATGTTTCGCCTCAAGAAGCCCTCGTCATTGACTCAAGACACGTACACTGAAGATGCCGCAACCACTCATTCGTTATAACTTCATTTCCATAGCACAACTGAATATCTAAGAGGTTAGGTTTACATATGGTCAAGTCTTTTATTTATATATTTTCGTTTCTCATAACTTTCTTAGAATATTTGTGTGAATGTTTCAACGGACACTCGTATTTCTTAGAGTGCGTAAAGTTGTAAAAAGTTCTTTATTTACATATTTTTATAAAGAATGTCACAGTAATAATGAAAAAGAAATCAACTAATAAATATTTATCAAAACATCAACGTATTTTTTATTCTGGAATTTCTGTGTGTGAAGTTTACAATAGACGTGTTTATATAAAGTTTTAGAAATAGTATTGATATAAAATATCTGGGAATTATACTATTTCGAGAAATTGACTCCGCATATATATATATATATATATATATATATATATATATATATAGACTTAGAAAAATAGATACACACACAGCAGAATAGACTGATGAAGTAGAAGTACATGTACAGTGCGCCGAAAAAACGAACCCCTTGAATAACTTCCGATTGAATGATCGGATCTTCACGTTCCGATTTTCCGTTTTTCTCTGAATAAACATGTTTTTGTTTCGATTGATTTGGATTTCTGACCCTCAAAATATAAGGGGTAGTAGCCGAAATCTGGTAAATATATGATCCTAATAGTTTGGTCAGGAGAGAGGTCTAAAGATTGGACTCTCTATTATTAATTTTGTTTTTTGCATATTTCGCCATATTATAAGATATTTTTAGGCGAATTGAAAGATTTTTGCCCGCAATTATAAAATTCGCAAAAATAATTCCGTACAAAAAATAAATTTAAGAGATTATTTATTTTTTTAATATTTTTTTTTTATAATAGTCGAACGAATTTTGAATTGTAAGGTATATAATTTTTTGTAACACTTTAAAGTATCTAATTTCGCATGGCAAACTTCAAAATATATGCGAAATGAGCTCAGAAGTTCCTGAAAAATCGAACTTTAGAAGAGTCTTATTTTGGAAAATTTGACTTCTCAGGAAATATTTGACCAATTTTTCTCAAATTTTGTATCTTGTCAAGTAAAAATACATTCTTTAAAACAATGTCAAAATTGTATAAACCAGATTCAAACGATTATTTTTTGAGTATTATTAAATAAAATAATAAATACGCACTGAATGAGCTTTTTTGTATGAAATTATGTGTGGCTGAGCGAATTTTATAATCATGTGCAAAAAATTTTAAATTAGCTTCAAAATTATTTGAAATATCGCGAAATAAGCAGACAGTAAAATTAAGGAGCCCAACCTTTGGACCGCTTACCTGACCAAACTATTGGGATCATATTTCCCGGATTGCAGCTACCACTGTACTTTGGGGGTCAAAAATCCAAACCAATCGAAAAGAAGGTATGTTTATTTAGAGAAAGAGAGTTTTTGAGTAATATCTTCTATCTTAAAATATTTTCTACACAAAAATTAATTAGCATAGTTGAGGTTACTCTCCCGAACTATAAAGGTTAAGTTTTAGAACGTGTAGATCTGAGCATTAGATCAAATTAAATTCAGGGTGGGCCGTTTATTTTATTGCGCATGTTTTACATACGTTCCTCTAAAGAGAAATGTTGTCGGATGGGGATCGAATATCTCATTTCCAAGTATTAAATTAATATGTATGCCATTCATATGCAACACTTGAAAACTACAAATCTACGAATTAAAATTGTAGAGAAGAAAAAAAAATATTAAACCAAACAAACCAATTTGAAATGCAGAAAAATACTTAATTATGTTTAAAGGTGATCCAACATAAGCAGCTTGAGGCTATGACTTCAAATTGTATGTGTTTTCTTATTTTTATTCCCAAAATTTCAAGCTTGCTGCATAGATTCACCATAAACCTTCCATAACTAACAAACTACTTAAAACCGTACCAACTTGAAAGGAAGTCTATAAAACTAAGGCTATTTTCGAAATTTTTTGTTCAGCATTATTGTTGTTTTTGTTTTTTTAACCAGTTTAAAGTTAAGCTCTGGCAGTTGAATAGTTTCCGTTTGATACCCGTGGCTATTATAATTAGAAGTTTTTCCTATTTGCTTATGTTATATATTCGCCGTAGAACTGCAATCATATTATAGAGCAGTGATGAGTGAATGCTAAAGGAATGATATTTGAGCGCAATACTATATATCGTCGAGAATTATGTAGAGGGATGATGTTTATTTCTGATAGAATAAATCAGTCATCAAATGACTGGGAAAAATGCCATAAATAAAGCAAGTATTAATTGTTTTATTTAAGAAAATAATGAGAAAAAGGGGTGAAGCATCCTAATATAATTGTGAAAGAGCTCAGAATGTGTCATATGCTCATCGGTAAAAACAAACTCCCAATTTTTTTTTTAAAAAAAACCCACTGGTATTTTTACTATTAGACACTCTAAAAAAGCTTAAAAAAATCAATTAAATAGTAAGGAAACTAATGCGTGACTTTTTCATCAGTAACGAAACACTGGAAACTGTTTCAAACACTGCCACTCCAAGTGCTATATATATCATTTTAAACAAAAATTAAAAAAGAAGCGGTGTGTTTTTTTGTATGTTCTTAAAACATCTTTGAAATAATTTTGCTAATTGTATTCGAATGTAAAATATGTGTATAACGCATATATTTAACACAGTATTGAACACACAAATGCATTTAAAAACCCAAGATAATTGGTAAAAACTTGGAAATTTTTCTAGTTTTTGTGATTTTAAATTAAAAAAGCTACGTTTTTTTTAATAATCACTATAGTGGTGGTTGTTGATCGTAAAAGTGGAAATATATATATAGTCATTATTGTTCGTATTGGCAGTTAATAAAAGTATGAAAACAAAATGACAGTCTAAAGGAAATTCATATATAAATTGTTTAGTAAAAAAAAATTCAATTTATTAAACAATAATATTATAGAGATTGGTCATCAATATAACAAATTATCCAAATAAAATCCCTTAAAGGGATCCAGAAAATATAACTTCCACATTAAGAAGTTTTGTTAGCATTCCGTTACGATTGCATTTTTAAAAAAACGTTAGGATGGCTGGGACAGGAGCGCCCATAGGCAACACCTCTCAGAAGAAGGAAGGCCTCAGCACGGATCAATTTAGTAGTCCGATGTGACAAAGTTAACTGCGCAGTTGATGAAAAATAAGAAAGATGTCATTACGTTCGGGGTACTAAGCTGCGCAGTGGTTGAAAATACGAAATATGTCATTACGTTTGGACTACTAAAGGATATTTATAACCCGTGCTAAGGCCTACCCGTGCTAAGGCCTACTCTTTTCTAGGAGGTGTTGCCATAGGGCACTCCTAGTCGCAACAAATTTTGAATTAAAAGTAAATACAATTGTTCCGAACGGATAAAAGTGTTGCATGGGGAAGAGATCCAAAACTGGCGATTTATCAAAATATAGCAGCCAAACAAAGCCAACCCTGCATTACAATATTGGGTTTAAAAAATGCCTTGGTGATCACGAGTCGCCCTCAAATTTGAGAATTATTACAACCATGCAACTGAAACATATTTTCGGTTAGAAATTAGAACAAAAAGTTATAAATAGAATTTTGTTTTCGATTAGGCGACAGTGAATAAGTCTGCATAAGTATTAAATAAAAAGTATCCGTTACATTGATCGATGCAAAAAAAAAGAATAAATATTTTATGTTCGCTTTTAAAAGATTAAGTCTATGATTTATTTAAATATAATTTTATAAATAAAAATATGTATAAGTACTCAAATATATTTTAAAAGATAGGAAATAAATATTTAATGCCAATTGTGGCATCACAATCACATATAAAAACAAGTTATAAAAAATTATATTGATAAAAATATTGATTTTTATTAGTTTCTTAAAACTGGTTTGAAAATAAACTATCCATTAAGAGTGCTACACATCGTTCAATATAATTTAGGAGGATCATAGAGGATTATAGTCGTTTATCTTTACGTGATCGGAAATATTAGCTTTCAACATTTTTTATAAAGGAGAATTTTACACTTCACAATTGGTAAATATATTTGGCAATAACCAATATATACTAAGCATTATATTGGAGTTTATTTATATTTATTTATGCAGTAAAAACTATAAATATAAGTATGAATGGAATTTAAGTATAGTAAATAAAAAAGTCACTTAAAAAAACTTATAAAACATTTTGATATTAATAAAAGTACCAATCTTCATGTAATAATCAAATATCTTAAATGTGACAAAAAAATTCATAATAATATGTAAAAGAAATTAATTTCGTAAAAGGCATTTTAAAACGAGTTCATATTTCTGTGATTGTTTCTTACAGATAAAGGTTATCTTCTTATTTCCTGAAATCGATGGACATTTATCTAAGGTAATAAATTGCAGTAACATTTTAGTCAAAAAATTCTCATTTAGTAATATTGCAGTAATTTGTCATTGCAATAGTTGTAAATATTTAGGCAGATAAGTGGTCCGTGATAAAGAAAAAGTAAAATCTGTTGTGTATTCCCCATAAACAGCAAAGTTCAAAGGTAAAGTTTTCAAAAAATGGCACCGTTTTTAAGAATGCTGATGATGTTAAAATAAGTGAGTAAAAATATAAAGCCTGGAACCTACAATTGCGAGTCGTTTGTAAATAATATATTATGAAATTGCCTCTTTTGAGGCAATAAACAAATGCATATATAAATTTATTTATTTATTTATTTCACATAATTATTTCATATATTCATTTATGCATGACATTTGTATTCATTGTTATTTATATATTAGATGCATATTTACAATATATTATATTATACAATATTATATTGTATTTATATATTATAATATAATATAATATATAAATATTATACATTATATATTATATTATAATCACACAAACTCTTAAATTATTCATAATTTCTCTAATTCAGTTATTTATTTAAATAGTGACGGTACACACCAGTAAATTGATTATTTTAAAATAGATCTAATATTTTAATAAAAGTAAAATTTAGTAATATTTCAAAAATGATAATGAGTACAAAGAATAAATTTCAGACATTAAAAAAAGATGAACATAATATGACGAACAATGTAAATTGAAACCTGCTTGGTATTTAAAAAAGTAGTTATATTGTATTCACTATCTTGAAAATTGACTAAAGATTTTCAATCAAAATATTTTAACATAACAAATTTTTAAAAAAATAAAAAATAAAAACTTAATGAATATTTAAAATTTTAAATTATAAAAAAACAGATAAAAAATTTTAAAATATAATGCAGTTATAAATACTTTATATGTAAACGGCTTTACAACGGAACAGATAACTGTAGAGGCATTGTTTTAGGTGCAATGTTATTAGTTTACAACTTTCATTAATTTAAAATGATACTCAATATAATTATAATTTTTCATGTTGGTAGTAATTATCTTTTATGGTATTGTTATTATAAAAGATACAATAGCTTAACTGTCTAAGACACTTTTTTGCTGGGAATAATATTTATAACAAGTTAAAAATACAAATAATTAATAACTGCTTTTTTAGCTTGCTTAAATAAAGTAAATATCGATGAATATGCGTTTCAACATTAGTTATTTTTTTTCTTATTCTAAACTTTGTTCTAAAGCGAAAACAAAAATTGTTTAAAATCAACCATAACTAGTTTTAGTTCTCTTTATAGTTAATTACTTGAGTGCAAAAATAGCCGTAAGCTTCAAATTTTCTTTTTTATAAAATAGTCATAAAAATGTGAAAAAAAAACTTAAAGGTTTAATAGTTGAGCAGTTTTCAATAACTTTAAATATCAAAGGTCAGCATTTATTATTTTAAATCACTTAAAATCCCCGAAGACTATAAAATGAAAAGCAATACTGATAATTATCTATTTAGAAAAATGAAAATAACAAATAAAAATGTGTTAATGCATTTTTAAAGCTGGGAATATTGATAAGTCTTTATTTTTTAAACACTTTATCTTAGAACAAAACTAAAAAATTAAAATAATAAAAAAAATTCAGGAAAAATGATTTTTCTTTTTGTTTAGAAAAAAATATAGATAAACAATATTAAACACTTAGTTCTACTGCGCAAGTTAAGACCTCGTAACATTAAATTTAGTTTCACAAGTAAAAAATTATTTTGAGTAACTAGTTTATTCACGACTCAACTGTAACAAAATTGTTTTATGCTTTATTATGCAAAATAAGTTGGTTATATTATGTTAAAAATTTATAACTATTTTGAAGTGAGTTATTTTTCATTTAGTTTAAGCTATAGTCCATCATGATTCTACTGTTTAAAATCCACGTGCCAACAAAAAACAATTAATATTATAGTAGGTACAGGAATTTAGGTTTGAATCTGAAAAGTTGTGTTCTGAAGAAATTTTATGTGCATAAATTGAGTATGCATCCTCTAAGTGATAAATGTGTTTTTTGCAATGAGTTTTTTTTCCTTAATTCATTATACTTTGATTTCTTTGGTGAACTTGTTTTTGCTTAAAATGTTTAGATTATTTTTTTAGAACTCAATTTTTCTAAATTTAAGATATATGAGTGTTACAATGGCCTCGAACTTTTCTGTTATATTTATGTATATATTTTATGTATTAAATCTAAGTGATTTTTTTAATGGATGTTCCTTAAGTTCCTACGAGCAAAATACATTCCATTCTTAGATGAACAAATACAATTAAACAATAAGTGTTTTGGATAGGAGAAATAGAAAGATAGGAATAGGATAATAGGAACATAGGAAATTAATAAACATACTTATTTTTGTTTAAAAAAAGTTATTGTCAGAACGTAATGATTGCTTTTTCAGTAAAGTGTGTAACATATTCATTAGCATACCGAAAATAAATAGCTAAAAATATCAAGTATTTCTGAAAATGATCTTTGATGCGAGAAGCATTATTTTATTCAAATTACATTGTACTAAAATATAATAAGATATAATAATGAAACACTTCTCATGTAATTGATGATATAAGATTCAAATATGATAAGGAAATATTTCTAAAATTTATTTTCTTGTATTTCCATAAACCAACTTTGTTTTTTTAAAGCTTAAACATAAACGTATAGAAATATATGCATAATAACTAATGCATGATAAATAGTTGAAAAATATTGTTCCAATTATGTTATTTTGTATTGTAAAAAAATAGTTTAAAAGATTATCAGAAAACCGACTGGACTGTTATTGATTTTTCTCTGTATGAATGTTTAAACACGTGAAAATTTATTCAAGTGTTATTTATTTTATACTTATTAAGAAAAAACATATATAATATTCACTATAAGGCAAAGTTAAACAAAGATATGAAACTTTAATGCACATGTACTAATTTTTAAGTTCAATGTTCAGCAATAATCTTTCACGGAATCATTTTATGTCCTCTGAGAGACCCTATTACATTAAAAAATTTATTATCTTTTCCAAAACCTAAAGAGAAATACAAACAAGAAGTGCTTAGGGATTTTCACTGTAAAGGAACTTAATAAACTTATTACTTATTTTCGAAACATTTTTTCTTTAAAAAAAATGGAGTATATCACTCTATTGAATTAGAAAATATTTCATTCTAAAAACAAAAAAAGAGTTCAAATCATGAAGAATATCAGATACTAATCTCTAAAACACTAACTATGATCGAAAAAAAGATGGAAAAAAATTCAAAAACTGTTTTCGAACAATAACTTTGTAAAAATAAACTACTCGTCATTTATTTTAAAGTACTATCCATCTGTCTTTACCCCTAATATAATATTGATAATTATCCATGTCTTTATCTGCAAAAAGTAAAACTAAACAAATAAAAAACGACTAAACTTTTTTATGTTATCTATCATATTTTAAATCGAAATTAGTTGGAACATTACTCTTGTTTTTATCGCCAACCTTTCGTGCTTTTTAGATTCGTTTTTACTCCGTTAATGTTGTAGTCATTGAATACATATTGCTCATTATCTTTCTCCGAAAACAGATATAATCGGGAAATTTGAGGGTATCGTTTTTATGATTTAGGAAATTTGTTTGTTTTATATCTTGTTCGGTAGATGCTGATCAATTTCTCGGCATAAGTAGGGACTTGAAAAAAAAAATCTGAGACAGCACTTAGTTTAAGCTGTTATATCGTAGATTGTTTTGCAAACTTTTGTATACTTAATGTGTAATATTCAGCTAGACATGAAAAGATGATAATCAGTCTTATTTACTTGTTTTTTCCTTCCACACAATACAAGTGTTTTGATAAAAAAAGACACGAAAATCACTGGGATTGCACGCTTTTCATATCTTTATTTACTTATTTAGTTCGATATCGAGTCCTATGTTTGGAGTAATTTATTCTAAGCGGAATTTAAAAAATTATAATACCGTATCTAAATATAAAAAAATAAATGTCTAAAATGTTTGAAGTTTTAATTATTCTTTGTTAAATTATAAGTATTTTTTTTGTTGCTATTTTATTATATATTAAATAATTTACTTTTCAAGTAACTTGTTGCTGTATATTTTGAATTCCGTATTTTTAAATTTGACTTTATTATTAAAGTTTAATTTTTGAAACTAAATAATTTTTTTACATTTTAGAAGTAAAATTTAAATAACTCGAAACAAAATTGAAATAACATTAAATGATTATTTTATTTAAATTTAAAAATATAAACATTTAAAGTCAAACATTTAATAATTCTTTGGCTAAATTTATATTATTGTTTTAGTATTTGTAAATAATTTTATTTACTTTTTTCAAAAAAAAAGTCTTAAGACATATCAAGTAAACAACAGATTACATTCATTGATTGTTAAAATTTTAGATATTTTACTGGAGAGTTTAGAAAATTTTACTAATTCAAAATTAAATGTGTTTGTAGTTCTACACACATTCAAAAATTTTATTTCTATTACATAATTATAAAACTTTAATATAAAGTTTTTCATTGAATGTAAAACATTAACATAATGTTTTTCATTGAATGTAAAACATTAACATAATGTTTTTCATTGAATGTAAAACATTAAGATAATGTTTTTCATTCGTTCATTGTAAATTCGTCCAGATATTTTTAAAAGCGAGTACGACGAAAATATTCCCATCATTTGAAAAAAGCGTAAATGAAAAAATCACGTAAATAAAAAAAGAAGACACTTATAAAATAATAGTTTGAAGAGAAGATTTTTGTCTCCAAGTGGAAATAAGGATACGCATTTCGAATAAAACACGAATTTACTTGAAAATTTCTTATTTATTTATACACAAACAATTCCAACAGTACATTTTATTATTTATAGTTCTTACTATATTCCCAGTTGCAGTATATTTTCTCAAAGCAATCTATAAGATTTCTTAAGTAAACTAAGTGTATATCCTTCAACGAATTTCTAAATTGTGTTTTCCAAGAATCGCGCGCAACAACAAAGAAATACAATCCAAACTTTAAAATATTATTTATTCACAAACGAAATTGTTCAATAGCACATTTTGTTATTTTTAACTGAGATTCAGAAACATTTTATGTTCTTAAATATGAATCTTATTTTATTTGTTATGCTAATTAGAATTTACACTTTATAGCAAATTCTATATGCCTAATCAAAGGCGAGCGTTAAAATTATTACACATAGTTATGTTTCATATGTAATTAAATTCTTTCACAGGCATAAATATTTCTATAAAAATTTTACTTATTTCGTCATAAACCTTTTCAAAAGTGTTGCTTCTTAAAAGATATTACTACAGTTTTTAGGAAACAACTCAAATAAATATTTATAGAAATTTGAAAAAAAAATATTATCAGATTTATGTTTGAATAATGAATATATGATATTTCATGCACAAACATAAAATAGTAAATAGTTTTTTGGATAAAAAGTGCATTATTTTCCAAATATATTTATTCACATTTATAAAGAGGACGTGTTTTTGACAATGTTTTGTAGAAAAACATTTTTAAAATTTCAGTTGAGGTAAACATTCGCAAATGCGGCAATCGAACTATGTAACACTACTTACTTTGTCAAAGACATTATAGTGCTAATATTTTTTTCCTTATTTTATTTTTATGGCTTTATAGTTCTTATTACTTTAAATAAATGATCTGTTGTTCTACGAATCGGTTTAAGTTCAAAAATTTATCTAAATAATCCTCAATGTTTCAAAAAGATTTAAATATCCGCTTGCTAGTATATTTGTTTACGCACAAACTTTGAAACAAGCACATATTTAAATATCTTCGAATCAAGACTTTCTTAATGCCCTTTTTTCAGCTTCTACTTCTCATCTTAAGCGGTCTCTAACATAAACTGCAGTTAAAAACATAACTTAAAATATTTATTCCAAAAAAGTATTCGTAACTCTTTGTATATTCATAAATGCTATTTTTACGCTCATAAAATCACATTTTTTAAGCAAATAATTTATTATGTTTTGTTAAATTTTATAGAACACACACATTTTTAAAACTATAGTTTTTTATTAATTATCCTTCTAGACTTAAATGTAAATTGTATGTTTAAATATTTATCCATTATTTTAAAAGATCTCTATTATAAATTTTAGCATAGATCAAAGTTTATTAAATAGGCACAGCTATGTCAAATATTTTTTTTGTTCTTTTTTTTTTTTTGAATTATTGCATTGGATAATGTACATGTAATGCAGAATATAATATTTTGCGTAAAAAAATTCATTAGTTTTATTTGGAGCCGAAAGGTGAGTTGTCACCAAATGGTAGGAGACATATTGTCTCATTTTTGACCGAACCCTTTTGATTCTTCCATTATGGATTGAAAAAGTCTCTGCTTATTTATACCATTTGACAAGTAAGTAGTTTTTCTTCATAAATAAAATATAAAATTTACAAACTTATTCAAAAAAATTAACTAATAGAAAAACTTACTAATTTGCCCCCTATAATCGTGTTAATTTTTTTCCAATTCGAAATTTGGTATGGTACAAAGTGAGCACTCCTTTTGAAGAGTAAAATTTCACTTAATACGTCGTAACCAAGTATTTTTTTTAACTTTATTTTTCTATATATCATGTACACTACTGGTCAATTTCTAGGGACTTATGATAACAGCAAAAATAGTAACCACAAAATGGAAACTAGGAAAATGTGAAAATCAGTTTAAGTGCGAGATATAGTAAGACGCGTTTTGTTTAAGCAAATTTTGGATTGTCCAACTGTTTTGTCAGATTTGACTCCCTTTGAGTGTTGTTGTCCAAAATAAAGGTTTAACGGGAAACAATCAATGGACGAACTTGCTATTTTTCATATGTCTTTCCGGCATCCATCAAGGGAAGAAGGGGATCAACAACATCGAAAAATAACAAATGTTGCCAAACAGTTTGACATCAGTCATAGTATTGTTTCAAGGATTTGAAAATCCTTTCAAACAACTGGAATGTGTACCGACGTATCCTAAATGTAGTGCCTTGGTAAGGGCAAACATTGGGCCGCACGCTACACTATGTGCTTCCTACTTGGACTAGGACTTTCCAATGCTACATTAATGACAATGTACTGCCGTTTAGTGGTGATTTTCAGTGATAAATTTGCTTCATGGACGACTTTGCAGCATATTATTGAACAGTCGCTGTCGAGGAGTGTGCGCACAGCGAGGATATTCAGCGACATATGCACACAGAGAGGTATGACCTATATGTTATACAGATCTGAATCCCATCAAAAAAGTGTGTAGGGTGCTTTGAAGAAGTGTGTTGCTGGTCGAGAATGCCCTGCAATAAACAAGAACACCCTCACCGACCTCAGACAAAGAAATGGGACAATTTACTCTGGCAGCTGCTAAATACTATTATGTAAAGCATGCCATGACGTCTGGAAACTTGCGTCACCCTCAATGATGGCCATACCTCCTGTTCATGTCTTATTCCAGGATGCCTACAGATCGCATTAGTATATTTTTGTTTTCATTTACAGGTTAAGCACGAACCGAATATCTTGTTTCTTAAACACATTTCAAACCCTCTGGATTTCAGAGCACGATAAATTATATTATTTAACGCCCTAGCATTAAGACATTGCTTTATTTCACTTCATTTTTTATGTGTTTTGTAACCATTTGGAACTGTTCAGCTGTGTATATCTACTTCTGAAAAAATGGTTTATACCTTCAAATCTCATTTTTTTTTTTTTTTTTTTTTTTTTTTTTTTGGAAACAATTGATTTTAGTTTTTTTTTCCGGTTTGACTGTAACAGATTTGGTAAGAAAACATATGATTGTTTAACTGGAAAACAAAAATTTCATAATCATCAGAAATTTCATTAACCCACTGGAACTAAATGGTTACCCTCAACACCCTGTTTTCTTATCTATAGAACAGGGGAAAACCGGTTTTGCTATGTAGGGAAGATTGCAGGTTGAAACGAGACTTTTTACGTTCAGATTCCATACGTTCCAGGGCTTTTTGAAACGTAAAATTTTTTGAAACAGGGTGTGTTTACAGAGCGTGTGTTCAAAACTAATTAGATTCTTGGCAGGACTTTTTTTTGTTTAAAAAAATGGTCAACAGCTGTATTTCAAAGGAGACTACCAACACCATGTGCAAGAAGACCACCAACTTTACATTTTCGAACTATCAGGCAGATAAAGATATATGGTTTATCTCATCACAATCACACTTTATGCGAAAGTGGGAAAAGAAAGAGTAAGTCATAAAATAATCCAATTATACGCCCCTCTAAAACTCCCAAATGTTGATTAGCAAACAGAGTGGTCATTAATAACTATTTCTAATAACCTTTTGAATCAGCTTCTGACAAGTATTGGATGTGTCTTACATCTAATAATATTCCCTCTTCATGGAATTTTTTTTTCAATGACTATATTCAAAACAGAGAATATAAAAATGTTAAATTTTTTTGATAAAATATTTTTCACTCACATAAAAATTTATATAAGATAACCATAGTTTGGTGATACATTAATTAAATTTAAATCAATCGATGATGAGAATGCAGAAGAAAATAGAAAGTAGTTACAATAAGAGAAGCTTTGGAACCAAATAGATTAAAATACTTAAATTATGAATTTCAAATATTTCAATTCTAAAGAACTTTAATCCTGTGAAAACATTAGATCTTTATTCTTCTTCAAACAAAATTATTTAGTTGAAAGTTATTTTCTTTAAGATTATCATTCGAATCGTGCAGTTTTTTATTCATATTTTCTCTAAACTTTCACAACATTTGCTTGCTTAAAAATCTTATAAATCATCTCACATGATCTCTTACATGAACCATGTCTAAAAATAAAATTAAGGATTTTAAATATTTCCTTAATAAATTCGAAACATTTCTTAGAAATTCTCAAAAGCTAAAAGAGTGTATCTTTTTCAAACAAATATACATATTTATTTACAAATATCCTACTTTAGGCTCAGACACTTTATTCATTTTTGCTATTCATATTTTTTTTTAGATTCTCAGAACCATCGTAAGTTTCCAACCAATAATCTCACGCGATCCATTAACTAAACTGGGACATATTTTCTGCATTTTCAACCGACTTCACGAGCGAAACCCTTCAGACCAAGTATTTTATCGGCAAAAATTCTATTTTCGGAAACATTTACTCTATTTACTTTTTGGTTCTCAAGTCAGTATTTCGTCTTTTCACTTCAGCATCGACGCACCTTTCTTCAAATATTGTTTCCTCTTCTTCTCATTTTGGTTGAAAAGAGAAAAAATAATGAACTGAAAATCTTAAAAGAGAAATTGTGCTGACACATTATTTCCTACGTATTGGCATCCATAAAAATATATTCTGATTAATTGTGTTTTTATTAATCTTGTATTTTTAGACTTATTTTGAATTTCAGTGTATAAAAATGTAAATTTTAATTTAAACAAATTATCAAATTGTTTTGAAATTGTAAACAAACAATGAAACCAAAAATATTTTAAATATTAGAAAAATTAAAAAGGTAAAAATCAACAAAAGTTGATATAAATTTACTAAGAATTTTGTGATAGTAGTATATTATAATATTTCTAATAGAATATTAACTTCAAATACTTATGCTTAAAAACATAAGAATATTTCTATCTATTAGAACAATTCTCTAAATAATTTTTAATGCTTATTTTTGATTTATTTTCAAAAGTCTACACTATATATAAAAATATTAAATGGAAGCAATAATAATTGAATAATATGTAATAAACAGATATATAAAATATATTATAAATATAAGAAAAACTGAAAAAGTAAAAATAATCTGAGACTTCCATAATCTACTCAAACTTTTTAACTGATGCAATTATATATTTTCTAACGAAATATACTTAAAATATCTATGCTTGAAGACATATAATCATTCTTCTTTTTATTAGAACTCATCTACACATTATTTTAGTGCTTATTTTTTATTTATTTTAAATAGTCTAGTCAATAAAAGTTCTTTAAAGGCCATAATAATTGAAAGTATTAAAAATGTTATGTATGCAGCAATTTACTTCTTATACATTGAAGGAGATACTAATTTTGTCATGGTAATATATAAGTCAAATATGATATAAAAAGTACCTTGTAAATATTAGCTTTAATTATTAAATTTTGGAAAAAAAAAACTATTTATCAAAGATTAAAGTTTACATGCTCCTTCAGAATCAACTTTACTATCATAATCACATTTTTCCCTGAAAAGTATCCGTATCACAAGAAATATATATCATTATAAAACGCTGCTTTTTGTTATAATTGGCAAATTATACGGCAAAATTTAAATTCCTAGTGCACTTCAGCATCCAAATAGAGTCTCGATGCTGCTATCTAGTGTGGCACAAACTAGACGTCCAAATTAACATGACCAACGGTATCTCCCCCATTGTGGTGGTCCTGAAAGAGTGGATACCATTTCTGGAGAACGCACTAGGTCTGCTCATCGGGAAGACTGATTGTGCAGCTCATAGGAAATTTTTTTAAAAAAAAGTTATAATTGATGAAGATATTTTTAAAAAAAAAACTAGATAGGACTATTTTATAATGCTGTTCATAGAATTTATTTTAAAAAAAGAATTTACATTTTACTCAAAATATTTCACCCAATCTCGTCAAAAATATTTTTAAACATTTAAAAAAATGAATAATTACAATTGACAATAAATAAATATTTTATGACTGTATGTGTTAAACAGTGAAATTTACAATATATTGAATGGTGAGTAGCAACTTCGTCAGGACTGAATATAGCAAATTGAAACTTCAAAAGTTAAAATGTCAAATTTCTTGATGCTCTTTGATGCAGCAAGACGCTTTCTTTGTTAGATAAAAAACAGTCGTAACTTGTCAAGTTTATTTATTGCTAACTGAAGTTAACACTTCACTAAAAATAAAAGAGATGTAGTTACGGAATGATAGACTATACCGAAACGTGACGAAGTGTAGTGAAAACGAATAAAGGTTTTAAAAAGAGAAACTGAAACTTTTAATGAAATAAAACCGAAAATGAACAAATACAACGAAAAAAAAGTCATCTTTTCACTTTTTTACTCGCAATTTTAACAATTTTATTTAAGACTTTTTTTTCACCAAGATGCCAGCCTACATCCAATAATAATTTTTTTTTCTTCATTTTCTATACTTTCTTTTGGCTTCTTTTTTTCTCACCATTGATTGTGGATTTTCTTTGACCGCACTGATAAGTCGAATGAACAAAGGAATTGACTATATATAAAAATAAAGCAAGAAACTTCAAATTAAGAGCGGGGAAAATCCTCTAAGAAAATAATTGAACAGAGAGGATAAATTCACCTGGGAAAAGAAAAGTGCGAGATGAAAAAAATGGTTGAAATAAAGTTCTAATCTTCTAAAAGAACTTGCCTAGCATTCGGTATTTGGACTTATAAATCAAATATTCTTGAGATAAAATTTGACAAAACAAAATTGATTAAGTGAAAGTTTTGCTTCGGATTCAATTCTGAAATAGGTAATGTTTGTAATGAAATGAAAAATTTCTTCGCTCATGAAATACAACAATTGCTGTAAACTAAATTAAATTACACAGTTCAAAAGCAATACGTTTCTGGACCGATATATTTCTAGTTTTTCTTGCTAATTAAAAAATTTAACTTATAAATACACAACAGCATATCTTAGACCAAAACCAAATATTGTTTAAAACATAAAATCTAAGCGACATATGTTATTTAATAAATTTTTGGTGAGATATCGTTATTTATAATGAAAATTCCTTTCAGAAATTTCTTCAAATTATTTTTTCATGGAACATTTCAGGGGTTATCACTTCTAATAAGGTAAGTTTTCATTTTTTTTTTTTTTTTTTTTTTTTTTTTTTTGCAATTCAATAATAGTACAATTTTACATTACATCAATAATGTATTTCTTGATCAATATTTAAGTTAAAAATGATTTCCAGAGCTAAATAAATTTACTGCTAATACCAGTAAGATAGTTTTTTTTAAAACTAATTTGCATGAGATTAAATTAATTTAATCTAATTAATTTTTAAAACTAAATTGCATGCAAACTAATTTCCTTGAATAGTGTCACTTGCTTACCAGTCACTTTTTTAAATTAAACTCTTCAACCTTTAAAAACAACTTTTCATTTCATTCCCTAAACTATACTATAATGAAATAAATAAGTTCATAATGAATAAAATTTATAATTAAGTTTGACGCTATAAAGCTAAGTTAATGAATTAAGATCTGTCACTTAACAGGCCGAGTTTTTATAGATATTGAAATAAAGATAATAGCATACAATATTAAACGATATAACAGTTCATAAAAATGAAATTAATAATATAAATTACTAAGTTTGATGCATTCAAGCTAAGTAATCAAAGTGAAATAAATCACTTGGCAAACCGACCTGTTATAGATATTTAAATGAAGTTGTATTATTAAGTATGAAACAAAACAATAACTAGTAACGTTACCGTCACAACAAGAATATGTTAATGCAAGATAGACTGTACAAAAAAATATCCAACACAATTTACGATATAAGGTACCGGTACTTTGGGTGCATCACCCGTAAAACCATTTTACCGTAAGATCTATTTATTGTACCGTAAAATCTATTTCACCGTAAAGTCAATTTTTACTATAAAATTAGAGTATTATTTATTTATTAGATTGATTCAGCGATTTTACGGTAATTATTGCTGCAGAAATTGTGATACATCAGATATCAAATTTTTTTCCATCACATGTTCCGGTAAATGTGGATTTTACGGTAATAGTAAACCGGCACCCCTTAGTAAAGTTTTATTTATTGTAATTTGATCCAAGACTTTTTTTACAGTGTACAAATACATACTAATAGAATTTAAACAAGCTCAGATAGTCAGACTTAAAATCTGGTATGTTTCAGCCTAAAGAGTTTTAAAGTCAGTTAGGTCAGCGCGTGTTAAAAATCAGGTAGTTTTCAAATTATTACCATAATATCCACATCAATGTTCGTCTGACAATTACCGTGTCAAACTTAACTATTATGAAATTAGTTTATTTAAATTTAGAATCTGGTATCCTGACGTAATGTGCTTAAACACTTCACAGTTTAAAATGTCATAAATTTAATTAAAATTAATTATTAAAGAGCTTTTTATAAATTATAAAAAAGGAATTTGAAGTTAGTTTAGAATAAAAAGAGTTTTGAAACCTATAAATTGTTACTACATAATTAAAAGTTACATATCATTCGTAAAACTATATGCATATTAATTGTCTAACTAATCAAAATGCAAAGACACTAATAAACACCAATGTAAGTTTACTTGTCTTTTTTATTTTTACGAATTTATAAATTTCAGTGATTTAGCTATGCAAGCTCTTGAATATTTAAATTTACCTTATTATTTTTAATTCCATCATTAGTTCCATCCAACAGATTACATCAGATGTATGATTCAAAATATGCTTTAGTGTTACTCGAATGATGTATTTTTGTTGGAAAACAGTTGTTTTTTTTAAAAAAGTAACAAATAGGCAGTAATATTTTTTCAAGCAAAATTTGAACATTTTAAGTATAAGAATAGTAGTGTAGGTATGTATAAGAATTGTTTAAATTTTATATGTGATTTTTCATTTCATAATGAATAACACCATGTTATATTATTTAAATTTTCCTAATTTTTACATTTAAAAATATGCATCCATTAATAAATATATGCAACTTCAATACATTTTATAATTACAAATACAAATAAAATCTTACGGTTTCCAACCGTTTTATAAAAAAATAATCAGAGAAACTTTTTTAGAATGGAACCAATTAAATGTAGATGTAGGCATATCATTGCAAATTATTCATATTTTGAATAAAAATTATTGACATCAATTTAATGTGTGTATCTAAAATATGCATAAATAAAGTCGGATCCTTATTAAAACAAAACTTAGTACCAAAAAATCTATCGTATATCGCTATTCACATTATTAACAGAAAAAAAATAAATCGTTTGAACAGAGGGGCTTTAAGAGAAGCTTAAAAATTACAAGAAAATGTATTGCAGGAAAAGAGAAAAGTTCAAAATTTTATTTTCTATAAAAAACAGAAAAATTATATTCTAGTCAAAATTGGTCAAAAAAAGGTAGTCGGGTACCTTAAAAAATTTCTTTGAAGGAAAGCTGTAAGGAATATTTCCGACTCATGACTTCCCGCGCCAACTAAAATCGCCAAGGCACCAAATGATGGACTCTCAATTAAAAATAAAAAAAAATAAATTCAAAATAAAAAACATACAGATATTTGCATAGGTGTTGCTAAGAGTTATAACCTTCAAGTCAGTTCCTTTTTTATGACATTTTCATTTCTTATTTAGTATTTGTTGGACCATTTTCGATTATTGTACCGCAGATCATCATTTAGTTTCGTATCGTTTTACAGATATGTTTGTTTTTACAGTTTACGCGTTGTGTCATTGAAACAGTTTGTCAGAATTTTAGATTATTCCACTGTTTTACATTACAAAAATGCGCTGCAAGTATGTAAAAGTAGTTTATTTATACATTTTTTAAGTCTGGGTAACAAATAAATTAAAAACTTTTCTAACAATTTATTACTTTATTTATATAATTTAGTGCATTTAAAAAAATAAATGATGAAATATATTCATTCATTATTTTATCTAGACTTTATTTGTGACCAAAACTGTTTTTAATTATTTTTAAGAGAAACTTAATTCTGAAAAAGACATCATATTCAATAATTGCATTCTATAAAATCCCACAAAAGTTTAATTTTTTACGAAACTTATCATATAAAGTATCATGCACATATATATAATTCTATTAAAACTAATTAGGTTTGCATAAACTATGCATATAGTAAAATAAAATAAAAGTATATTTTTTATTTTAAAAGTTCGCTGCATACTCAATATTAACTGATAATTTAATTCGGCCTTTAGATTCATCACTTTGTTTAATTACAAATAATTCTATCTGAATTTGCATATTGTAAGTAATTTTACGTAAATGTAAGAAATATAAGAATTACTCGTCATTTTAGCAAATTTCGAATTTATGACTGGCATTGAATATTTTAAAGTTCTAAAAGCAACGTTTAAAAGTGAAACTTAAAGTATTATAAATCAAGTGCAATTCCCATTATTTTTTTAATTAAAATGCTTTAAAGCAAGTAAAAAGTGATCTATTGTTAGTGATAAATTGCTGGCTTGCTTCAGTTTTCTAATAAAATGCAAGATAAAATTAAATTATGCAGAGAAATAATTTAGCTTGCTTTTGAAAGGAATCTTAAAAGCATTTTTAAAATCCTGAAATGCTTTGCGGTACCTCTTAAAAAACTTTTCTTGCTAATGTATTTTAAAGTAAGAGATTATTTTAACTTCTATTGTATTTTTAATACAGTTTAAATACTTCCCTTTTTTAAAGCATTTTATATTAAAAAGTTTAGCTGACACAAATATTGCTTGGCATAAAATATGTATGGCATTTTATATAATCCTTAGGTATTTAAAAGAATGCTTTAAATTGACAAGAAAACTATGAAATGGTTAATATTTTACACATTGTTTAGACATTTTGAGGAATAATCATTAAAAACTACGTATTCAATGACTTATTTAAATGAATAATTTTGTATTTAGAATACTTAGGCAATTTTTTACAATAACTAGGCAAAGTTATTATAATTTCAATATTTCGTACTTGAATTGAAATATAAAATGCATTAACATGTTGTTACACATTACAGTACTTTTAAGTAAAAGCATAATATTTCAAAAAACATTTTTTAATGTTATTTGAGATTCATTCATTGTGTTCATTAATTTGTTTAGGATTTTTTTCCTATTATCACCTTAATTTCAAAAGTGTTAAATTATTACAAGTTCAATTTCAGAACCAAACTATTTGAAATGAAAATTTTATATGCATAAGCATAAAAACTAACATAAACTCTTTCGTATCAAAACAAGTCTCAATTTCATTTAGATGCAAATGTTAATTTCTTAGAATTACAAAACACGTTACTTAAGTGTAACTATTCAATCACAATTAATTTCGTAAAGAATTTTATATTATAACGAAATATCGTTACATTAACCAAACGGAACTTTATACTATACCATAATGAATATTATATGCAGTAGAATAGTTGTTCTAAACCGTTTTTAGTGTCATTTAAATGAAATTTGTTAGCTTCAAATAGTACATATATATATATATATATATATATATATATATATATATATATATATATATATATATATATATATATATATATATATATATAAAATAAATAATCTTTAACGCTAATGCATATTGTTATTATGCGTCTCGTCTATTCAGGACTTTATTTTCATTGAAAGCAAGTTATACTTAGTACGAATCATTTTGACCTTATTTTTCAATAAAGCTTCACAGCTTCATTACATTGGAGTTATTCTTAAAGTAGAATACTCAAATATAAAAGTGTTTGTCTTTTGCTTTAATTGTGAAATCACGATAATTTTTTTTTAATTTTCGTATCACGCATTTGAGTTAAAGATTATTTATTTTATTAAAAATAATTTAATATGTTCTCCTCTTTTTATATTTATTACTATATTTGAAATTAAAAATAGAATATGTATTGGAACAAAGCAGTTCGTTCTATACTAAATATTTCAGATTTTCAATTATTTTTTTTCTTCAAACTATACTTCTGTACGAATAATAATAAAATAATCAAAACGAAAAACTTATGGTTCTTTATGATTGGATATACTGTATGAAGTTCTGGATTTAATTTCGATAAAAAGTCATGGCACTCAAGGTGATAGTACTTTTTTCCTAAAAATAATTCATTTTCAACTTAAAGTTTTACGGAACAAAAAATTTTATATTCCATGACTTCTACATTAATATTTACTCTAAAATCACCAAATTATTGCAATAAAAGAAATATTGCTGTAAGAATTAAAATGTTACAGTAAAAATCGATTTTACTGTAAAATGGATGCATTGTAGCACTCTACACCGATGCTCTGTTTTACTACTTACAGCTAAATAGCCACCATTATATTTGCTACTTTGTAACGCTACAACTTACACATGATCAACGCTACAACTTACACATGATGTTGTATCTAACGCTACAACAAGTGTATATTTTAGTGATACACATGAGTGTCAGTCAAGTTAATTCTAAAATATAATATAATGCAAGATAGAATTATAGGTCAATAGCATTTATGTACACACCAAATATCAAAATAAAATTTTTTAAATCTGTCATACGCGTGTCACCGAGAGAAGATTTAGACCGAAATAAACTGGGCAGAAAACCGAAGAGGATAGAAATTATACATTATCCAAACATTTAATAACATTATTAAACAATTAAAAAATAATTATCCTTAATACAAATATTTTTTTTTCTCCATAACGGCAGGAACTGAACTTTCGTTCTTCGCCATAGAAGATGACGGAAGTTGCTCATTTATCGTTACCCAGTGGGCACCTGTGAACCAAAGTCACGGCGGCGAGCAACGTTACCCACGCCACACTGCCACAAATACCCGTTCATAGGCTGGGCCACAATTACTCATTCACACATCAGAAGACATCACAGAGAGAGAAACATCCATGCCCAGAGCGGGATTCGAACCCGCGACCATTGGCTTCGCAGTCAGACACGCTAACCATTCGGCAGCCTGACCGGCTTCTTACAAATATATCTATCTATCTATCTATCTATCTATATATATATATATATATATATATATATATATATATATATATATATATATATATATATATATATATATATATATATAGCATAATACATAAATACAAAAAAACACGAAGAAAATAAAGAAAAACAATAAGTTTCATTTATTGCACATAAGCTGTAAGTAAATAGAACATAGTAAATGTTCTATTTCATTTGTTGTAATTTTTGTAAAAATGTTTTGAGTGCTCCTCACACTATTGTATTGATATATTTTGCTTTGGCTATATTAATACAATATTAGAAAGCGCTCTTTTTTGTAGATATAATCGTGTGGGCTGATGAAAAGATTATATCTTTTTTTTGCCGGATTTTTTTTAAAAAGAATTCTATTTTTTTTATTTTTTTTAATAATTTTCTTTTTTTCCCTTTTTTCATTTGTCTGTAATTTTCCTTTGTTTTATCTTCTTTTTGAACTTTTAACAGTGGATTTGGATTTTTAACAGTGTGATTCTTATTAATCTGTAACAGTTAATTTCGGAATAATATTCGAAACAAATAAACTTTCATTTCATTTATTCTCTCCAATTGTTTTTTCTTTTGAAAAAACCGCAGGAAAATAAAGTAAAGTGGTTTCAAAATCAAAGTACTGAATAGATTTAAACTGTGCAAGAAAAAGAAAAAAAAGTAATCATCTATGAAATTGTTATTTTGTGAACCCCAAACGAAGCTTAGTTGTACTGGATGAGTTCGTAATCTCTTCACTCTGCATGAGCTATACAATTCCAGTTCTCTTCAATATATTATGGAGAAAAATAAGAAAACTCCGGGCGCAGGTGCAACTAAAAATCTTACCACGATTTCTAGTGTTTTGTATAGGCCAGACCACATTTCATTGCAGGAATATCTTCAAATCTCCAACTTTTTTTCTCCCCTTTTCATATTTTTGTTGCTACAAATTTTATACGTTTCATAATATATTTATTTTTTCTTTCTATAACACAATCTGTGGAGATTCTTTCTCTATATCTGTTTTAAACTGGCGAGAGGGGAAAAAGTGTAGCATACTTTTTAAAAATTGAAAAACTGCATTTCTGTACCGGTTTCTTTTTAAGATAAACTAAAAGAAAAAAAAAAACGTAAAATAAAAAAAAAATATTAAACTAAGGAAACATATTCCTACTTTGACTCCTGGCAAAAAAAATTAGATGAAAAATAAACGCATAAAATATCCGAGAAATATTTTTTCTTAGATGAATATATAGGGAAGAAGCATGAAACTTAGAGATTTTAAAGCTCTAAGAACATCTTGTTTTGCCACTAAAAACGTTTACAATCCTCTTAATTATTTTTCCAATTATTATGCAAAACATATTATTAAAAAACAGTTAAAGAACAGTGGAATTATAATGTTAAAAATGAGTACTCCTTCTGACAGTAATCCTTAAATATATATATGAAGAATTTATATATAACATCTTAAGAAATAAAAAAAAAAGATATTTTAAAAATGTCTTTTCACATCAAGCTTATATTTAGTATTTTTTTTAGTTGGTTATTCTTGAAGTTTTCATAATTTCATTTGGAAAACAGCACAATATACGAAAATTCTTACTATCTACATAAAAATCTTGAAACTTTCTATATAAAAACACTTTATTAATGACTGAGAAAATGCGTCTTATCATTACTTTTTCTGAATATAATATAATATAAACACGTCTATAATCAGATCATTTTACTTAGATCAATTAATGATTATTTATTATAATTGTTAAAAAGTACAAGAAATAATAATCCATAAACTGTCACCCATATGTTAATTTTTTTTTAATAAAAATTCTATATTTCGCATTACTCCTTAATTTTTTTTTTAAATTTATTTAATTTTAAAACTTATTTCTAATGCTTTTAACAGTGAGTTTGACAAAATATCTACAGTTAATTAATGAGTCATTTAAATAACCTAAAAATAGTTTTTTATTACAAAGTTTGCTTTTATCGAAACAGTTAAAACTTTTTTAAAGAAAACTTTTCTGCGATTATGCAAATTTTATTTATAATTCCATGAAAGAAAACTATAAAAACACTACTTTAAGATTTTAATTGGGTAAATAATTAATATAAAGTTTCCAAAACCCACTTTTTTTGCAAGTAATAATTTTTAGTGAATTAATTCTAACTTATAAATTAATTTTAAGTAAATATAAATAAATAAAAAATTATATTTTCGGGAAATGGTTTACTGTTAGAAAGAGTAAATATTTGAAACAAATCAAAATTTATGTCATTATTGAAAGTTACTTATTTTTTTTAAATTTTATTACCACTCGTTTTGTATCTCGAGCTCGTCATTTTTATAGTGCAGATGTGGCTGTTCTAACCAACAGCCATAACATACGTTTTTGAACCCAGCCAAGACCATAACTCTTTAAGTATTAATTTTCAACATCATCAAGTTTTTAATTTTGAAACACTATTTTTTATCAAAGTTTTGGAAGAAAATGGAATAAATTGCAAATCTTTTTATTTTAGTTTACAGATTGAGAGTAACTGTAAAATGAAAATTAGGTATAAATTGATTAAAATGGAAATATCTCGAAAAACACGTATTAGATCTAAAAAGGTGGTTTTACGATAATTTATATAGGTATGTTTGTGTGTCACTAAATCACTTAAATATAAATGAAAAGTTCACTAATTTGGAATTTTAAATAGAAATTCATTCGTATAATTTTTTATGAGACTTCTTCAAAACATGGTGTGTGGAGAGTGAGTAGTTAACGACCATGTCAACCGTCATCTATGAAAAGGTACCCCGACATAGAGTCGAGTTAACATGTCTTATATACTAGTGAATTGTAGTTGTAATTATGTAGATACCCTACAGTACTCCCTTACCAGAATTATATCTGAGATAGAATTCGATGAACGGATACCACCAGTTGTATCATTGCTGTTTTCGTGAGAAATCGGGAGAGCTGTATTAAGATCACCGTACTTTTGCTGATCGTTAGAGCTGTATTAAGATCAAGATCGTGGTCTCTCCTGTGTTGCCTTTAACAGTCGAGTGTATACGTTGTACGTTATGAGTGATCGAAACTGAGTAGCAACAGCGCGAGGAGGTGGATAACGTAGCAGTCTCCAGTAGCAAGTCAACTTTTCATTGTGGACCATTCATCGAAGTAAACGTTTCCATATCGAAGTGGGCGTTACTGTCAAGGTAGGCGTGTTCATAATGAAGTGGGTGGTACTACCAAGGTAGGCGTGTTCACATTACGTCCGAAGGTCACCAATGTGGGGAGTAAGTAGTTATAGACCATGTCAACCTTCATCTACGAAAGGGTACCCCATCGTAGAATCGAGTTAAAATGTCTTATATACTAGTGAATTGTAGTTGTAATTATGTAGTGGTAGATACACTACATGGTGGTCACATGCTATGCCAGTGCAGTGTCATAATTAATCTTATCAAGACTCCTTTATTTCCGGAAGTTGCCACATTAAACTAGTAGATTACCATAGAAAAAAAAAACATTTTTTTTAGATATTTTTATTCAATAACATGAAGCTTTTTAAAAGAATTTAATACTTTATGAAAGAAGAGAAAAATATTTAAACGATATTAGGCTTCAAATGACCGAGTTTTGTTAGGATAAGTTTTAAGGCAATTCATATAAAAAATTCTCATTCAGTTCATTCTGATTCAGTTAAATTTCAGCGATACCTACTGAAAGTTGATGACATACGAAAAGTTATTAGTGATATATTTCACTTTATTTCAGGATCTCTTCTTAACTCCAAATTATAGTCTATAACAATGTAAAATATTTTTAATTTTTATATTTTTGGTAATTATTTTTGTTCTTTGTTTTTGCTTGTATTATCATTAGGGGCCTCGGGGCACTGTTAGTTTTGGCTTCAGCCACTAACAACAGAAAGGCTCCTGTGTGTTTGCAGACGGTGTGTCCCCTGATGAAGTGCTGTTCTGTAAACACGCAATTACATTTTATTTTTTAGATATTAAATTATTTTTATGCTATTTTAAATTATTTTTAAGTTATTTTACATTGTTTTAGTTTATAAATACAAATTTGGTTTTAGCTGCATTTTGCGTTGTTCCAGTTTGAATTGGATTAATAATTGTTTTGTGTTTTTCCTACCTCCCGTATTATAATTTTGAAATAAGTATTTGAATTGTTTTTGGGCTCCAAATTATAGTTTAATTTTTCATTAACTAAGAAAAATTAAATTAAATGAAAACTTGCGAAGTTCATTAAATATATTCCCTAGACTTAAATAAAATATACCAGATATAATAAATTAATATCCCATGTATTTAATGATTTATTCTTAACTATTGTAAAGCTTTAAATTTCCACCAAGTATAGTTATCCGACAATTTGTATGCTTTATAATAAATATTTATACATTATTTTAACCAATGTCAAATAAATACTAATCAGCTACGAAAGTATTACTAACAAATTCTTAAATCATTGCTTTTTAGATACTATTTTTAAACAATATAAAATGTCTTTGAAGTCATATCCGGTTTGAAAGCCAGAACGAAATGAATCCAAAATCTGTGAACTGTCGACGCAGAAAGACAGTTTAATTCGTGCGACATCTACGGTAAATTGCTGGTACAGGCAGTTCGCATCGCTTGGTCCAAATTTATCCTCCACCCCGTAGAAAATGCCTCCGGAACACGCAAAGGGTGGAAATTCGGAGATCCCGAAATCAGGATCGATTAAACTAAAAGGGGTTGATGGGCGGAGCGTAAGTCCAGATTCTGGTCTGTTGTGATGCGGGTAGATAAATTATCGCTTGCGTTAAGTCGCATCTTAAAATCCTTAATGTTGGAGTCGTTAGTGGTCTCTGAACTTATTTGCTTCATTGAATTAATATTAACTTCAATTGGAATTTCTTTGTAAATCGTTTGGTTCTAATAAGATGTTGTTGGCAGGAATTGCCTTCTCTCTTCGATTCCATTTATTTAATGTGGCAAAATTTTTACATATTCTTAGAATAAATGGAAATCTAAAAATAAAGGGCATTTCTTTCAAATTATTCCATTCAATAGTAAAGCTAGAATATAACTAGCCAAATGTATGTTTTTGATAAGTACTATATATTAGAGACAAACTATGTTTATGTATAGATTTCTTTTGTCTTGTATGTAATTTATTTAATATCTCACACTTTAAAAAAAAATCATATTCATTAAATAACTTATTTAATTACGTATCAAAAGTGATATTATCATGTATGTAATAAACTATAGTTTTCAATAAATTGAACAACATAAGGTAAAATCACCCTAAAAATATTACTTTTTGCAAATAATGAAAATAATTATTACAAAAATGATATTTTTAGTGTAGATGTGACTAAACAAGAGGTAAAAATAAAACAAAAGTGAATCATATATTTAATCTGTCACACTGATCAAACATTGTTCATAAGTGATTTTGTTTTTTTATTACTTTTCTGCTGCATATTTTGCATTATTAAAATTACTAATAGTTTTAATGTAAATTAAACGTCAAATAACGAGAAAATGTATTGAAGCATATAAAATGAAAATATTATGCGCTGTTAATTTTTTTCATGTACATTTAAATATTTTAAGTCTCACTTTAGTCGTCATGGATATTGTAAAGTGTGAAAAAAGTCGTTATATTGTAAAGTATGAAAACAGTAAAAGCAGAAAATACAACGTTTATCTGAATCAGACTGCATTTTTTACTTCTTATTAACAAATTATATGTTTCATATACTTTCATATCATTGCATGTCATAACATTGTTTTCATATCATTGTATGCTCACGAACTAATACCAAATATTTAACATCAAAATAACGCAAATAATAAAACCTATTACATACTAAATTAAAACTATTGTACTTTATTAGTAATTACTTAAAAATTTGGTTTTAGAAACAAAGATTGTAATATATTTAATTTCTGTAAATTATTAAAAATTCTTTTGAACAATATCCACATTTTTATTTAAGTATTTTGAGACATCTGCATGTCATTTTGACCATTTTTTGTTCAGAATGTTTTGAAGGGTACACTCGGAGATAAATTGCTTAAAATTAAATAACATATATTAAAATACAGCAAAACTGATTTTAAGAATTACATTATTTTTTACATTATACATTACATGTATACATTATTACTGGTTTATTTTTAATTACGTGGAATTTCAATGTAACATATTCAGAACAGGCGAATAGAGGAGGAAACTCTTCTCCATGTCACAACGCTCTTAGAGCGCGTACTCAGGTACTTTTTTAATACTAATTTCATTTTAAAAGTTATATAAAATCATTACTACAATTACATATGCTAAGATTTTCAGTTTATAATAATTGACAATATCTAGATATATTCTAATAAAATGTCCACGATATAAAGAAAAAATCACGAAACGTACAAAATATTATATAGAAAACTCCCAAGTACAAACAACTAATCTACACCCATATAAATCAATTAGCATGCGACACTTTTCAACACGTGAAGAATTTCACGTGTTGAAAAGTGTCGTGTGTGTGTTCACGTGTTGAAAGGAATGGAGGAAATATTGTGGTTTCAACGGTAGGACTCGAATTGCAGTTCTGAAGGTCATGAGATTGACAGATAAGCCCGCTCGACTATGATATGTACGCATTTGCGAAGAACTAAGTAGCTTTATTTGGTAGATCTAGTTGGTGCAATAAAATTCTGGTTGTTTAACCGTATTAGATGAAAGCAGTTAATAAACAGTTTTTCACAGTACTCAACAGTTAGATTACCATTTTATTTGTGGTTATTTGATTAAATATGGTAAAATAACCATTCAATAAATTGTTATTTAACCATTTTTTCCTAGAAATTTCTAACAGTGCATTAAAATTCGGGAATGACTAACTTAACTTAAAAAAAAAAAAAACTATTATATATATTTATTTAAAAGAAAGGTCCGTTAGATTTATTTAACAAAAATACTATACGAACGAAGAATTTTTCATATATTTTTTTTATTTTTTTAAAGTAAAGCTAGGTTGAATAATTGTGTCCTTCGCATATGTTTGCTTAGAAAAATTTCAAATATTTTCAAACAGTATCTGAATTTATTTATTTGATTTTTCTTCTGTGTCTTCGTACGATGCAATAACACCGAATTTCTAAATAGAAAAGGTTTAAAAGTTGAGACAGAAAAAAAATTCAATTCTCAAAAATAAATAGTATATACACTAGGCAAGGAATAAATTCAAGCGAATTTATTGCATACATTTCATTTCTTCTGTTTTTGAGCAAAAGATTTCGAATTCGATTTTGTTTCTAATCCTTGTTTTAAAATTGAAATCACGTTATTGATTCATGTTCCCGCAATAGAATTTCAAAATTTTGTAGAAACAATATCTTGAAATTGCAGTCTAATAATTATCTTACCTTATGGATATAAATTATCTTACCTTATGGATATAAATGATACTCTTATGGATATAAATGAAATCATATTAATAGAAAGAAAGTGTCATTATAATTTTGAATATTCTATTCCAATTAATGTATTTAGCTTTATTTAAAATCACTCAAGAATCAATACATTAATTTACTCAGGCAATAAATATAAAAATCTGATTTAGGAATTTTGTACAAAAAAAAATAATAAACAAAAAAGGAGTTTATGTGAAGTATTGCATAGAATCAGTTTCTGGTAAAGTTTCAATAAAATATCGTCATCAAGTATAGAATCAAAACAAAAACTGGCTATTTGAAATAGTTGTAAGTGCTGAATTTATTATTTCATCAACAATATGGATATATTTTAATTTTATAAAAAGCATATTTGAAGTTATTATTATTATTTTTATCAAAAAGTTGTGAAATTTAGGAGCTGCATGTATATGCAGATTCACTCAATTATCAATTTCAGAAAAAAAAGACCTCGAATTGAAAATTATCCAAAAAATAGTATATTATGCATAGTCAAAGATACAATATACAGTTTGCAAAGAAACAACACCACGTTGTACTTTGAACAGATCGTTTTAGCTTTAAAAATATATTTTGAAATAAATTGGTAAGATTTGTTTAAGTAATATGCATTATACATAAACGTATAATGTTTCTTCAACATTAAAATAATTAAAAATGTTTCTATTGTACAAAAAAAATCTCTTATACTGTATAGTAATGTTATAATTCTCTACAGAAAAATATATGTATGACAAATATGAAAATTTTAAAATTTATATTAAATTAGATATAATTTTAAACATTAGATCTCAAATTTATTTTATTTCAACAGGTCTCTTATAAACACTTTAATAAGCCTCTAATAAACACTTTATAAGCACTAAAGTCCAAATTACAAAATACCGTTAAATATTAAGTAAATTAAAAAGTTTTTTTTTTCCTTCTTAGTATTATTACATTTTTCTCTAAATTATAAACATACACTAGAAAACTCTGTTTTCTATTGCTAATGTTGAACCATAAAATAATAAAAGAAGAATTATTTAATACTGCGCAAGGTCAAAGGGCCCATTTCTTTCAAATCGACATCCCCATCACTTTATAACTCTAAATTGAAATTTCTAAATTATTTACGCATAATTCTTACCGAAGTTCGCAGTATATGTTTGATCTGTAGATTTATTCCCGTAAGAAAATGATAAGGATATTTTATTTGTATCGGTTAAAACAAAACTAACTTAAAATTTTTTAAAAATTCTTACGTTAGGTTGTTGTATAAAGAAATATTTTAGAAATATTCTACCTTATCTGTTGCCTAAATTTCTTGATCAAATAGCGAAATTTCTTCATCTCTTCATGTGTACATCTCATTAGTTACGAAAAGTATGATTCCGTCTTAAAATAAATTTTATTAAAGAATGCTATGCTTTCAGAATTAAAAAAAAAAAAAAACTATTTTGAAAACTAAGGCAGAAAGCGCTCAATTTAGTCAAATATTTGTCTTTCATAGAAAGCAAGAAACAGTTCTATTAACAGTTCTCGTTTCCCCACAACTGTTTGCTTTGGAAACGGTAACCAAATTTCGTCTGAACAAACCTTTTTAAAATGAGAAAAACCGAATTCCTCTCCCTATATTTGAGATAATACTATATAAGCAACTTTAGCTTCACGGTTGCCTTCTTAGAAAATAAGAAAAAAAAAATAAAGAAAGATTATTTTCTGGAAAAGACGCCAATTTTCTCGCCAAACGCAATGTATTGAATTTCATTCCCCTAGAATAAGGATTATTTTGGAAACTGAATTTAATTGGAAATTAATTTGCTTTCGAATGCATGCAGGGTTTCCCGGATTTGTTAATTGGTTTGCTTAATTGCCGGGAAAGAATCTGGTTCGTGTACTGAATTTAATTGTGAAAAGGCTTATGCAGAAACAAAAACTGTATCTAACCACTGTGTAAAGTAACAAAAGCGATTTGATTCCTAGTGAAACTCGAGGATCAATTAAACGTTCAATTAAAATATAAAATTAATCATTTGGGAAGCATTATCAGGTTTCCAATGCGTACACCAGATAGAAAATTTCCGCTAAATGAATAATTATTTCAATAGAATTATCTTAATGATAACTAAAAAAAAATATTAAATCCTTTGCGGATTTTATTATTCAAATTCATAAATTTCACTTTAATTTTACGCTTTCATTCATTTCTATCATTCGCTTTACAATTAGTTGAGCTATAATGTAACTTAATCCAACCATTTATTCGTGGAATGGATTATCACATTAAGGAAAAAAGTTTATTTTTCAAAGAATTAAGATTATACTCTTCAGTTCAATAATTTTTTAAAATATGAAAAAGCATTTTTATTTTGAACTTCTGGATCGAGCTTTGAGAAAAGTAGCCTTCGTGGAGGGCTATTTAATAGAAATAACCCACAAATGCGTTACAGGGAGAGGAAAACCGTGAAAGCCTCCCTCGGTTAAAATTATGGTAAGGAGATTACTTGTCTAATTATTATTTGTCTAACATTGATGATGTCTTACGTCAACATTGCTGGAAAATGCGATACGGAAGCAGAACTCGCTTCTACAATCCAGCTCTGGAATTAGAAGTTTGGGCATCTCATTGGGAGGCGAACGCGCAATCTTCTGAGCCACCTCGGCTCTACTTACATGTGTTATAGAACATACATTTGCTATATATTCGTCTATATAGCAAAATTTGCTATATATATATGCTATATTTGCTATATATAACTTAATTTAAAGTTATGGAATTTTTCAAGAACTCCAAAAAGAAATTGGCAATGCAATATTTCTATTTAATTATATAAAAATTTTTGAACTAAAACTCAGCTCCAAATTTAAAATATGTATAATGTAAAATTTAAAATATGTAATAATTGATTTTTAAATTTTAGTTATATTAACCTTATTGTTTAGTATTTTTCATAAGCTGTGATTTCATGCTTTAACTATCTAGTTAAACTGGGAGAAATACACTTATCCTCAAAACGAGTTGTTCTTAGTATATTTATATTTTTGTTCATTAATCTAATTTTTGCATATTTATTAATTAATTTTTGCATAATTTTTGCATAGTTTTTATGAACATAGAAGATTTTTTTTTTTTAATTAGGAAATGGATAAGGAAAATGGACATTATTTAATAATGAAAATGGTGACTACCAATGTCTTATAGTCTGGTTTAAAAAATTCACAATTAAGGCTCATTTTTTATTTATTTTTATATTCCTGTTTAAACAAACAGAATGCATAAGTTTGAACATTTCTGCCCATTTATTTTACCAAATGTAATTCATTTATAATTTTATATTCGTATGTTTCTGTTTTATGTTTAATTTAAAAATTAAATATAAATAATATTTGATAAATCAATATATCTTCAATATTGGTATTGAATATCAATCATATTCAAGTATCAATGGATTTCAGCATGAAGTCGATAGTCGTTCCTGTAACTCTCAGTTATCGGGCATGGTTTTCTTACGCTGGATCAAATTTAATTGGTTTAGTTTAGAACCTTCAAATGACAACACGCGTGGTAGTCGAATCTGATTGCCTGCTGAATGAATGGCAAACATAGTTGGTTTGGAGTTTAAAATTTATTCGAATTTAAATCAGCTGATAATCAAAAGGCTATCTGGAAATTCACAATAAAAGAGAAATTATTGCTAAGTAATAAATTAAATTAATATCCGCAATAAAGTTTTATTTTTGAAACATGTTTCAGATTCAAATAATACATAATAACATAATATAATAAGATCTATCCTTCTATTAATTTCAAAGAACCCTTTTCCGTGGTACCACGTTACATGCAACTCAACTCAGCTTTCTTTGACACGTTTTCTGTTTTATTGGTCTGAAATATTCCTTTAGACATTTTAGGTATTTCTTACTTTTCTCCTCATACTTTCATATTAACCATGCGCATATTAGACGTAAATAAATACACTTTTTAAAATAAATTTCTACTACTAAATATCTTAAAACTACTCTACATCTACATAAAAAATTATGAGAGCATAATAACAAGGGCATCTTTAAATTAAACATTTTATAGAAATTCGATTATTATATAAACTAGAGCATATATTCTTAAACTAACCCGATAATCATAACTGTCAAAACCACAAAACAGAATTTCCATATAAAACTTGCGTTTTCCGCCGCGAAATTTCCTTCCATAAGTACTAAAGAAAGTCATACGACATGAAAGCCAAGATATTTCAATATCGGAAGCGGAAGAGATGCAAGCGAAACTATTGGAAACGTTAAGGGATGAACTAATTACAATCTCATTAAGGCTATCGACATTAAAATATGCAGAGCAAGTTAAGTTGTAGGAGCAACATACGGCCCATAGGAAATCTTAATTCTGTTTTCCTATAGATCTTCACCGGGAAATTGCGATGCACGTCAGTGTTTGATGTTCCAACCGCAAAGTTTTCTATTTCATGATTTCCCACAAACTTGCGCTGTGTGCGCGGAACTAAGCAGGTACTTATTGATTTGTCAAACAGAAGGTTTAAGCCACTCCTTATAATGTGGTTTGCAATGATTTCTATGGATATTTATGAATGTTTAAATTTATGAGTTTAAATATATTATAGTATATTAAGTGAGATCTTTGCTTTGGTTTGTTTCAATATCTGAAAGTGTTATTTTGATAAATAGTAATTGCGAATCAAAAATATTGTTTTTAATAAACTTTTTTTAAGCTATAAACCGACTCTTATTATTTGTATGCTTTAAATTAATCTCGACAAATCAATTTATTTATGCAATAGGAAAGAAATTGTTTTTCAAATTTAAAGGCAAATTCAAGTAAAGTATTTATTGAGTATTTTAAATCTGATTCAATGAACATATTTTAAATGCTTTTCAAAAGATTTAAGCAGATGGCACAGCATACTGCTTAATAATAAACATAATATATTTATAAATTTTTTAAAAATTTTTAAACATTCAACGCACGCACTCTTTGAAATTCAATGTCGTATGACTGTTACCCATAATTAAATTAATTAGAAGTAGTAGATAACATGATATGTTTCATCTTAGATGTTCTACTGAGACATCACAACTCATAACCTTTGATATTTGATTGTTGGGTTACATTACACAATGGCAAATATGTTTATACTCTTAATAATCATCACGTGATAGCTAGAGAGTATTTCAAGTGAGCCATTTAATAAACAGAGTTTAAATATTTTTCACAAAAAATTCAATAGATGCTGCAACATATCACTTAAAAAGGGATAAAAAAATTGAAGATGTTTATTACTTTATTATTCTTTGTCTAAAAGTTTTTATAAATATTCATTAGAATATAGTTAAAGCAAGAGTTTTTTTTTATAAGTATATATGACATAGAAACTAACAATAAATGAATTTTGAAAAATAAATTAGTAAAGAGAAGGTCAATTTTTTTTTAAATCGATGATTTCCTTAAATTTAGATGGTGATGTTACAGGTAAATATTATTAATTTAAGTTCTCCATTAAAATTTTGATTTCCATGTCTTAAATAATAAAATTAAGTAATTAAAATGTTATATTAATAAATAAGAAATTGAATAGTAAAATCTATACGATATTTACAACATACAGGTAAGCATATCTAATTATATATATATATTTTTTTTTTATTTCAAATTTTAGAATATTATCATTATCAGAAAGAAAATTCATTACTAATTTGGTTTTAAGTTTATGGTTAGTTATGAAATGTTTTTGCCAGGTTGGTAAATTAGTAACATTCGATGCACGAGTATGCCATGAGGCTGTATAGATGCATTCAGTAAGATAGTGTTCTGGAGTGCCCAGAAGGCCGCTTGTACAGTGATCATTATCTGAGATGTTTAGATATTTAAAATAGCATGGAAAAGGACCATGCCCAGTTAAAAACCAGATTTCTTGTTTTGATGGTATCGTTTTAAAATTATCTACTTTATTAATAATTGTATGTAATATTCTTTCCTTATCTGAATTGTTCCTTGTGATAAAGAGTTCCGAAGTTGATTCTTGAGATGTGAGATCGGGAAGGGATATAAGTTATTTTTTTGTTTAGTTGTGGACAATTTAGCTAGGGCGTCTGCATTTTCATTACTTGTTCTCGTCATGTGATTTAACCCATGAGATAAATATATTTGTATTAAGGAGTAATTTTTTTATTTTAGCCGAGAGTGAATTTTTCGTGCCTGGGTTGATTAGAGAGTATAGTACCGATTTAGAATTCGAGCAAATTGTATATTTTTCAGATGCCGTACATGAAGTTTGTGATTTGATGAATCTAATGCATTCTAAAATAACAAGTTGTTCAGCTTGGGAGACTGAGTTGTTATTATTAATTGTGTAATGATTAAAGTGATTTATGTTGAAGAATGCAAAACCACTTCCATTGTTTTTGAACCGTCTGTGAAAAAATTGTATGGATCAAAGTGATTAAAATTTTTATTTTCTGATAAACTGATTAAATTAGTGATAGACTGAGAAGAGGGAAAAATCGGTATTGTTTATTTTTCCTCGTAAGTACGGTATTGATAATTTATATTCTTAGAGGAAATGCCTTTTTTGAGTCGAGTTATGATTATTGAACACGATAACGACGCAATCTGTTCTGAGAGAGGTGGGAATCCGGCTAAGACTTGTAGAGCAGCTGTGGGAGTATAGTGGTAGGATCTTGTGATATTCAGAAGAAATTTCCTTTGGATTGAGTCTAAAGTTCTTGAGATTATAGGTGAGATTTTTTGTGACCATGCACATGAACCGTCGGCTAAGGAAGGGATTATTACAGTTTTATATATGAGTTTACGAACTTGCTGGTTTATAACACAGGGTTTTTGTATTAATTTTATAAGGAGAAGTGAGTATTCGGTTTGATTTCTCCTTCAGGACTTTAACATGTGGACCCCAGTTAAGATTCCTATCCAATATTACCCCCAAAATATCTGAAATGTTTCTTTTGTGAGATTTTCTGATTGTTTATTTAAAAGATTGGACCCCTGCTTCAGTTGGAGAAATGGATGAAAACATATTTGTCTTTTAATAAATTGAGATTATTGCTTGCTTGCCAATTTAGAATAATATTGAGTGTATTGTTACTTTTACTCCAACTTTTTTTTCTTTCCTCCAAGCCATGAGCATGTACCTAGGTTATACAAAACCCTGAACCATAAAGCCCAATACTTGGGCACTAGTCCAACTCCACCCCAGCCAAGGAACGGGCCCTTATACCCCAACTATACACATATAAAATTTTTATGGCCGTGATAGCCTGGTTGGTTGGACTTTTGACCCATGTGCAAGGGGTCGTGAGTTTGATTCCCGCCAGTTTGAAGACTACCCGTGTAGTAAATGGTGACTGGTGAGCGTTAAATTTGTCGGATCAAAAAGTCAACCATGTTCCCATAACAAATTATACTTCTCGGGCCACTGTATTGGAGATTGATTGTTCTCTGGCTCAGGTCAAAATTACGATCTGTGAAGGAATGAATGTATGAATTTGTGGCTGTGACTGAAGTCGTATTTTTGGCCATAGATGGAGCCACTGAAAAACAAGAAACGTACCCTTATCCTTACATTTGCTTGGTTTGAATAAGCAGGCCTGCTGGCATTTGCGAGTGGCATTAGAAACAACATCAGCAACATAATATATACAATTATTTCGTAGCGACAGTGAAGTTAGCAGGCGGCGGTCACTTATAGTCAGAAAAGCATAAGATCAGCACTCAGTGATGTTGCTTTTAGTTCAGTTGGGGGCTCATCTTGAGTTTGCTAAACAGTATTTTGATTGCACTAAGGAATAGCGTATGGTTTGAAATTTTCTCGTACAATAAGGTATGGTAATGCTAAATGTTTAAATAAACTTTGTGCAATTTCAAATGCTTATCATCCCACCTTTCATCGCTGTTATTGTGTGATACATCACCGCTCATGGAAAATATATACTTTCAGTCGGCTTCTTCATTTCGAATGACACTATATTATAAAAATTACAAATATCAAGAAAAAAAGAAAAGAAAAAAAAGAAAAGAAAAAAAACAAGGCGTACAATAAGTATAATTTATTTCCTATTTCAGATTATTATGTTTAATATTATTTTTTTGTTATCACTTTCTTCTAAATATCGTAATTTGTGAGTTATTTTCTCATTGTAATCTTACTCACACTTCTAAACTTATCCGTCTATGTTCTAGTAAACGTTTATATGTCTTAACTTACCTTTAAAAAATATTAAATTATTAAAACAATAAACTTAAATTTCAATTTCTAATTCAGAAGATGAATTATTTAAACACATGTCGCTGAAGAAATTAAAAGTTCTATCAAATTCATGCATCATAAAAATTCATTACAATGGTTTTAACATATTTTACTGGCATGATTTGCTTGTTGAAAAACCTGAATAGTAAAAAAGACAATAAAGCGCAAAAACATATATTGTTTTGAATAACATAAAAATTTGAATGCATAAGATACACCATATTTAAATCAGTTTGATATATATTAACTTATTATTATAATGAACTTATTAAACAATTTCTAAGTGTTTCCTTTGCATATTAATGAAGACAAAAAATAAACTCTCCGTAATGAATGAATACGTGGTGAGAAATCTAAATTTATGTTTCGATTTGCGGTAATAGTGAAATATGTTTAACCTTTGAAGATTAAGGTCTATATTTCCAAATATTCCCGCATGATTATTTCAATTATTTTTAAGGGATCTTTGTCTTCAAATAACTGGTTCTCTCATCTCAGTTTTCATTATTTCATAGTCAGTCTCTTTGTTAGAGATTTTACATTTCTTTGAATTTAAAATTTCAATTTATCAGAATTTGCAGGTTTGGTTATTTTTATTTATTTTGTATATGAGTTTTAAATTTTTCATTCTTTTCCCCCATATTTTATAAGTTTTATGTTTTTAATATATTACGTTTTGTTTACTTGAATTTTAGTTCATTTTTCACTTTCTACGGCATTAGACTTTCTACGGTATCTGTCACGATCGAGTTTAAGTTAGATATTCCATTAAGAAGTTAAATCTCTATATATCTCAAATTCAATAATTTAAGTTTAAAACTAAATAATTTAAAAGTTAAAGATTCAGATATTTAAAGTTACTTTAAATGAATTGATTAATATTATTGATTAACTGAATATCTGAAGTACATGCGTTTTTACACGCAAAATTAATTTTCTCTAAAAAGAAACCATAATATAAGTCGGTTTTTCCACATTTAAAAAGTTAGTAGTTTAAATTAATCAAATACAGTACATTAATTCTAAATAAACAATTAATTCCACTACAGTATAAAATGAAATTATTTTCTTTACACTTTTATTAAATATTGATCAATAATTACAAGTTTTGAGTTCATGACTTCCAATGAATTTATGTTTAATTTGAAACAAAATTATTATTTTTTAAAGTATTTTTCTTCAAAATACTATTACCTGCATGTTTGCAAATCATATTAAGTTATTTAAGTTTATTTCTATAGCAAAGTTAAGGAACTATAAGTCTAGTATGAATAAGATATCTAAATATTAATGAAAAATATACAAATTTAACAGCAGCAGTAAATGTGAAAGCTACAGAATCATTTTTAATGAATTTATATTTTAATTGATTCAAAAATTTTCTACATCCATATTTTCATCCTTCATTAAGTGCAACAACTCAACTTAATGTAAATATAATTGAATATTTAACCAATTAAAACTTAATTAAAACATTTTGGAAGATAAGTGAAAAACGTATTTAAAAAACAGTTGTTCAAATCCATTTGTAAAATGAAAAGAATGAAAAAATAAGGAAAGGAAAATTTTGCAAAAACATTAATTAAAAGGGAAAATAATTGTCATTTCATTACAGAAATTCATTAAAAGTATCTCGATAAACTGAATGCTGAAGACGTTTCTGTAAGTAAGTGTTTTAAAATTCAATGAAGAAGTTTAGTTTTTTAAAACTGTGGTGCAAAACAAACTTAACAATTCAATTAAGAATATATATATATGTATATATATATATATATATATATATATATATATATATATATATATATATATATATATATATATATATATATATATATATATATATATATATATATATATATATATATATATATATATATATATATATAACTAATAAATTACTAATGGAAAATAATGTTTTTGAAGACACTATGTCAAAAAATGCAGCGATAGATTTGAAACTTGTTGTAGCTATTTTGGTTATTATATGCAATAGTCATACAAAATTTCGTAATCCTAACATAAATAATTCCGCAGATATGGACATTTTTATCAAATTGAATTTTTTTTAATGCTTTTTTTGCTGCAACTTTAAAAATGTTCAATAAAATTATACAAAAATTTCAAAGCAATTTAAAATTCAATTATAAAATTTTTGTATTAAAATTTGAGAAAAGTCCGTTTACAACTGCCTAAGACAGGAGTAATTATACTGGTTCTTTTATACTGCTCATCAGCGAGAAAAAAAAATTTCTTCTTAATTTTGCAGTGAATCGTATTTAACAACTAATTGAAAAGATCCGATCAGAATATCTTAAAAATTCAAAAAGTTTCAAGGAATTTTCAAAGTAGTTTTCTTACTTTATAAAACAAAGCTCCAAATCATAAGGAGTTTTCTACGGGAGTTATTGTGTATAAGACAAAATTTAATAACAAAAGTTACTACTTGATATTAAATGTTTCAACACAAAAAAAAATGATTTAATAAGGAAAGAAAACAGGCAAGAAAAAGATACTTCTATGAGGAAGATCCCCAACAATGCCAGAGACATTTTTATAAAACTTGTTTAAAAGTATAAAATGAAATATATGAAGAAAACCCCTTATCATTTTTTGCATTTCTTTAAAATGCATGAAAGCTATTTAGAAAATTGCTTCAAACTTTTTTAAATTTGAAAATATTCAAATCGGTGTTTTTTTTTATTTGTTGCCAAACACAGTTCACGACAAAATTAAGGAAGAAAAAAAAAACATTTTCACGTGCATGAGCAGTATAAAAGAACTAGTTTAATTACTTATATCTTGCCCAGTTTTGAACAAATGTTTCTCTAATTTTAAGGAAAAAAATTCTAATTAATTTTAAAAGGTTCTGAAAACTTCGTTTAGTACTATTGAGTATTTTTAAAGAAGTTATAGCCAAAAAAAATAATAAATAACGTAAGGCAGAAAAATTCTTTTTTTTTTTTCTAAAAATGTCCATACTTTCATAAGTATTTAAGCTAGGCTTACGGAAATTTGCGTAAATTATTGCATCCAATAAGCAAAATAGCTGTCAAAAATTACAAATCAATTGCTACATTTTGTGGTAAAAGTAATTTTGTAGTAAAAATAACTTGTTTTCAATACGCTTGAAATTTACCTGAAAAAAACTACAGAATATCTGAGCAAACTTTCATGATTATTTTTAAAATATGAGTGAAATTGTTTTTCTTTTACGTATATATTATATGAATTAAAAAATTACTGTTAAGTTAAATAAATAAAATGTATATTATTTTCGCTAGGAAAATATCACGAAAACATATTAATGTGTTGAATAAATAATTGTAACAAATTTATAAGTCTCTGTAAAGCAAATAATGTGAACAAACCATCCTGAAAAATTAGAATTTGCATGAGTGCAGCAAATATTCCAGTTGATACAAATTATTTTTTGATTATTTGATTTTATAAATATTTGTAAAATCAAAAAGCTGTACACTCAAGGTTAAAATTTATTTTTATTAAATAAAATCCTATTTTTTTAACCCAAAAGTTATTCTTTTTTCTAAAAAAAAAATATATATATATATTTAACGTATTTTATAGAGAAAAGCAATTTCGTGCCTTTTGGGTCCAGTATACGTTCTCGCGTAATAAAATTGAGGATGCCTTTTTGCAGGGTAATGTAATTTAGAAATTTTAGACTTTATAATTTAGATTTTTTATAAAAAATAATAGTTTATAATTCATTAGATGTACTATAATGTTAATGGAAAAATATTAAAATAAATTAATATTATTTATTGACTTGTAATTCATATATAATTATTTTTAAACATAATTCAATAACAGTTATTATAATTCAAGTTACTGTAGAGCAGTTAAATAATGGTTTAGATTCTATTAATAAGAGTTTAAATTTAATTCCATTTTGTTCCCAGTAGTACAATAAAGGTGCACTACACTCGTAATGTACATTATTATTCTATGTTTTCTAGAAATTTTTTTAACATTTCAGTT
This sequence comes from Parasteatoda lunata, assembly GCA_949128135.1. Classification (NCBI taxonomy): domain Eukaryota; kingdom Metazoa; phylum Arthropoda; class Arachnida; order Araneae; family Theridiidae; genus Parasteatoda; species Parasteatoda lunata. Next base: position 44,891,654 of record OX421975.1, read on the forward strand.
TCACAAAATAGATAATTTTGTCTCTTTTCCCTCATTTATTCTCATTTAAACTTAAAATAACTCACACTCATAGTTAATCAACATACTTAAATGATATATTTCAAATGTACCATTCGTAAACTCTGAGGAATTTGAAGCTGTCACATCTATAAAATTTTATTTTAGAATAATTGAAACAAATGAGTAGTCAGAGTAAAATTAAGAAATTTTGGCTAAGATTAAATACGTCAAGAATATCCGTTCCTATTATTTCTCACAACGAAACAATTAAGCGATAACATTTTGGAGTGGAATGTGCCTCCTGAGAAATGTGCAAGAATTTCTCGATTTTTCAGAGGTCATTTGAGAGGAATATTAAGCAGTAAAATATCATTTAAAAAGCATGAGTATTCTTTTTTTTCTCTCAATAGAATAGTGTTATTCCATTAGCACTTAAAAAGATTACCGCCTCAAAGCTTCAATTATAAATCCAAACTAGATTTGCATTTTTTTAATAATTAAACGTCATTAACATTACTGGGGTTCGGAGAACCAACGCATTTAGCCTAATGGAAGAGAAATTAAAATTGATTGATTTAAAATGTGAATTTTGAATCAGAGTCGTTAAATACAAGAGGAAAATATAAATGTTCGATTTGCATGTGCTTATTTTTATCTCTTGAATGCTAAATTTAGCTATCTATTTTTTTATTTGTTTCTGAAAAAAAATTGATTTACTTTAAATGTTTATATTATCTTAAAATACTACAATGAATAAATATTTTAGTTACGAAATAATACATAAAATTTAAATTATATAAATGTTTTTTAAACTACTGGAAATGAAAAAAAATATGTCTTGCAAATTTTGGAATGTATAAAAATAAAATAAAATTGTTTGCTTTAAATTTTTCTTTACATTTTTATTACCGTGAAATGAAAATAATGAACTAATTGAATTTATTAATTTTGATTTTATATGATAAACATTGCTCGATAGAAATACTCCAAGCTTAATGTAGTGGCTTGCAACATATTTTTCTAGATCCTGGAGCATTATTTAAACTGGTAATCACGATAAAGAAGAAATTATTGCTGGAAAAAATTTTTTTTTGAAAATTAGTTTTAAATAAATTAAAAAGCATTTTTTTGTAAATTTTGTCAGAAGAATAAATGATTAGATGATTAAAAAAATTTTTAAAAGGTCTACAACAAAATGTTATTTAAAAGGTAGTAAATTAAAACTTAGACACGCGGAAATTTTGCGCATAAGAGAACTTAAATTATTATTATCACCAATTAGTTAATTTATTTTTAAAAAGAATTATTAATTAAAAAGGCTTCTTGGACATAAGTAAATATCAACTCCAAAATACAATTTCACTGTGGATTTATTCTAACACATAAATTAAAGGCATATAGTTTTTTTTACTATGAGTAAGTATAGTGTAAATTTACAAAACGTTACAAGTTCAATAGTGGCACATGTTTTACTTTAAGCACATTAAAGCAATGATAAATATAAATAAATAAATATATTCAAACTCAAACCTACTAGCACATATTAAAGAGTCAAGTGCAATAAAAAAAATATGTGTGATTTAATTTTAATACATAGCTATGCCTATGCATTATTAGGACTAAATGTATGCAAATATAAGTAAAAGTATGCATGTAGATTACAAATATGCATATAATAATATTAGAAAATTTGCATGGAAAAAACCTATGGTCAAAAATTCCAAAATATGGTGAATTTTAAAGCTTTTTTGCTACTTCGGGAATTTTCAATAACACTGTAATTTTTACCAAAGCACTTTGGTAATAATTAAAGTAAAATTAGGCAAGGCACATATGTGTCGAAATTTGGTAAATGTGATAATTTTATCAAGATTTTTACATGACAAAAAATCATATATTCGGTAAAATTTAACATTAACTCTTGTATTTTTTATTAAATGTGTAGCAATTTTATTATTTTAGTATATACCAGCCATTTTTTGAAATAAAACTATTATATGGAATTTTAATTGTTGTATTCTTTAATTGGTGCATTGGTGCCATTATGATTTATGTTAAGCATGCCTTGGGAACGCAGTATGGTGTAATTCACGAATTTCATTTTTCACTGGAAGCAAATTCTGAATGAATTTAAAGATCTTTGCCTGAAGAAAGCAACGACAATCAAAATATTTTTTGCTAAATTACTTGTATACTACACTCTAGTAATAGAAATGCATATGTATCTACGGGCTTTTGAGTGTTATTTTAAATTGAAGTTATGAAAATTGCCTTTTTTTTCAATATTTTTTGTTAATATAATTTTGGTTAAGTGACTGCATCCCAGTGTAATTCACTTACTAAACATGAAATTTGTGTGGTCTACATTGTTATACTTTTTATTTAGAAAATTTATAAAATTAAATGTAAAAAAACACGCTTAAAAACCCTTATATTATTTTACGGATTTTAAACCACTTACAAGTGGATTAGATAGAAAACCGTGATTGCCATTTACAACTATCGTGGTTTCAAACCCGCCAAAAAGGAAATTTTTCTAAACACTGGATTTATGTTATTTTAGGTTTTTATTAGGTTGTAGACATTGCAGTTAGGTTGGGGTACTTCTGTGTTCTATCAAATAAACTATGGGATGTGGCCAAATTAATTAATCCAGTAGTATTATCTATCTTAAGCGATAGAAAATACTAGACATTTTTATGTTAAGTAGTTTTATCACTCAATTATGTGTGCATGAATGAGAATCTCTCATTCAAATATTCCAAGGTCATTGAGAAGTTTAAGAATCTGGATACTTTTTCTTGTGTCCAAGGAATGAATAAATCTAACCCCTGATTATGTGATTTATCTAAAGTATTTATAGACCCGCGCAGGAAATAAGTGACTTCTTAAGGTGTTCACACTATAAAATAATGCTGCACAATTATTACTATAAAATTACCAATTATCCACTGTTGTGTCATGAATCCGTTGATTGAAAATAGAAATATGAATTCGCAGTCCCTATCACATGACTTAGCTTTCGAAAAATGTGTAATCAAATCTTACTGACCACAGACCTAGTTTGCGCGGATAGACTACTGGTTGTTTAACTTTTTTTATTGAAAACATGGCAATAAACCATTTTTCTCACGGTTAACTGTTTGAATACAACATTTTTCTGGTAGTTTGACTGTTTCAGTTGATTATGTTAAAATGGCAAATAAATTGGTAAAATTACCATTTTTTCCGAGAAATTTATAACAGAGAAACTCTTCACTGGGATTTTTACTAAACCATTCAGAGTTTCAGATAACACTAAAACCTCATATTTATATTTACGCCTATTTCAAAAATTCATCAATACTCCTAATTAAATACTACAGCAGCTTTGGGTATAAGCAAAAATAAAAAGGAAGATTATTCTAGATGAAACAGGAAATATGGGGGGGGGGATATTGTTATTAAAGAATTTTAATAAAGCACCGAAAAATATGACAGAAAAGGAAACAGACATTTGTTCTTCACTGAGATAGAAGTAGACTAAATTATCAGAATATAATATTATTATGGTATTAATTATAATGGTATATATATATATATATATATATATATATATCGAAATTTGTTAACTGTTAAATTAGTATTTTACTTATAAACCCACACCATATTTTTTATTTTTCGACATGCCGGTAAGTCTGCTTTCTTTTATTCCATACTATTTTCATACTCTTTTTCTAAAATTTTTTAGCGAAACTAAAATTTTTTAGTAATATCGATACATTATAAAGAATAATTTTTATCTTAGGATAATTGTTCTTTATTCTGAAATATTGCATTTAATTTTACCAAAAGATGTGTCTTGAGGAAGACTTTTGGTTTTTTCTTCCATTAATAGTTTTCTATTTTATATTATTTTTATTTTTATATTATTATTTGCGTTTATATATATATATATATATATATATATATATATATATATATATATGGCAATAATTATACAGCATTTATTTTATTTAATAACCTCTACGAAGTTGAACCAATGCTCAACTTCGGAGCCTTTTTATTTTGAACCCAATTTAGAAGACAAAGGTACTCCAGGATTAAGCGGATCAAGCATTTGGAGATATTTGCTTTTGTAGTGGACTCTCTGATGGAACTAACCCGCATTTGCGTCACATGGAGAAAAAAAAAACTCTAATTCATCCCTGGCGGAAAGGGGAGACTAACCCATGATCCGTCTACCACTGATGATATTTTTATGCCAGTACTATGATCAGTGCATGCCAGGTGCAGAATTAGTATCGACCAGGCATCGCTGGGATTTGTACACGGTACACCTCATTGGATCAAATTTTACTGTCAGTAATTTATTTTAACGAGTTTAAAATCAAACTAATGAAAAATGTCATTATCACCCATCATTTTAATTTCAAAACAATGCATTTTACATTTCAGTTACAAAACTATAGTTATAGCAGAAATAATAGTACGGTATACAAAATAAATAATAGTTAAAGTTGAAATATGGAACTATTTACAGCTAATTTAGCGCATTAGACGCAGAAAAAATCTTTATTTTATTTGAAAAAAATAAAGAAAGATTATGTTTCTAAAAATCCTATTCAAAAAATCTATGCATTTTTATTGAAAATAAATAAAGATTGTTTACTGAATTATTTATCAACTTTTCAAAAATTTATTAGGAAGAAGAAAAAAAATTTACTCAATATTTTACAATAATATCTTTATGTCTATATCTTTATATCTTTAATACCTTTATATCTATTTGAAATCAGATGAAGACAGATTTCTTTAAAAAAGTGGCATCTGAAACTGAATGACTTTTAACTAGAGAAGCCAAAAATATCGTATTAATATTTTTCTTAAAAAAAACACACTTTGCAGTTTACGTTTGGACTGGAAATGCTATTAACAAAACAACATCATAATAAAAATCATTGCATTTCATAATCAAATGAGAAATGTGCTCTTTTAACTTTCAACTGCTGGACTAACATTTTACAACTATGTGAAAAGGGATTTTATAAAAAAAAAAGGGATAGCAAGTTTTCATTAATTTAAGTATATATTTCTTTCCTACAGTTGCCAATCGGAATTCAAATTTTGACATTAATATGAAATCAGAATAGAATACAGATTCGTATGTTAATAAAATATTTTTGTGGACACGAATAAATTGTTTATAAATGATAAATGCTAATAAAGAAATATTTATGCTGCCAATTTTTCTTTTTTTAGAAAAAGTTTCAGATCAAAAAAGTTTCAAATCAGTTTCAAAATTAAAGTTAAAGGCCGATCAGATGGCCGAGTGGTTAGCATGCCTGACTGCGGAGCCGATGGTTGCGGGTTCCAATTCCGCTTTGGGCATGGATGTTTCTTTCTCTCTTTCTGTGTTCTGTGGCCTTTGTTGTGCGTGACTGTGTAAATGTAACTCACCCGATAAACGGGTTTGTGGTTGTATGACGTGGGCGATGCTACTCCACCGCCGTGGCTTAGGTGCTCACTGGGTAACGATAAGAGAGTAGCAATACCGGCGTTTCTGAGGAAAATGGTAAATAGACCCAAGTGCCCGCCATTAACAAAAAAAAAAAAAAAAATATTTAAGTTACATTCGCTTCTCAATTCAATTATTTAATTTATCAATATACACTTTTCTTGCAGGCAAAAATTTGTCAATACCATAAGAAAAAATAAAGTATTTACAAAAATTGAATTGACGCGTTTGTTGTTTAAAAATAAGATACGGTGGAGAAAAAACAATTGTGTTAATTCAGGAACTAAAAGAAAGAAATAACTTTTAGAATTGAATCCGAACTTCTTCAACTAGATTTCCTCACAAATATTATTTGCAGTGCATAATTTCGTTTCTCCTAATAGGTCGCTTAAGTTTGGTTAAAAACGAGATAGTGATAGCATTTAGAACATAGCATTTTCTAAGTGTTATCTAAAACTTGTATTTTTCTAAACAAAACTCGTTTCGCTGTTCAATTCATGCCTAATAAAGTGCGATAAGCCGATGGAATAAAGGAACAATACCTTTTCTTCAAACATATAAAGGAATAGCTATTCTCTTACGCATCACATCCACGTAATTATTCACGTGATCTCATGAATATTTAATGAACCTTGATTAGCATGATCGGCGTATGATATTATTTGGAACAGGGATTGTTTCAAAATTCTGGCAAGGCTGAGTTTTTCATCCGTGACTTGAAAGTAAAGTAACAGAATTAAGAAAAAAATGTTTTTTTCTTTAGAAAACTTTTTTTTTCAGGATAAAGTTTCTACTTTTTTTATTTTTTTGTGTCTTTGAAAATAATTTGACTTTAAGGCTTCGGTAAAAGATCACGCTATTCCCAATGGAAGTTTTGAAAAATTTTTAGGTAAGAAACAGCAGCCTAAAAGTCACGAATGCTATGTCGATTAAGCAACAAAGATCATATCGTTAAAATATATTTAGCAATAGCGCACGATAAAGTCTTAGAGCAAATAAATTATTCTGCTTCAAAGCTATTTCCAATTTTATGTTTGTGTATTTCTTAAAAATATAAAATAAATTTCACAAATAATGGAAAATATAAGTCTTTATATATAGCTTCAAAACATATTTTAGTAGTTGATATTTTGGAGAATAACTTAGCCTATGCAAATACTATATGCACTTTGGGAAATTTAAATAAATATCAGAATAAAATATAAGATTAAATTAGATGAACTGTAAGTAGATTTGAAATGTGTAAATTATTAAAAAAATATTATAAAACGAGATAAAAAAAACGCATTCATGTACCTAGGTATTTTATTGTACATAACCATAAAAAATTCACGTATTTAGTTAAATAATATTACAGAATTTAATCACTTATTATTGAAATAAAATTTTCTTCTGTTTGTTGTTTATACCAGCAGTTGTTTATACCAGAAATAAATCTAAGTAAAGTAGGATTTTTTTTTTTGATAACATGATTAACGTAATAGAATTAACATGAACTTTTAAAAATTATGCGTAGTGCAATTTTATTGATAACTTGACAATATATATTTTCTCAAACTTTTTTTCCTGGTATTTAATTTCAGTTCAAACATATTTTTTTCCAGTTTTCTTGCAATGTAAGTTTCTATTTAAAATTATCTAAATGATCAATAATAGTGACATATTTATCGTGCGTTTCTTATTTTTAGGCCGTATATATTTTAGAAAACAAAGTAAGTCTCAAAAATTAGTGTGTTGTACACTGAACAAGAAGAATGAAAGAAGAACAACAAAATAATTAAGATAGTTAGCATTAACAAAAACGAAATAACTAGCCCTAACTACTTTAGGTACAGCCAATTACTTGCAAGTAGTATTTAACTATTTTACATTGTAATGAACTTTAGTTAGTTTAAAAATTAACTAAGCTAAATAAATGGCAGGTCGTTTAATTTAAAAATATAAAATTTTATTTCCTGTTTCTCTTATAGTTAGACATTTAAGTCTCACAACAGAAAAACTCATAACCTCCCCGCTTTTAACTATTTTTATTAAACTAATAGAGCTTATAAAATTCAAGATCTAATTTAATTAAATTTATTTTGTATTGAAAGCATTTCTCAGTAAATAATTAATTTCAGGCATAACAAATCTTTATTTGTCTCATTATTTCAAAGTAGATTAATACAAAACAGGTTTGACTAGCAATTTTTATTTAAAATTCCGAATTTTAAATTATGCAGTTTTTTATTCAACAATTTGTTGCATTTAGTTTTAATGACTAGAATTTATGATTTATTTTTCAGAAATTCAGAAAATCATATGGTCTTAAATACCTCATGAGTTTCAATAGAAAAATTAATTGCATATAACAACTTATTCATAACTTTTAACAATTGCCTTCCCACAGAGCTGTCTGAAATATAATACAGATAAACTCATTATATATAGAATTCTCTTACTATTCCCTTGCTAATTTTTAGTAAAAGATGTATTTTGACGAAGTTTCACTTTTTTGCTGCGATCTGGGAGAATAAAAATTGCAAATATTGTAATTTACAGCGAATGGAAAATTAAAAAGATATGAAAATTACTTTCTTCCGATTATGAAGGGGATTATTTTAAAAGAAATTTAATAAATTAGTTTCGTTTTCAGTATTTAAAATAATCTAATATTAAAAAATTCTGAAATGATACAAAATATAAAAAAAAACATTTTAATTAACATAGTAAATGAAAAGAAATCATATAAATTAAAAGAAACATATCAATTCAGAATTAAATAGCGCAGTTAGAAGGTATTTTTATCAGTATTTTTTTTTATAAACGTAACTCACCAAAATGCGTGTAAAAAAGAACTCGAAGCATATTTCTTTATCTGTCTACTGAGGAAAATCTTAACAAAATCTTAATCTAAAAAAATCTTAAACAGTTGTTTATACCAGACTATCATTAAACCTATACATTTATATAAGAGTCTTAATAAGATTAAGACTCATATAAATCTATAGCGTACTTAAGGTTACATCTTAAATACTCTATAGGGTGTCGGTGAACTTTTTATTCCGTACACAGATGAAAATGTCGGGTTTAAGAATTTCGAAACAGTACAAAATTGCTTTCGAAAATGAGCAAAGCATTTGATTCCGTTTTTACACCTCTTTCATGACATTTGCATTTTTTTAATGACTAATTAAATAATGCTGCTAAATAAATTATTAATGTGTTATTGTTTATTTTATTAAATTCGACTTTAAGAGGTCTTATTATAAATTAATTTATCTTTACTTAATGTCTTAAAAAGCTGTTTTTATACATCTACAGTCACAACTGTACACAGTTACGTCTGTAGTATTTCCAGCTGTACCTAAATCAAAACTCGTGGTTATTCAACGTTATAATTTTTTTTAAATTTTGTAACCGTCATTGAACAGCCGACCCAATTCTGTGTTTATGAATACCACAGTTCAACTCCGTAGTCTTGGTATTTTAGATCCACTCCAGAAGGCAAGGCAACTGCTTTATCAAGTATAGGGAGAAATATGCCTTCAGGGAGGATTTTTTGATGGAATTACTCCGTATTAACGTTACATAGTGAGTAAAACAACGAAAACTTCCGACGGATAATTAGACGTCAAGGGGACTCTAACCCATGACCCGTCTATCACTGAAGGCAGTTTTACGTTAACACTGTGGTGCAAGTCATGCGCGTAATTCAAATAGGACAGCAATTGCCGAGATTCAAATCACCTCATGTGGAGCAAACGGTCTATTTGTGAAACCATGACTCTCCCGAAAATGATTATGCTTAGCGTTTAAATAAACAAGAAAATATAAACACAAAATTCCTTGCGTAGTTAATATATGTAAGTTGAATATTGGAAAGCTGCGCTTTCTAATGTGTCTATTTCTTTAAATACACATCATGATCTCTGTCCATTTTTTCTGTAGTCTTATGGAGTGCCACCTTCCGAGATTACATTACATAAATGGAATAAGAGAAAACAATAATTTCAAGCACAGATCATGATCTCTGTCCATTTTTTCTGTAGTCTTATGAGGTGTCACGCTCCCAGATTACATTACATAAATGGAATAAGAGAAAACAATAATTTCAAGCACAGATCATGATCTCTGTCCATTTTTTCTGTAGTCCTATGGAGTGCCACCTTCCGAGATTACATTACATAAATGGAATAAGAGAAAACAATAATTTCAAGCACAGATCATGATCTCTGTCCATTTTTTCTGTAGTCTTATGAGGTGTCACGCTCCCAGATTACATTACATAAATGGAATAAGGAAAACAATAATTTCAAGCACAGATCATGATCTCTGTCCATTTTTTATGTAGTCTTATGAGGTGTCACGCTCAGAGATTACATTACATAAATGGAATAAGAGAAAACAATAATTTAAAGCACAGAATAATTTTTAAAAAACTTTTTTTCCGTTTATTGCAATAAGAAAAATTAGTATTTTCTCTATTTTTTGATTAATAAAAAACTATTTCACTTTTTCTTATCTCAAAAATTAGTTGAGATATAGATAAGGAGGAAAGACATGGATGCGAAGCACGGGTACCAAAAGATGTGATGATAAATGAAAAAAAAATCCATGAAATCGATGAAAATTAATAATATTGATTTAAAAATAATTAGCAGAACAAGAATTAAATCTCAAAACATTTATTGGACACTTTCATCTAAAATTATAGTACGATGTGGTGTAAAAACACATAATTGTGATAAAGAAAAAACCAAATCTATGGTATTCAAACTATTAATATGATAATTGTCCCTTTCATATGATACAGGTTTAGCGGAAATTCAGGTTTTTAATAGTTTTCATTACCATGCATTAAAATCAAAATACTAAAAAAAAGTCAAATTAACCAAATACATAGAACTCATACCATGCTCTAAGATATCAGGAAGAAATTACAAAATTTATCCACATTTATCAAATTTTATCACTTTTTAAAAAATGATACTTTATTGTTAATTTTACCAAAATCATTACTAGCATGTTTCAGTAAATAAATTAATTCTCCATAATACTGTAAGAACCATATATTTTACTATATTCTGCCATTTTTGAATATACTCTTTGTTTCTCAAAGCTAATAAAACTTAGAAACATAACATTACAATGTAAAAATAAACCTTCTACCAAAAAAACTAGAAAAAATACACTTATTGCAATATTTTTACTATGTATATATGTACAAATATTTCCTAAGCACATTGTTCTATGATCTTCAATTATTTTAAAAGGTAAATAAAATTAGTTTAAGATTTAGCCCTAGTTGCTAGCTTATTCAGTTGAGCGTATTTATTGTATTAAAGGTCTTAAGTTATCACGTTTATATCAACTTTCCTTCGTGTATGTCTGTTCGGGTGGAATTTTGTAATCTATTTTAAACTAACTTCCCGACTAACTACAGACTTCAAATTTGGCACATAGTTCAGAATTGGATGACAATGCATTAAAATGAAGAGAAAAAAGACATACAAAGTAAAATAAAATTAAAATTAAAGAAAAATTAATATTTTCGCGATTGTCTTTTGTTGTCGATTCGATTATTTCAAATTAAAGTCACATGTCAGTTGAAAAGTTTTGTGTACAATGAGTGAAAAAATTGAGATTTTGAAAATGAGTACAAAAAAAAATAATAATAATAATAATATTTTTTAAAACCCCGTTTCTGTAGTGGAGAATAATAATTAAAAAAAAACAAAAATTTGAAAATCGAAAAACGTGGGGCGCATTAAATACATAACAGTACATATACACATACATATATACATTTTTTTACTCATACACATGCACAACCACATACACATCCACATATATATCCATATACTTATGCATATACACAAACATATTCCACATACACTTCCACATTCAGATACATTTACCGATACACATACACATATTCTCATGAGCACACATACTGATACTGTTATGTATTTCATGCGCCCCACGGTTTTCGTTTATAAAATTTTTATTTTTTAATTATTCTCCACTACAAAAACGTGGTTTATAAAATATTACTTTTATTTTGACTTTTTATTTTAATAAATACTCAGCAGAAATAGAAACATTTTAAAACAATTCTAAAAAAATGTATATGCATTGTATTGAAAAAATTTTTTTCAGTTTTAACTATGAAAAGTCAAACTTCAGATAACAAATAATGACGTTAGATATTTTATGCTCAAATTCAGCAAAAATAAATGTTAAGGCTTAGGGAGAAAAAACTCTCATGCCAAGTATAATTCCCAATTGGCGATAAGATACTTCCATAACTTTATTAGCTTTGGCATAGCAAAGTTTTTATTTTATTTGGTTATAGATACTCATCAGTCCCAGCTTGTTTATCTATGTGTATCTTTATTTCTGATTTTTTCGCTTTCCTAGTGAACCTGAACGTTTCTTTAAATTTCTACGATAATAAGCGAGGTATACAAAATAAAATATTACATTAACTGAAAAGTTACAATTATTTTCTTATTCCTTTCGGTATTTATCTAAGTATACTTTCAGTTAAGAAAATGAAACCTGTTTTAGTTGAATTAATTGCTTGAGTTTCATGTATATATATATATATATATATATATATATATATATATATATATATATATATATATATATATATATATATATATATATATATATATATATATATATATTCATACATTCATATATATATGCATACATTCTCAAGCTTTCATTCTAAAGCTATAGTAAAATGACCATCAGCAGTTTGTCCATCCATTTAACTATAAAGTTTACGGCAAAGAGCATTTTTACCTTTTCGGTTTTTAAACCGTTTACAACTAGTATGGTTAAAAAAACTATACGGATTTTTAACCACTTGCAGCTGGCAGGTTTTCAAAACCATAAAAAGAAATTTAACTGGACATTAGAGACAGTTTATCAGATTTATGGTGCTGTTATGTATCCGTGGGTAAGAGTATTGTATTCTAATAGCCCAGGGTCACAAATTGGGGTTTGCATTCTGCCGGAAACTCTCATGTGAAGGGAAAAGAAGAAATATTGCAGTGTCAAGTTTGAGATTTAAAACTGTGTTCTGTCGGTCGAGAGTTAGGGTATAGTGAATGTTATTTTTTTATTGCTAACTGATATTGTACTTAATGCATTAAAGTATTTTGAGAAAGAATTGTAAGTAGCGTTTGTTGATGAAATTGTAGGAAGATGAGATTTAGTATTATAGAAGATAAGAAGGTTGTTTCTTAATTGACGTTCTTAATATTCATCGGGTGCCGACTAAAGCAATTATTTTATCAGTAACAGTTATAAGAGTGGTCTAGGTATCGCAAAATAACTAACGCTACAAGATCATACCACTTACTGTTCAGTCTGGTAAACAAATTAATAAGAAGCGTTTCTATATCAAACTCGATACAAGAAGGGAAAAAAAGTAAATTTAAAAAAAAGTTTCTGAGTATCTTTGATTTAGTAAAGAAGGAAATCCTGTGTTTATAAAAAATATCGTAAAAAGCCAAAAACACTTTTTTGTTCTTAATTTATTAACACAAGATATATAAGATTTCTTAACATAATTTCATATTACAAGAAGGGAAAAAAAATTTAAAAAAAAAGTTTCTGAGTATCTTCGATTTAGTAAAAAAGGAAATCTTGTGTTTTTAATAAAAATCACAAAATGCCAAAAACACTTTTTTCTTCTTAATTTCTTTGTAATTGATGTAAGAAAATAATAACAGAATAACAAGATCAAAAATTACTTTTAAAAAATAAAAAAATACGAATTACTTCAAAATGAAGAAAATTGTGATCGCCACAAGGCGAGCACAAGTCACCCTTTGGTGAAAAGGTTGTTGTCTATTTTTTTTGGCAGGGGGGGGGGAAGAAACTTCATTGTATCTTGGACATCTTTAGCTGTAAATCCTGAACTGCTTTGTACGCAATTTTGCAGACATAATTAAATGCAGCTCATACACATACTGTTTAAATTCTTTTGATGACTGAATAGACATCTAGCAGCCAATCGAAATCAATATTAATATTTTTGGATTGGTACATTGTTATTTGATATAGATTGTTAGCTGCATTATATGCTATCTTTTACAGCGATTGTAATTTTTTATTTCCACTAATATACAGACTATTTACAAAACATTAATAACAAGAAAACGAAGGGAAATCGTTTGGGTTGCCTAGCAACCAACCAGAGTTGCAGTCATTATATTTACAAGAGTTGGTAGACGATTTAAACTAATTATTTAAACTAACTGTTCATTGATGTCGCAACATCCTCCCGACCCTGGTCAACCACAAGAGCGATGACCAGCTAAATAGGTCGAGTTATAGTCTTTCCACCCACTCTTCACACGCTTTTTTCGATTTTCTCCATCACGTCTCTTAACTAGATTGGTAATTCGGGCTTTCTTCCACATGTGTCTGGGTCTTTTGTAGTAGCGAATAAATCATTTATATTGCGTGGTAGACAGTTTACGGTCTTGTGCAAGTTATTGGGTACTTTTGCAATGGATCATTTTATCCCTAACTGGTTATCAACACCCAGTTCTTGTATTTGCATGAAAGGGGTTCGGAGACTCACCATTCGCTCTTCGGTAGGATTCAATTCTCTCAACCACTTAGGTACTTTTGTGAGGGATGGGCTTCCTGCTTTCGTTTGCGAACAGAGTTCTTTTTTTTCTTCCATTTGTGAGTAACGAAAGTATCCCCGTCTGCGTTCTTCGGCTTTTTCAGCTTCGGTAAGTTTAGGCCTAGGCATCGTTTTTTTTTTTTTTTTTCTTTTTCTTGCTTCAACTTTTTTGGGACCATGTCAGTCAGTTTAGACCCTCTTTACTTGTGATACTCACCTAAATTAGTATTGAAAATGATCAAGATTGAACTGTAGGTTTGAATTTCTGATTCTTAATTAAAACAACAAAAAATAAAAATATCCTTCAAATGATGAAATTCTCTTTTATTCACAACTCAAGAAGTATTAATGGGATCTCCCTGGTCCCATATCTCAGAAATAAACTCATCAACTTAATGCATACCAAAATTAAAAGTGAAAAAAAAGAATTCTACAAAAATTATCAAACAGCAGCGGTCGCCATAGCAATGCACGCGCACTGTTTACTATTTCTCTTGATTATTGTAGTTAAAAAGTGAAATCAAAACCATGAAATCCAAACCAAGACCAGTTTTGACAATGGGTAAGAAAATAAATATCTATAATTCCGATATCCAAAGCTTAAGATATTTCAAAATAGAAAAAAATATATATTGTGATTACTTTTTTTTTTGAGATTGTCTAGTCAAGGCAGGCTGCAGAAAAACGCGAACTAGAAGTGCCATTTTATGGATGCTGTGTCTTAGCACTTACACTTACAAGGTATCTATTTAAACTAAATCGTTAAAAATTTACAACTTTTTAGTTTTTTCCATTTAAAAATGATCTGCCCTGTATCCGACAGATGGTTATTCCCGTTCACTATCCGAAATAAGAACGCTAACTTTAGCATTTCATAATTTGGTGCTATAAAATTATTTTCATAGTGCATAGACACTTTACCATACACTGACCCCGCTTTTTATGTAAAAAAAAAACTTAATCATACCAGTGATTAAAAGAGCCGAAACGGACTTCAGTGGTCAACCTGTATTTACAAAATCATCAATAATAATTAAATATAAACGTATACTACACTAAATATTACTTTTGTAAAACTTGAAATATTATTTAACTAAAAAAAGTACTAAAATAGAGAGTATAAAAAATATTGCGAGAATCACTAGTAGTAAAGGGAATTAAAAACTTTTAAATTAATGTGAAAGAAAATTAAAACTGAGAATGATTCCTTAATGAATATATTTCACTTCGTTTCGTGGCTTTTCATTTGAAATGAAAGACTTAAAATTCTGAAGTTATTTAATTAAATACTTGAAAAAATAACAAAAGACAATCAAAAGAGAGATAGTTTCATGGATGGTTAAAAGTCTATTATATTTTTCTTTGTATGATTCATGTCAGTGTATTACGCTCTTTGGAGCAAAAATAATAATTTAAAAAAAAAAAGCATTTTCCCTCAAAATACATCGAAAATAAAATTTATTCATGGAATAAACTGAAGAATAACACGTAAATTTACATTAATATGTTTAGATGCATTGTCAACAGAAGGCAAATGAAATTTATTTGAAAATATTCTATTGTCTCTTTTCAGAGAATATGAAAGAATGGAGTTTTTGCTGTGTGTGAATTTTTAATAAATTTTATTCCGCTTTTATTCCAATATATTTTTATGTATTTCATTTTTTATGCCAATTGAATATGAATGATGTGTATTAAAAAGCTTTTATAATTTCCTTTTATGGGATTAACTGTGGGGAAACTATTTCGTCAATATACATTTATAAATTTAGATTCACTATAATGGTTGATGATTTTTTTTTTCAAACATCAAACAGAAATAACAGTTGAAAAATATTGAAAATCTATATGAATATAAAAAAGAAGTATACTTAAAAAATATTTTTAAGTATAATAAATTTTACCTAAGACCTAGCTGAATGCCCGTATCTCATAGAGAACTAAAAAAAAAGTATGATCAAAACTATCAGACTCAATTATAATTTATTATGTTTCAGGCTCTATGGAAACACCTAAAAAGCACGGTATTTTTTAACAGAAGCCCTTTAGTTATGATTTTGATAAAATTAACAATAAAATATGTTTTTATAATATTTGTTATAAAATTTGGTAACGGCTGTGTAATTTCATAATTTTATTATGATACTTTATAGTATCGCATAAAAACAGTTTAATTAGGTTAAATTCTCTATTTAGTGTTGTATTTTCCAATTTCATCGGTACAAAGGGTCTTAATTTGGGAAATATACTCCCGATATCTTAGATAGGTAATATTTGATACTCTTATTGGGTGGTTCTCTCTCTTTTTCCTTTCAAACCATTTTCTCTTTTTCACTGCTTATTTCGCTCATGTCCAATCTTGGTGACCACTTAATAAAATACCTAATTCCTCCTGGATTGGGTTGCACAGTGGTGGTTAGAGCGTCTCACTTTGATCACGAAGGTGCTTGGTTCGAATCCTACTGGAAACAAAAGAATGCATCTCAAGGACATTTTACAATTTATATATCCACTTCTCCATTATTTTTCTCCACAAATCTTTTCTGCGTTTTTTGATTGAGATTATCATGTAGCTCGAACCATTTAATGCAAATTCGGTAATAATACACCCAAATAAATAAATCCTCTAAACCTTAAAAGAGGCACAGACACACTTAACATTTTCTATTGGTTATTATAGATATATATACAAATTATTTTAATATTACATCAAAATTAGAATAAAGGATTTCAAAATATTTTTAAAAATAAAACACTTTTTGAAGAATTTTGTTTTATATTTCAAAAAATTTCTGAAGATCTTTTACTATAAAGGGTATTAAAGAGTTTTGAAAATTTTAGGTAAATTCGGCTTCTAAATAAATTTTCAGTTTAAGTAAATGTAATAATTGCATAAATTTTCCTTCACATTTCAATTACCATTGTTTATTTTTGTTTCAAAAATTGTTTGTCAAACGTTTTATCTTTAATAAGTTCAGTTTAGTAAAATATTTATTTTATTTTATTTTAAAGCTATATTTAAACATAGAAAAATAATGCCACACCTAAATGCTTTCGAAATAATATAATTGATACTTTATTCTTTTTTCAAGAGTGAAACATCCTTGTTTACAAGAAAGTAATTAATTTTGCTTAAAAGTGAAAAATATCTAGTTGTTCATCTAAATTTCTAAAATTTCAAAGATTCATTTATCTGAAAACTACTCAAATCCGTGAATAACGTCAGTAATGGAATAGTTTCTATTGCTAGTTAAACAACACATACATGCATAAAGTTTCCTCTGAATTAAATAACACCCGAATGAATTAAATAATTCTTACTAAAAGGAAATCTTTGATGATTTCACTTCACATTATATATTTATTCATTTCCAAGAGTGCATAGAATATTAAAACGATAAAATAGTTATTGCAATAGTTAATGCAAGTTAAAATGAACATATATAATCTTATTTTTAACAGTCATTAATTTTATTTGATTTTGGTGTATCACGTTTAATTACTTTAGATACAAAAAAACTAATTTAACGAATTATCTTACACAATAAAAAATGTGTGGAATTATTTCAAACTGTTGGTGAACTATCAATGTGTGTTTTCACTAAAAACCATTGTATTGTACAAAAAGTCATTTAATTAATGTATTCTAAAATAAATATTTATTTTCTATTGATTCAGAATAAACTTATAATTTATTGATATTTTCACTTTTGAAAATTTTCAATCAGAGTATCGTTGAGGAATCACTTGAACACCGCCTTGTCAAGTACAGATAAATGCAAAAGATGAATGAATTAAGACAAAACAACGTACAAAAATAAAATTATTTTTGTAACATTAGTAAAGAAATTGATGAATGTAGTGAATAAATGTAAATGTATTTAGTTAGAAAAAAATATATTTTATTACTTTAAAAAATTTATTTAAACTTCTGAAAAATTTTGGATTTTAAAAAATCTCCTATTTTCTTTCTTTAACATTTTTTTTTTCCAAAATAGTTATTCAAATGTTTTTAAACTGTATGCAATAGTTGACTGTGTCATTTAGAGTAGAGTAATTTTTATTGTCTACCAGCCACCTCCGTCGACCTGCTGGTCCGCCTTCTTTTGAAAATTTAATCGGTTAGTCAAAAATCAAGACAATCTTTAAAAATCTTTTTAACCATTTAAATGTGTGTCTTGATATTTTATTACGGTGGCCACTATATCAAACTTCGTAACTCTTTCCTGGACTGGGTTGCATAGTGATGGTTAGATCATGCTACTACAGTACCTGAGTTATTTGCTTGGAATCCTTCCGACAATCAAACAACGTTTTTCTCACTCCCTTTATGTCATTTTCGAAACTATTTAAAAATGAGCGTACCGGTTTAAATTTCAATTACATGGAGTTTTTAAATTTAGAATAGAGTACTTTTTATTGTCTACTAGTCACTTCCGGCGACCTGCAGGTCAACTATTTTAAATAATTATGATTTCAAGTATTTTGAGATTTTAAATCGGTCAGTCAAAACTCATATTTGGATGATTCTTAAGAAACATGACAATTCGGACCAAAAAATTTCTTCAAATATAAAGTCTTCAAAACACATTTGCTCGAGAAAAAAATTTAATAGAAATTCAGCACATTTCGAATGCCAGGAAAATGACATATTAGCTTAGAAGTTTGAAAAAACAGTGATTTTAAGCTATTAGCAGTGATTTTAAGTAAGTAACAAAGCCTAAGCCTTTATGTTGGATGGATCATGAATAACTTAAATTAACTCTTTTATCTACCGTAGACAGAATCAAAAAAAATTTTGATGCTGATAAGTACAGAATAAAATTGTGTAAAAAATCAATCATTGAATAAATAAATAACTTTGATTACATTCAATCTTATTACAATCATACATAAACTTGGTATTAGGTTAATATTTGATTTCCCTCTTTACAGTAATAGTAGTTAAAAAAAAATCTGGTAACACTTCAATGTTCTGGCCATTTTGTAGCATATAACTTTACTTAAATTTAATAGTTTGGCCTAAGACGTTTATATTCTGCAAAAAACAACAGGATTTTTTAAAGTAACTCAGATGAATCTATGTAGTTTATGTTGTTAATGATTTCAAGAAGCCAGGAAAATGACAACACAAAAACCTACTCACCATGAAAAGTTTTTTGAAATAGATTTTGGACCAGAAAGTTGGTTCCTTATTCATGCAACAAAACATGTTCATATAGGAGGGTGTCTAATCAATCTATTAACATACGATATTGATTGCTGGCTCGTATTTTGGTTATAAACCACTAAATTAAAGTAGCCAGGAAAATGACTGATTTTCTTGTGTCAAACAAATTATTGACAGAAAAAACTATTTTTAACGGAGTTTTTGTGAATAATATCCTCTGCGTATATTCTAGAACTGCTTATACCGATGAGATAAAAAAAATTCGATATTCAAAAATTTATGGAAAGTTTTTAAGCTATTTATTATTGGAAACATTGTTTGTGACATGCCAGAAACATGAAATTTTGAAGTTCAATTTATTTTAAAAAAATAAAAAATAGTCGATGCTAGTACTAGAATATTTTAAAATGCTAACAGCAATGCTATTTATTAATTTTTTTTAAAAAAAAAAGGTTCTTTTAGTAGTTTAGTATTAGATCTTGGTGCAAGTGACTGTAAATTGTAATATTTCGTCAGAATCACCCATTTCTCAAGTAAAGTTGGATTTAATTTTCTTTTTCACTTTCATTTACAAATAAACTAATTATCTCGAAAGCACTTTTGATGGATACAAAAACAATTAAACAAATTTGTTGAAATTAAACTGTACTCTTATTGTTTACTATTAATTGTGCAAAAAAATGTAATTATTTATAAGAGCTATAATTATTAATGCAATTAGTTGTGAATTGTTTGTAAAAGGGGTTTCGTTAAAAGAAATAAACATTAACTGCTGCGAACTTCAATAAGTTAAAAGAATACACAAATCTAAAATCTTAAACAATACATTTTATAGCAAAAAATAAATTAAAAAAAAAAAATTACCTTAATAGTGCTGTTCAAAAACTTAAACACGGCAATAAGCAAGTAAATTATTATTTAAGTTCAAAAGTAAAAATCTCTTATCATACGTCACGTTTAACTGGTAATTAAAATAGACTTTTGATTGATAACCTGTTTTATTTAATTCCTATGCCTATGCCAACTAATTTTTGCTCTTAATTTTTTCTTAATATTTAGACACATTACTTAAGGCTTAATTGAAAATGGCCTTACACGTGAGTGTACAAACGTACAATTTTACGTTTGTGCAGAGAGTCACTTCTGTGGCCCAACTTTTCGCTATTAAAAATTTTTTATAAATTTTAAATGTTTCCTTTTTTTATTTCAAAGATACAAATTGTATACAAATATAGTAATGGTATAATCAAATAAAGTAAAGATAGTAGAGGATCAAAAATTAGTGTTTAAAAAAAGACGTCAAAATAATAATTATTATTATAATTTGGTCAAAATTTTATTTAAAAATTGGATTTAATAATTTTAAATGCCTTGAAATTCAAATGCCGCTTGAACAAACAAACATATTTGTGTTTTAAATTCCTTTTGAGCGGATGAATATGGTATTTCTTAAGTTTTTGATTCCTTATGTTGATCTGCGTATTTGTTTCTAGAAAGTGTCTTTACTTTAGTTTTTAAATTTTAAGATTAGCGAACTTTAAGCAGAGCCGGTAGGGCATATACCAGCAATGCTAAAACTGGCGATATTCGATAAACCTTTTCTCAGCATCTAACCAAGATATTGCTTCAGCTTTTTTTTTCACAGAATATTTACATATACATGTCTACACCGTGGTAACTGTTAATACATATCGTTGAGAGAAATTTTCTTTAAGAAAATTACAAAGTGAGAACTTTTAAATTTTTTTAAAAAAAAAAATCAGTTTTAAACGTTATCATTTTAATCAGTATTGAACAAAAATGTTTCATAACGCAGCATGCAACTGATATAATCTCAAATATCCCGAAAACATTTCAAAGCGATATCGTAAGTAGTTTCTTTGCAAACATCAAAAAAGGTCAATTTTAGCATTATTGATGCGCTACCGACTATACTTAATTTAATAACTTTTTTAAAAAAATTTAAAATTTTTATCGAGATTCTTCCGTTTCTTTTTTCTTAATATTTTATAACTAATCAGTTTCAATGGCAGTGCAGCATTGGAACAATGGATAAAAAACACACTTTTCAAAATTGCATGCAAAAAGTCTTAACGTAGAATTATAGAGAATATCACTATTGTTCGAAAAAATATTGGTAAATACAGAAAAGAAAATGGTGAAGTCAATACAAAGATATCAGGGAAAAGTTTAATCTGCTGCAATGGTTTTCAACAATTCAATTTCGTATTTCCGATATTGCTTCATTTAGAAGCCGGAAATTGGTGATTATTTACAAACTTCCACATAAAATTAAAAAAAAGAAACTGTAGAAAAAACCAAGATCTTATATATATAT
Organism: Parasteatoda lunata; assembly: GCA_949128135.1. Lineage (NCBI taxonomy): Eukaryota > Metazoa > Arthropoda > Arachnida > Araneae > Theridiidae > Parasteatoda > Parasteatoda lunata. The sequence continues at coordinate 44,913,294 of OX421975.1, forward strand.
ATATATATATATATATATATATATATATATATATATATATATATATATATATATATATATATATATATATATATATATATATATATATATATATATATATATATATATAAAGATTCTTTGGTTCCATAGCCTGATGCTCCAATGACCATAAGATACACCCATTCAAGTTGAGTTCCAAATTTTCTCTTTGGTACAGCATGTGCTGTTGATAAGAATTAAACTTTACACGTTTTTTTTTTTTTTTTTTTAAGTATTTAAAAGATAACATCAGTGATGTTTGCTAGCTTCCAGCTCTATTTAATCATAATTGAGTTTCCTCACATTTAATTATTCCTTATTCGTTCTGTCAGATACATTGGGAATCAACGGGGGTGAAATATAAGGCTACGTCGCCGAATTAGTACTCCCATAAAGTCATTTGAAACGACGTTCTTGGTTTGTTTAAATTATGTTTTGAAACGTATTTTTATGAAATTAAATTTCTTAAAATCAACGATAATTGGAAATAGAAATAAGTAATGCAATAAAAAGCAAAATTAATCGAGGAAAGGTTTTTATTCATTTAAAAGAAGCATAAAATATTGCCAACAATTATTTACGCTTATGATACCGTATTCCTTTTGCTAATACTGATAATGTTTCTTTTTTTTGCTGTTGTAACAGGTATCAAATATCAAATATACAAATTTTACGTTTTCTTCTGCCACCTTCACCCCCGGAAGATATAATACTGGAGAAAGCTGCTAGAATTTGGTAAGTTTTGACCAACAAGAGCTGGCCATTTGTTGAATACACTTACATGTTATTTTAATGATCTTATTGTTAGCTTCCATTTGCTAACTTTCTATTTCGTTTACCTTCATTTTTGTTAGCCATTAAAAGTGATTTTTTTTAATATAAAAACGAAGAACCTTCGAAAACATGAAAAAATTTCACACGGTGAGAAATTTCTCAGAAAAATGGTTAATTATAGTTTATTTATTTGTTATTTAACAATATTATTTTAAAACACTCAAATAACCAAAAATGACATGGCATTCAAACTGTTAAGTGGGAGAAAAACCGTTTATTTATTGCTTTCACCTACTACGGTTAAACAACCAGAATTTATCACCCTGACTAGGCCTACCTAAAGAAGTCCCGTATTCCTAGCAGATTGGTACATATTAATGCCGAGAGAGCTAATCTTCCAATCTCACTTTTGAGATAATGCATTTCTCTCAAAATGAGTATATAATGTTTCTATTTTGAATGCATGTGGTTTTCAAGTTCGAGTGGCATTAGTTTCGGAACTATTTCGACACATTTATGCTGATTTTTAGGAAAACCCTTTTTACAATGAAAGGCCCATCTAATGAATCCACTTATTTCTTGCAGATCGTCACATATAATAGCGAAGAGGACTAATCTTACTTCAAAAATAGCATAGAATTTTCTTATAGTAAATATATCTATTTTTAACATCTTAAAATTCCTTAGCATACTTTCTTCTATACTACCATACTGTCCTGTTCTCAAGGTGCATCTTTTCTTCTGTATTTTCTTTCAGACCACAATAATATAAGATTAAAAATTTTAGATTATTATACAACAATATTCTTTTTTGTTGGACATGACATTCAGCATTACCGTCATTTTTGAGATGAAATTTATTTTCATGTAGTTTAAAAGTTCAATTTTTTTTTCGAATATTTATATGACGAAACATATTTTCTTCTGGAATTTAATCAAGAATCATATATTATTCCATTTTCAAATTAAATGTTCCTACTTTATTCTTCCTTGTTTTGTAGTTAGATTCCATGATTAAATTTTATTAAATTTGCAAACTGGAACTACTTGTAAAGAAATAAAACAAATTATATCTCATTTAATAAATATATATGATTACGATTGTAAAAAAAAATATTTTTACGTAAACAATTTCAAAACCAAAATATAAGTATTTAATTAGATTTCTCTATAATAAAATTAGTAACTTTTATATGATTCAAGTAAATTTTTGCGTTTCTTTAAGATGTTTATTTCAATTTCTACTAAGGGAATTAAATCCTAGATTTTGTTGTCAACTTTTGCAAATTACTTCATAACATTTATAACATAATTTTAGGTATGCGTTGTTTCTCAAATTAAAATTTTGATCTCATTAACAGAAATACACATAATTGGACTCAATCTTAACGGTTCAAGATTCTCAACTTAAATTAACTGAATAATTAGCGTACACGATATTAAAATACGATTTAAGACAAAAAAACAAACTTTCTCTCTATAAAAAAAACTTTTTTCTCGACAGCTCTAGATTCCTGACCATCAAAATAAGGAAATTAGGCGTAGTATTTAGTTTTTGCAAATTGAAAATTGTTTGTGTGAAAATGTGAACAGTTACTGTTATAGCGAACTGAAAAATGATTGCATACAATTATAAAATTAATTTGTACTGTGATAAAGTATTTTATTTAATATTTAAAGAAAGAATTTTGAATTTTAAGGTACATATTTTACGTAGTTTTTAATAAAAGGTAATTTTATATGACAAAATAGCAACTTTTAGTGCAATTTGCGAAATATTTTCTGAAGTATAGAATTTTTAAAAAGTCGCGTATCCAAATTTTGATTTCGCAAGAGTTATTTGGCAGATTTCGTTTTAATAAGTTCCCTAAATTTATTAAAAAATAGTAATTACTATAAAATTCACGGATGGAATAGGTGATCCATGTGTAGGAAATCCAATACTGCACATAAAACGATTTAATTAATCGCTGCAGAGTGTCTTGATAACGCTATTAATTTATAAAGATTATGGAGTACAACTAATATATCTATTTTCATCATTTTTAATTGACAATTACAATGAATTTTAATTAAATAAAAATTTATTACACTAAGTTTGGTATTTGAAAATAAATACAGGAGTTTTGATAGTTTAATTTAAATTATTATTCGGTAAATTTATTCTGATAAAGAAATCATGGTTTTAAAAAGTTATATATTTTTTAAGTTACTCCTGAAGAAAAAACATGATCAAAACAACCTGGATATGGTAAAATTTGTCGTGTATGTGGCTTTATGGGTACACTACAAAGCTCGGTAATTTTTTACTGTAGAGCTATGGAAATTATTTTTTTAAAATTAACAAAACTTATAGTTTTATAATATATGAGATAACATTGGGTAAATGTTTTAAAATTCTATAATTTTACCATAAAACCTTAACCATAAAACCATAAAACCAATTATTTGGTTGAATTTAATTTCCAGTTTTAAATTTATTTAATTAATTTGTAGTAAAAGGAACTATGGTTTCGAAAACCAGAATTTTCGTTAAAAAGTTAGCATATGAATAAAAAATCTACCAAATGATAATTTGAAATGCTGTATATTTTAATTTTATTAACCAAAACTATGTTTTTTTTTACCAGAAATGCCATTACCATATAGCAAAATAATAAATGTACCAGAATTTTTTCTTCTTGTATTGTGACAACAAGCACAGGTAAATACTTCATAATCTCTTACCTTTATTATCTAGTGCATGGTACCTCTATTTTTTTTTTTTTTTTTATTTATTTATTTTTTTTTTTTGGTATCATAACATTTATGCAATTCTGGTTTTTCCCGAGAAAGACTATTTTTTATATTCTACGAGAAATTTTTTTTTGATTTTATCTGTATGCTTATAAATACTCAAACATCACCAAACGCCAAATCCCCGACAACCATACATTAAACCTTCCGAGCTATTTCGCATCAATTAGTATTTTTTAAAAAAATTTTTCTATTTTTTTTAAAGAAAAACGGCCAATCCTGACTAACTTTTGATCTAATGATCGGAACTTCATTTTTTAGGACTACATCTTAATGGCTCGAAGGGGTGACTTCAAATATGTCAATTAATTAGTGCAGACTATACATATTTAAGTTATGAAATCAGACATTAATATGTATTTTCTCTGAATAAACATCGATTTTATTAGACGGATACGGATTTTTAACCCCAAAAATATCGAGGTTAGCCGCAATCACGGAAATATGGCTTAGACTATCTTATGTTAATTTTGTTTTTTGCTTATTTTGACATTTCTCAAAAACATTTTAAGCGAGATGAAAAATGTTTTCATACAATTATAAAACTCCTTTATGCAAAGATAATTTCATGCAAAAAAATATCAGTAAGTATATATTAATTCTTATTATTTTATTTAATAATAGTATGAAAATTTCTGAATTGTAAAGTATGCAAATTTTTAAACGATTTTAAAGTATCTAATTTCACATCATAAATACAAAATCTGAGTGAAATTGGTTCCTGAGTTATCTAATTTTAAAAAGTTCATATATTAAAATATTCTATTCACAGCTATCATTAACAGAATGCATGTATTTACATGCTGAAGTAAATATTTGTATAAAACTCTCTCCTGTATAGAAATGAAACATCCGATGAATTACTTCCTAAAGTTCATTTGAACTGTAATCATTGGCAAGTCGGGCATAAAATCAAATACCCTTCTTTCAAAAGATTCAAAACCTTCATCGTATACAGAAAATATAGCTTGGCAAACCCCAACGTACTCGTTTTTCAGATTTGAAATATCCGATATGATAGTATTTTTAGCGATTTAAGAGAAATCAATCTATAAAACGTAAAAGTAACTTTCCACCCATCGCTAAATCCCCTTTCATTCACGAAAATTTTAATTTCAAATAGGATACAGGTGAACAAATTTCTATTTTCCTTCCCCCAGTAGCGGACTCATATATTAAAACATGGAAAAGAAATTGTTCTGTTCTTCGCTAGAAACCCCTCTTTCAGAGTTTTAATCACCCAGTGTAGTTGGGAGGGTTTTCATGGAAAATTGAAAAGGCCCCCGCTGACTTTTTGAAGTGAAAGTTATTGTTATTAATATTGTGATAATTAAGCGAAAAGTATTTTGATAGAAAACGATTGTAATCATGAACATGCACAATAGCTTTAAAGAATTCTATTTGAAACTAGTTTCATAAAAGATGAAAACATTTCATTTACCAGGCTGTATCAACGTGTAGAGTAATTTAACGGTTATAGTTAAAACGGGCCGGTGCTTTTAGAGAAAAAAATTCTATAGCTTAGACATATTATGTAATTTCTTACGGAAAAAGGCTGTTAAAAATAAATTTGAAAGCAATTTTCAGTATTTCCGAGTTATATAGTTTGTATTTATTAATATCCTTTGGTGTTTAACTATGTCTATACATACTACATTCTATTTAAAAATATATAAAATACGTAGCATTATATTGTTTACTTAACAGTTTGCGCAAAAATACATAAATTATATTGAATAATCTATTGAACCTAGCAAAATGTAATCTACATTTTTAGGATGTTTAAAAAACTTTCGACTGCATAAAATAAATTAAAAGAGTAACTATTCGCATGTTTAATTAATGCCATTATCTGTGTTTTGAACTAAATTCTTTACAAAAAATTACAAAGATAATGAAATATAATTAAATATATTGTTTAAGTTTTAATTTTTGAAGAAAAATTACAAATATTCTTATTTAAAGTATAAAAATAGCGAATTCATACTTAGACCTTAGTTTTTAGCTCAAAACACCGATGACATTAAACAAAATTGCAAAATCTACATACAAATTCTCAAGGAATACTAAAATAAACTTTTTTATCAAAAGTTTGCTAGCGAAAACAATTTTTCTCGAAAACACAGTGCTACAAAAATAGCGGAAAAAATTGTAAATGAATTTTATTTTTCTATAAAATATAATCTACTCAAATGAAAAAAAAGGTTAAAATATTCAAAGCATAACAAAGAAACATTTTTGATACGTTTTTGAGAGTTCATTCCCGGATTCGGTATCATCTGTCTGCATACGATAACAATTACTATAACATAACTTTTAAAAATCGGAGATAAAAACTTTAAAATTTTCGGAAAGTTAATTAACTAAAGTTTAGATATTGATAAAAAAAGGGAATTTCGGGAGTCTTTCTAGTCTTATACCTTAAGAACTGAATTATGCTCGATTAATAGCAATTCATTTGTAGAAACTTATATACTACATCAGTTACATACTGAAATCAATATGAGCATTAAACTCTCTCATGTATAGAAATAAAACATACAATAAAATTACATTTTTTGAAAATTCCTTTAGAACTGTAATTATTGACAGTCAAGCATAAAATCAAATAACAAACTCTTAAGTTTTCAAATACTTCGTCAAACACAGGAAAGATAGCTTGTCAAACACCAACTTATTAGTTTTTCAGATTTTAACTATCCGATGCAATAGTATTTATAGCGTTTTAAAGAAAGGCAATCTCTAAAATGTAAAGGTAACTTTTCACCATTTCATCCATCACTAAATCGCATTTTATTCACGGACATTTTAATTTCAAATCGGATACAGGTGAGCAAATATCTATTTTCTTCCTTTGGTGGCGGAATCAGATATAAAGAAAACATTCTAATATATTAAAAGAACGAAAAGAAATTGTTCTGTTCTTTGCAAGAAACCCTTCTTACAAAGAGTTTTAATTACTCAGCATAGTTGGAAGGGTTCTTATTGAAAATCGAAAAGCCCCCCGTTTACTTCTTGAAGTGAAAGTTATTGTTATTAATATTACTTTGTGATAATTAAGAGAAAAGTATTTAGATAGAAAACGATTGTAATCATGAGCATGCACAATAGCTTCAAAGAATTCTATTTAAAACTAGTTTCATAAAAGTCTAAAACATTTCGCTTTCTAGGTTGTATCAACATGCAGAGTAATTTAACTGTTATAGTTAAAGCAAGTCGGTGCTTTTATCGAAATTTTTCTGAAGCTCAGAGATGTTATGCAATTTCTCTCGGAGAAAGCTATTAAGATTAATTTTGAAAGCAATTTTCAGTATTTCAGAGTTATATAGTTCGAGTTTATTAGTATATTTTGGTGTTTAAAATATCCGTGCACATTAAATTCTATTTAAAAATGCATAAAGTGGAAGGCATGATTTTATTAATAAAAGTATAACAAAAAGATGTGAATTATATTGAATAATTTAATAATAAATTGATGAAAATAAAATTTCACAACCCAAAAAGTGTATTTTTATTTTTTAGGAGATTAGCATACTTCCAAATCTTTAAAATAAAAATAAAATAATTTTTCACACTTTTCAGATCAATAATGTGATTATATTTGTTTTGAACTAAAATGTGAAATAGAACTAAATATATTGTTTAATATTGAATTTTTAAAGAAAAATTCAAAATTTTCTTACTTAAGACAGTAAAAATAACAAATGCAAATTTACACCTTAACCTTTAGTACGAAACATCGCTTAAATTATGCAAAATCTACATATAAAACTTCAAAAAATGCTATGATATATATACTTTTTTTTGTAAAAATGAAACCAAGCTTACTTGCATAAATTTCATTTAGCGTTAAATTTTAATATAAATCATAGGTAACTCAAAAAATATTATGAGATGTTCCAAAACAATCAAACCGTTATATTAAAAGTGAGGAATACTTTTAAGTAGCTCTAATAGACACTCATTTTTATGTGGATTTACAAAATCCAATTAATTAGAGAAAATAATATTTTTTAGTATCTCTATATTTAAATAGAGAACTCTATTTATAATTTTCACAAGAGCTGTTACGCATACCAGGCAGTAATCAAGATAAAAGGCAGTAAGAATATTTCATCATCATTATAAAATAATTAAAATTAAAAAGGCTAATGGCAACATAAAAAACTAGTTGAAAGGAAATAATAAACCTTTTCATCTTCAAAAGGAGAAAAACATGTTTCACTCCACTAAGAAAGCAACATAAATTACATTCCGTGGTATGCTTTCATTCAGTTAAAAAAAGTGTATCTCATTATTGGTTATTTTTGTTGCACAATCAGTTGTTTAAAATAATAAAGTTGCATTGTAAAAAAAAAATAGTTTTTTTTTTAAACATTCATTGAACCTTAATAAAATGCAAATTGTCTGAAACAACTCAAAAATTATTTGTACTTTTGCGAATAATTATTTACTTTTAACGATTACAGAAGTGGAAAATTTATTGATTATTGTGCAATTACAATAAAAAGTGTAATAAAAACAGAATTTAGGAGAAAAATTATAAAAAAGGAAAAACTGCAAAGTATTTTTCTTTCATAATGTTTTTATTTTTATTCAGACACACACATACATAAATTATGCCGTAAAATTCTATGCTCTTAAAATATCGACGGTTTTTAAAATAACGTGAGAATTACGTGCATTTTATTCTAAGCATTTTCTTATTTATCTTTGTTCAAATATGTTAATCATTATAAAAATATCTATTCTGTCTTTTTTTTATATTTTAAATGCTAGTCTTATTAGAGATTTCAAAAGGTACAGCATTCTGTTTTTTGACTTTTAAGGAAACTTATATATTAATATAGTTTGTAGTTTTAAAATAGTCTATAATATAAGTCTTGGCTTTATTCATTTAATTAGTAGACGTTTCAATAGCTGCTGCAGCGTTTAGTTTCCGGCTGTTGAAAGCATTTCCTATGTAATATATTTTATTATTTTAACATATTAAAAGTCTTTATACAGCTGCAGCGTTTAAATCTTGGGTGTTTAATTCATCCCACGCTATAATATTTTTAAATGGTTGAACATAGTAAAATTCTTTATCTGCAGAGTTTAGTGCTTGTATGTTTAACATATTTCATATTATTTTAAGTCTTATCATTTTAAGTCGTTATATAGCTAAAGTTCTTGTGTTTAAAGCATTTCATATTTTAGTTAATTGTTTTAGCGCATTAAAAGTCTTTACATATCTGCAGCGCTTAGTTCTTAGGTGTTTAAAGTATTTCATATTATAATACATTTAATTGTTTTAACATTGTAAAATTATTATATAGCTGCAGTGTTCAGTTTTTGTGTGTTTAAAGCATTTCATATTATCATAAAAGCATTTCCTTTTCTTGTTTCGAACTATCTGTATTTCATCGCTTTTGTTCGGATGGCTTAGGAGCCTGTAATGGAAAGACATGCACTACATTTTTATACAGAGAGATATCCTTTATTATGTACGTTTTTTTCCCCCTAAAAAATGCTTACTTTAAGCATCAGGCTTATAGATATTTTAATAAACACATCATCAATTTTTTTTATTGTTTTCATAATTTGTACATTCTAATATTTTTAGTAAAGAAAAATTACTTAAAGTAATATTTAAAAAGATTCAGTTTGATTTGAGGTGAAGGGATAAAAGAAGTGCACTTTGATAGATTTTTTAAGTTTCAGGCATTGAAAAAATTATTCTATTCTGTATCAGTGTTAACAAGAAATAACAAGAAATATTTTCATATGAGTGCTAAAGCGAGAAATATATTCATATGGCTGCATTTTTTTAACATAAATATGTACAGAATACTTTAAAATAATAGCATATTGTTTTGCAGTAACGGAGTTAATTTTTTATTATATTAAAATTAGAAAGCTTGAGACACTTTTCGTTTGTTTTAATACATCTATTTTATTCGCTTATTGTTTCAAGACATACACAAATTAATTGACTCTCGCCGACATAAGACCCCTTACCCAAGCAAAAACACTTTCTTAGTCAAATTAATTTGCTTATTCAGCAAAGTTTGCTATAAACATTATCCAAATAAAATAGATTATCTTTGGAAACCTTCATCGCCTCACACACTCGATGCATCTTATGGGTTAGTGTTTTCGAAGTCTAATGTTAATAAAATTTCAACAAATTACTTTCAATTAATTATAAATCTGAGACATTTGTCCAAATAATATCCATAACATACCTATTTTTTTTTCTTTTTTTGCATTTTGTAAAAACTGTGATTCAAAATTTGCTCTTAATTTTTTTGAATAAATATTTTTCACCTTTTTTAACAATCAGTATTTGATACAGAAATGAACGTACGCAGTATTACAAGCTCTTGTTAGATAAGTACAGTACAGAAATAACATATTTTGCATGCTTTTGGTAAAAAAATGAAAACAAAACAAATTTTTTGCAACAGCGTAAGTTTATAAGAAGGGAAGTAAAAGTCTTACCTTCTTGGTAATAACAGTGATTTATTCTTAGAAATAATTTATTATTATTTTTATTGGTGATTAAAATACGTGTAACATTATAATATTTACATATGTATAATATTTACATATTATAATATTTACAATAAAACTAGTATGCAGTACCTGATATGCACAGTTCCTTGCATTAGAAACAAGGAGATAAATGTCATCAATAACATTACTCGTAAAAACAAATTAAGGAACATATATTCAATAGGATCAGAATGAACCAAGATTTATACCAAAGATTACAGGATTTTATTTATTTATTTTTTTTTACGAAAAAAAACTGTTAAGATCGTTATGTTGAGATTTTTATTAATTTTATGAAGAGAGAAAAATATGCATAGCACAGAATTATTTAGTAATGGAGAAAAATTTAACGAGGAGATTGTTTTAAAGTCAGTGACGTGATATTGTATTGCTATTGTACGTGTACTGAGTGAAAAGGTTAATGCAAAAAAAAAATGCTATGACATAGTCTTAAATAGCATTAAGAAATATCTATTTAATTCAATATTTAAGAAATATCTATTTAAAACAATGATGTTTGAGAATCAATTACTGGGGTAGGCGAGTGGATTCCTCTTGCATCGGAAATAATTCGAGTTCCAACTGTCATATGATCAGGATTTTCATCCGTCACTTCTACTTCCCTTCAGTTATTATTATGGCATTTTTTTTATTTATTTTTTAAATCTTAAATTAATATTAAAATTTAATGTCTTACAAGACCTGCGTTTTTTCACACTCGTTCTTTGTCTCAGATGGTTTATTTTAATCATCAGACAAGACTATGCAAATTCACTCCACTGTCTCCAGTTGTTTCGTTTGTAGACCTTACTAAATTATGTTGGCCACTCAATTGCAGTTCAAATATTCTCCATTTTATCCTTAATGCACATTATATATTTAATAGCTGTGTATTATAAATTTAAAACTTAACTACATACATAAATCCATAATGATATAAATTGATATAATATAATTGTAAATTTGTTAAATACCGTTCTGTATATACACGAGTAGCAGAAATAATTTAGGGTTTTGATGGCTAAGCTTATGAGAGGAACATTCTTTGATTTTTAACTAGATCTCAAATGTACTTGCAACAGCCTTCCTTTTGAAAAGTGTCCAAAGGTGAAATATAAGAAAATGAGATTTTAAAACATTGCGTCTATATCACAAATTCGTAAAAGTCTAGACCAACCTGAGACGTTTAAGACTAGACTACTAACAGGCAACTTGGTCTATCGAGAGAATATTACTGAAATAAGACGTATAAGAAAATAGGAAAGAATAGGAATAAATTATGGATTTCTTTCTCCCATTTATTTATTAGGGCCTATTTATTAGTTTTATTTCTATATTTAATATCAAGTTTAATGTATTTATCAGCATAAGATTTGTAGTTATTACAATATAATTTAATAATATTTTATGTATTTCATTTACTTTATTTTAACCTTTAAATATAATATATATATATAATTCTAATTTACGAATTTTACCATTATAATTGCCATCTTATTTAAATATTTTATATTAAAAATCTTAATACAATACAAAATGGATGTAATTCTATTTTTAAAAAAAAAGCAAAATCTTCATCTTTTAGCAGAATAACTTGATCTGCGGTTTCTAAGCTTATATTAAGAACACTATAAGAGAAATTTTTTAAACATTTCGGCACAACAAATTTCGACAGAAAGTTTATGTCAGATACATTAGACTGCCCATTGTGTTGCATGATGGAATAACTTATTTTAGCTCGATGGGTTTTAAAGTACACTACTGGCCATTAAAATTGCCTTACCAGGAACGGGACGCACCACGAACGTGACATTTGAAGAATAGATAAACCATGTTGTGGTTTGCAAATGATTAGCTTATTAGCGGATTCATGCAAAGCAGGCGACGGTCGTGAACACTACATTGTGTATAAAAGAAGAGATTTTATAGTAAGTTTCTCATACAGAAGTTGAATTTGAGCGTTGTTCTGGGGTGAAAAAGTTATTGCTATGCCTCTTGTTAGAATTAGAAATGCCTACCAGAACGTTTTTGAGTTAGATCGAGAACGAATTGGGGCCTACCGGGAATGTGGTTTATCATACCAAAGTATTGCTGCTTGCGTTTGTCGCGATTCCATAACTGTTATCAGAATATGGAATCGATGGGTTCATGTCGGTCATATGGAACACCATGCAGGATCTCAGCGGCTTCCATCACTAGCAGCAGAGAAGACTGACATGTTATCCACATGGCCTTAAGGGATTGTACAGTTACGTGACGAACCCCGAGTCAACAAATGAGGTCATTTGCAATACAGCAAGTGTCTGCATGAACTGTTCGACGACGTAAGCAGCAGCATGGACATTCAGCACGGCGACCATGGCTGCGGCTACCCTTGACAGGCAGGAGCGCCTTCATTAGTATTATCAACGACGGACCTGATAGCAGGAATGGCGTGATGTCGTCTTTTCAGACGAATCCAGGGTCTGTATACAGTGTCATGATGGCCACATCCGTGTTTGGCGATATCTTGGAGAACGTCCATTGGCAGCTTGCATTTGACATCGTCACACTGGCCTATCACCTGGAGTAATGGAGTGCCATTGGATACACATCTCGATCACATCTTGTTTCCATTGGCGGCACTTTGAACAGCAGCTGTTACATTTCTGGTGTGATAGGGTCAGTTGCTCTACCTTATCTCCGAGGCCTCCATAACGCTACGTTTCACGAGGACAATGCACGATCGCATGTTGCCCGCACTGTCCTGACCTTCCTTGACACAGAACATGCTCACCTGTTGCCCTGGTCAGCATGTTCTCCTGATCTCTCACCAAATGGAAACGTCTGGGGAATGGTTGCTGAATGATTGGCAGGCCACCACTCGTCGGACACTACAGTCGATGAATTGTGGTATAATTGAAGCTGAATGGAATGCTGTATCGGTCCATGCTATCTAATCTCTGTTCGACCCGATGCCTAGGAGAAAAACTCCTGCTATTGCTGCCAGGAGAGGCTGCTCTGAGTACTGATTCCTCAGGATCTATGCATTCAAATATCCTGAATATTTAATAAATTGTTCTTCCAACAATAATGTATGTGCCCAATAAATATCATTCTGTTATTTGCATTCCTCCCTGGTGTAGCAATTTTAATGGCCAATAGTGTATATTGGTTGACAAAAAAAGAAGAGCGTTTAGAAGTAAAGTGTTTTGTATTTCTAGAGGTTTCTAATATTTTCAGAATAAGAGTTTGCTGACTTGAACAAACTTCAGAACGAATTAATATTTAAAATCGTTGCAGAAAATCAGAACTGAAGTTCAAATCACTATGTAGTTTAAAAGATGAAATAAAATTTATATATATATATATATATATATATATATATATATATATATTATAAAAAATTAAAGTAAGTTACTTTTTTCCACTTCCTCAGAACTAATTTCTCTTTTTCTATTTATACAAAAATAGTTAATTTTAAAGAAACACTTTCTTTTAAAAACATAGTTATAAACAAATATTTTCAGACACCTTTACAAATACTAGTCGACCTATACTGCAAAATTTAGGTTGACCATTAAGTTTAGTTGACACAACGAATATAAAAAATAATTAAATATAAAGAAAGTGCAATAAAGACATTTCTTTGATTAATGACAGCTGTAAGCCACAAACATCACTTGATAAAGCAGAATCGGCTGCAATTTAATTTATCTTAATTGCTAGTTTTAAGCGACTGAGAAAATATCATTTTTAAAAAGTCTTACCCGAGTGATGAAATTTAAATTTGTGAACGAATTTTATGATCTGGGGTTAAAATTTCTTCTTTCATCCACTGCCCAAGTTACACTTTCCGTTCTGGAGTAATAAGAGAAACACATAAATACACACTCACACACTTAAACACTTCATTTCTTTATAATAAGATATCTATGAATTTTATCTAATGGCATTGCATTTAGCCCCAGCTACGGTATTTTTCAGAAATTTAGGAAGTTTTTATGTATAAAGCAGTTAGTCTTAGAGCAGTTTCAATAATTTACTTGAGCAGTTTTCATAATTTGATTTGTGAACTGATTATAGTCTGTGACATCTAGCACAGACTAATAATTTTCTAAAATAGAAAAAATAATAAACGCAGGCAAAAAAAAAAAAAAAAAAAAAATCCAAAAAAATCTTTGGAAACTGTTTTGAATATATTCGCAATGTTCACTCGTGTGTGTACTCTAACATCAGCTAACAATGGGCTTCGATGTATGTATGCTGTAGCCTGATATATCTACTTTAGTATGTATGACAAAAGATTTTTCTGAAAAAAATTCATTAATAAAATATTTCCTAGTAAGTAATCTGAAATTGTTTTGACGGAATTTTTAAATTTACATTTGTTTGAAAACAGTGAAAAACAATTATGCACAAATATGTTTTTTTTCATTTCTCTGGTTAAATTTTCCATTACATTTAAATAAATCAAATTCATTTTATGGACCATAAACTTTTTATACTGACGAGTACAAAATGTTTTCTCTGATTTCAAATTCTTTTATAAACAGATACATCTCATTAAACTAGACATAAATGGACAAGATGGGTACGGCTTTAAAAAAAATCGCATAAAAGTGTAATTTCTGCCTTTTTCATATTGCTTAATGTTCTAGAAGGCAAGAAAAAAGTTTAAACAGAAAACGAGAAAAAAATATTTTTTTTTCGCTGTCCTAAAGCAACTAGAAAAATAGCTGCAAACCATTTTCTATTTTTTATGACCTTAGTTTATTAAAGTTCTGTTACTTTCTTCCTTTCATGCTTCCTGTCTTGATAAGCTCAAAAACGCCGACTTTTTGCAAAAAAATTAAATGTTGAAATTTATTATTTTTAGTGTAGTAAACATTTTGACAAATGCTTACCGTTCACTGAAAGGTTATTAAGAAATAATGCTTCCTGAATAAAAGAACAGAAAAATTCTCCTAAAATAATTTTTATAATCGATTCGTTACAAGAAATAAAGCTTTCGCAGCTTTCAATTTTTGATAGTTTCTTTTCCATAGCTAATTGCCCTCCCGGATATGGGATTTTTTTCCTCTAAAACTACAGTACTTAAAATAGGAATGCCATTTCTACATTCTGTTTTGAAATGCAATTAGCTTCAATGTTAAACCCTGCTTTTAGACTTCTCCAGTTCCGACCATTCAATTAAGAATATTTTTTTTCACTGAGTAATATTTTTTTTTCTTTCGAAACCGGGTTACTTCGTCTCGCTTATTTAACTATTGATTACGTCAAGCATTGTGAAAAAAATTGAAGTTTGATATGTAAGAAGTAATTTTTTTTGTTCCACTTGAAACATTTTTTTTTAACTCTTACTAAAATTTTCTTCTTTCAGAAAAATGCTGAAAGATTTCTTTTAGTTTTGGACTTCAGGAATCTTATAAAAAGAAACTGTTTTATGTTAAGGATGTATCGATGTTTGTTTTATTTGAAATTTTATAAAAACATAATTATTTTTTAGTAAATTTTCCATACATAAATCGGTTGGTACAAAAAAAATCGAGATGTTAACCAAGTTTCAAGATGTTTTTCAAATTAGGGTGGTTTAGTAACATACTTACATTTATTAAGGAGTTCAGTTTAGTAAACGCTACAAGCGAAATGAGAAAATATTAGATTAATTATTTTAATTAAACAGAAAATAAGCGACATATATAAGTATACAACATGACATCAACAAATAGGTATTCGAATACACACTCACGTAACGAATTTGAAATATAGTCTGACTTTGTTTCTTCCTTGCATTTACAGTACGGTTCCTACACTGTTATCGAAATTTGTTACAGTGCACAAAATAAAATAAACAGATCACCATATATAAATTTTGATTTAATTATCAGATTTTCACATTCTAGGACTCAAACTTTATGGTTCAAAAGGGTAACTTCAAATATGGTAGAGTTCTGATGATATTTTAAGTACTGATGATATTTTAAAATAAGAAATTAGACACTGAAGTCTTTTTTTCTTAAAAAAAAAATTGATTTCTTAAGAACTATTCAATCATTATGCCTCAAGTTTTTTATTTTGCAATCTAAAATTGCATTCCATAAAATGATGTAAAAATATGTATACTTTACAATTCAAAACCTTTTTACTATTATTAAATAAAATAGTAAAAATACGATAAATTTTTAATATAATTTATATTTTGCATTAATTTTCGTAAATAAAAATTTATATATATTGGAAGCATTTTTTTTTTCAATTCACTTTAAAAATTTCTCGAGGTATTTTAAAATACGCAAAAAGTATAACTAACATTAAGGGGTTCTAACATTTGACCGCTCTTCTGGTCGAGCTATTAAAACTATATTTCCCAGACAGTAGTTTTCCTCTATATTTTGGAGATCAGAAATCTGAATAAATCAAAAAAGGTATTTATTCAGAAAAAAGTACGTTTTTGTGTTTGGTTTCGTATCTTAAAATATCGAGGTATATTTGTGGTCACCCAATGAGCCATTAAGATTGATTCGTAAAACTTGAAAATATGGTTTTTAGATCGAAAGTTATTTAGGATGATCCATTTTTTTTTTTTTTTTTTGCGTATTGTACCTATCTTGTACCTGTCTCGGAGTAAAGAACTTTACCTACATTTTGCTCAGATATATATTAGATAGCACAGAGTGTCTTAAAAGTATGGAAACGACCTAATAACTACAGAAATGCGAATAGGATGAAAAATATTTTCGAACAATGTAAAATATTTTCGAATATTTTCACTTCACCCCTTCAGCATGAACATTGAAGGTGGAGGAAGATGAGTATTTTTTAAAACTATAACTATGACTAACTATATTTTTTCCTCCATAATTTAGTTTTTTCCTAAAAAAAAACATCTGTTTTACTTGCATAATTTGGCACTTTGATGATGATGTATTTGTTTTAAAAAGAGATTCATCAAGAAGTCCGTGCTAGATGGACATCGAGAAGTCCGTGCTTGTTTGATATGTTGAAATGAGAATTGACAATCTAATGGCAGTAAGGTCGACCCTAAACCTCAAAATAGGGCCCACCTTTTAGAGGATTAACTTTAACCTCAGATGGTGTAACAGCATGTCATTATACAAATAGCTTTTTAATGCTTTTAAATATCATTCAAAGAAGTTCTGAGTTAGATTGTATATCGTTTTTTTAATTGTATTGCCGGAGTTATTTGTAAATTGGAATTGTTGCAAATTTAATTTGCATCTTAAATATTTTTATACTCAATTGCTATTACATTGGCTTAAATTTATATTGCGAAAACATTCAAGTCAAACCCCTAGACATGAAAAACCAGGCTTCATTAATTAAATAAACCATTTAACTAATTCATTAAAAGTTGAAAAATGATATATTTATCAAGTTTAAAAAAAGTATTAAACCCTTGAAATATAGCGTATCAATATTTTTATATAACTTGTAGTTTAAGCTCCATTCACATAATAAATCAGAAGAAAAAATTAATATTAATGTATTAATAAAATTAATATAATAAAGTAATGCTGAAGATTTAATGCATTTATAAGTATACACTACATGCATAAAAGTTAAAATTAAAAGCCAATTAAAGTTAGAATTTTAATTCCAATAAAAGTTGTGTTTCGAAATTTCAAAATAAATTACATACTGTGTAAAATTAAAAATGAAATAATTATATTTTTTGTAAAAAAAAAAAAAATAAATAAATAAAAAATTGCTAAATATTCTCTACATATATGTCATGAAATAGAATTATTACCCTGCCTGTTTTAAAGTCTTCTCATGTAATAACCTAGTATATAAGTAACTTTTTTTTCATTAAATCCCACGGATATATATCATTGCATCGCCATTTATTCACCAAAGGAAAAAATCACACATTCAAGTTGATTGATTGATTGAATGTAGGGTTTAGTGGCACAAGGTCCAAATGAGGACATGCTGCGCCAAACAATGTGGTGAAACAGTTCAAACGTCTAAGTGCATGCAAAATGTTAATTGCAGCACAATTAAAACTGATAAAACAGTACTAAGGGACTAAAACAAGATAAATTGTATGTATTAAAATCAGATAAAAAGTATGATTATAGTATAAAACGCGCGAAGTAAGTAAAATGTACAAAGGTGATAAGATATTAAGAGTGTATAAAACAGTAGATGCGTTAAAACTTTTATATGCAGTTAAAAATACCAATGGCACGTAAAAATGCAAAAATGTTAGGATGGTGAATGCCATTCAACAAATCTTGCATGCATAAAATAGAACTCCCAAAGAACTTTAAACGATGTTGATTAAAACATGAACACGTTATTAAAATATGATGAATTGTGAGAGGAACGTTACAAGTACTGCATTCCGGAGAAGGCTCTCCAAACAGTAAATGGAGGTGTGTTAACCGGGTGTGACCGATTTGAAGGCGGGTGAGCTTTACATCAGCACTGCGCAAGCGCAGCACTGGTAAATTGTCTAAGTCAGATTTAATGTTATGCAATTTATTAAAACTTTTGAGGTCCCATTGTTGTTGCCATGATTTTATAATTTTTCGAACATGTAGCTTCATGTCAGAGAAGGGTACGGACTATGTTAAAACAGATGTGGCAGATTGTGCAGCTGAGTCAGCTAGTTCATTCCCTGGAATACCAACATGACTTGGTACCCAGCAAAATAAAATATCAAAGCCGTTCTTCTGAAGACTTATTAACATATGAATAATGATACATAAAATTGGATGTCTATCACAGTGAAACTTTTCTAGTTGGCTTACAACGCTCATACTATCAGAGTATAAGCAATATTTCCGAGAAGAGTGTGAGGAAATTAGTCGCAGTGCCATAAGGATGGCAACAGCTTCAGCAGTGAAGACGGAGCAAATATCTGGGATTTTATAACTAAATGTATCATCAGCGGATTTTGAACCGTCTGTAAAAATCGGTATATATTGAGAATATTGGTGACGATGGGCAGTGAATATTTTATGAAAAACGCCGGGTGTAACGTTGGATTTATTGTAGGACTTGAAAAGGGAAATATATTGATGTGGGGAAATGGTCCATGGAGGTATGAGAAAGTGATCCACTGATTGTGATGGTAATTCACAGATATCGAATGATTGGATAAGTGAATGTGTGCGAACATGAAATGGGCGAATGTGTGATGGTCTAGCAATATACAGTCGCTGCAAGCTTGATGGAATAACATCATGCTTTAAAGGATGTGATTTAGAGGACATGACACTAAAATAATAAGTAAGAGACAGCTGCATGCGACGTAGATGTAATGGCATTTGTTGGCAAACTACATATAGACTTTCCACTGGAGAAGTACGAAATGCTCCAGAACATATGCGTAAAGCAGTATGATGTACTGTGTCAAGGGCTCGCAGGTTAGTAGTGGTTGCCGTACCATAGACAGCGCAAGCATAATCCAGTCTCGATAGTACCAGGGCTTGATAAATACGTAAGAGTGCTAGACGATCCGCTCCCCAGAACGTATTCGACAGAACACGCAACATATTCAGTTTCTGTTCACATCTTTTGCGCAATTGCACAATATGAGGACGAAAGGTCAACTTAGAATCGAAAATGACGCCTAAAAATTTTGTGTGAGGTACAACAGGGATAGCAATGTTATGAATGGAGATGACGGGATCATTATGCAGGGTGCGTTTCCGTCAGAAATGGATGCATGAACTTTTAGAAGGTGAAAGGGTATGGCCATTGTGATCACACCAGTCTAAAATCTTGTTGACTGATAATTGCAGTTGCCGCTCGATGACTCTCATGTCGGATCCGGAGCAAGAAATGTGTAGATCATCAACATAAAGAGAGCCATAGACAGCAGGTTGCAATATGTTTAAAACTAGTGAAATATGAATTATGAATAATGTGACGCTTAAGACGCTGCCTTGTGGGACGCCTTCTGCTTGGATATAAAGGTCAGAAAAGGTAGATCCAAGTTTAACACGAAAATCGCGTCTAAATAGGAAATTTTTTATAAAAATCGGCAAATGACCACGAAGACCCAAGTCAAACAGTGCTTTCAGAATTCCATATCGCCAGGTTCGATCATATGCTTTCTCGATATCAAAGAAGATAGAGATTAGATGATTCCGCCGTACAAAAGCATGTCGAATTCGAGACTCTAGTTCGATAATATTATCAATTGTTGATCTTCTTCTACGAAAGCCACTTTGAAAATTAGGTATTAGATGCTTTTTTTCTAGGTAATATACAATGCGTGCGTTAATCATGCGCTCAAATGTTTTCCCTATATGGGACGGCTATGGGACGATAGTTTGCTGGATCTTTGGGATCCTTGCCTGGTTTTAAAATGGGAATCACAATAGCCTCACGCCATTCAGTAGGGTACGTCTGTTCCGTCCAGATTCTATTAAAGAGAACAAGGACATTTAACAAGGACGCAGTATCTAAATGACGGAGCATGCGATATGTAATACCATCAAGACCAGGACTTGCATTTGAAGCTGATGATAATGCGCGTTGTAACTCTAGAAAAGTAAAATCAACATTATATGAAGATGATATGCGAGTGTTAAAATTAATGACATGGCGTTCGGCTCTGCGCTTGTGGTTTTGGAAAACTGAACTGTAGTTATCTGGATTGGAGATAGAAGCAAATGTCTCACCAAGCATATTGCATACATCAATCGGAGAAGAATATGTATTACCGTTGTTTTCAAATATCGGGATATGAAATTCGCGGTATATGCCATTTGCTTTTTTGACTCTCGACCAGACTTGTTTGGGAGATGTCTTAGATGATATAGATGTGACGTACCGCTTCCAAGACTCTTTTTGACTTATGCGTCGGACCTTTCGAGCAAACGCCTTGGCCTTTTTAAAAGCCAAAAGGTTTGTCGTAGAAGGGGTTCGACGGAAGATGTTCCACAGTCGTTTTTGCTCCTTGTAAGCCGAGGAACATTCAGGATTCCACCAAGGCTTACGTAGACGGGGAACATAGTTAGACGTCTTTGGGATACTATCTTCTGCAGCACGGATAATAACAGAGGTCACAGTATCAACAGCAGTATTTATATCGACATCAGTAACCATTGTATTATTTATCAGAGCAAGCTGAGTGAATAAGGGCCAGTCAGCGCGATGATAAATGAATACTGATGGTTTTGTACTCATGGGAACTGTAGCAGAATATGATAAAATGAGAGGAAAGTGATCACTGTTGTGAAGACTATCACTAACAGAAAAGTTTATGAATGGCATGAGAACTGGTGAACATAAAACTAAATCAATGGAATGAAAGGTTCGTGTTGGCATATGAAAATAAGTTTCTTCTCCTTGATTTAGCAAACAGAGATTATGGTCCTGTATAAGTCGTTCTATTTTACGCCCCCTATCATTGGAAGCGGAACTACCCCATAATTCACTATGACCATTAAAATCTCCGAGTAAAATAAAAGGTGAAGGTAGCTGGACAATCAATGAATTTAATTCTGTCTGAGAGACAGATGTATTCGGAGGTAGATAAACCGAACAGACTGTGAAAAGTATATTAATGTGAATTTGGACAACAGTAATCTGTAATGAAGTTTGCAATGAAAGGTGAGTCGATGGTAAAGTGTTTGAAGTTAAAATTGCAACACCGCCATGAGGATAATTTTCGTCATCAAAGTCATGTCGGGAGCAGGAATAATTTCGTAATTTAAAAGTGGCAGATGACTTTAAATGGGTTTCCTGCAATGCAACACATGCAGGTTGATATTTCGAAATAATATCTTTTAAGTTAAATAGTTTATTTCGTAAACCACGACAGTTCCACGAAATAAAACAGATGGACATTATGAAGTAGACGTAGAAGATTGCATAGGAACGTCATCAGTAGTTGGACAGTTCAGTATGAATTCTTCATCTTCATCGGAAGGATGCAAAGTCAACTCATAGCCAATATCCATCGTCTTCAAAACAGAAGAGTCGGATTTATTGACATATTGGTTGTACTTTGGATCTCTTTTCTTTCTAGAAAGACCAGGTTTTTGTGCAGGAGGTAAAATTGCAGTTGAGCGCTGTTTTGGCAAAGGCCGAGCCTTTTCAGATTGGTCGGTCTTAGGCGCTTTGGTTGGAGGAGGCGAAGTAGTTCTGTTAGATGTAGATGGTGCACTAAAGTTAAAACTAGATTTTAGACTGTTAGTCTGAATTTGATGATGACCTACAGAGGAGAAAAGTGGGAAATCGGTTTGAGTACTAGTAGAATTATAAGACGTTTTAGTAGCCGCAGAATAGGACACACCCGGACGAGGAGTACGAGCGGTGACTATTCGGCGGGCTTCACTGAAAGTCAAGTTTTGCAACACTTTAACACTTTGTATTTCTTTTCCTTGGGACCATTTCGGACAATTCCTGGAGTACGCAGCATGAGCTCCCTTACAGTTAATGCAAAGGGCAGGCAACTCACAGGAAGTGTCACTATGGTCAAAACCAGAGCATTGAGCACAAATCGGCTTGCTTCGACAAGATGCTTTTGAGTGACCAAACCTTTGGCATTGAAAACACCTCAATGGGTTTGGCACATAAGGTCGAACAGGGCAGTTATGCCAGGCAAGCTTTACAGATGTTGGCAATTTTGAAGTGTCAAATGTAAGGATCAGATGTTTCGTCGGGATGAGTTTGCCATCCCTCCGAATCTTGATCCTTCTGACAGCAGTAACGTGTTGGTCTTTCAATTCTTCCACTATCGTTTCCTCTGTATCATCAATGAATTCAGATTCAGATATAACACCACGGGAGGTGTTTAGTGATTTATGGGGGGTTACAGTTACAGAAAATGAACACATAGTCGTACACGAGTTCAAGATGGTAGCATGTTGTTTTGATGTAACTTGAACCAATAGATCACCTGAGCGTAACTTTTTAATAGAACCTACTTCTCCTAAAACCGAAATGAGAGCTTTGTGGATCAAGAAAGGGGACACTTTAGTGAACGAAGTATTTGGTATAGTGGGATTAGTCAAACTAATCAGGAAGTATTGAGCATAGTCACATGGTGCGAGAAATGTTCCGCTTTTTTTGCTTTGGTGGGCGGAACTAAACACCTTTCCATTTTGAGCCATAGAAAATTTTAACCGTTTCAGCTACCAGCGGCACCACCCACCACGGAGTCCTACTAAGGGGATGTCAGCAACCATGATTCGTCACTTAACACCGATGCTAACCAATAGATATGCGTCCGCGAGTCACCCCTGAAGCAGCCTCCACCCTTAACGAGGTGCCCAGTAAGTGACCCCGGACTTGACCCTAGCCAACAGATGACGTTCGTGGCAAGCCAGTTGATGCACACAGGCCAATATGCACCTCCCGTTTACCTGAAGCATGGGCCAAAGCAGTGTATTGGGGTACCAGGATGCTCCTCAACTGCCAGGTTCCCCTTTTCCAGGGACACGGGTCTCCACGTACGGCAAACACTCGGGTGGTCTCTTCCCATCTGGGTTCGATACAACAGGGTGGTAATCGAACACAGACAAAAAGCCTTTACCAGTAAATTCGGCAACCACGACAAGGGGGAAGAGAAAGGAGAAAGTAGGAGTAAAGGGAGAGGAAACGGAAGGGAGGACAGATCACTAGGGTACCCCGGGGCGTGACTCCCTGTGTTTACCTAAAGAAGGTAAACCCCGTCAGGGGATCACACATTCAAGATTTCATTATTTATATATATATATATATATATATATATATATGTATATATATATATATATATATATATATATATATATATATATATATATATATATATATATATATATATATATATATATATATATATATTACACAAAATTGTATGGGAAATAAAATGAATTAAAAAATAGTAATATTTGATTATTATTTAAATAATTATCAACTGTTAAACTTGCTGTAAAAAATACCATGCGAACATCTTTATACCTCACGAAAATGCATCTACAAAGTTAAATTCATGTTAACTGGAAAAACAAAGTTAAGTTTTTATGAACTTAAAACGAAATTTTTTTTCTTCAAAATTCCAATTTGTTGAAAATTAATACAGTTTCAAATGTCTGTAAGATTTTTTTTATTGTTTCCTCTTTTGTTTGCTTTAAGTAACATATTTTTGAGCTGCGCAGAAACTATGATGTTTAAAAAAAACTTACAAATACTTCCGAAGTAGTACTTTAAAATATTCAATATTTTCTTCTTGTCAAAAGTGTGCAATGGAATAAAAAAAAGCATTAAGACATTCTTAATAGTTTGAGAATTATCAAGTCTTAAACTTGTAGTAAAAAAATGTCGGATGGGATGATCTACATTCGAACAAGATGTTTAAATTTGCGTGAGGAAAGAGATATTTTCACTTAAAAAATTAACGTGAGTTCTTATTTTTTGAAGGCATAGCAAATTTAAGCAACGTTTGTTTTTACCATTTTTCCCTTTAATTGATAACTAATAGTCAAAAAATCTATCGGTCTTGAGATCTTTATTTTATTGAAGTTCACACTTGATGTTATGTCAAAAAATAATTAAATTAAAAGAAAGAATGAGATATTGGATATAGTCAAAATGAATCTTATGATTTGTATAAAAATATTAAAAAACAAGAAGACTCAAGAGTGATAAAATGCGTTTCCAATTTGAACATCATATAATCTTGTCATTGTAAATTGTTAAAAATATATAATGCTAATATGTTCCTACTGTGTAGCGCATTCGTATTTTTAAATTTAATTTTTTAGAAATTTTTAAGTACAGTAGATTATCAGGTTAATCAGTCATTATATAATACTTACACATTAACAATCAGTATTTAAATTAATGAGTGTAATTAACCAACCATCTGTAATTTCATTACTTAGTTTTAAAGTTATCTTATACTTAACAAATAATATTTCCCTTAATTTCACTTTTCATTTTACAACATTACTAATAAATAATTTTAAAAAAATACTTACGGATTTTCCATTTTTGTAGCAGTATTCGTCCTCATTAAAGCAATAACGTGGTATTGCAAAACTGTATAACATACTTATTCAAAAAGTGTGCTTTCAATTCGGTTCATAGTTATTGACTGAAATTATCTTTAATTAAAAGTTACTACCTCACTTCTCGATCATCTCAGGTATTGCACTTGGGAAATGAAATTATATGACCATCTCGAATTTCAATCTTCGGTTTTAATACTTTTATCATTAATACCTAAGAAGGAACGCTTTAACAACCGTTATAAAAGGCATTATACTTCAACGAAAATGTAATTACAAAATTCTTTTCTTGACTCCCAGTTTTGAAGCTTTCAAATATCCTCCCTCGTCTTTGGGAATTTTGTTTGGAACATCTCATTCTGGGAAGCATTTAATAATTAACGTATTTGGTTCGAGGGTAAAGCTTGAAAGATAATTAGGCGTAGAAAACAAAGATTATAATTAAAACTTTCATATGGAAGTTTACTCATTAATTTCACCAATATAATCATGAAGTAAATTTATGTTCTATGACAGGGAGTATATTAATACTTGAAAGTCTATATTACTTTCAGGTGTCGCATTATTCATCGATTTTCGGTACATTAATAACGGTTAATTTTGAAAGATAATTTTTTTTTTTAATCCATTATTTTATGTTTAATATTTGTGAAAAAATATCCATTAAATCAAAATGGAAGTTTTTCTAAGTTCAGATGCGTAGTAACATATTTATAGTTGAACCTCCACTGCGCCTCTTTTTGTAACTGAAAAACTAATTTTGAATTTGATTTTCACTACTGTCATCAATTGACATTTAAACATTGAAAATGAAACAATGAACATGCCATTAAAATTTTTTTTGCACAGTTCCGAAATTACTTATTTTAGTAAAAGAGAGGAACTGAAGCATGCCCTGCAACGTTGAAGGATATGCTCGTTTGTTCAGCTCTCACTAACATTTCGTTATGAGAGATGATTTCTCTCAAGAAATAAGATAATTGTACATGATATTGCATTTGGGAAATGAAGTTATATGTCCATCTTGAATTTCAGTCGTTAGTTTTAATTTTTTTATCTTGATTACCTAAGAAGGTACGCTTTAAAAACCGTTGTAAAAAGCATTATAGTTCGACGAAAATGTAATTTCAAAATTCTTTTCTTGGCATCCAGATTGAAACTTTCGAATATCCTCCCTCGTACTTGGGAATGTCGTTTAGAAAGTCTCTTTCTAAGAAGTTTTTTAAAAATTAACGTACTTGGTTCTAGGGTATAGCTTAAAAGGTAGCTAGATGTAGGAAGCAAAGATAAACTAAACAGGTCAAAAAGAAAACATTAAAACTTTCACATGGAAGTTTACTAATCAATTTTCACAATAAAATCATGAAGTAAAGCTATGTTCTCACAGGGAGTATATTAATACTTAGAAATCTATATTACTTTCAGGTGTCCTATTATTTGTGATTTAGTTTAAAAAAAATAATACGATTTTTATCCTTAATTTTATTTTTAATATTTGAGCAAAAATATCCATTAAATTAAAAAAAAAGAAGTCTTCCTAATTTGCGTCATATGGTTACATACAGTTAAACCTTTACGGGTACAGTAGTAATCAAAATTATGGTGAATTGTGGCCAAGATTACAAGTAATTTATTACTGTAATAGCGTTTGAAGTAGTAAAAAAAATATGATCAGTAATAGACACGATTACATGCAATTGATAAATATAATCGACCATTGTAATAATCATTACAGTTTTATGGATATCCCTTATAACGATTACAAATAATTGATTAAGGCAATCGATTGTTATACTCATGATTACAGCTGTAATCAATATAAAGATGTGGTGTAATTATAATTACGAGTAATTGATAACCGTATTCGAGAAATCTAATTGCTTACGTTTATCTACATAACTCTGTTATGCATCTATGCGCTGCTTGAAGTGCTGAGGATCTTAAGTGTCTTCAGAGCTTTAGTCCGAAAGCAGAATGGCATCTCTGCACGTTATGCCTTTCTCCGTTGTAACTTTCCCAAGAACTAAATTACTGGCAAGGTATACATTGCATGACCTTAGCGTTCGATGAACTTATATGTGTGACTTTTTCGTTTAGATTCAAAATAAATCATTACTTGACGTGACGCCTGTAAACATACAGGAAGTTTTTCATTGTCGTCACTTCAGCAGACATGAAAATCGTTGTGAACTGTGCAATAACGTCCACTGTCAACACTTCAAATCTCTGCAATAATCAAATGCATCTTTATTTATCAAATTTTGTAGTATATTTTTTAACTTATCAGTTTCTCTCAATTTATTCCTTCTTAACAGGGTTTGCAATTACATTTCTTGTGGTAAAATTTCTTTGTTTTGATGCATTTTGTAGTATATGTTTTAACTCATCAGTTTCTCTCAATTTCTTCCTCCTTAACAGGGTTTGCAGTCACATTTCTGGTGGTAAAATTTCTTTGTTTTGATGCACTTTGTAGTATATGTTTTAACACATCAGTTTCTTTTAATTTCTTCCTCCTTAACAGGGTTTGCAGTCTCATTTCTTGTGGTAAAATTTCTTTGTCTTGATGCATTTTGTAGTATATGTTTAAACTCATCAGTTTAATCTCAATTTCTTTCTCCTTAACAGGGTTTGCAGTCACATTTCTTGTGGTAAAATTTCTTTGTTTTTATGCATTTTGTAGTATATGTTTTAACTCATCAGTTTCTCTTAATTTCTTTCTCCTAAACAGGGTTTGCAGTCACATTTCTTGTGGTAAAATTTCTTTGTTTTGATGCATTTTATCGCATTTTTAAATTTGTTAGTTGAATTTTGTAACAATCTATTTATCTTTCTATAGGTAGTTTAAATTCATGTATTACAATGTTTTTATTTTTATTTTTGAGTATTTAGATATATAAATATATTCCCAAACTGATTTAGTAAAGATGGTAACTATTATATTCATGGAATTTGAATTTTATCTATATCTGCTTAAGAAAGATTGAAAACTCTTTCTAAAATCCAGGAACATAAAAATCTAGAATCCGTTTACTTTTAAGCCAAAATAAATAATGTAGCAATGGATCATTTTCTGTATATGAAATATATAGAAATGTATCACAAACATTTACCAAAATAATTCTCGTCCAAAAAGTTTCGGGCGTGATTTTACAAAGCGCAAGAATTCCATTTACTGAAACTTTGTTTCGCAAATATAAAGTTGGATAAATAATCTTAAGATTGACAAAATGACATAACATGTTCTTGACTTCAAGTAATACTGCAGCAAAACCGGTAAAATTTATATTTAATACCAGTTCCGCATTTATAATGATATTTTCCTATACCTTATTCTTTTTAAACATGCGGCTGTGGATAAGTTAAAAAATTTAACAAGTAAATAATGTTGTTCTCTGAAAAAAATATACATTGTATTAAAACATATAACTTTTCTTTTCATGTATATAATACTGGCCTTTCCTCTTAACCGTTTGCATGCTAATGTTCTAAAAATAGAATATGAACTTGTTTAATAAGCAATGAAAGTCCGAATAATATTATTTTTCATACATTTAAAATAAACTTCATTAAGTATTTTTTTTATTTAATTCAGTTTAGTTTTCATAATAATTTGTTTTTTACGAATTATAAAATTTTGATATAAGTTGTAACTTTTTTCTTGCCTGTGATATAATTTTCCAAAAATCTAATTTTTAATTTATAACTACAATACTTACAAGCTTTAAAAATGATAATTGGCCTCTGATAAGCATCAAATTCAACTTTTTAAGTGTATTTAACAATAAACTTGTAAAGCGAAATAAAAGATCCTGTGAAGCTTCCATATCTGACCGACGAACAGAGAGATCTTTATAAGCTACTTGTAATAAATTTTTTGAATCAGCGTTTGACAGGAAGATGATTTACTTCTAAAGATTTTCCGCGGTTATAGTGAAATTTATTTTAAAAGACTGTGTTCAAAAAAGTGAATAAAAAACTCTATATTTTCTCAATTTGCTTATTTATTTTGATTCTCACAAAAATTAATATAAGATTATCATAGTTTAAATTTAGCGATGCATTATTAGAATTAAAATTGATTTATGAAGATAAATCAGAAAAATATTAAAAATAGCTGTTTCCATAATGAAAGCTTTGGCACCTATTGAATTAACTGATCATTTTTAACCCAATGACAGTTCTGCACGTACAAAGTCATATTTTAACTTGCAGTCTTCTCTACATAACAAAACCAGTTTTTCAATGTTAATAGATGGGCGAATAGTGTATAAGGGAGAAACATTCTCCCAATTTTCTAAATCGCCAGTGGTTTAAGGTTAAAATTTGGAAAGTTGAGTGCTTTATAACTGTAAACTGTTTGTATTATAGGCCCCTCTATTTTTATATGAGATGTAAAATTTCTTAAATCTATGCTAAAGATGATCATTGAGAAAACTTTACCTAATACTTGATAATTTTTTTTCTATTTCTTATTCTCTTTGAAGACATTAATAGCTTTAGAATAAAAATAATTGTCATACTTTTCTTATTTCCAGGGCCAACCACGTTTGACAAGGTATGATACGTGTGCCTTACTTAGCAGGCATTACTATTGATATCTTTTTGTGGGTATCATATTGTTGAATAAATGTCACCGCAACAAATTAAGAAGAACAGATAGAACAAATTGAGGGAAATTACATACATGCTTGAAGCGGGATTCAAACCAAAAACGTTTCTGACCAGACGCCAGCTCCCTGATTACCATAGAGTCTGGTCAGCATAAATGCAATGCTTAAAAATTTACTCGGAACGTATTCTGATTTTGAAATAAAAGTCCTTAAATAAAACAATTTATAAAGGAAATATGTATATTATAAAATATCTCGATTTAAATGAAATCTGTAATATTTGATTCTAATAGCAAAATAAATGTATATAATTATTTGTAATAATTATTAATAATTATTAATAACTGTAAATAATTATTTGAGTCATTCAAGAAATTTGTCTTTCGAATAAACATTCACCATGTTGTGTTTATGCCGGAAATATATCTAAGAAAGTACTTCAAATAGCATGTAATCTGTATTCTCTGGTTTAAATAAAAAAAAATCTGTAAATAATTATTTTAGTAAATAAAAAACATTGTCTTTCGAATAAACGTTCACTATGTTTAAGCGGGAAATATATGTTTATGTGGGAAATATTTGTTAGAAAGTATCTGAATCTGCATGCAATCTGTAATCTCTGATTCAAATAGTGAAATCTGTTAATAATTATTTGAGAAAATAAAGAAATTTGTCTTTAGAATAAACATTCACTATGTGATAAAGCAGCGGAAATTAAAGGGATGGAGATACATTGTGTGTATTGAGCGGAAACTTAACAACAACAAAAAACTGAAATAGAATCTAATTAGATTACGTTCTCATTTCCTTTGGTAAGTGGTAGGACAGCTATTTGTTAAGCAGTGTATTTAAGAAAATAAACAGAAAAAAAAAGAAGATATAATGCGTGATTCTGAACTATTTGCGATCTGTTAATTAACTTAGTCTGCTTGAAATAAAAGAACGTATAAAATGTGGTTATAGTCTTAATGGAAATGATACTCTCGATTCATTAATTCTATTAGGAAAAAAAACTAGTTGAATTAGTTAAATTTTCCCGACGTTTAAAAAACAGCAAAACACTCATATATCCTTAATGTTTGTTTTATACACCAGACAAGTACATAAAAAAAAATCTAAAGATAATTGGATATTTTGTTTTTAAGCAATGGAATCCCCGTATGACCTTTTGATCATATAAGTATTTAAGCATTTTTTCTGTATACACTCAAATGAGTTTTCAATGTAAATATATTCAATTATTAAATGTAAAAGATATTTTTATAATTGAACGATTTGTAATATTTTCATATTAATATATATATATATATATATTTTATAATATATATTTTATAATATATATTTTATATTAATACATGAATATTTATAGCAACATAGGCATATATCAGAACTCATGATAATATGATAACTTGATTTACTTTTAAATGATAGATAAAATTTTTCAATAGTTAGATAAAAGTTGAAAAATAATTAACAAAATATTTTGTTAGGTGCCTAAATAACGTAAAATGTATTAATTAAAAACCAATAATGCACACGCTGATACAACAATTAGCATAATCTGATTAGCAACAATTAGCTGATACAACAATAGTTGATGCATTAGCTAAATTTGAACTCAAATAGGTTTCACTGATCTGAATCCAATAAATATTTATACAAGAAAAATACATGAGTTATCATACAATTTGAAAGAATAAAATACTTTTACTCAGATGTTACACCAAATGAAACATTATTTTTTTTTTATAATCGTAATGAAATTGATTATATGCCCAATCTCAGTAAAGATATATTGTGTTGAATAAATGTTATATTTTGCAGAACGCAAAAAATAATAATTTAAAACAGAAAAATAGAACATATAATAGAAAAATAATATATCACTCGTTTGATGCGAGAAAATATTAAGTTAGGATTGTGAACTAACCAAATTAGTTATAATAATATAATTTTAATTTTAAATATTATTTTAAAAATAACTACTTAGAAAAATTTCTTATTCTAGGTTAATGGATCTTAATAGAATCATAATGGAAATACTTAGAAGAGGAAATTAAAGGTACAAGCGTAAGCAAACAGAATTATATTTAGTGCATATATTTTAAGTGAATAATTTCTTTAAAAAAATATTATGCCAAGAAACAACAATTATTGTGAAGGGCCGGGATAGCCTGGTCAGTAGGGCGCTGGGCACATGTCCAAGAGGTCGTGGGTTCGGTCCTTGCCGGTCGAAGACTCCCCGTGGAGTAAATGGTGACTGGTGCACGTTAAATCTGTCGAGTCTCAAAGTCCTTTATGTTCCCATAACAAATCAATACCTCTGGGGGTACTGATCGAGGAGTTTCCTTGTCTTCTGGATTGGTTCAAAATTACAAGGCTAAGGAGATGAACATTAGTAGTCGTAAACCCATGAAATTGGGTCGGCTGTTCAACGGCGGTTATAAAAATAAAAATAAAAAGATTATTGTGAAGCATTTACCGGGGTTGGTGAGTGGTAGCAGACAGGGGGCATAGCAACTATTTATAATAAAGTATGTCTAAATAAATACTCTTTGACCTTTTGTTCCTAATTCATCTTAACTAAACAAGCTACAGAACAATTAAAAATAAAGAGTATTAAAAATTATTTTCAAAAGTAGTAAACAATGTATAAATTCTAATATTCTCTATAAATATATAATAAACAGATAAAATAACAGATTAATATTTCGTCAGAAAGAAAAACTGCAGCAAGAAAATTAAAGTCAACTGAAATATGTGAGTAAAAATCTTCGAACTAAACCATATCACTTCTATGTATAAAAATCATTAAATGAATAATATGTTTTGTTATCATGTATTTCTAAGGAGTTATAATGCAAATGCTTCCATTTTGACTTCCGAATTATTATTTATCTCCTTTGTCTCTATTTATTTATTCAAAAAATCATCTTCCTTTATATAGGGATCAAGTAATACCTTATGCTTTTGTTGATGACTTTCTTATCTTTACAAACGTATAACTTAGACATTTATAGATTTCGTGCCCCCGATTGTGTCAGAGTAAACGATTTTTTTTCCTTTTTTACACATGGAAATACTTCTAAAAGCAGATATTACTATAGAGTTAAATGGATGAAAACTCATCTTTTTGTAGAATTCTCTAAAGGACTTTTTACGCGAATTTTATTTTTCTCTTCTGTGTATACGACAAAGAAAACAGAAAAAAATGTATGTTTTAGAAATGCAATGCGTAAATATGATTACGTGCAAAGTTGGAAAACTCTGTGCACATATTTCTTCTCCTATATAAAATAAATTTACTGATTTCAGGTGACAAAATTGTAATGCATTTTTTTATTCATTTCAATGAATAAAAGTATGATTGCACCTTTAATTTCACCGACGTCTGTTTTTTTATTAAGTATACGTGTTATTTCTATTTTAAGTAAATAGATGGTTTATTATATTTGTATAGAGGTATAGAGTAAAGTATAGAGACCATACTCTTTTATATTTTAGGGATAAGAATCCAAATCAGTAAAAAGAAAAAAGGTATTTATTCAGAGAAAGTATTTTTTTGTGTGTCTGATTTCGTAACTTAAAATATCCTGTACTATAATTAAATAGCATAGGTCACTCCCTCGAACCTTTAAGAATGAGTTCTAGAACGTAAAGATCTGATTATTAGATCACAATTTAATCAGGGTGGTCCATTTTTTATTTTGCCCTTTGCGCATTGATTGATCCATTGATTTCGCCATAAATATTCAATGCTTTAATATTTCACTTTGAACTCCTGAAGAGTAAAGAAAAAATCTATAAATTCAATTTTATTCTACTTCTATGTAAATTAATTAAAATTCAAAATACTATTCGGTCAAATGAAATAAGTAATAGTTTGCTTAGACCGTTAGTTGTATAGTTGATGATACACTCTCTAACCTAAGCTCACCCACCTGTCGGGACATTCATAACACTCGTACGGGAAAAACATGTATTTTAAATTATTTCGAAACGCCCGTACAAATACGCCTAATCATCTAATGGCGCATTTTTCGGGGCTTGCAGCCGAATGGTTTCGAAGAAGACTTTGGCTGATACAACACGATTTGAGATATGACTCTCGTTTGCGGTACTATTGGCAAGCTGAAGAATCGTCCTTCGATAGCATAGAAGAACGTTTTGAAATGACATAAGCGTATGAAGCCAAGAACACACACTCAGGACTGAAGAACGCCAAATCACGCCTCATATAAATCTGGTTTTAGAGAGGCCATTATACCTCTCTTCCACCTCCATTACTAAATTGGAGAAAGTGGTATACCGTAGGTAGACAGACATGAGGGGAGATATATATTTGTTACGGATATGTTCACCGGGTTTCTCTCAATTTTATAGAAAGCTTTCTTTTTTAACGTGGTATACTAGTTTTATATCTGCTAGCCGATTTACGATACTTTTGTTTTTTATGACAAAAACGCGATTTTAATTTTTTTTTTTTCCTTTTATATTCGTTGTTTCTAAAATTCTCAAATTAGGTTTAAAATTGAAACAATTTTTTTTTCCAGTAGCAAATACAAAACACAAATCTCTTAATTCAAATGTAAATATATAGTTAAAATATGTATCTATGTTTATGGGCGAATCTCAGGAATCATTAATTGAATTCGATCTATTCTCTAGGTTGTCCAGACCGTAACCCTGTCCAACCGTAACCTCAGGATCAATTAATTGAATTTAACATATTAAGGGCATCAAAATTTTCGATGTTCAAGATTATTTTTTGATATTTTATACATTTTCAAACAATTCTGGAGGTGTAAAAATAGTGTGCCTATTATTCATTATTTATTTTTTATTATCGAAAGTTAGGAACCTCAGGATTAATTAATTGAATTTAACATAATATGGGCATCAAAATTTTCGATGTTCACGATTATTTTCTTATATTATACATTCTCAAACTATTCTGGATGTGTAAAAATAGTGTGCCTATTATTTTCTATTATTTTTTTTTTTATTATCAAAAGTTAAAGGTTTTAGAGATCTGCACTTATATGCATATGTTTATATGTACAAATATATATGTATGTGTATACAAATATTCCTAAAAATAATATTATGATTATATTTTATGTAATCATGCATGTTTATAATGGTTACTATTAATAACTTTTTGAAAGTTAACATCCAGCAATAGTTTCTTTAAGCTCTGGCTATAATTAATTATTTTTTCTAATGATAAGTTTTAGAAATATAAGCCATTTTCACTCAGGCATTTTTTATCACTAGGAAGTGTATAAGCATTTTGAATTAATGATATAAAGTACGCATTAATAATTATTATTATGCGTTATCATAATAATTATTATTATGCGTTAACATAATAATTATTATTATGCGTTAACATAATAATTATTAGTAGGCGTTATCATAATAATTTATTATTATTTAAGCGTATTATTATTAAGCAGAAATTTGCAATGTTCTTACATTGTTAAACAGTTTATAAACTAAAATTCTTCATAATAAACTATATAATATCTCTATGCATTTGTATTTTTCTTTAAAATTATTTTCATTGTATTTTTCTTTAAGTTTTTTAGGCGAAATTATAGAGAAATAGATTACACGCAGACTATAAAAAGAAAATACTATTAATGGTGATACAAACATTTTATGAAAAATTGAGTTGTATTTAGATGTATGTTTGAAATTTTAATTATTGTATATTAATTTAAAAACAGGATAGTTTAAATTTACTCTTAGACAATATATAATCATGTTATCCTTAATAAACCAAACTTTTAAAGTCTATTTTTATGCTATTATATTTTATTAAATTAGTTTTTCAGTCTTCGTGAACATATCATTTTAGACATGGATGATTTATTTCAGGAAATTGAATATGCATACAGTGATATATATATTTTATAACATATATCCTTATATATGTTCATAATATGTTTATAACGTTTATTACTTCTCGGCTATTAACAAGGTATAAAGTACCCAAATATATTTTCTTTCTTTTGAAACTAGCGTTGTCTCAAATAGCCAATATTTCCATAACTT
This sequence comes from Parasteatoda lunata, assembly GCA_949128135.1. NCBI lineage: Eukaryota > Metazoa > Arthropoda > Arachnida > Araneae > Theridiidae > Parasteatoda > Parasteatoda lunata. The sequence continues at coordinate 44,949,046 of OX421975.1, forward strand.
GAATAATTATTATACACTGTAAAAAATATCGGATCAAATTACGGTAAAAAATACCAGCACTTAGGATGCAAGTACTTTTTAAAGTAAAATCAATTTTTACGAGAACATGTAATGGAACAAAAATTCTGATTATCGTAGTTTTTACAATCATAATTACCATAAAATCGCAGAACCACTTCAAATATAAATAAAATAATTAAACAAATATTACTGTAAAAATTACGGTATAATATTTTATGGAAAAAAATGGATTTTACAGAAAAATGAATTTTATGGATGATACACCCAAAGTGTTTGTACTTTATATCACAATTTGATCCGGAATTTTTTACAGTGTGCTCTAATAAATCTTTAAAATTTTTTACAGTACTTTCAAATTTAAAATACACTAATAATATTTTAATGCGAAACTTTATTACTTCAAAAGATAAGTTTAAAGGTAGATAAACTCAAGAAGATAAAAGAGTTTTTGTTATGTATTCCTAGCGATTTAAACAGTCCAGTATCTAAATAACGAAAAAAGTTTTTACGAATGGTCCGCATATCTTATTATTTAAAAAAAAAACATTCAATATTTTATGGTAAATGTAAATTAAAACCTTAACTGAAATAATCCTATCTATCACTTTAACAAATCCGAAATAATCTATTTCAGACTGTTTTCAGTTACGCAGAAGATCAGTTTAAGCTTGCTAATTTACTTAAACCCTCTGGTAAGCCTATCGCGTGAGTTACGTTCTCTGGCCACAAGTCTTATTATTAGGCATTAATTCACTATGGTGTCGCTTTCTGGGCAGAAATTAAGTCACTCCTCTGCAATGCTCTTGTGGATATAACATAGTTATTCGCAAATTAACTCTCACTCCCATATTGTTAATCATCAGCATAATTTTAATGGGTGATTCAAAATCCTTGAAGGATTTGCTCAAGAGGACTCAATAATTATATCCACTGAAAAGGTCGTCCAAACTAAGATTAAGTCCTAATTCAAGAAGTGTTTCTTGAAACATGGTTTTCGTTGAGAAGCTAAGCCATTTAATCCCCTAAACTCAAAATGTATTTGTGGTAGATTGCATTTCGATATATGAATGCAAAAGGTAATTATGTGTATCTAGTGTGAAATGATATTTGCGTTTTTATCATAAATTTTTAGTGAGATTTTTAAAATAATTAGAAATTGCTTTTGAAAAAATTAAAATGAAAAAGTATTTAATGATTATTTAATGATTAAAAGTATTTAATGATTTTTTATCATTGTCTTTAACACAATTTAGGATATTCATGAGAAGTCGAAATTTGATTTGCATAAGAGATAATTTATAGAGTAATTTGGGCCCTATATATGTTCATTTATATCAAAAAAGAAATTCTAAATTGATTTGCGAAAACATAATTATCTCAGAACACATATGCTAGAAAAAAAAACATTGTTCATAGATAAAACTTTTAACATCTTTCAAGTAATATAACTCATAAATGCTTAATTTAAGGAAGTATTGCTTCAATTCTTTTTATTAACAAATATATTTTCGATAAAAACTCGATACATTTGTAATTAGGTCACATCTCATATATACTACATGACATGGGGGAAATTCTTTTGGTCTTTTCCTTAAAATACTATATTTTACTATTATTATTTGGTTTTACTATTATTTGGTTATTAATACTATTATTTGGTTTAACAGAAAAATTAATAAATTCAAAAAATTACTGAGAGCCAAACATTACCTATTTCCAGCACAAAGACAACTAAACGAAGTACAATGCTGGTATGTGAACTTTTTCACTACATTTTTCTCTTGCAAACACCATTTTCGCAAGGAACGCTGCGATAATGTTTGGGATTTGATGTAAATCTTTTATTTTCAACCATAAATTCTTATTCTGTATGATTAAAAATTGACATTCTTAAACACTATGCAAAGTCTTAAGCAACTTGGTTTCTAAATAAGTGTTTAAAAAAGCACTACAAGGTTGAGTTATATATACAAGATTGATATATATATATATATATATATATATATATATATATATATATATATACATATATATATAGAATGCCTCATAGGAGTCTTTCTGTACTTTATTTTATTTTATAACCGTCGGTAAACAGCCGACACAGTTTTGGGTTTACGATTACTAATGTTCGACTTCGTAGACTTATATTTTTGAACCAATCCAGAGGACAAGGAAATTCTTATATCAGTATCCTCAAAGGTATGATTTGTTACTGGACCATGGAGGATTTTGTGACTTGACAAACTTAACGTTCATCTGACAACATTTACTACACGGAGAGTCTTCAGCTAACGGAGATCGAACCCGCGACCACTTGGTCATGGGGCCCAGTGCCCTCCCTCAGAGGCTATCCCGGTCCGTACTAATTTTAAAACGTAGAAATCATTCCCTCATAAGGAGCCATAAGAAGTCAAGAAGCCAATTAAAACATTATTTTCAGAAGTTAATGGGTAATAATTCTTAGAAAAATACGCATTAAGAAATTCCAAAAAAATCCCTATCGTCAGAATGGCATCATCTTTGGAACATATCAAAATCTAAAAATTTTCCCATTTGAATGACGTTTTATTAAGTTAAGGATATCCTTGTGACCAATTCCTTCAGAATACTTGTTTAAATATCAGGGGCCAGAAAAAATGCATAGCTTTTTCATATTTTCATACTAGATAAATATTTGCTAAATCCCAACATCCCTGCCATCAAAACCTCACAATAGTTATCCATGCTAAAAACCAACGTAGGCTGTTAAATAAACTTAATATTAATTAATTATATAATAATATGCCGATTTATTTGATCCAGCCAAAGTTTCTTGACTTATCTTGCCTTTGAAGGTATATTACTTTTATTATTGTATGTATATATGTGTGTGTGTGTGTAAAATCATCAAACACTTACAATTACAATATTACAATACTACAATTACACAATTATAATATTATAATATTACAATTTAAAATCAAAATGATTTAAATTAATTATTATAAATTTTTTAGTTATTATTTTTTGATAAGTATTTTTTTTTTTTTTTTTTTTTTTTTTTTTTTTGTAATTAACACTTTTTTTTTGTAATTAACACTCGTAGATTGCCAACTTTTTACTCATTTTTATCTTACTTTTATATTAAATAAAAACTTATATTAAATTAATATATTAATTGTTATATTAATTTTTTTAACAATATAACTACAAAATTCAGTTTCTAAGTTGTTTTAGTTTAAATTACAAATATTAAAGTGAGGTTAGGAAAAAAATCAGTAGATATATCTTAAATACAATTATGTATTGACTGATAAAACAAACATGATTGAAAATTATATAGTTTTTCATTTTTCATTCGTAGATCACCGATTTTTTAATTATTTTTATATTAGTTTTTGAACATAAATTATATAAAAATCATCTACAGAATTCAGTTCCTCCTAATCTGTTATATTTTATTTTTGAAAAAAATAATAGTTTAAAATAAACGTGAAATAAATTTATCGCTGTTTTATCAAATAATTTTTATAATTATTATATACTTTCCAGCTGCAAATTTTACACTGTTAGGTAACTTAACATCCTATTTTTTTCCTTTAGATTTTGTTAACATAATAAGACATTTAACATAATAAGTTTCATGTTTCTTCAAACAATGGTTAAAAAATAACACAATTAATAAACTTTTAGATCAAAATAAAATAAAATTTCCTGTAAAGAAATAATTTTTGTTAAGTAATGAAGCGTCACTTTAAAGTATAAAAAATTCATTTCAAAAAACAAAATTTTTATCTCAATTCAATAATTAACATTTTTAAATTGGGAAATATTTTACATTAATTTCATTTGTTAATATATTAAAGAAAAAAAATATATAAATTCATTAGGTATTCAATCATGAAGAAATGTATTATTTAATATTTTTTTTAAATAAAATACTTGTAAATTCAAAAGTATTGTTTAATATCCATTAAAATACTCTGAACATTCCCAATTTTGTAATTAACTTCTCATCTTCTTTACTAAAATATCTTCAAAGACAGACATAAAATATCAATTTTAATCGGAGTGTTTGATTATTTATTCATAAAACGGCCGAAGATTATGCCAAACACTTAGAAAGATGCCAATGAACTCCACTAAATGTAATCCAACGCTAATTAGTTTTGAACATTCTCTGAAATATTTGCAAGATATTTATTCCATGTCAACATTGATCCCTTTCACAGAGTGGTTGGAAAATTGTTTGCCTTACTCGAAGCTTGAATTTAACTGACGAATGTTAGGAAATAAGATCTAATTCTATTACATTTTGAATTTTAGCCTGCCTATCCTAAACAGGTTTCATTTTAAATGGAAAGTTAGATTCATAATATGCCTAGTTTTTACAGCCTTTATTAACACTTTATTGTGAGTAATAATTAAGTTTAAATAGCATTTTATTGAGTTCTCAGAGAAAACTGTATTAGCAAAACAATTTTGTCTAAAGATAAAGAAATTATACATGGATACCAGAAACTGTAACTATGTTGTAATCTATATTTTATTTCTGTTTTGAACAAAAATTTTTACTCCTATTTTAGTTAACAGTTTTTAAGTTTGCTCGTTACCATGATGTAATCTGTATTTCCTGTTGTGTGTAGCTAAAAAATCCTAAATGCCATGCAAGCGACTGTGTATATATTTTTTTTTTTAATATACACGCTAGAAAATTCCAGAATAAATTACGGTATCAAGTACCGGTAGATTGATTGCATCATCCGTAAACTCCATTTTACGATGAAATTTTACTGAAAAACCCATTTAATTTTACAGTAATATTGATTCAATTAAAGCAATCTAGTGATTATGCGTTAATAATTACTATAAAAATGATGGTATATAAGATTTTTTTTTTCGTGGCATGCTCAGGAGGAAACGAATTTGGCAGTAGAAAGTATCAGCACCCTGAGTTATGGTACTTTTTTCCGTAATTTTATCAGGGAATTTTTACATTGTATAAATGGAATACTCTCATAAACTAAACTTTCGTTTATAAGAAACTTACGAACATTTAATTCATTGATTTGCTTTGTAAAATTCTCACTGCAAACATCATTAATTTTTTCAGTTTTAAGTTAATTTGTATTTCGTCAAAGTTGAAATACTAAACTCAGAATAAAAAGTATGATCAAAACTACCAGCAAATGGTAACATTTACCGCGTTTCTGTTGTTTTAGGAACACTTTCGGTAACTTTTAACAAAATTTTGTAGTGGTTTTTGGAAAATTAACAAAGAAATCTTATATTATAATATATGATACAATATGGCAAATGTGGTCAAATTTAGTAATTTTATAAATATATTTTAGAGCTTGGCATAAATTCTCTTTTTTCAGTAAAATTTCCTTTTCAGGTTTGTATTTTTTATTAAATATGCGGTAATAATAACAGTAGTTTTGAAAATCAGAATTTTCGATAAATTGTTACCATATGAACCGAAAAATTGCCAAATGAAAATATTTAATTAACGGATTTAAAAACGCATATTTTGATTGTATATACCATACTTATGAGTTTTGTTTACCAGAAATGTTATTACCGTAAAGTACTGTAATTTTTTCAGATTTTTTTCCGTGTATGATTTAGTCACATTTTTATGCCATGATTTTTTTTTCTCGTTTCTTAAACTTATATATTTTTTGTTATTAAATATTTTTAATTTCAAAAGAAATATTGCTATATATAACACATAGCATTATATTTAAAATTCTTAAAAATAAAATGTATAAAAGTTTTTTTTTATTTACAATTAATATATAGGATGGATGAGTTTAAGTTTTACAAAACACTATAATAAAATATCTTACAGTTTGTACGTAATGAAATAAATGTATTAAATCATGTAATTTTCATATGATTAAATTGTAAAATTGTTAAGAAATCTTGAAGAAATATGTATTAAAAGTATTTTTTTTTAATTTAAAATTAATAAAAACATGAGTGCGAATAAGATTTTGTAAAACACAATATTGAACTAGCTTGCATTTTTGCATTTATGCTACATAGAATGAAATAAAAATAGTATTAAATCATAAAAATTTCATATGATTAACAGTAATTACAGTTTCCTTTCCTTTTAGGGGATAAAATTATTGAAATCATAGTGAGAATATAAAATGATTAAACTAAAATTAAATCATGAAGCAACATAGTTCGCTTTTACACCGCAAACTTATTAAAATCTTAAATTTCCACAAGCATTCTTAATTAACATACAAATTAGTTTCAAGATACGAAACTAAAACATTACCTAAAAAAATCCATAAACACGTCGAAATATCATTTCGCTTTAATTCATCCAATTATCTTTTAACATCTCTTCTGGGTGGATTCTACTTTATTAAAATCATTAATTCTCGAAAATTAACTTGTCTCAGACGAGAAATACTCACCTCCCTTCGGTTAGATTGACCTTAAAATGGAAAATAAGTTTTGTGAGTTATATTAATTCAAACCTCCCAAATAAACACCGCTTCCAGCTACTTCATGAGCACTTAAATTCTTTGGGAATTCCAAAGATCTTGAGACTAACTTTAAAAGCGAATTTACTCCATTAACTTTACTCCCAGGCTCAAAGGGGCTCAAGCTCTACACAAATGTCACCATCTCCCATTTTCCCTAAATCACCCTTCAAGAGCAGAGTCGTGTCTTTCATTGAACCCTGTACTAGCTGCTGTACTAGTATCCCTCTTGGAACATAAATGTCACCCTCGATTGAATGGGTTCTCTTTGCAAGAGCCCCGCATTCGAAACATTTTATCTTTCCTTGAGGCTCACCCCCGAAATTTCTTAGAATAAGACCGCCATCCATCCATGGATGCCATATTTGGAGGGTATTAAGCTTTCTCGGTAGCGTCTTGTTAAATGCTGGTCGTTATAGAGCTGTTAAAAGAGATCATGTTTAAAGATGTTGCTTAAAGATCCAGTAAGAAAAGATTTTGGAAATATTTAATCGTCGCTAAGGTATTGGGCGAGGAACTTATTGAAAATACGTAATATAATTTAAGGGCTTTTCCTTGTGTGTAATTTTTAATCACAAAAAAAAATACTAGATCATATTTTTATGGATTGTATTCAAACGATTTGTACTCATAAGAAGTTGTTATTATCAAATTTTGTAAATAAGCATAATATATTAATAAAAATAGTTAATTGTAATTTACTATTAAAAGATTTTTCGAAAGAAAACCTTTCACACAGTCGTTCCTAAAAGCGTGTTGGACTTCCTATACCCTTGAGTAATTGTTCTAGTTTAAATACTAGGGTGTGCAAAGTGCACAAAACAAAATATGGGGCACTTGGATATGTATTTTATTCACATAACCAGATTTTCGCGAACTAAAGTGCTGTCTTAATACTTTTATGGATTGAATTAAAATATAATAAGTAATTATTGCACACATTACCTTAAGTTTCGAAATAAGAAAATAAAACTAATGATTGATTTTTGATATTCTCGTCTCTTAACATAGGTGGTAGTGATAATCTAAAAAATATTAATACTGATTTCAGTAGTGGATAAAGTCACTTATTAACGTTAATTTTGCTCATTCCCACGTATGTCTAAAAATATTTAAGTGAATTAAAACTTCTCGTTATATTAATTATAGAATTCATTTATCCAAAAAAAAAAAAAATGCAATGAATAGTCTTTATAATTATTTATTTTTATTTATGTTAATAGTGGTCGGAATATCCTTAAATTGCAAAGTAAGAAAACTTTCCTTATTTTAATGTTTAAATTTTAAAAATCTGAAATTCAAACTAAAGCTGCATATTTCTGCTTTTTTTACTATTCTATGTTTTCATCATAATTCTGAGGGATAAGATGAGGAATGGAAATGTGAAATAAAACATTTGGAAATTTTTTTACTCAGAAACCATTTCCATTAAAATTTTTAAATTATTTTTTTTTATTACTTGGGTATTCGTGAGGTATAAAAAAAATCAAAATTTACATTAAAAGATTACGAAAAAAAATAATTTATTATATGAAATTATCTTCAAATAAGCGGTATTTAAAATTTTAATAGTTCTAGATATAGGGTGTTATACGGAAAAATGAAATTAGCACTTAAAAGATGCAAATTTTGGACTGAATAAGTTATTGAACTATCATTCATATTTTGAAAGTTAAGAATCCAAACACAGCGACATATAGGTATACTCATTTAGAAAAATTCATTTTGTGGCTGATTTTCTAAGTAAAACTTTTTATTTTATTTTTTTTTTTTACGAAAGTTTTTACGAAAAAATTTCATCATTAGATTAAGAGCTATTAACTTTTTGCCCTCTATATATGTACTGTCTACATATAGTTATACAGATCATTTATCTTATAATCTGTTTTTCGAGATGTTTATTAATGATGTTTTAGTTATTATTAATGATGATTAGCTTAAACACTGGTTGTAATAATACTATCTCAATCTCTAACTTTAATATGGTGTTTCGGGTGTAAAGTCTTAGCAAATCATAACACGGATCAAAAGGGAAGAACTCCCCTTTCCAATATATATATATATATATATATATATATGCCCTTAATTAAGTTGCTTAACTGTGTGCTTCTGCTATTCTGCTAGGTTTTATTTTCTATTCTAAAAAATTCATGTAAAATTTAAGTTTGTTGAACTTTTCAAATTTACTTTGTAATTGGAGATTTTTTTGGATAATATAGTGACAAAATTGTTTATAGAGTGGCCTCAAAGTATTTTCCTACACTTGCTGTAAGAAATTTATTAATATATTTTTCAAAAATAGTTTATAAATCTATGACTGTGAAGTCCTAGATATATTAGTTAAGAAATTTATTTATATTAATATTTCACTGTTAATTTAAATAATCATATAATTTCCCGCAAAAAACTATATTTTTTAAATTTCTCATCTGCCTTTGAATCACCATGACAATATATCAGTCCCAGATTAGAATAAAAAGTTTGTCTTCATTAATTTTACAATGAAAATTTTAATTACAAATGCTATATCCCTTTAAGATAAAATTATGTACTTACCTATATACAATAAGGTTACGCAAGATGTATGAAATTATACAAATTAAGAAAATGATAATGTAAACATAGGTACAGTTAAAAAGAGTAACTACTGCAGACTTGAAAATATTGAAATTTCTTGAAAACTGTATGAATTTTAATAAATGGTGTAGCTTAAATAACTCAATTATTAACTTTAAATATTCTTAAGTATATATACACTAAACAACACAATAAAATATACAAAAAAATACTTTAAAATAATAACACAGGGGAACTAACTTTTTTGTTGTATTATACAAGCGCTTGATCTTGTTTTATGCGTGGTGTGGGAATTTCAAACTTGAAATTAGTTTTGCTCCTAAGGCTACAGATTGTTTATAAATTACATTATTTTCTATTTTTGCCAAAATGTACAAATTTGGAATCTTAATAAGTCATGGGGTGCTCGCCCAACTGTACAAACCTCTAAAAGAGTTAAGACACCTCATCAGAATTAAAATTGTATACAAACTCATGCTCAGAAATTTCGTCGTGCGCGGATAGGGGTACTTTCCTATCATGACATATTGGAACCAAACGAAGAAACAGCTCATTATATAAATGAAGCCCTAGCGACGAGGGATATTTCAGGGCATGTGTTCCTTTGGAGTTTTAGTGGCAATGTGTTTTAACTGTCCTTGAAGTTTGCAACAACTTTTAAGTGATCTACTGTTAAATATAAAGTTTTTAAACTTATTCACTTAGAGGGAAAAAATAGACTAAAAATGCCATTTAAAAAAAATTATAGCTTAGTGACAGAATCAGTGACAAAACTTTTAAATTTGTGACGTAAAAATATCCAACATCCGTAAAAAATCCTTTTAAATAGAAAGAAATATAATAAGAAAGACAAATTATCCAGTTTTAATGAATTTAAAACTAATCTTTTGGATTATTTTCAGAGTAAATAAATTCAATCAAACTCATTTTTAAAAAAAAATAAATAATTAATGTCTATAAAATACAAATTATATTTTTAAATCCAATTCTAAATTCCTAGTAAAAGTATAAAATGCTTTCAAGTATAAAATATTATATTATTTAATGCCATTAAAAGCAAACTCACGCGTAAACAAGTTTTTAAATAAATTATTAAATTTACTACTAACACAAATTTATTTTTTTTTCTCCAGATTAATCAAATTTTGTTGTGATTAAAACAAAAAACTAGAAAAGCTTAATAATTTTTTTTTTAAATTTTATTTATTTATTTACATATACATATATATATATATATATATTTGTATATATTTATTGTATTAGGAACACTTTGGTCAATTTATAACACATGACTTTAAAATTTAAAATACGACGTAAAATTTCACGAAACTAGTTGAATATTTTCCACGCCCATGTTCAAAATTTATTCGGTGAAAATAAACCTCCATTCATTCATTGTCTAATCCTTTAAAACACAGCACTTAATTTATCATATTTACCTATTAGTCTATACACTTTGGGATCAATATTTTTTTCAAGAAAAAACCTTAATAAATCCTCGGTTCCAAGTTTAATTAATGATCCGATACTGTTAAGTAACAAATAACAAACAACTTGACGGATATGTCACTGGAAGAAAATCCCCCATCTCACGTTTCTCCGCATATATCTGTATCGGATATATTTGTGTGGAATACGTAAAATATTTACTTTGGATAGATTGAGTAGCTGGTAAATATTGGATTTTATATTACGTAAAATTTTTGTTTGGATTGGTAAAAATTGCACTTTAGAATTAAGTCTAAAAGTTTGTTGGTAGAATATGTGATAAATTGAATTTACTTTTTGCATACACTATAATTTAGGCTTAGAGGAATAAAAATAAAACTTTTCTCAAGAAAAATAAAATTTGTTAAAGTTGTTAAAAATAGGGTTTAATGTATCTCTAAATATTGGGTGCTTATTTAACTTATACCTGAAATAATTCATCTGGTTGCATTGATTTGCGTTTCGTTGGATTCTTCAAAAGTAACAGGGAAAAATTAATAAAGCAAAGCATAAAGAAAGAAAATAAAAACGACCCGGTTCGCAAGCGTTTTTTCGAATTACTAGGAGGTGTTGAGCAATAGCAATGAACAAAAATCATTTTACATTTTATTTTCACTGCATTTCCACAAATATTCCAAACATTCACCACTTATACTACTACAGAAGATTCTCTAAGACTTATTCAGATCCCTGCCTACAAGAGGATGCGTTCGATATTTAACTGGTATGTTTGAAAATATGCACTACGTCATTATAGTACGTGTGTCCTAGAATTTCTCTTAAATTTGTTCACATCATGTAGTAGTATTCGAAATTAATCCGAAAAATACATCGCATGTATAGAAATATTGTAAAAAGGAATTGATATATTATAGTTTTTGTTGATTGTGCTTTTATTCTATGCATAATTTTACAGCATTTCTAGTGGCTCCGAATAGAATTCTCCTTTAATGACTGATTTATCATTTCATTTTGGCCACATTCTTTTGAAGCATTCTAAATATAGGAATTATGAGGTTAATAGGGTTCTATGAGGGTAAAAAAATCAGTTTGGGATACCGTAGATGACGGTAAATGCAGTTCATAAGCATTCGCATGGAATATACAATCATTGAGTGAAAAATTAAGACACATAGAAATAATTGCCAGAAGGAACCAAAATTGCACATACAACAATGAACAGCAAGTAGAATGTTCATATGTGTGAACAAAAAAAAATCTAAGCAGAATGATCATTTGTTGCAGGAAAAAAATACAAATGAATGGATGTTTTAGTACCCTCTTGTGCATCTTCCAAAACGGATGCAAGATGCAGCACGGTTGTGCTAAAAGACTTACATTTTACCTTATGATGTCCTGCGGACATCTCATATCACTGTTGCTGGAAAAACAATACTAAATTGACTAAATTCGGAGGTTGTCACACTTGTCATTCCTACTAGTCCCTGATTTGCTTGTTTGGTAAGAAATCAGAGGATCATGCATCCCAGGGACGAGTGGTAGTTTGGCCGATGGCACCCTTTCTATGTGTGATTGAGCATTGCCTTGTTGAAAAATGGTCTCAGAGAATACCGTTAATTAACGTAACGTTGGGCTGTCATGGCATCTTGAATCAATATTACGAAGATCATGTGTCGTATGTGTTGGCACTCCACACTATCATACCGAATGAAGAATCTGTTCCCTATAATACAGAGAAGGCAGGATTTTCAACAACCCATCTTTATCTCTTTTTGAAGTGGGGTCGCTGCCGATGGGATTGACCTGCTTCCGAATAGAACCAGGTCACCTTTCATAAGGAATACAGGTTTTATTTGGACAGTACTGGGAGGCTCCTTGTTGTGTACGTATTACTAAGATAGATGCGTATAGGATGTAGGTAACATGTATAAAAAATATGCCCTTAGTTCCTGTTGCTTCTAAGACCACAACTTTGGATTGTATAGCGAGTCTCCTTCATTTGAATTTAAAAAAAACAAAACTAAATCACAGTATAAATTTGCGGAAATCTTTTACCTTAAAGCATAGATTAGAGTGATCCAGGGTTATAAAAAAGTACACTGTAAAAAATTACAGAGGAAGGTCTGGCATCTTGGTTGCATCATTCGTAAAAATTATTCTGCCGTAAAATCCACTTTACCTTAAAATTTTATACGGTAATTTTTACAGTGTTATTTATTTAATTATAGTAATTCAGACATTTTTAATATATATTACTATAAAAATTAACGTATATCAGATTTTTGTTGTTCAGTAAAATTTTACGGAAATGATGGATTTTTTGGTACTTTTGATCCAGAAATTTTTACAGCGTATGACGGAATTAAAATATTGTATTGCGCAAATACATGTACAATAAGAGTACATAAATTGGGTTCTAAAATATTAATAAATGTATTTATTATGCAAGCAATGTATTTATTATGGATTAATTCTTAGGCAATGAAATACGTGTTTATATCAGTTACAATTTCAGTAGCGTCGATTTTTATTCTTTTTTATTGCACACAATATTTAAAATGCATCCGTTTAAAATATAGAGTCCTCTTTCAAGCTCAGAATGTTTTGAGTGTTTTAAAAGTCCGGAGCGTGCTCGAAACAGCTGAATTGGGTCATCTGGTCTATCCCATGAGTTGGGAAACCTCCCATTAAGGGCATGGCACACGTAAAGGAAAAATAAAGAGGATACATATTAAATCACGATATATCCAGTTACAGTTTCCAAATCATCATATTGTGGAAAAATTTAAATTGTAATCAAATAATAATAAATATTTGCAGTTCTTCTTTGTTTCACTGATCATTTTTTCTGATGATCACTTTCATAATAGAAAAATAATAGAAAGATCATAAGACTTTATCAAGTCTTATGATCTTAGTGAGAGTTCACTGTAAAAAAATTTCGGATTAAATTACGGTAAAATAACGGTACTTTTTACCGCAGAATAAATATTTATCTAAACATGTCGCAGAAAAAAAAATCTAACATACCGTAATTTTGACAGTAATAATTATGATAAAATCACTGAATCACTGAAAATAAATATTACTGTAAAGATTACAGTAAAAAAAAATTTCGGTGAAAATGGATTTTACGATGATGCACCCAAAGAATCATTACTTTATACCTTAAACTTATCTAAAATTTTGTATTGTGTAGAATTGTTTAGAATTTTTATTTATGGAATCCTGTCAATCTTACTTGATGGACCTGTGATTTAAGAGTTTTAAGATACAATCAAAAATGTTAAAATTGCCCGGTTGTTGTCTTTATTTTCATAATCATTATCCTCACAATAAATCAGTTAGATTGCAAACGTCAGGGAGAAAAAAATTCTCGTAAAATTACAGTACTCTATAGTAAAAACCTTTATGGTAAAAAACACATAATTCTAATAATATAATTTAAAATATACGACATTTAAACTATTCCTTTAGTAATGTTTCCGTTCATATAGGGACAGATAACCATAGAATCTTGTTTTCAAAATTATTGTTTTTATTACCACACATTTAGTAAAAAATACAAACCGGAAAAGTAAACTTTAATGTTTTTCATTCCATGCTCTGAGTCACCGTAATAAAATTATTAAATTTCAAACTTTTGCACACGTTATAAAGGCATACTTTATTGTTTATTTTACCAAAATCATTACCAAAGCGATTCGGTAAGCTTAGCTGAGCTTCCGATGTTTCTATGGGGCCATAAACACGATAAATTTTACCGTATTCTAGTAGTTTTACCATACAATTTTTTCGGTATTTTTTTGCACCTTAAACTAGAGATTCGTGAATAATAAATTACTTTGTTTAGAAAATAAATTTTTTTAACGTATACTCACACCCAATTATCATTTAATTTCATTTAAAAAACTTTGATAATTTAATAGTCTTGTTGTTGATAAAATGACTTAGAAAAAAAAATATGTGTATATACGTTTCTAAAATTCAAGTTTTATATCCAATTATTTAAATGGCAATTTTTTTTTTTTTTTATAAAATCTTATCTGAAAATGACATTAAAAGTAAAATCTATAGATATATTTTTAAAATTAAGTAATGAAGAAAATGCTTAACTTACAAATTTTATCGGAAATCTCTTAATTTATATTTTATTACACAATTAAGCTTTACATTATATCTATTCTATAAAAAAATTGCACCGTATTAGAAAAAATTCATTGATATTTAATTACACTTAATAAAAATGGATATAGCAAAAGAGTCTCTTAGAAATTTGTTTTTAATCAAGAAACATTTTTTTACAATTCAATAAGTGTCAGGAACACAGCTTTAAATTCCAATTGTGATATAATGAGTAATCACTGAATAATTTTGTTGAATGCTTGCTCATTGCTGTATTTTTTTTAAAAAAAAATTTTTTTAATTTCCTTTGAAATTCTATTTAAATGTTTAAGTAAGTAGATTTCAATATTTGATATTCAGTTTTAGATTTCTATCACGGCAAAAGTATTCAGGGATATATCATGATGGAACGGTAATTTTTGATATAAAAATTTTAGTTATTTTTGATTAGTGTGCAATCATATTATATTTAATTGAATATCCTCATTAAGATACCACAATGGATTAAAAATGATATAAAACATATTTAAACCACTATTTATAGTAAAATAAAAGTAATTTTTTATTTTTATTTATTGCCCATTAGGTAAATAATATAACAGTCTCCTTTAGGGCTTTTAAATAAGTAATTAATTAATTAAATATACAAGAAAAAAATATGGAACCTCAAAAACGTGACTTATTATAAATTCAAAAGATTAGATTCTGCTGAATCACACAACTTCCTCCTTAAAAAAGTATTGAAATATGTTAACTTTGATAATTTATTCAATTTAATATACTATATTATTTATAACTATATTATTTATAAGCAACTATATTATTTATAAGCGTTTAGTTTGATAATTTAATTATTAGAACTTTTTTTAAAGAATCTATTATATTATATGATAAGCGTAATTAATAAAGGAATAAACAGAATTCAAAAAGCTAAATTATATGTTGGAAAAAGTCTATTGATAATTAAAAGCCAATAGCTTAAATCAGTTAAAATAGGATGAGCAATGTTTCTTTTATCTTTTCATAATTTAATGAATTATGTTCAGCTGTAAAGTTTAAACTCATTTATGAATAGATCTTACTTTTTTTTAAAAAGTATTTTGTATATATACTATTTTGCTTCGGAAAATCTATTGAAAATTAACTCTTCAAAAAGTTAAAGCTTCAAAAATTATTATTGAAAACATGTTTTATTTTTCTTTTAACATTTTTATAACGTAGGAATGAAATATAAATGCCACAAATATTAAACTTATAAAAGAAATAGATAAAAATGCATTTTTGCTAAAAAAGTATTCTTGCTCATTGTCTTGTGATTTAGCAAATGTATTAAATGCATAGACATTAAAGTAACAATAAGTAAATAAAAGCACATTTCTTTTTTTTTTTTTACTTACAAATAAAATGTGTTTTGACTTTGAACTGAAAAGAAAAATCGACAATATTGTCAACAAAATCTTTGATACTTCCTGTTATTGTGTGAAAAAAACTCTCTGAGTTAATGAGATATTTTTAGATTAATTTTTTAAAAGCAATCTTATGCATAAATAGGCTAAACAAAGAAAAAAAATTGCAACATTTATTAGCAGTTATAGGAATTATTTATTATAGCCTATAAGTTGTAAAAGAAACATTCATAATAAAAGCAAACGAAGCTTTAAGAAACAAATTTTTGTTTCATAATTTTTTTTAGAATGCTTGATAATTGTATAAATTAGAGTAATGAGAGAAATAAATTTTAAAAGTACTTTTTAGGGACATGCTTATGCTTTATGGTTAAATAAATATTAATCTGAACTAGAACAATCTAAACATGAAAATAATTAAAATTACGAGATGATAGTGGCCTAAGTCATAATGACTATTGTGATTGGGTGTGACATTTTCACGAACTAAAGTAATCATATTTGACGTTTTATTTTAATTTGTCGGTAACCCAATAGTGTCAACCAATAACTAGTTGTTAGAATCAAGTGAATTATAGCAACTGGAGAAAATGATTACGATTTTGTAATGCAGTGATGTACAGAAGAATCGTGGTGAAATCATTTTACCTATTTTAAAGCAAATGACCTATTTAAACACTGCATTGCAGTTGTAATAAATAAATATCTAGAAAAAAATACAAATTAGTTTTTTTTTATAAAATGTTAGTAAGTAATAGAATGAGAAAGTAATAATAGCAAATAAGAAAAATGGAAGAAATAAAATTATTAATTATAAATAATTTCAACATTTATTTAATTAAATATTTGTAGTACATATTGGATAACACGGCAGTAGAATTTACTTTTGCCATGATCTGATATTTACCTAAACACTATTACTTTCAGGCCATACTTCTTCATTCTAACTCAACAATAAATAACAAGACAAATAAAACAATATTTTATTGTCTACACCGTCACACTAATTTATATGATTCTGTTAATTAAAAATAACTGCAAGGATATTGTAAACTTCATCTTAATTCAGGAATTTGAAGAAAAATATGTGCATGTCCATAATAGTTAATTATTTAATATTTAGTTCTCTGAAATATTTTTGTGAATAATTAGAAGTAAATTGCATATCTAGACTAAACAGTACTTTATGTTTAAGAATATGCATTGTAATTTTTTAACTGTTTTACTAATTTATAACTGTAATGCTGCAATTCTTTAATGCAATTTTTTTATGCTGTACAGTATTTTTTTGCGTTTATCTAACTATGAAAATCATTAATTTATACTTATTTTTCAGAAATAAATTTCGATAATAATAATTGTTTTATTTCACATACACATATTAAATATCATCTCATGTTTGAGCGATAATCTGCAAATAATTGCCTTAATGTCATTTTTATTCCAGTGACCACTTTGTGGCATCTTTTAGAAATATCAATGTCTTTTTTCTGTACACGAAAATGTTGAATGTTAAACAATGCAATTATTTAAAAAATATGGAAAAAATGTATTGATTTTTTTTTTATCCGGGAGGAAAACAGCTTTCTCAAACTAACGTTAAGATCCGGGAGGATCATGCAATGATCTGAAAAACAATTCATTAATACGCTCTTAAAAAGTCTTATAAATTTTTTTTGAAAATCGAAAACTTTTAAATTTTAAACAATGGATATTTATTGCTTAGCTATTTGGAGCTTTGTAACATTTTTATGGCAATTAAATTTAATAAAACATGATATCGGCTACGCTTATAATTAGTATAAAAATTATGATATTTTACTCGCTATAATTGTTTCAATGAAAACATGAATATGTATAGTAGTTTATACTATACATATTATTGTTATTTTATTTCATCTGATAGCTGGACACAGAAGTTATATGTTCTTCGGAAGAAAATAAATTGAGTACAAATAGTTAGTTCCAGTAGTTCTCGATTTCTCGATCGAAACTTCCTTTTGAGAAAGTTTTCTTATTTCTATTTTGGTGAATCCAAGTTAAAAATGTTTAATATTTGAACTTATAGTTCATGATTCAAATGCGGATTAACTACAGATTTGCTGGCGTTGAACACTAATAAATAACGTAAATAGTAAGGTCTTTAATTTATTTTCATTCATATTTAGGTAACGTCATTGGTTTCCATTCGCAGTTAGCCTATTTTTTTTATAAATAGCGAAGCAGTTTTGTATTTATTGCAGAAAAACTTCCAGGAACATTGTTAACAAGTTGAAATCAGTTTCGATGGAATCTAAAAATAATGCACTAAACTCGTTTGCAACAAGAATAAAATTGATTTGTAAAGCAAACGGAAAAACGCGCTGAGTTATTATATGACTAAGTAACTCTTAAAACTTCCATTTGGGGAGAAAAAAATGCCTATAATTCCTTTTAATTAATCGCAAAATGCAGATAAGGATGAGAAAAATTTAACTACGAATAAAGGAGAGATGGGGAGTTGTCCAGTTTTTTAAGAATCACAATAAATGCATGGGGTCATAAAATGACATCGGCGTGTCCTCCCGGCTAGACGGGAAGCCGCGGCTTAAAGTATTTATTTGTACATCATTACTATTACAGCTAGTGGAGCATAAATACTTTCATAATAAACATATACCTTCTCCTTTTTCTGTACTTTTAAAGTTACAACACTGTTCATTTAATGCTACCTATGAATTTTATGTACCTATGCATTTTATGTTATATTCATCTTCATATTACCCAGTCATTTGAACACCATATCATTTCTTTTATTCCTTTAAATAGAAAATTAGAAATAGATTTATATTACTGATTGGTGATTGAAAATATATCTTGCTTGAAAAATATTTAAAATCAATGTCGAAAAATTTTAAACACAATTTTTCAATATAAATGAGCTTTTTTTAATAATAAAAAGCTGAATGTTTGCTAATAATATAATGAAATGATAGTTAATATAGTATGACAGATATTACGAAAAAATTGTAATTCTTTAGTTAGATCAGAAAAATAATTTCGTAATTTTCAATATTTTGTTTCTTTGAAAAACTAATTATTTCTTGTTATGTGTTTATTAGTAATTTTATCTTCTACTTGAACTTTATTTATTCTCTTTCATATACAAAAGTAATATCAAGCTATGAGATATATTACCATGCCAAGTAAGCAATAACAGACTAGGTTTACAGTTAATCCCTAGTAGAGATGATCACAACAAGCCCGATGCTGGCAAGACCTCCCCCGACGCTTAGGCCATCAATTATTGCTTTAGTCGTGAGGATATTAGTATCGGTTGGAAATCATGTGTCAGAGAAAGTCCGGCATACGTCCAAGCGTCCGGTGATACCACCTTTGGGAGATGTGCGGTGTTGTTCTTGCTGGTAAAGGACAGAGTGGTGTGGGAGGAAATAGCTTTTGTTAACTGTCTGGGGGAAATGACTCAGACAGAAATTACTAAGACAATTTATGTGGAAGTGCTTTTGTTTGTGAGATATTGCAAATTGTGATCGTTTTCTTCTCTGGAAAAAATATCAAAGAAATACTAAATGATTTAGTAAGGCACATCTTTTACTTATGAAAGTTCCCTATGTTCTAATATTTTAGGAATGATTGCTTGCGTTTTGAGATAGTCGGGGATGGAGGGAATATTTTTCTGGGAAGTAAGATCTCATTTGTATTTAGAGTTGTATTCTATGTTATATTGCGGATACTCTGGACTTAAGAAATAAACGGTCACAGATAAGCACACAGATAAGTAAATGCGTAATTGAAGCTCTCATTTGCATTTAGAGTTGTATTCTATATTATATTGCGGATACTCTGGGCTTAAGAAATAAATGGTCACACATAAACCTGCAGATAATTAAGTAAGTAACAGAAACACGTGTAAGTAAATATGTAATAGAAGATCATTTATACTTAGAATTGTATTCTTAGTTATATTGCGAACAACTAGACTCAAGAAAGATTATTTAACATACTATTAACTATTACTATTAACATACTTCGACTATTTTACATACTTCGACGGAATACTTTTAAATTTTATCCTTACCCTTTCGTCATGAAATAATTTTTTGTTAAATTTTATAAAACTGGGGAATTCTTTTGAACTCATTTTGTCCGTAAACGTGAAATAAGTTTACAAAAAAGAATTGTGATATGTTGGCCCATAAAGTACAATGCAGCAATACATAGGAACGGTTATATCTTTATTGAAATAAAAACTTTTTAATTGCAAAAATATTGATTATGTTTATTGATGCTATCAATTCAAAAATTATTTTTCTTTATTAGTTTAAAAACTTGTAGTTTTTTAGAGTTTAAAAAGACGACATTTTAAAGCATATAAGCGTGATTCTCATTAACTCTAATTATGCGTGTAAAAAAATACTGCAATTGTGAGATCAGTGTGGAATTTCCAATCCCAAAATACGGCAATTTAATTGAAATTTGTGGAAATTTCGATTTCTTTTTGTCATATCTCCAAAAAAGTTTATTTTTGGAAAAAAAATTAAAACTGAAAAGTTCGTGTAGATTGCGTCCACTTTTTTCGGCTATTAAATTTTATTTAGGGACAAAAGTGGAAAACGAGATGTCCTAGTAGTCATTATAAGACTTAATATAGTTTTATGATTTATTCTTAGTGGGAGAGAGCAAAGCTATTTAAACATTCTCTGAGAGAAGGAACAACTGACTAATTTTTATTTTCTGCAGCAAATTTTAAAATTTGACCCAGTTTTACTTCCTCATGTTATATATTTGCTTCACATTCTAAACATTGTTTCTTTTTTCTTTATCAAGAAAAACTTTTAAAAAAATATTTATCCATTTACTGTAAATTAAAATATTCTTGTTTCTTTATTTTAGTTTGTCAAGTACTCAATTGTTCAATGGTTGTTTATAATAATAATGTTCACTAATATGATGTCTCAAAATTGTAATCCAAGAGATAAAAAACGTCGAGGTGCAGCTCACTTCATTCACTAAATTTATGAAACATCTTTCAACATCAATAATGTATAACTGTCTGATAATTCGATACAAACTGTTTCAGATCTAATTTATTCCTTCGCCAACTCGCCAAGTAGCGAAGATTGTGTAGCAATAACCGTCACTTAAGAAGCCTGCTCCAGTCAATAAATGTCAATATTAACTTCGTAATGTAGCTGTATTTCTCAATTTCGGTTTGACTTCTATCCCAATATACTGTTTTATGTTCACGTAACAAACTTCATCCGTGAGGTATGGGAGAGTATTCATGGGTATAGGAGGAAAAACTGGATAGAAGAATGATAAATGAAGTAGTACTTAAGTGCTTTGGAATAAGGGGGTTCTTCGTAGGGGAGGGGTTCTAACCCACAACGACCCATGGGAGAAATCACAATACCGAAGTGTCAATGCTATAGCTATTTCAGGCGGAGTCTGATTTGGAAAGTACTTTAAGAAAGAAAAATGATGCTCGGACCAAATTGAGATTTTTTTATTATTTATTTTTTTAATAAATACAATCTTATTTGATTGGGTGTCAATCCATTGTGTTTTGGGGCGGAAGTGTCAAAGTAGCAGAAGCTGTTTACTCTAAACGCACCAATCTTTGAAAAATGAACTTCGTTCACTAGATTATATGCTTATCCTTTTCACTATTCAAGTATAAAGGAATATAGAAAGAAGTAATTTTACTGTTTTGAATTTCCATTTTAATGCCAGAAGTCACTAATATAACAAATTATACCTGTCAGGGGGTTAATAGTTTTAGGTACACATACGTGAACCTTAGGTTCTTACTAAATAAAAGATAAATATTTCAAATGTTAAATTACCCCTAAAGTAGGAACAAACATGCGTAATGTTATATTATGAACTATTTAAATAAAATGATAAACAGAATTACTTAGAATTTAAAGAAAACTTAAACATTTTCTAAGTACAATGAAATGCTGCACTAAATCTCAGTTTCAAAGCCAATTTAGTTATGCAAACCACACAAAATAAATAATTATTGAAAAGAATCTAACATTTGTGATAAAAAAAATTAATTCTTGGGGATATATTGAAAATTATGGAAAAAACACAAAAAGTTAAAGCTATGAAATGTATGAATGCGCCTAAATATAAAATAATTAATTAAACAAATACACATACAAATATTACTAAATAGATATAAAATTAAATACTCATAATACGATGAGTTTTCAAATGACTGCTAAACTGTCAAAAATTCCGCCATTCGCTTCAAGGTGAACTTGCATGTACTTGACTTTATTATTTTTAAATATTAAGTAAATATAAATTTGGAAGCTTCCTATTGATCACAGAACTACTAAGTCGAAAGTAAATATATATAAATATATAGATTTTCAGAAAAACTTAATTATATAATATATAAAATTACTTACGTTTTCGAGCACATGGATTTTTTACTATTTCTCGAAAATGGGGAATTCTACCCAAATAACTTACATGTTCTGTATCCATTGGACTTCACAGAAAGCTTAAACGTTTACGAACGTTTAAGCTTTAAGAAACGTTTAGTGAGAGTAAAACTATAAACATTCTTATAATGTGTTTTTAGAAAATAAGAAGCTAAGGTTCACACATATGTGAACCGAGGTGATTAAGAAATTTATATTGGTCTGAAATTAAAATAAAAAATAATAATGATAGCACTTTCTTTCTTGTATAACTACTCAAACTGAATACAAAAATTCTAATTGTAAGTAAGAAATGATGTAAATGCTGAAGGATAAAAATATTTTGGTAAAATTACAGTACTTAATAGAGATAACATTTCTGCAAAAAAAAAAGAAAAAAAAAAGAAAACATAATTCTGGTAATAAAAATCAAAGTATATGGTATTAAAACCATTCTTTTTAATATTTTTCCGTTTTAATATTCATTTGGTAGCAGTTTACCAAAAATACTGGTTTTAAGAATTATAATTCCAACCATCATATTTTTAGCAACAAAAAAAATATATATATATACAAAACGGAAAAGTAACATTAACTGAATAAACAGTTTTTATGTCAGGGTCTAAGATGTTATAATAAAACTACCAAATGTTACCATACTTACAGAATTTCATCACATAAAATTAAACCATGTTACATTGTAAATCATATCAAAATTCCTCTCAAAGCACGTCAGTAAAAATTACCGAGCATTTTACTGTTCCCATTGAGCGAGAACGTTAAAATTTAACATATTTTCATATTTTTGAGTATATTCTATTTCTCAGTACTCAATATCATGGTTTAATTAAAGAAATCTAAATATCTTAATAATGTTTATGATTAAACTTTATTTTCTCACACAGAATTTAATAAATAATATGATTCGAAACTCCGATATTGTTGATGAACCCTGGCCCATTTTTTTGACAGTTCAGATAATACAATGCACCACTACTTAAAAACAATAAATTAATACTTTTATCTATGTATACAAATTCACCTATGGCTTCTCATTAACGTTCTTTTAATGGTTTCAAAAATTACAAATTTATGCTATTCTTTCTTAAGATTGCGTAAAACTTGAACAATACATTCCGCCTAGTTTTTGGTGTAAAGCCTTGTAATTAAAAAAATAATATGACGCGTCAGAAAAATAAATAAAATAAAACTTGATTTAAACAGAAATTTGGAAAAACTTTGCTTAGTAAGATAAACACGATTGCCTTTTACATTTAAAGTCTGTTAATTGCAAATTTTTTAAATATCTCTATAAGCTGAATAATATCTCTTTGATCTGAATATTTTGTGGCATGAAATTGATTTGAAAAATTACTAGCATAAAAGTACTAATGAAGTTCACGTATATTTATGATTAATGAATGTCTATACTTTTATGTTTTATGTCAGCATTTTTAATTCTAGATAAAAACAAAATTTAAAAATAGTAAGGGAAAGTAACATTCATTAATATTCTCTTAAAGGTTGCAAAAATTACAACTTTTAGTAATTATGATGTCGGTAATCGCCATTAATTGACATATAAGTAGTGGTAATCGATTCACAATTTTTTTTTGCTTTTGCCGTTACCAAAACATCTAAATTATGGATGTAAAAAAATGCTAATTGGCTTTAGGAAATAATAAAATCGTTTGAACTAAATTAATTTATTAATTGTTAAAAAATGGCCACAATTCAAAAAAAAAAAATAATAATAATCATATTAAAGAAGAGAAATCCCTTAAAGGTATCAAGATTACAACATCGAGAGTTTATTAGCAAGAATAATAATGATATTCAACGGTTGGGACTAAGAGGCCCGCAAGGACACCCCCAATCGCAGCAAATTTTGAAATTGAAAATAAATTAACTTATTCCTAACGGACACAGAAGCATGGAGAGGAGATCCCAAATTGGTGAATTATCGAAATATAACAGAGCCAAAATAAAGCCAACCCCGCATAATCAATATTGGGTTTGAAAATATCGTGGCGATCACGAGTCGCCAACAAGACTGTGAGGATTATTATAACCTTGTAACTGAAACATATTTCTGGTAAGAAATTTAAAAATAAGAAAAAAGAGTTATAAATAGATTTTTGTTTTCGATTAGGTGCGGCAGTGAATTAATGAGTCTACATTAGTATTGAAATAAAAAGTTAGCCGCTACATTGAAAGAACAAATAACAAGAATACATAATAACATAAGATACATAAGAAAAGAGTAAAATATTTTAAACTTAAAATAAAATTAACTAATTGATTTAATTTAAACATAATTCGATTAATATGATTAGAAAAAATAAGTTTAAGTAATTAAAGATATTTTAAAAGGTAGGAGATATATAATGCCAATTGTTGCATCACAGCAATCATCTTCCAAGATTGCATAAGCGTTGAACACTGTAAACTAATTACGTATAATTATCTGTAAACTAATTACGTATCTATGGTCTTAATGCATTAAACGGAATCCCCCATGTTATGAAAACTCAAGAATTTTATTTTCTAACAAAAAATGGATAAATGTAAAGCATAGTACGATGAAAGTTAAATAATTTGTTTACATATTTAATTATTTTGTTTGATTTTATGCGATCATTTGGGATTTTGATTTCGAAAGTTACAAATACTCTAACACTCATCTGAAAATAGAAAAATCAAAATGTTTTTTTAATCTTGAATTTAAAATTATTTAATTTAATGCAGTCAGATAAATCGTTTAAAGTCTAGTAGAAAAATGTCGTCTATTTTTGAAATGAAAAAAAATTAGTAAACAAGTATATAAAAACTTTAAAATTTCGTTATTTCAAACTATGCGATGAAAATGTTTAAAATGTTACAGAACAAATATTTAAGATTTAAAATAATTGAATAAATGCTAAAAATTACGACAAAAATGTTAAATTATAAAGGGTTGAGATTTAAAACGATATATGTCTAATTAAAAATAATTATAAATAAATATAAAAAAAATATTATATATGATTGTGTCAATCTAATTTATAAAGAAAAAAAGTAATTATCTTAAAGAAAAAAAGTAATTATTTGAAAATGTTTAAAATAATATTATAAAAGGGAATTTTTATTGATTTTCAAAAATTATTTGAAGATATAAGCTTAATAGTATAATTTTTTTTTTCAATTTGTATATTTATATATTTAAGAATATTGCTTAATTCTATAATAATGGAAGTCACTGTTCAATAAAGTATGGTTTGCTTATTCGTAAATTCAAAATATTATTTTCCTAACATGATATTAAATTGAGATAAGATAAAACTGTTACTCCTTTAAGAGAACTTCAAGCTTAATTTAATTTTTTCAGCTACCTTGCAATTTAGTCCTTAGAGAATCGATGATAAATGTAGTGAAGGTAAAAAGGTCAATGCTAATGATCTTCATCTGACATTTAACAGATTTGAAGAAGAGTAATTATGCTCTGTAATTGTTGAAAACGAAGCTTCTTTAAAAAAATTTAAAGATTGACACTTGAGGGAAATAAAATTTATGCACATTACTTCTATTCAGTTATATCTTCTAAAATTTTAGTTTTGCACATAACACTGCTATTTTGAAAACTTCTTAATTAAACGAAATAAGTTTTAACTTACCAAAGAAAATTAAAACTGAAACAAGTCATTAAAGCTAGAAACCAATGTATTTTACTTTCTGGGCAAAATGATACCCATCGATCTGAAGCTGGGTGGGCTTTAAGCCGTCACTGAGTATCGAACCCCCGTCTTTCACGATGACAGCGTACATCCTCCAACTGATAGTTCAAAGGTTTTATTGATTGCGAAATATTTCATGATATTTTGTTTCTACACACGAATATATACACATACAGTTCACAATATCAAGTTTCAAACTATCAAGAATAATATTTTTTGAAGAAATATATAGTGCTGGAAAAAAATATGAAACGATGAAGAAAATGATAAAACGCAAGAAGAAATTACTTATATGGCTTTATTTCATAATATAGCTGTTTATTATGACTTAATAAAATCAAAAACAAAATTAAATCAATAGCAAAAATCATATGTTTTATGTAAAATAATAAGACTTCAACACAAAGTAAGATGAAAGAAAGTATAAAGTCGGTATAATTATTACATCGGTAATCAGTGTGATTCTTTGTTTTTGATTACATTTATCAATCTCGCATTTATGGCGACGGATAGAGTTCATAAAACGCTGGTATACTGTTCCGAGATGTCTTGATTGCACTAATAAAACCCAACCAGCTCTGTAATTGTCAGCCAGACTGTGAAATGTCTTACTAATATGTCCCAAAGGTTTTCTACTAGATTCAGATCTGGGTTCAGCCAGGATTTAGTTGAATATGAAGTATGGTGACTGCCGCACTTTCCTGTTGGAAGGTCCGCTCTCCGAAAGTTGAAAGAGGAGCAACATGCAATAAATTATCTTCCAGTATATCCTGATATATAATTAAATTTATTTTAGTTTGTATAAATATAATTGCAGTTGTACCGACTGCTACATTAGGGGTCCAAACCTTATTGGACCCACTTCTAAATTGACGTTTGGAAAATAAATGTGGTTAAATCCGTGATGCCCTACCAAAATTATAGATAACCACCCAACCCCCTTTGTTCCATCTAGATTAAACTCCTTTTCATCAAAAAAGACCCCATCATTCTAACTCCAAACATTCATAAGATGTTACCATACAAATGCTAAATGAACATCTTTGTGTAATTTAGTAAGCAGAGGTCTTCCTTTAATATTTTAAAATTGCATGTTCGAATTATTATCTAAATAGTATAATCGTGCACCTTCTGCATGGTAACTGCATATAATTTTTAATTTTTGCAGAGGATATCTTACTAGGCCAATCCCCAGATTCGGCTTTTTTACCTTTTTTAATTTTTTTGCCTTCCAAAACATTGTTTACTGTTATAGCTTTTAAGATTTGTGAGGTAATTATTCTTTGGACCTTCCCATGGACCTTTCTTGCTATTTGAGAACAACTTTAAAAGCTAAGTTGTACCTCTGTTAGATGAGTTCCACTTGGCATTGCTATTGCTCGTGAAAATTAGCAAAATCCGCGTTTATGTTACGTTGATTTGTTTCATGTACTGGAGCAAATCACTTTCTCATATATTTGATGTAATTAGCATCCTTGTTATACTTTTTTAAAAGTTGTTTTTCAATAAATGTGTCAATTTTTCCATGATTTAAATAATATGCTGAGTAAAAATAAAATTGTCATGAGTGCAATTAGGCTCTGCATTTGCAAGTAGAAAATAAATCTGTTTATTCAGCCATAACATGGGGGTATCCCTTTTGACGACTTTTTGCTCGGCTTTATGCATTTTTCCAGCACTGAATAATATTCACAAATAATAAAATATATCATATTTACATATTTAAATAAGACCTTTGAGGCAGAAAGGAAGAAAAATCTGCTTTTTCAGCCAGCTATTTTTCCGCAATAAACAGTGTTAATTTTTTAACTTTAAAGAATAATTTAAAGTAAAAAAAAATGCTTATTACAATGCTATAAGCCCCTTGAGTAAATATTTTTATTTTAATTAAAATAACAATGCCTTAAAATTTCAATAAAACTAATATATACTAAAATTACAAAGCTGGAAAATATAATAATTAAGCACCGCGCGCTTATATTACATAAATAAAGCAACAAAAAAAATCTATGTAATTTTGATATTAAAATTAAGTACAGTAATAAAACTCAAGACATTAAAAAAAATTTCAGAATTTTATAATGTGATATGCTTGTGATGTTAAAATTTAAAAAAAAGAATACAACAATCTATAATTATGAATTTAATCTTAAGACTGATCTTAATCTAAGTCTTTGCTTTATAAATTTTGACCTTCACGAAAGTTTAAACTTTTTTTTCCCCTAAAGCCATTCATTAACAATTTTTCAATTAACTAAATCAATAGCTGTAGGATTTCATCAAATTTGCATATCCTTCTAATCATCAACGGGATCCAGAAACAATTTATTTCAGCTTTTAATGCATCGGTGAAAAATATTGATTGTAATTGTGAAAACTAAATTTATATTTTAAGAATAATGATTGTATTCTAGGGATTTATAAAATGCATATTAATGAGTCATTGCTTTTTGACTTAAATCTAGCCTCTTCGTTAAGAATTTCTGTCGCTAATCCAAATTGTTATGCCAATGTTATTTGCATAAATTTGAAAGCGGCATAACAAAATAATTACTGTAAGCCCATAAACGTGAAATTTGTTTTAATTCTTAGAGAAAGATTGAAACATTAACAAGCACGAATGAATTAATAAATCACGCATTACTTTGCAGTATATGATAAAAAGGAACACTCTAAATAATTATTTTCAAATTTTAAAGTGATCAATAACACCTTGTGTATTGTGTAAAACGTTTCAATAGTAAATATACCAGGTGTGAGGTAAAGCAATCATGATAATGCTTAAAGTATTTAAGCCATTTATTTACTGTTTTCTTTTATCTAAAAATATGTTTCAGAATAATTCTATTTCACCTTAATTTCTCTCGCCCTTTCCTCAATTTTGTTACTTTTGATTGCATACGTTTTTTTCCAGATATAAATCCCATTCATTTCATCGTTTTTTTTTTTTATTTATTTATTTATCCTAATGAGATTGAACTTTAGCTCTGACAGTTATTTTACTTTTTTGAAGCTAATTTAGAATGTGGATAAATATATAGTACTGCAATTTTTTATGCTTACAAATTTCGTAATAGATACCTAACAAAGCGAAAATAAAGGTGAGTCATTTTAAATTTTCTAATTATTGGACTAATATATAGAGAATAAAATATTTTTATTCAAAATAAATATGTATGGCAGAATTACTATCAGAAATATTATATACCTAAGTTGCAAAGTTTAAAACTATGATATAACACGAAATAAATCCAAAATCTGTATGAGAGGCAGAAATTTCTCCCTGATTAAAAAAAATCATTTACACATTTTCCGGATAAGGAATGTAACTTGAAAAAACTTGAGCAAATTTTAAAAATTAACCTTTATAAGTTAAAACTTTAAAAATATTATAGATTTATCAACAACTCTAAATGATAAAAAATTGATTACTTTACTTTTTATAATTTTATTAGTCTATTAATATCAATTCCCTTTGTGAAATTTTGTTGCAGAAGTTTTAAAAAAAATTGAAAAATTTGGAAAAAAAAAAACATTCAAACTGAGACGTATAAGGGTATTTAAGTCAATTTAAAAAATACTAAATAGTAATCAAATTAGTAAGATTTTTCGGATAGAAAGAAAACAAAATATTAAAGCCATTAAGAGTTGTATTCGTATTTTAAAAATTAGATTTTGGATAAATTATAATGCAAGTAAGACAAAATTTTACAAATTATATTCAATTTCTAAAAATCATAAAAAAATCAAATGATGGTTAAAGGATCCATATTAAATGCAAAAAAATACTTCATAATGAAAATGTTAGATGCATGAAGTTTTATTTAGATTTTAATTCATCACTTAATCCAAATTTAAACTCCATGTTCTATTTCTGGAACTATGTCGTGTAAACGATAAAAATAAATGATTTTAAAAGTTTTGAAACTCAAAAAGTAATATATGTTAAAATATATGTTGTTATTCTTATAATTTTAATTAGATTTGGTTAAAAAGTGACAAAATTATTGTGACTTTAAATGTATAAAACAGTTTCTATGAAAGTGCGTATTTTTTTTTACGCGTGTAATCTATTTCACTGGTATTCTTACCTATACAAAAATTGTTGCAACTTTCTCATTCATATTATTAAAATTTTATATTTTCAGGAAAATTTTTTCAAACACAATTTATATTTAAAAATAGAAAATTTTAAAAATATTTCTAGAGGTTTTCTCGTTAAAATAAATGTTTTTTTTAGCGATTAACAACGTATTTTGTTTTTATTCGCAAGTCTGTTTGTCCTTAAAAGTTTCAAATTTTATTGAAAACATAAGTATAAAGTCTATTCGATTTCAAATATTCAATACCTTTCCTCCAACAAAAGTACAAGAAATCGAATTGGAAAAAAAAAAGTATTGCAGATCTAAGAACAGCGTCTCCTCGTCTGCAACGAAAGTCTAATCCTTCATAACTAGATGAAAAAATCTAAGAAGACTTTCTCCTTTTCTACACTTCTCAGAAAAATATCTGCAACTTCAGAAATCTCGTCAACAGAGAATCGAAAGCTTTGCACGATTGGACACGTTTACTTCGGCATCAAAGAAAGAAATGCGATGCAGATGACATACCCAGTCATGCAACAGTCTCATGAGTCGGTCTTCTATCTTGGGACCAATGGGACTGAAACGAGAAAAGAAAGCCAGAGAGAGAAAGAATTGATTTTCTGAAGCATTGATTCTTCTGCAAACTGGATGGTTTGGGAAAAACGAAACTAGGTATTTGGATTCCGTGCAAGCACACGATGACGTGAAAAACGTGATGAAAAGCTACACATACTTTAAAAAAAGTTTTTAAAAAAAATCAGCAGACAGAAAAATAGATCTCTCTACACTGTGGATCAATCGTTAAAAGGTCACAAATCTTCCCAAACGGAGAAAACATTTCTTGTAAAATTATCACATTGTACAAAAATGGTATTTCTGTTTAGGGGATAAAAACAGAATTATGTTTAATATAACCAAAATATACTGTATTTTAAGCCATTCATTTTGTCATATTTAATTTTAAGCGGTAACACTTTACCAAAAATTTTAGTTTTCAAAATTACAGTTCTAATTACTACACATTTATTTTTAAAAAAAATAAATCTGAACAGTAAATTCAACTGGATACATGTTTTTATGCTATATTCTAAGGTATCATGGTAAAAAAAAAATTCTAAATTTCATCACATTAACCAAATTAGATCACATATTATAAAACCAAAATTTATTGTAAAATTTACCATAATTATTACCAAAGCACTTCGGCAAAAACTACCGAGCTATTTAGAAATATGGTAAATGTTATCATATTCTGGTAGTTTTGACCATACTATTTTTCTCAGTCAAAAATGGATTTATTTTGACTTACTTCATTTAATTTATATTGAACATTTCCAACCTAATTAGAGTGCCATTTTGAAGTCTGGTACTCACCGTGTTCCGTAATCATCATCCTTAACATATTTCTTGCATTGAAATGCATGAATGCAAAGTCCATACTTCTACTCATTAAGGCAGTTATTTATACTCTTGGAATACTTTTATTTTATTTTAATTTTGAGAATTAGTGTAAGATTTACAATCTCAAGACAGCATTTAAATCATTTAATATATTACTCTGAAATAGACTTGTCTTATAATTAAAATTTAGTCTGAAAATTAAATTTATGAGTCATTAAGTGAATAAATTGCAAAATATCCTAAAGCATTACATTTTCAAAATGCCAGATGCATTACACATCGCATAGAATTTCTTTGGTTAAATCCTAATGCATGAAATAACAATGAATAGCAAACTTGAGATTATTGAACTTATAATTTCATATTTATCGGAACAATAATGTTGTATGATCAAATCTCATTCTCTAAGAGTCATTGCGGAAGAAATGGGGAGAAAGTTGAATGTTAGAATGGTTATTTATTTAAGAATTGATTGTTAGACACATCCAATTATTATATTATTATATGACTTCAAACTGATATATATTATATATATATATATATATATATAGCAAAATAAATAAATACAAAAAAGAGAAAAAAAAAAAGAAAAAAAACAATAAGTATCATTTATTGCGCATAAGCTGCAAGTAAATAGAACTCATAAGATAAGTTTAAAATGAAGATAAAACAAAAGTAAATTACAGACAAATGAAAAAAGGAGGGGGGAAAAATAAAAACAAACAACTGGGGAAAGAAAAGGAATTAATTAATAATGATTAAAAAAAATAAATAAATAAATAAATATATATATATAGATATTAAAAAAAGGATAAAGTTTTTTTTTTTATTATTATTAATTAATTCTTTTTCTTTCCCCAGTTGTTTGTCATTATTTTTTCCCCCTCCTTTTTTCATTTGTCTGTAATTTACCTTTGTTTTATCTTCATTTAAACTCATATATATATATATATATATATATATATATATATATATATATATATATATATATATATATATATATATATATATATATATAGTTTAAAATAATGATATTTAGTAAGAAACTAAATGTTATCTCGATAAAATCTAATACTTTCATTAGACGTTTTATCTGCTACTAAAAGAAATTTTGTCTCAACGCAAATTCTTGTCATAATTAAATAACTTGGAAAAAAAAACAATTTTCAACATCTTGTGAAAGAAAACAAGATTTGTGTGAAATATAATAATGGTAACCTCTAACACATATTATAATAAAAAATACCAAGATATATCAAGTATTCAGACTTTTAATTGTAAGTATTCAAAATTTTTGGACGTTTGCAGTCAAAAATATAAAACTATAAAATAATAGACTTAAACTATAGACTTAAATAAATTTTCTCAAAGAGAATAAAAAGGAACAATAATTTCTAGCTGATAAATTACTCCATGAATTGGCTCAAATATCATTTTAAACTTCTTAAGTTAATATCAGAAACTAACACAGTGTTTTTTAAATGTCTGTATCAAAGTTGAGTGTGGAAGAAATTACTCGATAACGAAAAAATAACTCATTTTTTTAAAATCTTTAATACTTTAAAGAAGTATTATGCTAACTACGAATTTTTAATTAAATTTGATGTATTAATTTTTAATGATTTTTGTAACTTTTAAATTTCGGATAAAAAATGCTCTATTGTGCATTTTTATAAGCGAGGCATGAATCATAAATCAAACATTAATATTTTATTCTAATTGATTAAATTAATTGATAGATCCCTTTCACGCAAAACATTATTGTATTTTCCTAACAGAAGCTTTTTCTTCTCACCTTTTATCTTGTAAGGATTCTTTCATTCTTCTTTTGAAATATTTTTTCAACGAAGAGTAAGCATTAATCTTTCACAGAGAATGTTTGCTGAATGGTAAAAACTAATTCTTTCAGATTTCTTCTCGCTATCTAATATATAATCTCATCAGAAAGAAGTATCAAGAGTTTTGCATTTTGTAAAGAACCCCATTTAAATCCAAAAATTACTGTTCAACTAAAAACTATACTCCTTCAAAAGGGAATTTAAAATTTTACTAAAAGTCAGTATTTCATTCTTTCTAAAATTAGATTTATACATGCATCTCAAGATGATTATCAAGTGTTATTCTCTGTTTTTACCCGTTTTTCAGGTTTTTTTTAAGATAGATTTCTGAACATTACTAAGGGTTGATCAAATCAGAGGCATACATTAATTTGAAATAAAAACTAAACTATATTTGATGTTAGTGCGATTTTTTAATTTAAGAAATCGTCCTATAGTGTTTTTAGCTAACAAATTATATCGTGCAACTAATCTCCTTTTCGGGATGTTTGCATAGCAGAATGTAGGGGAAAATTGCTGTAAAAACGACACAGAATGACTTTGTTGCTTTTCATTTAAATCGTCTTTATTTTTTTTTATCACATGAACACAGAAAGTCATATTGACTGAAAGTTGCTATCTTTTACGAATTCGTAAGTAGGATTTTAAAAAAAATCATTATCAAGTAACATCATATATATCCGTTATAATTTTAACTCCAAGATAGTAATGAAGAGATGGTATCACATAATGTAGAAACTTGTAGCAAATAACTTGGAGTAAATCTTCTTCATATCTTCATTTTTTTTTGTCAAATGAACGCGGAAAATGTTATTGACAGGGAATTGCAACTTTTTACGAAAGTATAAACATTATTTTAAAAATAAAATATATCTTCAAGTAACGTCATATATATTCGTTAATGTTTCATTATCTGTAGGAAACTAACCGTAGCTTGCAGCTTGCATAGAAAGATAAATTTTAAAAAAATATAAGATTTATCATTATAAGATTTTAGAAATTTTAAAAAATTATAAGATTCCTAACATGTTCCGGTAAAAATTGATCTTATCGTTAAAAGCATTGGCACCCGAGTGTTGTTAATTTTAACTGGAATTTCATCAGGAATTTTGATAGTGTAGAAATTAGTACAATAAATTCGTACAAGACCATACTATTACTAAATTTTTAATAAGTTATATTGTGGCACTTAATTCACTAATTTATTTGTAATCTACAGCCACCACAATAATGCTAAAAAATTTCATTGGAGGTCTTATACTACATATTTCCCTATATTTAACTTTAGCTCATTATTCTTTGTTCTCAAATATGATCTGTTCCCAAATATGACTAGTAGCTTAACAGAAAAAACCTACAGAACCTACAACATGAATAATCTCAAGGTTCTGCTTTCATTCAGAAGTCCGAAAGTAAATTAATCGATAAGCATAATAGTTATTCTCATCCATGTTGGCTTCTAACAAATTTGAAATTCTAGTTTCTAATTGATTCAAACTTTTTATTTCATATCATTTTACAGAAATTTATAAAAATTTGTTCAGTACAGAGAAATTCTCTATATAATAAACTTCAGATGGCTTTGTGAACTTTTTTACAAACGAAAAAAAAAATCCTTTGTTATCACTGCGGCCTCACTTTCTTGACAATTCAAAAGAAAGATATTCCTCGCGTGAACAGATGCAATAGTGTCTACAGAACTTTTATAATTGGATTTTGGGTCCCGGCATCTTTCCACTTGGCTGTATCGACACTGAACATGATTGAGTGAACAACAATAGAGTGAAAGCGGGAAGTGATCCTTTTATCCCATTGGAAGTCTTCTTCTTGGCACTTCCAAGAAACGCAATTTTTTCTCATATTTTTGGTTCAAGCTTAACTTCAATTCTGACCTTTATTCCCGAAATGCAACCAACTTTAAATCCGACATGCTTTGAAGAACTCTCAGATGATGCAATTATCTCAGATCTCGTGCGTAAGAAGTATCCTTAAAAAATGTAATTACCCTATTATTGATTGAGTTATGAAGCATTCTCATAAACTGTTTTCCTCGGTTAATGAAGTATCTGTAGAACTTCTTACAAACATAGAGAAGATTGTCATTTAATTCCATAAGGTAGGGAATTTTAATTATTTAATAAGTAATTAGTATATAATGTATGTAGGCAGTAAAGATAAACGTTATGGAAACGGGAAAAATAAAATATAGGAATCTACATTTAGATTTGCTTTATCACAATTAGCCTTTACTAATTTCGTCTACCTGCTATCCATCAATATATAGAGAGGAAAAGTGCCAAAGATGTGAAAGTTCTTTAATATTTTGCAGCTCTCTAATATAGAAGATGGTGAACCTAATCAAGAGCAAACTAAACCTCGTACGAAAATTGTGCAATGACAATTTTCACCCTCATGACGCCTCGCTGCATTCAGATCTCAGCTGAAAGTTATGAAAACTCAGCTATTATATTGTATGTAAGAAATTAAAGATATAATTTTTTGCTATATGTTTAAATTTTTACATTGAATTTTTAGAAATAAAATTTTTAGAAATAGTGCTCATAAAAATATCTGTGGTACATCTAATGATATAAAACAACTTTTTAAATACGAAAAAAATTCTCAATGATTGTGTGTGTCAACTTATATTTCATTATATTTTTCTAATTTTGGTTTTTAATTATTATTGTTACATAAAAGAAATCATACTAAAACACTGTTATGCTTATATATTGCTCAATAACAATAGTTTGTAAATTTGGTGTAATTTTGATGCCTAATTTTAGCATATTTTCTTAAGAGATAATTACAATGCATGTTTTATCACTAGGAAACAAGCTTAAATAGCTATTACTGAAGCAACATAATTATTAGAGTATAACATAATAGAAATTATACAATTATTCACAAGTATTATTAATTCAATTATTAAATAATAATTTTATTATAACCCCATCTATTCAATCGAGTTGAATAGTATCTATAAAATATCGTGTCGATCGGGTGAACAATTTTATATAAATGGCCCATATTGGCTTAATAATGGCTATAAAATATCGAATGAATTTGGACAACTCTACAAAAGGCCTATAGTGGCCAAGTAATAACTATAAAATATAGGGTAGATCTGAATATTCTATATAGGGCAGATGTTGACTAAAAGTGGGTATAACATATCAGCTTAATATGGCTGATATTGGTTTAATAGCGACTGTAAAATATCGAATGAATCGGACAATCCTCTCGTCAGCTCCGATTGACATCATAACAAGTATTATGCTGTAATTTTAATTTTTATAAAAACAAATGTCTCTCAAGATGGGAACCTTTTCCATGCATGCAGAGAAAATAGTATGTTAAATACTTATGACCGGGACATAAAATTATTAATCGAAAACACTCATTTAGAAATCACCACTTTTTCTCAATTTTTATAATCGAATTTAATTATTTTCTCTCTGTATCAATGTTTATTCGATTTTGTTTTTTCTTAATATATTATTTCACCTTGTTTAATTTGTCCAATTATAATTTTACACACGAGATTACGATTCTTACAATACATATTAAGAATCATTTTTTTTTTCTTTTTTAGTTGAACTTCAAATAAATATGAAAAATTTCTAAATAAGATAGATATAGGAATCGGAATAATTAAAATACATATTTAATCACTCAGTTTCTTTTCATATCATATTCTACTTATTTAGCTTTTTTTCAATATATTTATATGCTAAGTAAATTTTCAGAAAATTCAAATATTCTCATTCCCTGATATAAAAATATTAACTGCATTTTCTTTTATCCTTCGTCACAACACCATTTTAAATATCAACAATATTAAAATGTTTTGAAATTTGTATATAGCATAGAAAAGGCTATCTGATAAGGCTAGTTAATTTTTTTTAAAGAGAAATGAGGAACTAAAAAAATCAGAATTAAAAGTAAGCTATAAGATATTAACGCTAATTATTTTCCCGGCATAAGGTACCGTCAAATGTCATCTTTTGGTTATATTTCAATGCTTAAAAAAATTGGCTTGCCTTTTTATTTAACGAAAATGTTTGCATAGTTTTATATGTTAGATAAAATATATATATGCCATCAATTTCAAACCTTTTATTCTCATAAATTTAGTTTCTAAAGTGAATTTATTTTATCTTATTCGCAGTGTATGAAAATTAACTTAAAATTTCTGAATATGCTACAAAAGTTTATTTTTTAAAAAAATTGGAAATTAATAAATGCAGTTTACTAAAATTTCATAATAAGTTAGAATCATTACACTATCAAAGGCATTTTCAATTTTCATAGTATTTTTGCAATATTTAGTTTCTATTATAACTTCTAAAGTGCAATTCTAAAAATTTAATCAGTAGTATTTTTTTATTATATATTCATAATGAAATATATTTGTTATTAAGAAAATATTATAACTATGATAGATATAGTAATAATTTCAAAATCAAAATTCTAGTCAAAAATTTATTTTCTTATGAAAAAAAAACTAAGTTTATAATTTATTTGCGTACCAATACATTCTATTACAATCTGTTAAAACTTATTTTATTAGCGTATTAACTTTTGTTATAATTTTTCTTTTCTTAAACCATTACAAATTAGTATTATACACAAATTAACAATAAAACTGAAAAGAAGACTATGAGGAAATTATAAAAAAAGATGCATTTGATGACTTTTATTAAATACATAATTACTTTTAGCTGAATTAATATTTGTTTTTAAAATACATAAAATTAAAATACAAATAAGGAAATACTTATTAACAAAACAATCCCCCCACGCAAACTCGAATGAAGTATTTTTTAGGAAACTAATTTAAACGGGTTTAATGTCGTCATTATACTATAATGAAATATTTGTAGCTATTTCATGACCTCTCATATCATGGATAATCTTTCATTTTCAAATATATTTAACTTTTGTTCAAAGAATTAAATTAATTATCATTTTTTAGTTGTTTTTTGTATTTTTTTTCTTTCTTTATTTTGCACTGTATCAAACCAAGTAATCTAAAGTGTTCAATTTATATCATTTTGAATGTTTCATGTAACCAGCAGGGGCAAGCAGAATTTATCTAACTATCATGACGTAGTCTCATAAGAATTTGTTATCTTATTTTCTATTTCTATTCGATATATATAAAACAAAACTAATTAATAAATTTCACCCAACAAAATTGAAATATTTGTTATTATTTTAAAATGAGTTAATCAGTATTTATTGTCACCATTATAACATAATAAAGCCATAAACATGTTTAGAAGCTTACATTTTTTAAAGTCATTCATTGAAGTTAAATTCTCATTTTTTAAGTTAGTATAATTAAGAAAACATTACTATTGCATTGTTAAGTAATGCATATTTAAATAAGAGTTTTTTTTCAATACAGAATGTGATCTGTTGTGAATATAACAGATCTTAAGATCAAATCTATTATGTTCTAAATAGATCACTTCCAATTATTTGTCACTTTTGTAAAAGAGATTTCCTGGAATTTCAATGAGATAGATGTTGCTAATTAATATCTCATTAATTAACGTTTTGCAGTAAAATCGAAAAGAAAACCAGATGTTAATAAAAAAATATGCTAACTATACATTTTATGTTTTAAATTTAATGATCTTATTTTCTTTTGCATCCAAATATGTAAAGAACTAACAGCACCCTTTTCCCAACACATAATCAAATGATAAATATTCAGGAAATTAATTTGACTGTGCACTTAACTTCAAATGATTTTAACTTAATCTTTGAAAGCTTTTAAATTTGGCCATTGAAGTTAAATAATTCCCACATTTTTAAACCTGGTAACCTTAAACACTTAATTAAATGAATTTTAAATCCTTAGGTAAAATTATGCATAATCTCAAATAATAATTTGACAAAAACGAAAATGCATAGATAATTTGGAAAATTACAGAACATACAGCCTATATGTCATTAATGTGAAAGAGAATAGTCAAATTTTGTTTTAATCTATTTATTAAATTTTTAAAAGCACGAAAGGAAAATTTTTCATAATCTTAAAATCAAGGTACATCGGTACATTGAGAAAGAAAAAAAGTTAGTTCAGGGCAATTAGAATATTAAAAAAAAAAAAAACATTTTTACGTTTAAATTTCTTTCTCATAAATTTTTTTTTTTTAATTGTAATTTTTTTTTTTTTTTTTTTTTTTTTTTACAAAATTCATGGGGTAACAGAATTTCAGATAAACAGTTATCGTATGCAATGCTAAACTACCAAATGAATGTTTTAAATACCGTATATTTTGGTTTTATTGACTGAAATTATGGTTTTTATTTTTCAGAAATGTCAGTACCTAACAGTATGGTAATTGTATCAGAAATATTCTTTAAGTAATTAGTAAATACTAATACCAATAAAATACTTACTAAATAATTCCTACACTTTTAATTGAATGGAAAATATTTATGAAAAACTTTGGTTATGCTCGACTATATTTATGTCTTGAAACTTCGAACATTTCATGAGACTATATTAAGTTATAAAAACAAAACTTACCTACACATACATTATTACGTTAAATTTTGTGATTTCATTTTAATTAATAATAATAACAAATAAATAGAAAATAATTATAATGAAAAAGTAATTAAATAATTCATACTTGCATAATCGAATGAAAAATATATATACAATAAATTCGATTGCGTTAAACATCTACGTAATAAGATAATGCAACATTGAACGTATTTAGCTATTTAAGCATTCCTTGTAATGAATTAGCCTTCATTTTTAAACGTTATTAATTTCATTCATAAAGGATAAGTAATTTTCATTTTTTTCTTCATCCTTGATTGCTTCGAAACACGTAATCAAATCAATTATTACGATTTAAATAAAAGCACCTAATGGAAGTATCCAGCAAATATATTTCATAAAACAAATCACTTAAGCATATTTAATTAGGAAAACGTTTCTAAACGTTACAGAAAACACATCGTGAATGTCACTTGTATGAATAAGATTTTCCCAGATGTCGATGAATTAGATATTCCGGATAGCTTTAGTATAAAGGAAACGAATTTATCATTTCGTGCTTTTTTACAGGAAATTAAGCAAATTACTTCCGAAGAGTAAGAAAACTCCAGAAGTACATACTAAAAATGAAAAAAAAATATCCTTAATGTTCAAGATAAAATGACTGAGAGTAAAAAAGAAACTGTAAGAAAATGAACAATCAGGTGAATGCTAGGTCTTCTAGTTAATTAACGGAAATTCCTTTTTCGCCGCTTCTATAATTTCTCCCGGAAAAAAGGGGAAAAAAAGAAAACAGGTTTGGAATTATTTGCGCTGTGAAAAAAATAAATACCGAGTTGCAAACTGATCGCAAATTGTGGAGTTATTTCTTAACGTTCTCGTTTTAATGGTTTTTTTATTTACCAAACTAACAAACGCTTTTCTTTTTCCGTTAAAATTAAAGTATGCTTCATCCCCTTTCATAAAGCTTTTTATTTGCCACCAAACCATTAATCTTATACGCTTCAGTATCATTTTCCGAACAGAAATGGAAAAAAAAATGAATCAAATGTTGTATTTCTCTGAGTTCTACAAAACACACCAATGGTAAACTAATGATCGGTTAATGGAAAATTCTCTGCTTGTAAATATCGAAGTTTCATGTTACTGTACAACTCATTCTTATTTGATTTAAAGTAATTAATATTATTTTTATATATTTTTTAATAACTCTTGTAGTATTATAGTTTCTACTATTAATGAAATTTTTTTTTCTTCAGACATTGAAGTTCCATGTCTCAATATAACTCATTCTTCTTTCTTTGATTCGACGAATTGAATATAATTTTTCAATTATTTTAATAATTCTTGTAATATTATAGTTTCTATAATCAATGAACATTTTTTTGCTCGCAGATATTGAAGTTTCATGTATCAAAAGAATAATGTTTCATTCAATTCAACGTAATAAATATTGTTTTTCAATTACTTTCATAATTTTTCGCTCAACTCAGTATTTATGAATGTTGTTAACTTCTTTTAACATTTGGAAAGTTATTTTGTTTCAATTGTGGAAACTTCTTCTAAAAGTTTAACTTATTTAACAGAACTTCAAGAATTAAATATTATTGCATACCTCTTTTTATAAATCAGGAACTGCTATATATTATTCCCCAAAAAATATTTGCTTGAAAATATTGCAGCTCCTTGGGACAGTATAACTCATTTAATAATGTTTCATACAATTAAAAAAAATTTTCTTGTTTAAATAAATGTCAGTGCATTATATTTTACATTTTTAATAGAATTTTCTCTGCGTGTAAATCCTGTAGTTCTATTCGGCAATATAACTCATTTAATAACACTTCACACATTTGATGTTTTTTTTTTTCACTTTAAAAAATTGATAAGTATGGTATTTGCATTTAGCATGGTACATTCACAAAATTATTGATTGTTAAAACGTAATAATAGTAAAATTTTAAATAGTGCAATGCGGTTTATTCAGTACAATTGATATCAAAGTTTATATAAACTACGTTCGAAAATTTTTAACAATAACATATTTTCACCCCTTCACCTTCATTTTTTTATTCTTCCTTGATCAATAAATTGAAAAAGTTTAAATAAAACCGAATAAAATACATAAATTTTTATACATTTTTAAAAATGTTTTTTCAGGACTTTCCATCATTTTTTATGATTGCAATATTATTTTTACACCTTTTTTGAACAAAGCTTGATTGTTTTATTCATAAGGAAAACCTAAATAGTGGTTTATATTTCTTCAATCTAATGAGTTTCTTTTATACTTACATTATTTTGCGAAAATTATTGCATAAATACATCCAAGCCATCAATAAGTGGTTAATAAGTAAATTTTCTTTTAACGTACAACGTTTTTACATTATCTGTTACCGAGTAGTGAAATATTTTGTCATTTTCATTGAAAAAATACTAATATTTTGCTTATGTTTTAATTCCTTGACTCTGAAATGACATATTTACATATCCATGACATATTTACATGACATATATCCTTTACTCAAAGAAAAATTGTTCAAGAAAAATATCCAAATGCTGCTTTTGCGTGCAAAAATCAAATTCTATAAATAAATGGTATTTCTTTAAAATTATAATACATTTCTAAAAGCCTTCGAAACCACTAAAGGGTAGGTGTGATCTTTTGCTGTTCTAAAATATATTATCATTTTTGAAATAAAAAAAAAAATTACTGTTAATTACCAAATCCCGAATTCCTTGCTCGGTTTTGCTGAGTTTTTTTTTTTTTTTAGATTCTAATTACCAGTTCCCATTATGTGTTGAAACTAGGAGGATTAAAACAGTTGCAAGAAAAGACACATATTTTTAGTAGAACATTCCGTTTTTGTAAAAGTTAGTTCGAAATGATGGTCTTTTTGGGATGAATCATTCATCGATATGTAGATCCTTCGTTTTAGAAATAAAATAAATAATAGTTATTATTACTACCAGTCTCTTCTTTAAATAATTTACTTTATAAATTTTGATTATAGCCTCCCGATCCCGTCATGGTCAACCAATTTAATTACGATCTCCAAATTTGCAAATATGATTTCCCGATTTTCTGATTCAGATTTTTCTGATGATAAGCATTCGTCTTTTTGAATATAATTTTAACTGTAAAATAGAATTGCTTTTTTCATCTAAAAATTAAATACAATTAATAAAAGTACTAATGAAAACTATTGCCTCCGGCTATTTCACACTTAAGTGGTGGCAATATTCCTCTGCAGTCTTACCAGACTCATAACAACATATTATTTATCGATTTTTTTTCCCTTTTTGCTTTATGCAAAAAGTTCGGGCATGCAATTTTGTAAACTAAAGTTAAATAACCACATATTGACTCTTCGGAGTAAAAAAAAGAAAAAAGGAAAAAAGAGAAAAGTAAAAAGAAATAAAAAAAGAAAAATAGGGGAAAAAAGAAAAAAAAAAGAAAGAACGAGATTAAAAGAAATTGAGCTGACAGTTAGAAACGAAAATACTTTTCTTATTTTTATATTAATTTTTATTCTTTCTAATGCAGACAATTTCGTAATTAT
Source organism: Parasteatoda lunata (assembly GCA_949128135.1). Lineage (NCBI taxonomy): Eukaryota > Metazoa > Arthropoda > Arachnida > Araneae > Theridiidae > Parasteatoda > Parasteatoda lunata. Next base: position 44,992,672 of record OX421975.1, read on the forward strand.
TTACTCAGATATATTTGTTTAATAGGGAATTATTTATTATTAAAAGGAATAATTATTTACTGAAATATCATACACTTTCTTTCTTCCCTGAAAACCAAAACATGTTTTGTCTTCTCTCAGAAAGCATTTTATCATCAAATCTATAGTTTTATACGCCTCACTGCCATCTCAAAAATGATAAACTTTAAAAATAGTATTTTGTTTCATTTCTACAGATCATTTCAGTTTCTCTTTGCTGATTAGTGATTTGTAAATTGTGCAGTTTTTATAGTTTAATCGGATTTATTTTTCATTTAATATAATTAATTGAACCATCTTTGAAATTAATTTGAGCAATGTGGCAGCATAAAACAATGATGAAACATGTGAAATTTGTAAAAACATTTTAAGGGCTTAGAGAATATTTCAATTTCAAAATAAATAAGATTTTATGAGGAAAATTGAATTTTACTAACATTATTGTGGTTTTTGAAAGCAATATGAATCGAGCTAACACTATCACTAATAAACGTAGACAAAATCTTTTGTGAAACTTATCGTGAAATATAATGGTTGGTAAAAATTTAATATTTATTGAATAAACATAAAATAAAATACTATTGATCTAATTTTAGGGAGGAGAAATTGTGTAAAATCGCCTTGTTGCAAATTATTTTTCGGCACTATCGAGTGAAAGTAATTTTCTCAGAATGAATTAACTGTTCAAGAGGAAAATTTTGAATCTTGAAAGTTTGTTTTGAAGTCCTTTTCAGAAATATTCTTTAGGTAAAATAACGAAAGAAACAACCAGCTAAATAAAAAAATTTTTTGTTAAATACTAAAAAAGATACAAAAATTTTGAAAAACAATTTCTGTAACCAAAATTTTTCAATTTAACCAAATTAAGGAATTTTTCTAATGCTCTTTAGGAGTATATTTGTTTTTGCCGTGTAAAGAAGGAAATTTAAAAAGCATCTGGAACAATAGAATTTTGCAAATGAAGAAGATCAGATTCTTTTATCAAAATCTTCCGGATATTAAAAGTAAGGAAACATATTTTGAAATAAAACTTAATGTAACATAATCGAAACAACTATATATATTTAACTCTTACAAGATACTTATTACTTAAATACATCTCCTGCCCCCCCTCCCCATAATACCTATTTTCTTTAAATAAATCTTTTGTGCTCGCTTAAATAATATCTAGTATTATGAACTGAATTTTGCAAAGGTATAAAAAGTAATATATAATTTTTTAGTTAGTTTAATAATTATACCTAACAGCAATGACATGAATACCCATTTTTTAATATATATGAAATTCTATAAATGTGAAAAAAATCGTTTCTTTGGCCAGATTTTTTTATTTACCAGTTTGCTCTTATTAATTTGTACACAGAGTGTAATTAAAATCTAATCATGTAAAAATATATGAAAGCTCAAATAAACTATCACTGACATAGAAAGTAATTAATTGCCTTAAAATTATTCTACAAAAATTGATTAAGAACTTTCATTAAATTCACAGCTGGATTAAGTAACCCTACAAATTTCAACAAAGTTTGCTTTCAGCATCCAATTAGCATATTCTGTTTGCAAGTGAATTTCAATTAGAATGATACATGTTACACTTAATTTTTTAATTACAAACTTTTTTATTTCCCCATTAATGAGGAGCCGTTAATTATTCTGTAACTTTAATTACCCTTAATGTTTGTAAATCCTTCTTGATACGCTTCGACAAAAGCTTTCGCCAAAGTTTATATAACATTTCATCATGTTAGGAAAAAGTATACTTTAGAAAAATATTTCTTTATATGTACCTGAATAAAAATATTTTTAAACAAAAAAAAAAATTTATTTTACCAATACGTATTTTATAAATAAAAAAATATATTTATATTAATAAGAAATTTTAATAGTGTCAAAGGATTAGGGAAAGACATTTCATTTACATTATGTTTAGCTTAAAATTTTTAGTATTAAAATTATATTCAACAAAATACCATGTATTATAATTGTTTTTAATTTTATGCAATTTTTTTTTTTTTTCTAATGGCAGGTACGGAACATTTGTCCCTCACCTCGGAAAATGCCGGAAGTGTTGACGTTACCCAGAGAGCACCTTTGAACCTAAGTCTCGGAGGAGTCACATTCACACAACAGAGGACAATACAGAGAGAGAAACGTTCATGCCCAGAGTGGGATTCGAACCCGCAGCCATTGACTTCGCAGTCAGTTAAGCTAACCACTTTGTCACCTGGCTGGCTTGTGCTAAATGTTTTAATTTAAAATCCATTTAATATGACTTTAAAATATGTTAAGGTGATGAATTTTAAAAATGCTCCTAACTGCTAAGAAATTAAGAGAAAAAGAATCAGCGTAATCACCCGAGTTTGCTCTTATTAGGTATTTTTAAACTATCGAACACCACTTTTTCTTTTTTATATAATACATGTTTTATTTTTTTCGAGTTATCCTCATCTAAAACCATTTAGACCTCATTTTTATTTGGTAAAAATTCTTCAATCCTTGAACTAAAATAAGAAGACCTGAAAGTTAAAATCACTTAATTCACGCAACTTTTTACATTTAAATTTTTATCAGTTAAAAATCACCGACAATTACATGTGAAAAATTTAAATAATAAAATAAAGTTCAACCTACATTAATTTTGGGCAATACAATTTACTTAGTGGCCAAGATATATGTTTTATAGCAAGGTCTCTAACAGGTACCATTGAGTATCACTTGCTTTCTAAGTCGTACCAGCCTTTAAAATATTGAATATACATGATTAGGTGAATTAGTAGAATATGCGTATCCAAATTAATTTTTTTAAAGTATAAGAAATATGATATTAAATTTTTTAACTGTTACAAGAATAGTAACAGTATTATATGTCAATAAAATATTCATTTAACATAATGGTATGCTCTACAAAGTTTAAGAATAATTTTATATGCTCTGTTTATGCCTACATTTTTTGTGATCTATAACCAACTTTCTTCAACTTTGGTGTTGAAAAAGGGGATATTAAAACCATTGAACATCGAAAGTTCTAGGACGGATTGGTTTAGTAAATCACATTAGAAACCAATAATTACTGAATCCTTACTTTTGGTGTTGAAAAAAAGGGGATATTAAAACCATTGAACATCGAAAGTTCTGGGACGGATTGGTTTAGTAAATCACATTAGAAACCAATAATTACTGAATCCTTACTTTTGGTGTTGAAAAAAAGGGGATATTAAAACCATTGAACATCGAAAGTTCTGGGACGGATTGGTTTAGTAAATCACATTAGAAACCAATAATTACTGAATCCTTATTTTGGTGTTGAAAAAGGGGATATTAAAACCATTGAACATCGAAAGTTCTGGGACGGATTGGTTTAGTAAATCACATTAGAAACCAATAATTACTGAATCCTTACTTTTGGTATTGAAAAAAAGGGGATATTAAAACCATTGAACATCGAAAGTTCTGGGACGGATTGGCTTAGTAAATCACATTAGCAACCAATAATTACTGAATCCTTACTTGACTGCCCAGAAGGCTAATAACTATTTTTTTTCATATGTTTTTCGTACTTGATAATAAGGAGTAATAAGATATTCAATCATTGAATTTATTGAAATAGTTTTGTTTTTTTATCTATTGATACACACTCAACTCAAAAAACTTTCTTTAGTCCTGTAAAATCAAACTTACTTTGACACAAAGAATTAATCTCACAATTTTATCATTGAAATATACAATTTTGAGAATAGCTCATTAATGATTGTTTTAAGGAAATATATGTTTAAAAAAAATAACAAAAAACTAAATGCTTTTTTTTAAAGATTGGAAACAAATAACATTGCTATATAAAATTATTATTTTTATTTTAAAACAATCAAATCACATTTTTTTTTTTTTTTGTGAAGAGGCATTGAAGAACATTTCTAAACTTTTAAGGCAATAAAAAACTTAAATTTCCTTTTTAAAATATTGTACACTTCACTGAGAAAAAAATGGTATAAACTAAATTTACCGTATTTCTGTTTCTATGGGAACGTTAAAAAGTTCGATAATTTTTACCAAAGTGCTTTGTTTAAGTTGGTAAAATTAACGATAAAATATATATTCATAATAAATGCTAAAATGTGATGAATATTTTAAAATTCAGTAATTTTTTCACGATAATGACGTAAAAATGTATATTTGGTCAAATTTATTTTATTAGTTTTGTATTGTTTTAATTGATAAAAAGTTTAATTTTGAAAATTATAATTTCCGGTCAATGGTTAACGGTGAATGGAAAAAATCACCAAAATGAATCGATTTGTAAGAGAAATGTCCTTACTGTAGAGTACGTTAATTTTACCTCAATGTTTGTCTCCGCGTTCAAATATTTATGACTAGTTTGTCAGTCGGCTGATTTTAAAGTAATGTTCATATAAACCGTTGACCTTATCATTATTTAAATTAAAAAGGGGAGCCGATTTTTTCTCATTTTGATCAGATTAAAGTTCAGATTTGCATACTAGTTTTTATTTCTAAAAAAATTATGTTAAGCTTCCTTATATCTTTGGTTTTTAAAAAAAAATAAAACAGTTCCTAAAGAAAAAAAATAAATTTTAAGAAATGAGCTATTGCAGGGAATTTTACTTTCCAAATATTCCAGATTTATAAAAAAGATTTTAGGAAATTAGGATGGTAATTAAATATTTTTCAGAAAACATCGACATTTACTTTTAAACCTGAGTAATTATCTATTCTAAGTAAAACAGCCATTTTTTTTCAAAAATACAGTTTTTTCATCTAAATTACTATTTAATTATTTTACACAGAATTTTTGACGAAGAATCTTGTAGATAAGGGAAAATCTTGGTAGAAAAATCTTGTATACCTTGTTTTCCTAATTATTTTTAAAGAAATTAAAATGTTGATTCTCTGAAACAACATAACTTAATACTCATTAAAAATGGTTATTATTTTTCGTTAGATGCTCCTAAGTTACACGACTTTAGAAAAAAAAATGATTATCACATGGATGTTTAGAACACGGGTTAAAATGTCAACCCTTTAATCCCCATGCAAAAATTTTTTTGACGTATGTGATACAAAGAATTTAAATCGTTTAAATAGTTAAAAAGATTTTAAACGTTGATCTTAGAGCAGTACTAAAATATCCTACACGCCATACATTAAAATTTGTACAATCACTATAGATATAAGAAGAATAGACGTATCTTTCTGATATCTTCTGATATTCATAACATCTGATACCTTTTTAATTTGTAATGTATATATTAAAATGCCATAATATTTGTTACCGTTTACACAAAGCTTTATTAATCACAGAAAGTATAGCAGGTTTAAGGGGAAAAAATGCCAATCTGTTTTTCTTATTAAGCTTTATTAATCGTATAAAATTCAATTAATTTGTAGAAAAAACGACATAAAATTTTTTTTGTTCTTATTAAACTTAATTAATCAATTAAACTCTCATTTGTTGTAACTAGGTTTTGAATAAACTTCTTCATGTGTTTTAAAATTATTTTGAATTAGTTTGAATTTATATTTTGAATTTGAACGAGAATTGTTTTATGCGTTTACGATACGAAAAATCAGACACATGTTTGACTTAGAAGTCAATTTTATTATACAATTTTAAAACAATAGGTAACAATTATTTTCGAGTAATAAAAATCAGCTCCTTCCAAGAAACTTATTAATAATAATTAATAGCTATTAGTTGATATTTGTTTATGTATTTCATTGCAACCGTGATATATTTTTAGTTTTGTGATAGTGGCAACGTCGATGCATAATTAGTTTGTGTAAGAAAATATAATGTGTCACATAAGAGAATTAATACATGACAGTCTTGGTTTACTCGAAATGTAATGGAAATAACTGTTGATAACGTTAACAAATGCCACGTTTCAGCAACCAATCAAATACGAGATACTCACACTACGTCACTAGCAGTTATCCCATTATCTCTTTGTATAATAGTCTTATAAATAAAAAAAAAGCATATTTATGTTAAACATTTCCACTGACGGTATAATATAACATTTTTTCAATTTTTGATAACTTATGTAAGCCTGCATATTTGCTCTTAGCATGCTTTTTTTCTGCACTTAAACTATGAGTTTAACGAGTTTTAACGAGTTCCGTCTGCTTATATTTTTTTAAAAAAATATTTTAAATATTTTGTAAAAATGCTGCTTTCAAGACAGCGCATGATTCAATATATAACAATGCTTTTCGTCAATAAAATTCTGTGATTTCGATACTAAATAACATAAATTCATAAATTACATAACGCCGGAATGGTGCTATTGTTTATAAACCACCACTTGAAAATTTGCAAAGTGCTGGAGAAAAAAAAAAAAACACGATTGCAATCGGCCCTCCAAATCTCGAGTTATTAGCGAACATACATCCAGACAAACTTTCGCTTTTATAAATAAAGACGTAAATTTATTTTTTACCTTTTCATTTAAGTGCTATTAAAACAACTGCATTTAAGTAATACAAACAATGTCTTTAAAATTCAAACTTGAAAGCTTTGTTTGAAATTCTTTCATTTTTAAACTCAAAAATAATAACTCATATATAACCATAATTATATATTTAAATAATTAAGTTAAATATATCAAAATAAGTAGCATTATGACGAATAAAATTTTCCATTATAATTTTCCAGAAACTCTTGGCTTTTAAAGGCTATTTTCATATTGATTAAATGTGAACAATGCCACTTTTAAGTAAAGATTTATTACCGTCATAACTTACATTCATCTCGTTTTTGATAGCCGTATAATGATAAACCTTTTATCATAATTTTACGTAAGAGTTGGCAACAATAAAAGCCTATCTTCATTATATTTCAATTACGTATGTTTGAAACTTCTTTAGAAGTATTCCACAAATGGTTAAATTAACGCATTTATTTGGATTTCTAAGGAATCGGTGCATGCTTCTGAATAGATAGTAATTTTATTAACTGGATTAAAAACCTTTTGTTTGAACACTTCTAGTTTCGATTTCGGTGCACTTAATAAGATTATTTTGTTAATATTTCATTGAATGTTTGATTAAATTCATTGACTTTCTAGAGGAAACGGTTGGTTTCTTACCTCAACAAATATGCAAGCTGGCATATGTAGACCAGAATGGAATAGTTTAGGTCTATGAAAGTTGAATTTGAAAAGGGTAAATTCACTGACTTTTTTTAGAGAAATGATTATTGAAGTTCAGGTTAAAATAAAACTTTTTTTTTGCTGCTCGAGATTTCCTTTTAATCAATATTTCCTCAACAATCGTCTTCTCTACTATATTTTTCTTAGTTCGTCTTGCGTGTAAGTTCGTCTATGCATGGACAGAAGCTGTTTTTACCCAGCATGGCTCTTCTTTAAAGTGTATTAACTTCGAGGAAAACCGATTTGCTACATAATTGCTTTGTCAAAATGAAAATAATTAAAGGAACCAGATCACACGAATCACAAAATAATAAATGGGCACAAACTGTTTTTTCTCCATGGACTGTCCCTTTCTCCTAAAGAACGAAGAAAAAAAACTTTTTATTGCTCTAATTTTTTAAAATATTACAAAAAGTGGGATTTTAAAATAAAATTCCAAAAATCTGTTTTTTGAAATAGGGGATTTGCTTGAAGTTTGAGAGTAGCGAAAATTTGGATTTAGTAGCATAAAAAAAAAGATAAGCCAAAAACATAACAGATAAACTATTATATTTTTCAATTACGTGTTTATATGACAAACTTAAAACTTTTAAATTCTCTATAAGGTTTTTTTCAAAAGAATCTCAAAAATATCTGATTTTTAAGCATTTTCAAGATGTTAATGGACATCACTTTAGCCGAATTCGTTTATCATTTTGCCTCTATTTTATTAAACATTTTTGGTTAACCATTTTTTTTTCGTTTATGAATATTGTTACGTGCTTCTTTTAAAACTCATCCGCATAAGGGATATCGAAAAAAAAACTACATTTCGGTTCCATATTTAACTATTAAAGAATTCAATTCCTTTCTGACGCATCGGACATTGCATTAATGTAATTGTAAATTAAAGCAAATAGCAATTAAATCAATAGAGGTTCTAAAGTTTCTTTACTTAGTTTTTCTAAAATGTTAATAGTTATTGAAATGAAGTTGTTTGCTTTAAGATTAAACTATTTACATTTCGATATGCAATAAACATTGCATTAACTATTTAACATATTTTGAAATCGGGGAATTGTTTTGCTTTACAACTATTCTTTTTTAAGTGGTTTATTTTAGTGCTCAATTTTCCTAGATACATTAAAATGCCATATTGTAAACAATATCTAAATAGTCTAATTTATGTTGATAATTAATTATTTCTGCTCATGTACAAGATATTCCATTAAATAGAAAATAAATGGCGTCAGTGTGTTTATATTATAAAGAGTTTTATCATCCTTTTACTAAGAACATATTATTGAAATGTCAACAATAAACGATCATAGAATCAAGATTAAACCTAAATTAATATCGACTTACATCGCAAGCAAATTAAATGGAAATGTATTTTCCTTCGAAAGAGTAAGCGACCAAGAAGTACTAATTTAATACAAATAACTCAAATATTTGCGAGGCACAAAGCCAACATTCAACCCTAAGACTCATCCAATATTCCATAAATACTCAGCAAGGCGGCATGTCCAATCAGTACTTCAGACGTTTTAGACAAATATTGGTAATTCTGTAATGTTATTAAATGAATGACAAAGGCTACTGAATTAACATGATTTCAAATCGTATTTAAACCGATTAAAGTCGACATTAATGTCATTGACATTATTTCGAAATAATAGTTATTAGAACATTAGAAGTAAAATTAAGTGATTTAGCATAGAGGTAATAGCATAGACTTTTCGTTTAAAAAACTCACTTAAGATATTCAAATGGGAATACCCTTATAATCGAAATGAACTTGAAGTTGTTTCAATATATTTATGATGGTCTGTTTTAAATCACCCTATCATCATAGTTTGTTATAAACTTTTTTATTGGACTTTTAATCATAAAATCAAACATATCAAAGTCATCAGACAAAATAGGCTTCTAGGCTATTTAAAAAAGCAGATTTACTTATATTCACTGTTGAAATATATTTTTTAAAAAAATAATAATAATGTGGATTTTTGGTATACATTCTCAAAAAAAAAACTCTCACTTTTGAATATTCAAATCCTATATTAAATTAATTTTAGAAATTATTTCGTCCCGAAGTCTCGTGATTTGTGACAAAAAGGGAACTCCTAAGCACATAACGAAAATGTTTCCTCAACTAGAAACCCCATTGTAGTGTATTGTGGAAGACTGTTTACTAGAATGACGTAGCTAGGATGAAGACAAGTCAATCGAAAATAAAGCAAAGAGCTGATCCGTCCGAATTGTATGGAGAACAAGGAGTTAGTTTTGCACCAGAAAGACTCCGGGTTCAAATACCGCTTCGGGCATGGGTGTAATTTATCTCTGAGTGCTATTAATTTATTATTAAGGTGATATTTCATCAGCTGTATGTTATTCCACGGTGAAATTATTATTAGAAAAAGTAAATACGTCAGGCACTACGAGGTTTGCTTTTATTTGTGGAAAAATGAAATGAAGTCGCTCTCCGTACCATATAATATGAAACAGACGATACCAATAATAACATTTATGTAGGCAAATTACATCTAGTTATGGTTAGAAAAAATAAATTACAATTTTTCACAAATTGTATTTGAAGAAAAATTAGACTTACTTGCTTTGTCATTTAAAGGGTACATAAAAATTAGAAGTTTGGAAAAGGTTCAATTTTTGTTGGTACCAACCATAGTCGAATCGATTCTCTACAAATTTTTAAAGCGATATCTAAATCGATTGTGTAGTAGTTTTTTATGTATACTAAACACCTAACATAAAAAACATGATTTGCGAAAATTATGTTTTACAGTTTACAATACAAAAATTCAATATAAACATTAAACACTAACAGAAGCAATAGAAATTTTACTTTATAATTTTTTACTCCCGATTTTATTTAAGATCTAAATTAATATTAATGTGTATTTTATATTTAAAGTATCAGGTTTTTGTAATTGATACTTAGTTTTGTCAGTTTCAGTTTATAATTTCAAGCAAAGAATTTGCCCCTACCTCCTTACCCACCTCTAGTCGTTAAAAAATGATATTAACTTTCTATTTATTAATAACTGATTCTCTAATGATCTAAATTAATTTCTCTTGTAAAGTACGTAAAACATAACACTTAATATTTTTCAAAGTTTTCAGAATTTGCGCACTTCAAATGATTAATTTTCCTTTCAAAACTTACATCAAGATTGTTTATAAACTTTTTCAATGAATTAGATAATATTATTATTCTATGAAATAATCTTAAAATTCGACCTATCTCCTTGATGAACTCACTGAATATAATGTGCTTCTAAGCTATTGCAAAATTGCACTTGTTTTAACCAAAAAACAAATGGTCTGTCTACAGTTTCTAACCCATTTCGAAAAAATATGCAAGTATACCACTTAGTTCTCTTTCAAGCAATTTAAATAAATAAAGAGAGACAAAGAATCCGTTTGAATTCAGCTTCAATGTCAAGGAGCGAAAAGAGTTAATTTGTATTTGACTTAAATTCACGCCAAAACAATTAGAACAGGAACAGGGAAGCAAATAACTACTATAAGAACAATTTTTCTAAATTAGTTATTTATTGCTAATGAAAAGAATTATTAACGAAGATTTTTGTTTTGTTTTTATTTTTAGTGATTATTTTTAAAAAAGAGATGAAAAAGTCACTAATTTGTCCAACTATGATCATTTTCATCATAATATTTGAAAATTCTGAATTTTTTTTCTCATCAATAGTATCATAGGATTATCGCAGTTTAGATATTAACAAATGAATTTTGAATTAAGTAACTAATATGCGAATATATATATACACGCACACACACACACACGATACATATTACACAATAAATGCTTGAGACAACTAATACTATCAATATATAATCATTATTTCAAAAATTCTCACGTTATAATAAGACTAGAACACAATTCAATTTTAATATTTAAAATATTAGTTTGAATACTATGGAAAATTCTGGATCAAATTACTGAAAAAAAGAATCGGCACTTAGAGTGCCAGTAAATTTTACCATAAAACCCATTTTTATAGAGACGTTACGGAACAAAAAATTTTAAATACCGTAATTTCTACAGTAATAATTACAGTGAAATTATTGAATCATTTTAATTAATCAAATATTAATTAAATAAAAAATTATACTGTAAAATTACGAAATAATATTTTACGCTAAAAATTTATTGGATTTTACAGGTGATTCACTTAAAGTGCACTTATGTACATTTTAAGCAGTAATTTGATGCAGATTTTTTTAGAGTATAAGTTTCCGTCGTTTTAGAATTATGCAAATATATTCTTTCTTTAAATTGGGTTATATAGTTCAATTGAATACTTTTATAACAAAAACTTGTAAAGAAGTTTGTAAAGAAGAAGTTTGAACACTTGTAAAGAAGTTTCTAAAATTATGAGACGTTTATTCATAAAAGTCCCTAAATGAAGACAAAGTGTATGCTTTTTTAACGTCACTCTGAAGTAAAACTAAACTGAACGCAGAAAACTGAAATGAAACTTTGATAATCACTGTTTAAAAGATTTATAACTAGTCATATTTCTGTTAGTGGAAAATTATATACTATTCTTTAAAAAAAATGAAACAATAAGTGATTTTTATTAATTGAACTTTGAAAAACTAAACAATAAGTCATTTATATTTATATATTTATTATTTCAGTAATATTTAATTTTTAACATTTATAATTTCATTGTATTCCAAGCGCAAAATAAATTATTATTTATACAAATATTTAAGTGCAGTTAAAGAGAAACATAAAAATAAAGTTTTATTAATCGGCCAACTATTGACATATTTTTTAAACTAAATTAAGTATTTTCAATATCTTTAAAATTCATTTGACAAAGGTTACATACAATTTCGGATCATTATCATTAATCCAAGATCTCTGCTGTGTTTTTGTTAAAAATGCATAAAATGTGCAGAGTAGTTTTAAAGTAGATTATATAATTAAATTTTTTATAGTTATTGAAATAATTAATCTTTGAATATAGTATGCGGCATGTTCAAGTCTCAAAAATGAAAATTACAGCGTTGCATAATTAACAAGCGAATTATTTTCTCTTTTAATAAAAAAGTACATAAAATATCTTTAATTACTTCATGTATCAAAATACTAAGCTAATGAAAAATAAATAAAAATATATACTTTTCTAGCAACAAATTTACAGTATCCAATATGTATATTTTTTTTAACAAACCAGTATATATGTGAAAGGGTAATTATACTGTTCAATCCATAATCTAGACGATAATGAAAAGGAAAAAAAAGAAAACAAATGTATCAACATTTGTTTGCATTGACGTTTATACTTGTTTTAAATTTGCTTCGTACTGATAAAATTAATCTGAAAATTAATTGCATGCACTTTATTTTATTGGAAATAAATTCTTCTTTCAAGATTTTGTTAAAAACATACATAAAATAGTTTAATAATTATAGTAAAATTTTTTATGCTGATAAATTTCGAATTATTTTATTTTTATTTCTGTAAGAAGATTACAATTTAAGTAAACTTTTCGATGAGTAAAGTTACTGAAAAGAGTAAGGGGAAAAATATATGCGGGTTGATAATTCTTCATAATCCATCGTCGAGAGGTAATTATTTCATGGTTAAGCAGTTTCACCCAGATATTTTTTTAAGCAATAAAAAATTATTGAGTAATTGTTTCCTCTAATTTCTTTACTTCCTTTAAAGCTAGAGCTTCTTCCTTTTTTCTTTTTTTTTTTTAAAGAATTTTCTCTCTTTCTTTAGGAAGTTTTGTTCAAGGCACTTTATAAGCTAATTCTCATTATTCCCTTTTTTTTTTCTCCATAAATTGTGAAAACTAATGACTTGAATAGATAGATAAACGGTATACAATAGATTTTTTGTATGTGAATAAAAACACTAAAAGAAAATGTATCTAGCGCTTTTATGAGTTAGTTATTAATTTAACTAAGCTATTAAGGTAAAAGTTTATTTTACGCTGAATTTACATGCAAAAGAAATCTACAAAGTAATAGTTTGTGTAGATAAAATTATTTGACAAGCTTTAAACTAAACAAGGAATAATTTTTCTTCATTTTTTATATTGAACCATGCAATCTTTTGCTTTATTATTTTTTATAACTCTACTTTAAAACCTTTGGTGTAATAACTATATGAATTAGGTGATAAAAAACTCTAAATACTGTGTGAATGATTGCTTTATTTCAAATAAATACCTAATTGAGAGTTTTTACAGTCTTCAAAAGGCTTAGTTAAATCTTAACACCAAATATTGCTAAAGCTTATTCCAATCTGCAGCTCGTTGTTGAAAGCGGATAAGTTTTTTGGTGAATAATTAGCGTATATTTAAATTATTAAATTACATTTCTGCGTGAAATGACGAAAGGAAATGTTAAAAACGTATAACAAAAGTTTTTGAAGCATCATTAGATATAAAGAGGTGAATATTTGTGTAATTTCAAGATAGAAAAATATGGCGGCCAAGATGGCAGTTTGCTTACATACTGTGTACTTAAATAGGAGTTATTCTTTTTGGATTAAATTGACAAACTGCTTATGACGTAAGTGCTGATTTAAAAATATCTACAGTGGTAGACGGATCGCGTATTGCCAAACCATACCATAGATTATAAAAGGATTGGCGAAAATTTCTATTGGCGTTAAAGGAGCGTTCTCGCAAATCGCCAAACAGCTGTGCGCTTATGTTTTGTTTTCGGTATCACGTATCTATCATTCACCAAGTTAGATATGGGTGCGACATTTCAGAATTTCAATTAAGCGGGTCTTCATTAGATTCTTCTGCATTAAATGAAATATAAAGCGTTTTTTTTTTTTTTTTGTTTTTTTTTTTTTTTTTGTTTTACCGCCGACATAATCGTTTGTATCTGTTAACAAAATTGTGTTTATTAGCGTGTTTTAGAAGGTCGTAATAAAACTAAGATAAAAAAATTATATATTATTACCTCCATTACCCTTTATATATTTTCATAATTTTCATTAAATGTATTTCGAGTAGTGAACTTCTTTACCTACTCATTCACTAATTAAAGTTAATAATTTCACAATAGCCTTTAATCCTTAATAATGAAATGATTATTACAATAAAGTTTTTTTACTTAAAAGATTAAAAAAAAATTTATTGTCCAGCAGAGACTTTGTTTCCAATTCTATACTCATACTTAATACCAATAATTCTATACCAATTCTATACTCATACTTCTATACTTAATGGTTGCTCGATAACCATTTACAATTTTTTTTTAAATTTTATTTAATTTCAATTATTATGGAATTCTTTAAATATTTTTCATAATTTTTCTAAAAGTATTTCATTTAAAGTTTTTATCTAACTTTTGATTTTTATTTATCTATAGTTATTGAAAGTTAAGTTGATGATTTTTAAGTTGAAATGAATGTCGCCCTGCTTTGCATATTTCAAAAGAAATGTATAACTTAACATTAAACACTCGGGACTTACAATTATAAATCAAACAATCACTACATTTATTTATTAAAAAACACTCTTATGACCTGATAATAAATTGATCTAAGTATTAAATGTGAGTTCTATAACATATAATTTATTTAAACTCAGCACATGCATCTAACCTCTGTTGTCGCCAATGGCTCAATTTTAAAATATAATTTTTCTTTTATAAATGTTATTTTTTTAATTTATGTTATTTTTTTAATTTATGTTATTTTTTTAATTTATGTTATTTTTTAATTGTGCTATTTTTTAATTATGCTATTTTTTAATTATATTTTTAATTACCAAACTCATATAACAGTATTTAGGAATCTATAAATTTATGTTACGTATGATCGTTGCAGAATAACCTGTACGCAATATATGTAAATTAAATATATTTTTTAAATTGTGCATTTTCTATTAATTGCATTTATTATTCTTATATTGAAAGAGTGTCAAGGTATGTATGACCTCCATAATGAATGAAGTATTTACGGACTTTTATATATATTAAGGAATTGAATAAATTTTTCGTAAAGTTTAAGATCTCATCTCATTGCAAAAAAAGTAATTTAATAAATATTTTCTTTATAATAAATGCTTCTAGTAATGAAAAAAACGCTTTCAAACTTTATTTTAAAAATATCGATTATTTAGTTCGCAAGAAACTATTACTTTAAAGCCTGATAACATTTTTAAATACTCTAATTTTTTTTCTAGTAAATAATATGTCTTTGTTAATTTCTAAAAAAAAAAATCTTCATAAAAATACTCACATTATTCTTTTATAGAGAATATTGATTTCATAGAGAATATCAGTAAAATAAAATAGGTTATGCTTTCTTACAATAAAAGTTAAATTTGAATTAATTCTTCAAAATAGCGTTCTAATAAAACGTGGTATTAAAATGTTACGTTATTTTTTGTGATTCGTTCATAAATAAATTATTTTTACTTTTTCGCAAACACAATTCTTGTAAAAAAAATTAAAATTAAATCTGTTTTTATCAAAAAACTAGATCGTTTCATAAAATATAAATTATTGCGTGCAATAAAATATAAATACAGTGTATTTGTAAAGTGATCCAAAAATTTAAAAGGTTATTTTCTTTTTTAATTCTCTACTAAAGAGAATTAATGAGTTATTTTTATTCATCATGGCTAGTTCTAGGAGGAGAAAAAGAATATCGAATTAAACTGTTTAGGTTAATGTAATTTCGTTTTCCTACCACATTTACGCGTAATCCATCGCCAATACCACCTGCAATCGCCAAGTTTATAATCTAAGGTATGGTTTGGCAATATGCAGACGGATCATAGGTTAAAGTCCCCTTTCCATTAGGCTAACCGCCGGAGGTTTTCGTGGTATTCCTTACCATCTCCATGAAGCGCAAATGTCGGTCAGTTACATCAAGAAGTCTTCCACGAAGGCAAAATTTCTCTCAATACTTGATCCAGGAGTTTCCTTGTCTTCTGGATCTGGTTTAAAATTACAAAGCACACTTAGCACTGGTACATTAAATCCATACGTATGTTTACAGTAAAATATCTTTTTTTTTTTCCTTATTTTGTACCGGAATTTTTTCAATAACGCTTATTTAATAGCAGCGATTTGAATAAATATTACTGTAAACATTATACTGTGTGTTGGTATTACTCTAACCGAAATAATTTTACGGTAAAAAAGTACTGATACCTTGAGTACCAGTACTTTTACAGTGATTTTATCAGAATTTTCTTATAGTGCTTTTAAAATGTTTTTTAATATGACAAGTCTTTAAATGACAACACTGTATATTTTCAATAAATTTAGAATAAAGAATAGAATATTAAAAAGTTAAATGATGGTTATGATTCATTAAAATTTACTACTTGTCATTGAACCTTTGCAGTTACAATGTCTAATAATAATATTCAATCTGTGCTCATATCAGTTGGAAGGTAGACAATTTTGCTGATGCAACCAAAACTTTACAGACTCGATCATGATGTTAAAAATTATATTAAATTTAATTAAATAAAAAATATTCGTATTTTAATTGTTATATTTATTTCTTAAAAGTAATGCATAACCTGTATGTATTTTTAAATAGTAAGGAAGTACTATGTAATACTATGGAGACTCCTTAATTCTTAACCATTTTGCTCCAATTTTTAAACAATATAAACTAAATATAATTAAATTATAAATATTTATACTTTGCCTGTTATGTTTACATGTTAAAAATAAGGCAAATATTCACAGTTTAATTGGTTAAAAAGTAATGAATTTAACTCGATAAACAACGCGAAATGTGAATTGGGTCCCCTACCTCATCTTGAACGATTGTTACTATGACTTTGCAGATTCCTTTCTCCTCAATCATTTTTTTCCAACTTTAAAACAATGTATATTAAATAAAATAAAATTAACAATACTACTAATTACTTGTTTCATCTTTTGCACCGCAAAATGGAAATAATATATTCAATGCATTGGTTCAAAAGAATCTGGATATTATTCATGTGAATGTGTTTGCAGACGACAGAATAGATTAGATGTCAAACACTGTTACTTACTGCAATCAAACAAAATATAAGTACACTAAATGCTAAAGAATTATTCTACAATATGTGAAACTTTCAAGTAGCTAACAACAACCGTGAACAACTGCTGTGTACTGTCTTTTTCACAGCTACTGTGATTTTGCTGTCCTAAATGATTGGAAAGTTTTCAAGGAATATTTTGTCCTCCTCATTATTACTTGTTTCATCTTTTGCACCGCAAAATGGAAATAATATATTCAATGTATTGGTTCAAAAGAATCTGGATATTATTCATGTGAATGTGTTTGCAGACGACAGCATAGATTAGATGTCAAACACTGTTACTTACTGCAATCAAACAAAATATAAGTACACTAAGTGCTAAAGAATTATTCTACAATATGTGAAACTTTCAAGTAGCTAACAGCAACCGTGAACAACTGCTGTGTACTGTCTTTTTCACAGCTACTGTGATTTTGCTGTCCTAAATGATTGGAAAGTTTTCAAGGAATATTTTGTCCTCCTCATTATTACTTGTTTCATCTTTTGCACCGCAAAATGGAAATAATATATTCAATGTATTGGTTCAAAAGAATCTGGATATTATTCATGTGAATGTGTTTGCAGACGACAGCATAGATTAGATGTCAAGCACTGTTACTTACTGCAATCAAACAAAATATAAGTACACTAAATGCTAAAGAATTATTCTACAATATGTGAAACTTTCAAGTAGCTAACAACAACCGTGAACAACTGCTGTGTACTGTCTTTTTCTCAGCTACTGTGATTTTGCTGTCCTCAATGATTGGAAAGTTTTCAAGGAATCTTTTGTCCTCCTCATTAAGCATTGCAAATTCCATTCTTGAAGAGCTACGAAGTAGTGTATTGCGTATCAGATAGCCCCTGATTCATAAAATTCAGACTCTAAGAAAAAATAATCAAGCCTTTTGATATTGCAATAAACATAATAAACCTTCTGATAGCTATGAGATATGCTAGAAACCGATTTGTTAATATTTTGTAGTCACTTTTACGTCACGCGGATATACTTTATGCCTACACTAATGGTTAACTAACGTTATAATTTCCGCATTTCAAAGCCTGTACACTAATTCTTATTGTTTATGTTACTGTCTTTTGTTTATTATCGTATAAATTGTGCTTTAGCCAAAGAATAATCTGTAATATAATATTAGGCTGTACTGTTATATTGCCATTACATTATTAAATATATAAGAAAACAATTTCAATTTCTAAACACCCTTATTTATTTATTTTTAACAATATCCATTGATTAAAAAAACATTTACTATGGAATAACATAAATTTCTCATCAGAGTCATATTAACCCTAAATAGCGGTTCAAAGGTAAATCCGAAATTCGGCTGTACTGGTGTTAAATCGAATAAAACTAAAGCTATTAAGTTTTCATTAAATATTTAAACTTTTTTAAGACCGCAATTGATTTATTAAAAAAATATTAGAAAAAATTACATTTTAAGTAAAAACAGATATCTGAATTTAATGAAAAAAATAAAACTTTCTTATAAACCAGGGTAGGGCTTTGCCCTAAAATGAGAAAATAATAATTGTTTTGCAGTAGAATGCTATAAATAAATCATTGATTGCACTTAAGAAAATGTCGTCATTTTGTTTTTAATCTCCAGTTATAGTATAAGAGTTTTTTTGTTTTTTTTTTACTTCCTTATCCGTATTTTTAGTAAACCAAACACATTTCTATAAAAGAAAAAAAAATTCCAGTGCTCCATAAAACATTTTTATATTAAAATAAAACTCCAATACCCATTACCTAACGAAAAGCCTACCTCCAATGTCCAGTTAAATTTCCTTTTCTTTTTTTTTTAACAATTTTGAAACCATGCTAGTTATTAATAATTTAAAAACCGTATAGTTTTTAATTCATAGTTTTTTAAACCATACAAGTTGTAAACTGTTTCAAACCGTAATGGTAAAAAACTCTTCTTTGGGGGACAGACTGCTATTTTCGAGGGACAGACTGTTGACAGTTATTTAACTGTAATTTTAAAATGAAAATTCTAACAGTGTATCAATACAATATATTTACAATAGCTGCAATTTTCATCGCAGAAAAGTTTTTAAACATTTATTTAATATTATTCATTATTAAATCATGTTGACATTTCTCTTTTTAACGGAAAACATCACTGTCTTACTTAACACCTTTCTCATCCTTACATCCCCTTCTTCTGAAGCACTCTCCTTTTTTTGTTGTCAAAGGCATTCCTTTCATAAAGAAGGCAAAAAGTCTTAAGTATGAAAAGAGCCTAAACTAAGCCAGTATATATCTTTACACTTTTTGGCGTAAATAAGTAGCTTAAAGAACACTTTATTTTCTTGAAAGTTTAAACAAAGTTTACTCTCAGTAAATAGCCCTTTTTCCATAAGGTATGGAAAGTTTTTGATATTCTTTATAGCTCTACACAAATCTTGTGGCCTTAATGTCTTCACAGTTCAGCTATTTAATGTCTGTAGGCTCATTACGAATACCGTTTCTTAACAGCTGACACATTACTCATCTTTAGAATACAATGCCAACGTGTATTCTCATACCTCCTTATCTTTTCTTCAGAATATGTGTTCTTCACACTATCGAAACGACTAAAAGAATACAAATTTCTAAAAATGAAAATTTAGCTCTTGTATAACGAAAAGCTTTTTCATAAAAGTAATTTACATTTACGACAGGTTCCAGCCTTTTTTAAATGCATTATTAAATTTCCATTTTTTAAAGGTACGAAAAATACAAACTTATTATATTTTACTCAATTTGACGTACAAAATATGTTTATTAAAAAAAAAAAAATAAACTTAATGCCTAAATAATTTGTATTCTTAAGTGAATTCCTTTACTAACAAAAATGAACAAAAATATTTAGTACATAATATTTATCTAGAACATCATCATCATCATAGTAGGCCAGACAGCCCAATGTGAGCCAATGCCTTCCTCTGAAGATTTCTCCACGACGACATCCGATCTATCTTCGATCTCCAATTTTTTTCATTAATTGCGAGAAAATCATACTCCACTGAGTCAGCCCATCTCAACAACTGCCTTCCCCGCTTTCTTTTTCCAGAGGGTCTAAAAAGCAGTATCTTTTTTATTGCTTTGTCGTCACTCATTCGAATCACGTGGGCGATCCAATTCATTCTATTTATTTTTATGTATTTAATAATATAAGTTTGTTTATAAATCTTGTACAGTTCAAAGTTAAATCTCCTTCTCCAGTTATTGTTTTCATTTACACCACCAAGTATACCCCGCAAAATCTTTCTCTCAAATATTGCGATACAATTTTTCTCCAGTTTTGTCATTGTCCAAGCTTCAGAAGCGTATGTTAAGACTGGCCGGACAAGAGTTTTGTAGATTAAGAACTTTGTTTTTCTAGAAAGAAACCTAGATTTAATAAATCTTCTCAGCCCATAGACAGCCCTATTCGTCAAATAGAGTCGTTTTTTTTTATTTCAGGAGTAATTCTGTTGTCAATAGTAATAATTGATCCTAAGTAAAATATATTTTATTATATATATATAATATATTATATATAATATTTATCTAGAACATCAAGCGATTTATATTAGTGCACCAAATCAAAGCAATAATTTAGTGATTATTTTTTTCATTATTTTTTTAAAAATGTCTTGATGTTTTTTTAAATAAATTTTTTTTTCAATGAAATTGAATTTGCTTTCAAACAAATGAATTGGGCGGCTTTAATTTTTTTTCATACATTGATATTTTCTTTCATTATGTCAGTAAAAATTGTATTTAGGTCGTAATTTTCCCCATGTGTTTTAAGCGACTTTATTTTAATTTTAATAAAATTTTATTATATTTAATATTTTTAATAAAATTTGTTGGGATTTCAATTTCAAGTTAAGCCAATCACATTCGTGTCAGATCAAACCTAACAGGAATAACAAAACTTTTTATTTGCAACTCGTGACCTGTTACATTATCATTAAAAATTATCATTATTTATTTGCACATTTGCATTTGTTAATCTGAAAAACTGGTTAAATAACAATTTATTTAATTGATATTTTCTCATATTTAAACGAAACTGTAAAGTGGCCTTTAAATACGAAAATATATTTAAGCTAACTGAGAGAAAAATTGCTACTTAGCTACTTTTACCTAATACGGTTAAACAACCAGAATTTCAATGCACCGATTACCTTTGCCTAAGGAAACCATTTGGTTCCCTACAGCAGGGTACATATTTCATGCGAGAGCGCTTATCAGTCAATCTCTAGAACGGGGGTTCAAGTCCCGTCGTGGACACCATAATATTTTTTTTCGTTCCCTCTAACTTATTTACAGTATTCTGAACTCTCTAATTTGTGTCCCTGGTCCATTAGAATATAAAACTCTCATTCACGCATATATAGCAACATGAGAAAACTGCTAAATTATCTCTAATATCCGGTAAAATTTCATTTTTAATGGTTTTGAAACCATACTAGTTGTATATTGCTAAAAAAAAAAACATATAGTTTTGCACTCATGTTTTTTCAAAGCTTTAAATGTAAAAAATGTATATTTCTAGAATTTTTATGGTTAATTGAATGGATGGAATGCTAACGATTATTTTACCATATTTTTTTCTAGAATGAAATTTTTCGCTGCGCCTTGTTTTTAATAACTTCAGTTTTCAATGTCTTTTGAAAATATTTTCAAAATATTTTTAATTTAAATACGTTATAAAATCAGTTGTTTAATAAATATTATTTTTATTCATGCCAAATATAGCAATTGTAATGCCCAATTGTGCATTACAATGGAAAGTTTATATCATTGAACTACTTAACATTGGCAATGAATTTTGTCGCCAAATTCGGCCATTTTGTTGGGTAGTAGATGCTACTGTAGAGATTGTTTACGGTTCATGCCAAGCATACCTAGGCATAGACGTTATAATTAATAAATGTTTGAAAAATAGAAGAAAGAAATCTTCCATCGGTTCAGTGAACCCTAATAATTGTTTTCATGGTGTCTGCAGTATTTTAGGAATAACAATTATCTTCTTTTTTATTTATTTTTAATAATTAATCATTTAAATAACCCCCGCTAAAAGATAACCCCCTAGAATTTTTCTGATTTCTTTTCAGGATGTTTGTACAATTTAGTCCCCCCTTTTTAATGTTGCCCTTTAATTAAAGTCAACAAATATTTAAATGTAGTATAAGTCAATGAGTATTGGAAGTAAAAACATAAATACATATTTTTTCGAGTGATTCCTCAGACATAGAGATTTTTGGTGTGTGCATGGACCTAGAAACGCAATTTTCTGTTTTGTACTTAACTACATTCAATTTCCTATTACTAAATTAGACACAATAGCATTTTAGAACAGTTCTTATGCTCTCAGCCTGGGGAATATGTCTATAGTTGATTCACCAGCCTATTTATGGCAAATGAGGTGGACTCGGTGAGGACAATCGGTTACGTTAGTAAATTTTGCCAAAATAGAGTAAAATTTACTGTTGGTGTCAATCTTAGTTTCAAATAAAAAAACAGAAACAATTTAAATAATATTAACATCTTGATGATATCCGCAATGTGTTTTCATTGAAAAATTGGAAGAAAAGTGCAAAAATCTTACTTTCTGAACAAGAATCTTGCTTGAACGTGAATAAATTCAAGTGTGATTGTGATTTTTAAACATTATAAAACAGTCAATATGGATACAATTAAAGGAAAACGCATTCTGACAATATAAACTCATTATTCTAGGGTTATTCCAAGGAAAGAGCTGGTCTAATGATTTGATTGAATGTAGGGTTTACTGGCACAAGGTCCACAAAAGGACATGCTGCGTCAAACATGCGATTTTAAACCGAATCGAAGGTAAACTCATCCTACTATTTTTCTTACTAGATTTTTACACATCATACCAAGAGTATTCGAAAGTGAATAAAATCAGTTAAATATAAATACTATAAAACCAGATGAAACGGTATCAAAAGTGAATAAAATTAGATAAAAGTGTAAACAGGATAAAACAGTTATATACAGTATAAAATATCAATTGCGCGTAGAAACGCAAACACGTTAGGGTGATGGGTGTCTCCTAACAAATCCTCCAGAGATAAAATAGAACTACCAAAAAAGGTAAGGCGATAAAAGTTAAAACATGGGCAAATAGTTAAAATATGATGAATAGAGAGTAAAACTTTACAAGAATCGCACTGGGGAGGCGGTTCTCCAAACAGTAAATGTAGATGCGTCAAACGAGTGTGGCCGATTCGGAGACGGGTTAGCTTAACATCTGCGTGACGAAGACGTAATGCAGGTAAAGGGGTAATATCTGGTTTAACTGAGTGCAATTTGTTATTAATTTTCAGGTCCCACTGTTGTTGCCAGAGAGATGTGATAAACTGCCGTATGTGACGTTTTAAGTCTGAGAAAGGTATGGATATGGTTAGAACAGTGGTGGCAGATCGTGCAGCCAAATCAGCCAAGTCGTTTCCTGGGATACCGACGTGACTTGGCACCCAACAGAATAAAATATCAAAACCGTTATTGTGGAGAGTGATCAGCAAATGATTAATAAAACATAAAATTGGATGACTATCACTGCGAAAATTTCCTAATTGGCGCAAGACGCTCATACTGTCAGAGTATATGCAATACTTTCGCGTAGAGAGCGTGGAAATCTGCCGCTGTGCCAATAAAATGGCAACAGCTTCAGCAGTGAAGACGGAACAAATATCTGGGATTTTGTAGCTATAAGTATCATCAGCGATGATGACACCACAGCCGACATATCCCGCAGATTTTGATCCATCAGTAAAAACAGGCAGATACTCAGAATATTGGTGACGATGAGAAGTGAAGAGATGCTGATAAATGTTGGGTGCAACATTAGACTTATTGTATATCATAAACGGTGAATGAAACTGATAGGGTGAGATGGTCCATGGAGGTATGAGAAAATGATCCACTGATTGCGATGGTAATTCACAAATGTCGAAAGTTTGTATGAATGTACGAACGCGAGCATGTAATGGTCGGACGTGAGAAGGTCTAGCTACATATAGTCTCTCCAAGCTTGATGAAATAACTTCACACCTTAATGGATGTAATTTACTAGACATGACACGATAGTAATATGTCAGAGAGAGCTGCATGCGACGTAGATCCAGAGGTAATTGTTGGCAGACGACATACAAGCTTTCTACTGGACTAGTGCGAAACGCGCCGCTGCATATACGTAAGGCCGTATGATGCACTGTGTCCAAGCGTTTTAAGTGAGAAGATGCCGCAGTGCCATAGACCATGCAAGCGTAGTCAATACGTGACAGTATTAATGCTTTGTATATTCGCAGTAAAGCGATACGGTCTGCTCCCCAAAACGTATTAGACAGAACGCGCAGCATATTCATTACCTTCTCACAGCGTTTTCTCAGTTGTTTAATATGTGGTAGGAAAGTCAGTTTTTTATCAAAGACTACTCCCAAGAATTTCGTTTCCTCAACAATAGGTATTGCAGTGTTGTTAATGAGTATAACAGGATCGTTATGTAACCTGCGTAGCCGACAAAAATGTATGCAAGAACTTTTGGTGGGTGAAAGTGTATGACCATTTTGATTACACCATTCTACAATTTTGTTAACTGTTAGTTGAAGTTGACGCTCAATTACTCTCATGTCAGATCCAGCACAAGATATATTCAGATCGTCAACGTAAAATGTGCCAAAAACGGTGGGTGGAAGTATGTGCAAGATGAGAGATATGTGAATGATGAAAAGTATGACGCTTAAAACGCTACCCTGTGGAACACCTTCAGATTGAACGTATAGGTCAGAAAGTTTATTGCCTATTTTAACTCGAAAATATCTTTGCCGCAAAAAGTTTTTGATAAAAATAGGTAGAAGACCACGGAGGCCCATGTCATACAAAGCCTTAAGAATACCGTATCGCCATGTCCGATCGTAAGCCTTCTCAATATCGAAAAAGATAGAGACAATATGGCTACGCCGGACCAAAGCATTACGAATACGAGATTCCAAGGAAACAATGTTGTCCATTGTCGACCTACCTCTACGAAATCCACTTTGAAAAGCAGGTATAAGATGTTTCTTTTCGAGATAATAAATTAGTCGTGAATTAACCATACGTTCTAAAATCTTGCTGATACAACTAGTTAGTGCTATGGGGCGATAGTTGATAGGTTCTGTTGGATCTTTACCTGGCTTTAAAATCGGTATAACTATAGCTTCACGCCAACCAGTTGGATATGTCTGTTCTGTCCATATTCTGTTGAAGAGCACGAGAATATTGAGAAGAGACGCGGGATTTAAATGGCGTAGCATTCGATAGGATATCCTATCGGGGCCTGGGCTCGTGTTTGGAGCTTTAGACAGCGCTTGCTGTAGCTCTTGAGACGTGAAAACTCTATTATATTGAAACCGTCGGCGAGATTCAAAATTTATGGTACTGCGTTCAGTCATTTTCTTGTGAGTTTGGAAAATTGGGCTATAGCTGTCGATGCTAGAGACGGCTGCAAAAGTTTCACCCAAGATGTTACTCACATCTACAGGGTCCGAGAACGTGGTTCCGTTTCTAGTAAATACCGGAAGATGGAGTTCACGGTATATACCATTCGCTCTCTTGACTCTCGACCAGACTTGTCTGGGAGATGTTGTAGATGTGATGGATGAAACATAACGCGACCAAGAGTCTTTCTGACTTTGGCGCCGAACCTTGCGAGCAAGAGCTCTAGCCCGTTTGAAAGCCACAAGGTTATCAGTAGTTGGATAACGACGGAAATAGTTCCATTGTTTTTGCTGTTCTTTGTGAGCCTTAGAGCATTCTGTATTCCACCAAGGCTTCCGATGACGTGGAATAGAATTGGATGTTTTAGGAATACTAGCATCTGCTGCATTGATTATTATTGATGTTACTGTCTCAACAACGGTTTCAATATTATCATCTGACACCATGTCGTTCGTTATTTCAGCAAGTTGTGTGAAAAGGTTCCAATCCGCTCGATGATATATGAAAACAGATGGTCTGGGAGTAATATTAAAAGTAGATGAGTATGAAACAATGATAGGAAAATGATCACTATTATGAAGATCATCATCGACTGAAAATTGTATGAAAGGTAAAAGTGAAGGTGAACATAAAGCCAGATCAATGCAGTGAAAAGTCTGAGTTGCAGCATGAAAATAAGTGTCCTCTCCTTGGTTCAATAGACAGAGATTATGATCCACGAGGAGTGTTTCGACTTGGTGACCTCGAGCATTTGTGTCTGGACTACCCCACAGTACGTTATGACCATTAAGATCTCCAAGTAAAATGAAAGGCTTGGGTAACTGACTCATCAAAACGTTTAAATCATGTTGGGAAACTGGATCATTTGGAGGTAAATATACAGAGCATATTGTAATGGAGATATTAATATGAATTTGAACGGCTACGACCTGCAATGGAGTTGACAATGAAAGGCGAACTGTTGGGAGATATTGCGAAGTTAAAAGCGCAACACCACCATTAACTCGATTACCATCAACGCAATCATTTCGATGACAGACATAGTTACGCAAGTTAAAATTGTCAGATGATTTTAAATGTGTCTCTTGAAGAGCAAGACATGAAGGATGATATTTAAAAACAATATCTCTGATGTCAGAGATCTTATTACGGAAACTACGACAATTCCAGGAAATAATGGAAATTGCCATTATCTTTTTATTTTAGGTTTTGGTTTCGAAGAGACGTCCATCGGTGGGTCATCGAAAATGGATTCATCATCCGACGGATGTAGAGCTACAGAATCGTCCATCTTCTGTAAAGCATCAGAAGCGGACTGAAATAAAAATTTTGGGTCTTTTTTCTTTCTTGTTAAGCCAGGTTTCAGGCTAGGTGGAAGTTTTATGCTCGAACGCTGCTTAAGGGCAGGCCGAGACTTTTCTGGAGATAAGATACGAGATGTTTTGGGGGGAGGAGATTTTGATACAGGTCTGCGAGAAGTGGATGGTCCTGTGAAATTAAATTGCGACTTCTGTTTTGTTTGTTGTGAGGTAAGTGATGCTGAGGTATCTGTTTGCGTACCAATTGTACAATAGGAAATCTTAGCTGCCATGGAATAGGACATACCCGGACGGGGAGTACGGGCAGTAACTATCCGGCGAGCTTCCTGAAACGTTAGATTTTGTGAGACTTTAACAGATTGTATTTCTTTCTCCTGCGACCATCTTGGACAATTCCTGGAGTAAGCCGCATGATCACCCTTGCAGTTAATGCAATGGGGCGGCAACTCACAGGAAGTATCAGAGTGGCCGGGAGAAGAGCAGCGAGCACAAACAGATGTACCTCGACAGGATGCTTTTGAATGTCCAAACCTTTGGCACTGAAAGCATCTCAAAGGGTTTGGAACATAGGGTCGGACAGGACAGTTAAACCATGCGATTTTGACAGCAGGTGGTAACGTTGGAGTGTCAAACGTGAGGATAAGATGTTTCGTGGGTATGAGTTTCTCATCCCTGCGAATCCTTATCCTACGGACCTCTACAACATGCTGATCTTGCAGACTTTCTTTTATCATGTCCTCCGTATCATTCAGAAGTTCGAATTCTGATATAACACCCCGAGAAGTGTTAAGAGACTTGTGTGGCATAACGGTGACCTCAAAGGAGCAAATCTTTGTGCATTTTGACAATGTGGTAGCCTGACTTTCAGAAGTGACCTGAATTAGCAAATCACCTGAACGCAGTTTCTTTATCATGGCTACTTCTCCCAAAACAGAAAGAAGTGCTTTGTGTATTAAAATTGGCGATATCTTACTAAAAGATGAATTTGGTACTGTAGGATTATTTAAAGTTATCATGAAAAAACGAGCATAGACATACGGTGTAGGGGTTGTTCCGCTGTTTTTGTTTTGGTGTGCGGAACTGAACACCTGGTTATTTTCAGCCATAGAAAAGTAAACAAATTTCTGCTACCAACGGCACCACCCACCACGGAGTCCAACTAAGGGGATGTGAGTAGAGCCGCGATGGCTCAGGGGATAGAGCGTTCGCCTTCCAATGAGGCGAACCGGGTTCGAATCCCAGTCGATACGAATTCCGCATCCGGCTTGCACTGACCACAGTGCTGACGTGAAATATCCTCATCGGTAGACGGATCATGGGTTAGAGTCCCCTTGCCGTCAGGCTAACCGTGGGAGGTTCTCGTGGTCTTCCTCTCCATGTAACGCAAATGCGGGTTAGCTCCATCAAGAAGTCCTCCACGAAGGCAAATTTCTCCCAATACTCGATCCAGGAGTTCCCTTGTCTTCTGGATTGGGTTCAAAATTACAAGGCTACGGAGTTGAACATTAGTAGCCGTAAACCCATTAAGTTGGGTCGGCTGTTCAACGACGGTTATAAAATAAAATAAAAGGGGATGTGAGTAACTGAAAGGAATCTGTTACCCAACACCGATGCTGGCCAATAGCTATACGCCCACGAGTCACCCCTGAAGCAACCTCCACCCTTAACGAGGTGCCCAGTAAGTGACCCCGGACTTGACCCTAGCCAACAGATGACGTTCGTGGCAAGCCGGTTGATGCATACAGGCCAATATGCACCTCCCGTTTACCTGAAGCAGGGGCCAAAGCAGTGTATTGGGGTACCAGGATGCCCCTCAACTGCCAGGATCCCCTTTTCCAGGGACACGGGTCTCCACGCACGGCAAACACGCGGGTGGTCTCTTCCCATCTATGTCCAACACAACAGAGTGGTAATCAAACACAGATGACAAGCCCTCACCAGTAAATTTGGCAACCACGACAAGGGGGAAGAGAAAGAAGAAAGTAGAAGAACAGGGAGAGGAAAACGAAGGGAGGACAGATCACTAGGGTACCCCGGGGCGTGACTCCCTGTGTTTACCTAAAGAAGGTAAACCCCCTCAGGGGCTGGTCTAATGATAGCAATGCTTAAGTGATATTTATTTTTATTATATTTCGCTCCCACACATTTTGTGATTAAGGGAAAAAGGTCATGATAAATAAATTTATGTTGCAGGTTGACCCTCGAAATAAATTTATTTTTAAATTGTAATACACAATTGGGCATTACAATTGCCTTAAATCGATTAATCAAAAGAAAAAAAAAATATAATACTAATGTTTGCAAAATCTTCTCGCTGTTTTGAAGCAAAATATATAAATATTTAATCTTTTAAACAAATTTTTTTTTGAGATATGATATCTAAAATGTATTAATTGAACTACTCTAAATCAAAACATTTATAACAAAAAAACTTTGAATTTCGTTCAAAATTCCTATCTAAAAAACTCCACTTATAAAACGTTTTTTACAAATATAATTTAATAAAGGAAACATAAACATTATTTTTACTAACTAATGCTTCATGTTTATGTAATTTATTCCTTAGTGTCGCTTAAAATTAAAGTAAAAGAGATTCAATAAGACTAAACATCTGGTTTATATCACGGTATTGTGGTGCTAAGTTTTAAACGAATTCACGTTATGCATATTTATGATGTATATATTTTACGCATTTCCTGTTAAGTAAACAAGATTTTTTCATGCCAGTTTAAAAAAATCTCAACGGAATACAAAATATTTACTTTTTTACACAGCAATGAGCAGGTAACTTGACGTAGCATATTTTAAAAAGTGATTTATTTAAATTATTCTTACACCTAAAAAGTTTCAAATTGTTTCCCGCACATATATGTTGCAATTTCAGTTTAAAATGAAAAGTTAGCTGCTTTTTTTCATTCCTTTTTTTTTTGCATGAAATAGTTTAAGTGAATAAATTATAGAGACTTAGCACTCATATTTTTCATTTATTTTTTACATTAAAAAGACCCGTTATATTAAAAACCTATACAATTATTTTTTTGATGCCAGCAACGTATTTTTAACAGTTATTTCTGTATATACAAGATATTTAATGTTCTAAACTTCAAAAAGTTATTAAAAGTATTGTAGGAATGAATTAAGGTACATTTTTAATTTAACATATCTAAGTGATAAAGATTACGCTAATTATTTCAATTATTTTAAGTAAAAATATTCACAAATAAAGCTTAGAAATAATTTAAAATGAAATGCTACAGAAAAAACACATGTTTTCAAGTATTTAAAAAACACCAATTTATTATTTCTTTTCTTTGAAGCGAATGTTAAATTATTTAGGAATTAAGAATATTCAGAATTGAACTGTAAATTATATATGTATATATAACTGTAATATATATGTATATATACGAAACAAACATTTTGATCTACCACTGTCTTGTTTTTAAAATGTTTTAACAGTGTTTGGAATTTAAAGTTGATCAGATGGGAAACAAAAAGAACTCGAAAATTTATTTCTTTTCTAAACAATAATAAAACGTTGTAACTGATAAAAAAGTTTACATTTTAGATTTTAATTTTTTACTTTTGTATATGCTATTTTTTCTTTTTGATACATTTATTATTACTGGCATAGAAAAACAAAGGATTTTTGTTACATACATTAAAAACGAATGTTAAAGAAGTAAATTTAAATGTTTTCTTTTCTGAAAAGTTTCTCTTAAATTAATTAAGAATTTTAAAATACCCAATCACTTTTCATTCAAAAGATGTAACTATATTGATTCTAAATTAGTCAACTTAATGTCATTAACCGAAGTCTCTAAGTCGTTATCTTACCATTAGTGTCAAATCTGATGCTGTGTATGATCAATAAGTAATTCTTGCGTTACAGCTCAGATTCTCGTGTATTGAATTTAATATTCAAATTTAGATTACGCTCTGATAAAACTTAGTTGATTTCTAAATGTCTTCGCGTAAACAAATAAAGCTGTAGCCTCAAGCTAGAATGAAATATCAGCGTGCATTCATAATTAAATATTTTTTTTTAAATATATTTTTGAAATAGGATTTAGGAGATTCTAATAGAATTTAGTTAAGTAATATTTAATAAAACATTTTTGTGTTATTTAAAACTGTTTTTAAATGTATATTTAACAAAAATTTTTAACTAAATATACACGTGTAAAAATTTTGAATACTATGAGAAATATTTTGAAAGAACGGATGTATATTAATTAAAAACTTGATAGAATTTGGAAATAACTCCCTCTTCTTCTTCGTAAGCACTACTAGTGCAGGCCAAGGCTTTCCCAATTAGCTGCCTCCAGGCAGGGTGACTTTGAGCTAGATTTTTCCACCTGTTTATTCCAAACAATTTTAATTCCTTCTCAACACTGCCCAACCTTCTTGTAGCTGGTCTCCCTCTTCTTCTAGTTCCCTCAATTTTCGAAAAACTAAGTTTTTTAACTAGGTCCAAATCTCCACGGTGAAGAACGTGCCCTAGCCATCTGATCCTGTAGGCCTTAAGAATCCTCAAAATATTAGGTAATCTATATTTATTGCATATCTCATGATTATATAGACTTCGCCAAATATTATTTTCCTTAACTTCTCCAAAAATTGATCGAAGGATCTTTCTTTCAAAAATGGGTATTCTAATTTCCTCTGTTTTATTAATTGCCATATAGAATAATTTGTCTGATTAAGGTATTGTATAGATTTACTTTTGTACCAATGGAGAGGAATTTCGATTTTAATTGGTTCCTCAGACCAAAGTAGCACTTATTAGCCATAAAAAGTCTGTTCCTAACTTCAACCCTTATCTTATTTTTTGTTGGTAACAAGCGTACCCAGATACTTAAGCTGGGTAACTCCTTCAAAGGTATAATCCCTAATTCTGAGTGACTGTACATGATGTACTCTAGATCTTACTACCATAATTTTTTTTCTTCATTTACTGCTAGACCAATATCCTTGGCAGCTTTCTCAAGGACTGTAAACGTCTACAACACATCCTACATTGTTCGCCCAACTATATCAATGTCATCTGCGTAGGCTAGTAGATGTATAGATCTCTGCAGAATAGTGCCTCTAGTGTTGATCCCTGAATCTCTTATATCTTTTTCAAGGGCAATATTAAATAAAATGCAAGACAGAGAGTCTCCTTGTTTACGACCTCTCTCGGTATAGAATACTTCTGATACGTCAGACATGACATTAACTCTGCATTTTACACTTCGTAATGTCATTTTGACAAGATTGGTAAGTTTGAGAGGGATTCCAAGTTCACACATCGCCTCAAATAGCTTACTTCTGTTGATACAATCATAAGCTGTCCTAAAATCAACAAACAAATGGTAAGTATCAATTCCGTATTTTTTTGTCTTTTCGATGATTTGTCTAAGTGCATGTATTTGGTCTACAGTATATTTTCCCTCCAAAAAACCACATTGATATTTCCCTAAGGAAGAAGTCTACGAAATAGGATGTTGGAAAAGATCTTAAAACCCACGTTCAAAAGTGTAATGCCTCGGTAGCTGTGACAGTCTAGCATGTCTCCCATTTTATTGATGGTGAAAATCAAACTCTCTTCCAATTCAATGGGCATCTGTTCTTGGATCCACACATCACAAATAACCTTTAAAAGCTCATTGCTCAACTCCGGTGCATTTACATTAAAAAGTTCGGCCTTAATGCCATCTGGGCCAGGGGCTCTATTTCAATTTTTTAAGAGTATACTTCAGTTTACACAATGTGGGTTCATCAGCATCTTGTATTTTCACATTTGTCTCGCATATTTCAACATCAACTTCTTCAACCGGATCATCGTTGCCAAGCAGCACATCTTTATAATGTTCCTGCCACCTATTCATTGTCCCTGTATTGATACATTTTAGTTCACCATTCCTCTTTCTCAGTGCCACAATTCTAGAGTTAAAATCCTTTCTAATGTCATTAACCAATTGGAAAAAAAATTTCTTGCTTCTCTTTGTATTTTCAAATTATCGATTTCTCTGTATTTTTCTTCTTCTATATAAATTTTCTTCTTTCTATGCATCCGTTTCTCTTCCCTTCTCAAATTTCTGTATTTTTCCACTGAATTTCGAATAGAGTGTCTGTCAACCATAATCTTGTAAGCCTGGTTTTTACTCCTAGTCTTTTCCTCACGATCTGTGCCATACCTGCGATTCACCCTCTTACTTTTCTTATGGTCTAGTGTAGTCTTATTTGAGACATTGTTAATAACCGTAACAACATCACCCCATTAGTGTTTCTCGTTTTCAACATAATCTTTTCTTGTAAATTTTTCCTTTAGACAGTTCCTATATTTTTCTACGATTTAAGGGTTCTTTAATTCATTGTAATCCGATTTTCTGACCTCCTGGTGCGTGTTAATGCTATGCTGATCTTTGCTCTCACTTTAGACATCACTAAAAAGTGATCAGAGTCAATATTTGCAACCCTATATATACGCACATCGATAAGACTACTTCGGTGTCTTTTATCAATCAAAATATTATCTATCTGATTTAGTGTCAAGCCATCGGGGTATCTCCAAGTAAACTTGTGTACAGCTTTATGCAGAAATATAGTTCCACCAATAATTAGACCAGTTGCAGATGCAAAATCCACCTGTCTTGCCCCATTAACAATCGGAATTCAAGCGCGCAAAAACAAGTGACCATCTTCTAGACCTCCCAGACGTGAAAAATAATTTGAAATAAAAAACATAAAATTGCCAACCAAAAAAGGATAATAAACATGATTTTTTCTGTATCGGCTACTGTGGTTTTTCTAGTTCTGCTTCTCACCTTTAATTTCACATTTTTTGTTGGCAACTTAGGTTTTTTTTTTTTCCAAGTTATTTTTGCTTCTTTGCAAACGCGTCGAAAAAATTTCGAAAATGAGTGCCTGTTTCTGAGCGGTTGATACAAGTCGACTGTTATTTTTAATTTGAATATTTTTGAATCTTATTGAGTATTTAATCAATTAATATATTACCGTTTCAGTTTCTTACGATTATTTATTTAAAGTATGTATACATTTTTAACTATGCTTATCTCATTTCTATTGAAACGAATATTTTATTCAGTATAAAATAAAAATTGAATACTTTGTTTTATTTTTCTATTTATTGTTCAAATAATATGCAACAAATGTTTTAAAATGCATTTTCTCAGAGAAATTGAATAGGATTCTTAAAGATGTTTACTTTAAAATTTTGAAGATTATTGAAAATAGATTTCAGAAAATAGTAAAAAGTCATAAAATTAAAAATATTTCTTGAATTATGGAATATTTCAAACAATCGAGATATTTTCTAAGATGTGTAAGTGTATATAATAATTTTATTCATTAAAGATTTTTAAGAGTATCTTAAATATTTTCTCCAGCATTTTCAATTTAAAAATTGCAAGATTAGTGTATTTTCAAACACGTAAAAATAAAGTACTAAATATGACTTGATTATTAATTTAGTATTTTAGCAAATAACATGTACTTTAAAATAAAAAATTTAAGGAAGTCGGCATGCCCTATACCAACAATGTTAAAATGGCAAATTTTATGTACCTTTTTCTTAAAAAGTATTGAACATAGGGATTTGAAATTGGTATGGAGCTTATTTAGACACTTATACATATACTGAGTGATATTCATACATAAATATAATTTTTACCTTTTTAAAAAAAATTACTGAGTACCACTTTAAAATACCATTTTTCGGCAAGTTATCAATAGTTGGAAATAAAAATTTCATGATTATCTCAAAATTCTCACCTTAGTATATATACTTATACATAATAAATATATAGTTACAATTTCAGTGCTATTTATAGTTTCTAAAAAAAAGGTACACGAAGATTGAGAAATATCATTTTATGAAAATGCCACTGTCGTGTAAAAATCACAAATTTCTAAAATATTCTGACAATGTTTCTAAATTTCTTTTCATTTTCTATAGTTCGTACTTGTTTTTATTTTTTTTTTTAAATTCCTTCTTGCTATTTTGGTCACAAAAAGCATAATTTTACTTGCACAAAATACATGATAAAGTACAACGACAATGGTAAAATTATGAATGTAATCACTTTTAAAAATTGCTGACTATAAAAACTTATCTAATAAGGACTAAATAAGTAGTAGTATTTATTCCTAAAGTGTTATTTAATAGATATAAGTTAAAATATCATATTTTTAAACAGTTTAATATTGCACAAAATATTGAAAATTGTAATGTCTTACATTTCATTATCAGAAATTTTTTTTTCGTATACAATACTAAATCAGAAAATATTTATTAAATCAATGTGAATTAATCCTGTACTGCATAAGCAATATGAGGTACAATCAAAATTTTTATAAAATTTATTTTTTGTGTATCGATTGATTAGCAAAACAAAATATTAAGAACAGTATCGAAATGTGTGAAAAAATGTATTAAAAAATCCAAATTGCAACACTAAGATACCCAATTAAAATATACCAGCCCCATAAACAGAGTTTTGCTGGTATTTTTGCATCTTTTTTTCCTCAAGTTTTCACTTCAGCCTTTCTTCCTTTGTTTGCTGATAAAATATATATTTTGCCCACAACAGTTTCTCCTTATCAAGACACTTCATCACAGTAATACAATTATCTCCCGGCTCTATATTCCTAATGCCTGAAGAATATGTAGCATCAATCCATTACCATCATTAAAATTGCATCTTCAATATCCACAAATGTTGACTTTGGTAGTCATGACGTTGTTGAAGCTTTCGTTTGGGTTTTGTGTTTTTCCATGCAGACATTTCTGTGAGATATCTGGATGGGATAAGACCTTGAATATCAGACGCATAGTTTCAACAACTGCAGACGGAAGACTATTTTTGTGAATATAAGTTTCATTTGCGACTTCTGCTTTCTTATACCCACACCACGAATCGGCACCTCAAGAACAAAACACATGCCGAGGTACATTGACTATGCATGTAAATTGCCCGGGCAGCTTGACACATTTTTTTAACACTTCCGATATTTCGTCCTTTAGTAAGGCCATAGTAAGTTTGAATTTTATCAATTATAGTATCTATAAGAAGTTTTTTCCTCGATATCCCTTTGCCGTCACTTTGTTTTTTCCCCTTCAAATCGCATTTTAAACGACGAAGTCTTGAACCCATACGCTTCGGTACATGCCCAGTGCACTCAAGTTTCGTGACTGGATAATCATCTACATCTACATTTTGTTTTTTGATGCTATCAAAGGCTTTTGAATCTCCATCCCCTAAATAAGTTGTATAACGTAGGTCATGGAAAGATAAAGAACGTTTGAAAATTCTTAAAGCGCCTTCTACTTAAGAATTTTCTTTAGCCCACTTTAAGAATTTTCTTCTTAACTTCACTTCCTTAGCCCACTAGAACCTTTGAAATTTCACTTGCAGTTAATTTCATGTTTACTTTTGTTTCTGAATCTACAATACTTTGATAAAACTTCTGCACCAAACACTTTGCCGATTTTCTACACTTGAAACAGAAACAAAGCCATTCAATGATGTGAAGCCTCACATCCGCCAGATTCCGTTAACTGCCACTGCTGCGTTATTATCATTATTATTTCCCAGTTTTCTTTTAATCTCAGCTTCTTTCAAAGATATTTCTGACACTTTTTGTACAACTGTCAAGAAACTCTTATTCTAAGGGGAAAATCTTGTAGGAGGCTGAGGTAGATTCATAATGGCTGAAAACATTCTATCCGCTTCTGCACCTTTGCCAATGGAAAGCTTGGCATATAAATATCTTGTATTTATGGATGCTATCTGACTATTTTCATGGAAACCAGATGTCTAGAACCATAAAGCTGGTTCCGGGGAAATAAAAATCGGAATTTTCACAGCAGCTGTTTCACTCATTTTGAAATCGAAAATGAAATCACCAGAAAAATGAGGAAAGTGCAGAATCACAACGAAAACAGAATGTCCGGAAGTCACCATTGAGGGGAAGGTATATAAATGCGTGTTAGTTGATACAGGAGGAATAACTAATAGATTAGAAAATAACTTTTAATAAGAAATTCCAAACATAATAGGCTACAAGAATACTGGGAGTTCAGAAAGGAAGATCGTTTTTGTGGACATCTCGATCAGAACTGTATAGAACAACAGCTGATGAGAAAGTGAAAGATGTAGTAGTAACAAAGTAGAAATTATTAAATGTGCTCTGAGCGCTATCTCATAACATGTACTGGATGGATAAATTATATCTGCAATGTGTCTACCACTACAAACACAAAAGCTGGGTTTTTGACTACACTTATTGAAAAATTTCCAAATATATGTTGTTAGCTTGTAACTTTCACATTAGAAGTAAAAGTTTGTCTTTTATACAGCAAAAAATATAAAAAAAATACAAGAATTCACTATGATGTCATAGAATTGAATCTTCTGTTTACGTTTGGACAAATGTAAGCGTTGCAATGCCAATGGATCGTTTGTTTGCATTTTAAAATATGAATTTAACTAACTTCTAATTTAAGTAAACACAAAAATTATATATCGTGGGAGTGGTCTTGAATTGAATATTACAAAAATGAAAAAAATTACAAAATCGTTTCTGAAAGTTTTGGGAGTATTGACTCCCCTTAAAGCATTAATTTTATTTTAAAAAAGAGTTTCATGCTAAGTAAATTACCTTGTTCGCTAAAAATCTAAAAATATTGATTTTCTTTCAGCTAAAATTATTATACAGCAGTATATCATTTGAGTTATTTTAAAACAATTACAAAATTTTAGGGCAAAACAAAGTTTTGCAATTCTTCAAAAAATAAATGCCATGTTTTAATTTTTATATGCTATCATATGATTAAAAAATTATAGTGAGTAAAATTTTTCAAAAAACAATATTTAAATACTTTTAAAGCTATATGTTTCTATAAAATATGTTTCTGTAAATATATGTTTCTATCTTAATTTGACAAAATATACTTAAGAGTTTGTTAGTTTGTTAGTTAATTTGGTAAAATCATTCTTCCAATTTATTGACAATAATATTTAAATATATTTAAAAATTTCTAAAACTTTAATTTCATAATTTTATTTTTTTATTTTTTTTTGTTAAAAATAAATAAAATAAAATAAAAATGCTTAATTAATTTCCTTTAAAGAATTAAAATAAAACTATTAAAATATGCATACTCAGAATCTAATGGTGCTATCTTTCATAGCTTTGGAACTCACCTTAAAAAAATAAAAACAAAAAATGTGGTTTCAGCTTTTCTAACCGTCAATGCAATAATTTCCTAAATTGTAACACTCAAAAATTTATATTTCAGAATTATAATATTTAATGTAACTACAAAAAGCATTATAAACCTATCGGATATTTGCAAATACATCATCGTAGCTATTAATAATGATGGACTGTTGATACGTGGAATTTTTTTTTTGTTTGCTTTCTCTTCTTTTCACTCTACTTTGAGTATGCCTAGCCCTTCGAATATGAATTAGATGTGTGGTTTCGTAATCGATCATTGCATCTTGCCATAATCTGGCAACTAATTAGTTTTTATAGGTTGATGAAATATGCCATTAATAAGTAGAAAAACAGAAGAATTCAAGCTATTAATTTTTCGTTATTGACAAAATGAAGCTGACAATAGAGAGTTTTTGCTTTATGTTACGATTTCCCGTAATAACGCAAACGCTAATTGAGCTTCACCGTGCATGCGTGAAAATTACGTAAAAAAAAAATAACGTATGCCTTTAAATAGAGCTTTTACATTACATTTTTATAGAATCTTAACCTTATCGCTTTTCCTCAAAGTTTTCTTTGTGTGCCATTGTTTTCGTTTCCGAAAGCTTTTTTTCTTCCTTTTTCATTTAATTCATTTTTTTTTTCATTATTCTTTATTTTCCTAATTCCTTATTTTCATTGTACTTTTCTAAATATGAATATTGGCGATATATGATGATATGAATAACGAAGAAATAGAGGAAACACTTTTGCTGAAATTGTCGTAGTGTTAGCAAGGAATAAGATTAATTAATTATGGAATATAACTTGTTCAATAAATTATAAAATCAGTTTATTTTTCGTGATAATCTAAGAAAAACCTTTTTCGAATAATATTGTTAACAATTTAAGTAGTTAGAGAAAAAGGTGCAAGGTTTAGTAAGGTAAGTATGATATCCGGACGTAATTGTTCTAAATTTAATAGGATTTTTGTTGAAATTTTGGACTCAAATTACGTATCAAAATTGTATATTACTAATTCAAAACTTTAACCTGGTATATGAAGCTAAATTGTTTTTCATGATAATGTTATTATTTAAATTACTAAGATTAAAATTTGTACTATTTGTGATTCCTTATTTGAAGTTCACCATAGAATTTTATTCAGAAGATTGCATAACTATTCTTAGCTTCATCTATGGAAGTAATTACAAAATTATTTTATTGCTGTTAACCGATCAAACATTTTTTTTAAAAAAAACATTCTTGAATTTCTACAGTGTATCTAAATTTTCCTTCTTCTTGAAAAACGTTTTCAAAGTAATAATAAACAGCCCATTTAAGTCCTGTTAACATACCCAAATGTGAAGAAAATTTATTTCATATCTTTAAACAAATATTAATGAGATCATTAAGAAAGTATTTTAAAACTTTTTTTTAATTGATATATGGTAAATGGGATTAAATTCTATGCTTTTAGCATTAAATTTCCAAGTTCTAATTTTTCTATAATATATAAATTACCAATAATAATATCTTTATGATGTTTATCAACAAATTCAGAATATGTATCTTCTTCTCTGTGACATTCATAATCGGATATACTAGTTTTTCCTAAATTTTTGCTAATATCATTATAATTAAAGATAAATCTACTAAGGGATGCATTACATTTGAAGCTTTTAATTATGTTAAAATCTTTTGACGGTAATTTTTTTTTATTTTCAAAAATATTATGATAATTTAATCGTATCTAAAATAAAGTTTTGAAAGTTAATATCGAAATATAAACTATCTAATTTTTTTTTGATAAAATTTTAATTATTTTAGCTTTTACAAGTACGGAACAAAGTATTTTGAAGTGTAAATTAATAAAAGAAAAGTTATTAAAAAATATCTTGAAGCGTATATATATAAATATCCTTAAGGGAGAAAACCAATTCCTTCGTTGATTTAATACTATAATATTTATTAAAATCTCTCTTCTTTGATAGAAAAAAAAATACATTTAATTTGTCACTATTAAGAGAGTTTTAATACTTCCTGATCTCCATTTTCCTCGATTTGTACGCTTATCTTTAATGTGAAAAAGTAAGTAGGTTGATGGAGTTATTAAAGTTAATCTGTGTATGTTGGAAGGTATCGTTTAGTATAAGAGAATTTAATTTTCCACTTGTAGTCTTGAATCGATCTCTCTTACTATATCTGAAATATTAATTTAAACACTGTTAAAATCATGCACTCTATATTCAATCCTAGTCTTTTTTATAATTTTATTTCTATTTATATCTGAACGATGTTGATTAGTTATAATAATATGAGAGTTACTTGTCTGTAGTTACTAGTTACATGTTACAAAAAACCATAATTTAACAAATAATTAACATTTTAAATTTTACAAACAGATTTGAAATCATCGTTATTTTGAATTATATGTTTTTTGTTAATATTAGGGCAAGTTTTACGGCTTTAATCATCACATGCTTCATAAGACGGAGAAAATTCTGTAATTGAATGAGTCTCAAAAAATCGTTGGTTGTCGATCCAATGGTCCCATCTGAATCAGGCTCTTCGAACCGGGTATAACATCTAAAACAGTGATTTCCAACTGGCGGCCCGGGGGCCGCATCCGGCCCGCGAAGCCTTTTTTGTGGCCCGCGAACTAAAATATATTAGTTGTCATTTTTTTTGCGGACAATTTTCGTAAAAAATATATATGGGTTTAAAATACTTTTCTCGTTAATAAAAACCTAATTTCTTCGTTTCTGTGAAATTTATCATACCAGCGGTGCAAAAAAAAAAAAAAAAAAAAAAAAAAAAAAATAATTATTTCTCAAGGTTTTGCATCCTAGAAAATATTTATTCAAATCCAAAAATAATCGTGTATGTTGCTTCTTTATTTTTCATATTTTTGTATTTTGTGAATATAATTTAACATGTGTGTATCAGAAATTTTCTCGAAGAAATTCTCCGATTTAACTTTTTGAAACTACTCATTTTGGACGAAAATATTTAAACACAAATTTGTAAATTTTAAATTAAAAATGTAAATATCTATTCTCTAGTGGTTGCAACAGACAAACCTCAATTTTGTCATTGAACATTTTGTGTGCTACTATGTAAGTTTTAATACCAAACTTTTTAAAGTTTTATATCTTAGCAATTAGATATCTGTTGCACATTAATTGTTTAATACATGGGTGCACATTAAAGTTATTGTAGCCCGAATTTTTTAATATGCAATTAAATATTTTTAAAAATCTACTTCTTATTTCCATTTGTAATTCAATACATTTTTGTACAACTTGGAAAAAATCTGACGGTAATATTTAATGTTCCTTCAAACATAAAAGAGTCCTACATATTTTTGATTAAGTTGCGGCCCGCCATTTGATTTGTGTTTTTAATTGTGGCCCCCGGCCTCATGTAAGTTGGAAACCCCTGATCTAGAATAATTAAAATATTTAACTCGTTTTTCACCAGGCCCTAAATTTATATTACTGTTTAAATCAAATGTTAACAGTATTGAACAGTTAACAGTATTGATAAAACAGTAGAAATATTATTTTAGCGCCTGGTAAAAAATATGTTAAATATTGAATCTTACATAATTATGTTTTGCACATTGTTTAAAAAAATTACAATGAACATTGTTTTAAAAG
Source organism: Parasteatoda lunata (assembly GCA_949128135.1). Taxonomy (NCBI): domain Eukaryota; kingdom Metazoa; phylum Arthropoda; class Arachnida; order Araneae; family Theridiidae; genus Parasteatoda; species Parasteatoda lunata. Next base: position 45,034,586 of record OX421975.1, read on the forward strand.
CTTCTTTTAAATTAAGTGTCTAAAATATTTATTAGATTGCTTATACTCTACTTTTTTTTATTGCAGTTTGTTTTAAAGTAAATAACTTAATAACTTAACTAAAATAACTTAAGTGTAGAATGATTGTATTTCTTAAGTATGTTTATAAATATTACACTATGTTTTTTTCATGCCTAAAACTTTTTGCATGAAACAATATGGTATGTGGTATTTTACATGAAAAAATGGTATGGTATATAGATGATTAAACAGTTTTGTTTCATATGGAATTCGAGAAAAAAATTTATGAAATGATCTCACAGACATGCAAACAGCAAAATTAATTATTTCGTAGAAACAAAAATACTAAGCCATTTAAAAGAAACAAAATAGCCAATCAGTTCAATTTAGTTTCTTCTAAAACAAAATCCTTCGAAATCCAATATATTTAGCCAGAGATCCAATCATCTAAAATAAAATTTCAAGAGGTATTGTTGGTTCGACTAACTCAATTTCTGTGTTTGCAGAAAATAAATGCTATTAGTGTGATAGTTAAAGAATAAAAGAATTCAAGGAAACAAAATGAATAAGCAAAAATAAAATGAACAAAACAAAAATAAAAAAGTCGCATAGCATCGTGAATGTTATTCGAGGCAGCTAGAGATGTTGGAAACTATATATAATATACAAGTTCAAAAAAAAAAAAAAAAAAATAATCATCTTAAATTTACTCTATTTTCACTGGTTAAAGGGAGTCGGTATGAACATTCTCCCACCATCTAAACAAATTATTGCTTCATTTTTTTCACAGAATATTTGCATATACATGTTTACGTTGCGCTAACTGTTAATACATATCTTTGGCAGAAGAGTTTTTAAAAAATTATAAACTGAGAACTTATATTTGTTTTTTTAAATTTTCATCATTTTTGAGCAAAGATCTTTCATAATTTAAAAAGTATTCCTGCTAACGCTGAAACATTATCACAGCATACAAAGGATATAATTTCAAATATTTCCTATAAATTTAAAAGTGCTATCATGAATAGTTTTTTTAGAAAAGGTATATCCAAAAAGTCAGTTTTAGCATTGATATATGCCCAGATGCCAGATAAGTTTGGTACCAGATATGCCAGATAAGTTTGGAAAGATACCTGAAGATACTTATCGCATTGAGGCTGAATGGATTAATACACTAGAAACTTATCAAACATACTAGATACATCTCGAGCATATGCTGCTATCTCATCTTGCATGCATACTGAGAAGAAAAAAGAGTATGGTCAAAACTACCAGAAATTGGTAAAATATACTGTTTTTTTTTTTTTGCTCTATGGGAACACCAAAAAGAACAATAATTTTTTACAGAAGTGTTTTGGTAATGATGTTTATAAAAATAACAATAAAATATAGTTTAAAAGTGATAAAATTTGGTAAATATGGCAAAAATTAGCGATTTTGAAATGATGTTTAAGAGCGTGGAATACAATTTATTCTGTTAAGTTTACTGTTAATTTTCTTGTATTTCCAGTTTTCTTTTTTCATACAAAATGCTTGTTTACAAAAATTATTGTTTTTGAAAGCCAGAAATTTCTATAAACTATTACCATATGAACGAAATATCAAAAGAATAGTTTAAATGTCATATAATTTTCGTTTTATTAACCAGAACTATGTTGTTGTTTTTTTAATCCAAAATGTCATTACCATACAATACAATAATTTTACCAGATTTTTTTTCTCCGTCTAATAAGTTTTTTCCCCTGAGATCGTTTCCTCGTTTTGCAGTTTGGTAAATCGCAACCAAATAAATGCATGTTTTAAAATTTTTTCTACGAGGTTTATATCTGGTAAATACTTAACAATGATGCACATTCTAATTGACTTTCTAATGACACTCGTACCTGAATCAAGATACGAAAACTCTTTTCACAGTTTTCAACCATGCAACATTGTAAGCAATTTTAACTTATAATATGATAGGATATGACTATTATAGCTATAGATACTTCCTTTCGAAAATAAGAAATTTGATACTAGCTTGCGTTTTTGTTGTTTCTAATGTCACTTGCCAATATCAGCAAGCCTGCTTAGGCTGACCAAGTGAAATTAAGGAAGAGGTTGCGTTTCATGCTTTTCAGTTGCGCCATCAATGGCCAAGAATACGACTTCAGCCACACACACGTAACAAGCCTTTTATAATGTGGAAACAGTCATACATCCATTCATCCGGAGATTTTAACATTGTCCTGAACCAGAGAATGATCTCCAATTGAGTACTCCGGGGGGGGGGGTATAATTTGTAATACGAACATGAATGACTTTGTGACCCGGCAGAATTAACGTGCACCGGTCACCATTTTCTTCAATGACTGTCTTAAGTGTGTACTGTTATTTAAGTTGTAATAAGAACCAATTATAACATAAAGAAAACGCCTTCATCAGTCATAGGCATAAAGTAGTGTTTCCCCCTTATAAATTACAAATTAGAGTTAACTTTCTAATAGAAAAGATTTGATTTATCCTATAATTTCATAAAAACTTCCACTGATTTGACTTATAATTTTAGACTTATCTACGTAGGCTAGCCTGTTATAAAAATTTCAATAACGCAAAATATGGAAGATAAATATTTGAACTTTGAAATAATTATTTTTAATTAATAACATTGAAAGAAACTAAAAAATTCAACTTTCTCAAAATGAGTACTTTTCATAAATCAAATGTTTCGTGCTAAAAGAAAGGACAGGGAGGCGTTTAAATTTTATAAGCAATTGCTCAAAACTTACTCTCGAGTTAATTTTAAAGAAAAAGAACACTTCTGACTGATAAGGCACTTAATTATCTTATCGGTCTACCTCATTAGCACTTTTAATTAAGAGGGTAGCGTCAGGCGGCAGCTAAAGTATTTTACTAATCAATTATGCGATTCATGTTCCTCGGCATAGAGGAAGTTTATATACGAAGAGAATATCTGCGGTCTGGCTCCCTTTCAACTTCACTTAAATATAATTGGCGAGACAAAATCTGTGAGCATAAGTGACATTACTATTTGTGACTAGAAGGCATATCGTGTTTTAGGGAAAAATGTTCGTTTTATTTGATTTAGTACAAAGTAATGGTTTCAATATTAGGGGTAAATAAAATAAAAATATTTGGGTGACTCTTTTAACACAGACTCTGATTTTACTAAATGAAAGCCTTTGGCGATAAACTTTTTTTTTAATAGTTAGAAACTAAATACAATATTTATTTTCGATAATTCTTGCGATTGTGGTAAAATTAACTTTATAAAAATGAACTATTTTGACAACATTGTTCTTAGCAATGTAAAGTAGAAAGTAATTGGAATAATTAAGCTTAAAAAATAATTTTAATTATGATAAGGGTCTTTCTTTAACACGAAAGGTTACTTCATCAATTGAATAGTTGATACTAGCTGCCATTTACAGACACTTGCAACACTGATACTCTAGAACGACAAAGAGGTACTTATATGCTAGAACAACCTGCAGACACTGATATGCTGGAACACTTATACTCTACTGACACTTGATGAAACCAATTTATCTGTTCATGTTGTACATTTTAGAACAGTTTCTTAATTTAGTTACATTACGCTTTAATATAACTTCAAACATTTCAATTGATTATGTAAACACATGTCACTTTTTGACACTTGCTACAGTGACTCGATAAATACTTCCTGTCATTTATTGATACTTGCAATATTATATTTGCTTTCTAAAAAAGTGATTTTATAAACCACTCATGTTTTAAATCTATTACTCTTCAATAGAATTTTTCAATTATTTTTGTTGATATCATGAAACAGTTCTTTTATAATATATATATATATATATATATATATATATATATATATATATATATATATATATATATATATATATATATATATATATATATATATATACGCTTTATTTTCTATTCAAAATCTATTCTAGTTTAATCTAGTTCTTAAAAATATAATATAAGCAAAGATTAAGCTAATAAGAAAATAAAAAAATCATTTCAAAACATGTTTTTAAAACTATCATTTATTTCTTTTCCCAATATTACATTCCTTCCTGTTCCAGATGTTCCTTTGAATTGTTTTCCTGTAAATATCTTTGAACTATCCGAAATTTGCACTCGAGACAGCACAATAAACCGAGGTAGTTTATTGTTTACGTGAAAATCGTGATGCATTATTAAATAATATTCACAATCCTAAGCAAATAAAAAAATTTGGCTTGTCATTATATTACCAAAAAGCTTCAATAAAACCATTTGTAACATAATATCAAGTTGAATTATACGTATGTTAAATTACACGTCTGTCAAACATGTTATCGTAATTTATTTGGAAATGTTATTTTCTATAAGTTTAAGAGAATAGCATTTTTCCAATAACACATTCCGTATAAAATACTTTTATAATTAAAATCAATAAAAATCGTATACATTGAATACATCAAACTATAATGCATGGAATACATTCGAATGCTTTTATTAAAATTATTCTCAATAAGCTTCTGATGCAATATTTATGTGAAACAATGCCAATTTATATGAAACATTTAATGCTGAGTCATAATTAATACACCCAGATGCATTTAATCCTAGATTCAACAGATTTACAGAATACTCAAAAGATTTAAACCTTTAGTCGGTGAATAACTGGCACATGCTACTAATTTATGAATGACTAGTTTATAGGTAAACTAGTGACATAAAAGGGAAATCTGATTTTTCTTCCTGATCTTATTTTTTTCCTATTTATTTTTTTTTTCTGAAAACGCGTCATTTTGTTAAGTGCAGTTCAGTGTTTCCGAATTCAACATTTCTTTCAGAGGAAAAAAATATTTTTTTTCAAAATGTTTATCCTTTTGAGTTGTCCTAAAACTTTTCGTGGAATTATTTAAACTTAGAAATAACGAAAAATAAGAAACATTTTAGAAAAAAAGGACGATTTTGTACTAGTTGAGTAATTTGAAGCATTACATAAAAGGAGCATCTGAATCGTTTCCTAGATTTGCGACACAATGCTTTGCAATCTGACATCATTTACCCTTTCATTTGAACAACTCCATTTTAATGAAGACACTTATTCTTCGTTTTTTGTGCATGAAATGAGAAATGATAAAAACTTTTTACTTTCGCCAAGATTTTCACAATGTTAAAGGTTTCAAATTCACATGAATGCATCTTTTATAAACCCTCGGCCATTACACGTTAGAAAAGTAGTTCAGGGCAATTTTTCTTGGCTGGTTTTAATTATTATTCCAGCTTTATACTTTTTTCCAGTTTTTTTTTTCTCTCTTTTACCCAAAAAGAAGAAACATTAATTCGAGAGGCATCTCTCCCTCTTCATTTGAGCGCTAATTTTCTGTTCTTTTACTTTTTTTCCTATTCTTTCTCTCTTCTTTTTTTTTTTGAGAAACTTCCACTATCTTATGCGAGCTTCTTTTTGTGGCCCAGGCTCACTTAAAGATAGGGCAAAGACCATTCTTTGCAATTTGCAAGAAAAGAAAATCAGCCGCGGGTCTTAACAGAAAACCCTTTTAACGCTCTATTAAGCGACGATGAAAATCGTAAAGAATTTATGCAGGATAAAAATAAGAGAGCGCTCTGTTAGGTAAACATCTTGATAACAGCGAAAATAAGGGACTAATGAGAAATAAATGCTGGAGCTAGATGGAGTAAATGGAGCTTAAAAACTTTCCAGGTTCGTAATTTAGGAATTTGTAAAGCTTAGTAAACATGAACGATATTCAAGGAGTTGAATGCCAAATAAATTAAATTTCACAAAATCTGTAACTTTACTTTCTAAACTCTTATTCTAATCGTGATTATCTCAACATAGATTGCTTAAAAAAATGTTATGAGTTTTTTTTTTTTTTAAGTTCATTTATTCTTCGATTAAACTTCTAAAAATGAAATATGTGGAATACTTTTAATACAGTTAAAGTACTTCAAGCAGTTTTCACATTGAAGTGAATTTTCGTATCCAATTAAGTTTAGAAATTCATACTTGTAGAAATTTTTAAATTTTCAGCAGTATAACGAATATCTGAAAATAATTAAGAATTTATCTATATAAATAAAGCAGAAAGTTTATATCCCTATGGGTAAGTACCGTCGTACACTGTTAGAAATTTCTCGGAAAAAATGGTTTATTAAAAATGTATTTTATTGTTATTTTATCATATTCAAACAAAACTGAAAATAAGATGGTATTCAAACTGCTAACTGTGAAAATTTTTTTTACCTGTTTTCACCTAATACGCTTTAACGACCAAAGTTTTATCGTAACAACTAAGGTCGCCTAATGAAGCCACTTAGTTTCTTGAAGCAAGGTACATATTATATCTTAGAAGACTAATCTGTCCAACTCCTAACCTACGGAGCGGGGGTTCGAGTCTCAGCTTTGAAATCACAATATTCCCTCCACTCCTTTCAGCACATGAACAGTTTCCAGTGTCTTGTTCTCTTTAATTTTTAACCCTGAACTATTAGAACACGATACTCTCATTCTCGCATCGATGGCTACACTATAAAGCTGCTTACTACAAAAAATTCCAGTATTTCACATCTTTTACGACAGATGAAACATGCAAATAAACAGCAATCCATAGTTCATTTGATGAAGCACAACTCAACCGAAACTTAGCTCTTATTTGTCTTACGGTTAGAAACCATGCTAATTGTAAATGTTTAAAAACCTTGATTTGCAATCATGGTTTTTTCGTACTAGGTTTTTCGTACTTTTAATCGTACTAGTTTATTTTAAGTTTAATTGGTTGAACAGACTGCTGCCGGTTATTTTACCGTAAGATTAGAAGGAAAATTCTACAAATATTTTCAAATCCCCAATCATTAACCGATCTAAGATAAATTTTGTGTAAATGCGTTCGAACACACGTTGGACCTAACTGTGGACATAAAATTATCTCCAACAAACTGTTAACGCGCAACATCGCAAAGAAAGAATTTTCTTTAGGATTCAATAAAGATTTTATGAGTGAATTGCTAGCTTTTATCTCTAATAATTCAAACATTAGTTATATCGCACCTTCGTATGAATTATTTGTCTTAGGTTTTCCATATTACACTATCACAAGTAAAATCAACAGTGGCGCCTCACCGAATTCTTATTTTAATTGGTATATTTAATCACGTGTTTCTTTTGTTGTTAATCGTGATTCTCAAACAGCTCTAATTTATGTCAAAAAAATTTTAATTTCAAAATCAAATGTCTTATGAGCTTTTGATTATTGATTATGACACTTTAACCTGTAGTTTAAATAAACTTTAGAAAAGTTACTCACCCAGTAAAAAAAAATTTCTGGAAAACTCATAAAATATTTTCATTCTTTTATTTCTTTTCTTGAAATAAAGCCGGGTGACAGACAGCTATTTGATCAAGCCTATTTTCCTGAACAGAGTTCATGATTTATTTATTTTTCAATTTAAACATATGAATGTTACACTTATGTATCATAGAAGCACATTATTTATTAAAAATGTGCGGTTTACTGTTAAATTTTAAAAATAAACCAAGCAGTCATGCAATAAGTCAAACATAGTTAAAACGTACATAAATTATTTACAATACATATCAACTATAACGCATTATTTCATTTTTAAAAAGGTTTTATATCCGAAGTAATATTTTAATAACGCATGTTAGGAACAAATTAAAAATTATCTGTTGTTAAAATTTTGAACATAGCACAAAAAAATTGCTTTGATTTGTTTTGTTTTTGTTCAAAAAATTTTTACATATTCATATTTTAACAAATATTTCAGTTTCGAGTGAAACATATGGAACGTGACTATAATCTCGTTGTTATTTTGACACAAGCTTTCAACTTTATTTGACATTATTCTCATAAAATTTATATCAAATTCCGTTCTCCAAACGGGTTAAGATCTGTTGGCAGGGAATTACCTCTAAACCTTTCAACTAAAATTTAAACAAGGGAGAAATAGCACTATGATGATATTTTACCGAATGTCTGCCTATCCTAAATCCTCAAAATTTATTTTACAACTTTGCTTAGAAACGTGTAAAATCGACGTCTGAAAACTCAGGAGTTAACTGCAAATCGATTTTTTTTACCCTTTACAGCAACAGAAAAGCAGGAAAAAAATAAATAAAATTGCATGGATTTATGTTTCTATTGCTCCCAGCTGCGAGCTTCAACAGCTCGAAAGCAACCTACAGTCCAGCGCAAATATTTACAGACCTTCTTAGTACAAAGAGGGACAGATGTTATCTTATTGTCTTCGCTTCGAGGACTTTTAACGTGGTCAAAGGACAGAAATAAAACCACTCAGTGTGAAAGTAACGAGAAAATGAACATAAAACGAAAAAAAACTCGTTTTTTTCCGTTGTTTTCTTTGAAGCTTCTGTACTTTCTTGGCTTGTATGCACTTTCTTGGTTTTTTTAACGCAATAAAGTTTTGGAACATGAAAAACTATTAGCATTGCCTTTCTAAATTGAATTAAAACAATTGTGTTTACAAAAGAAAAACCAAGGGATTATCCTTTTTTTCTCCTTTGAAAATATCTCTTTGTTCTGGAATTTAATGGTTATGCTTGCGCAGATTTTTTATCTATGTTTTGATTCTCAACCTCTTCAGAACTTAAGGTTATTATTGTAAAAGATAATATGGTACTTGCATTCTTCTAAGGGTATTTTCTGGAAGCAAAAAAAAGTAAAGAACTTAGTGGAAGTATGTTTGGTCACAAAAATCCTGTAATGCGTGTGCAAATATTTTTCCAAAAAAATTTTCCTTTTCAAACAAATTCTTAAAATCCAGGTATGCGGATAAAATATTTAGAATAAAGGCCATATTTTTTTTTAATTAAATGATAACTGGATAAGAAGCAAAACTTCTCAAAAATTCTTTTCAATATATCTGAGGTACTTACATATTCAATATGTCCTGAGAAAGCTTGAGACATTAAGACATTCAATATTTTCAATTGTATCTATGACATAATTTATGTGTTCTAAACATATTTGAGGCAGTTAGATGTTAAATATTAATTACACAAATGAGATATTTAAACGCCGAATAAATTCAGAACATACCTGATATATTTAGATAATAATTGATACTGATCTCATCTGAAACACTTTAATATTAATTGATACTGAACACATAAGAGATATTTAGATACTTAGTAATTTTTGAAAACATATGAGATATTTGAGTGTTTAATATTTTCGTAGTATGCATGAGACAGTTTGATATCTTACATAAGTATATATACTTAATAACTTACTTATTAAATTTTAGAGATACTTAACTTTAGAACACATATGAGATATTTGAAAGTTTAATATTTTATGAACATTAATGAGCCATATTTTCTGTTCATATGTACGACACTTAATAATCTCTGAACATACGAAATTCGTTTAAATATTATTTTCATGGGCTAAGCATTATCTTTAATCCGCAAAAGTTAGTTGAATGAATAATAGTAATATTCAGAATTTTACACAAAAGTTAATGCTAAACATATCCTATCTATTTGGATATTCAACACTTTTTTAATTTATTTTAGACATTTATAAATTTCTGACATTTTAAGAGACTGATCCTTAATATTTTTGACTATCTGCCATGCATATAATATTATCTGCCCTTATCTGAAATCATTTTCGTACCTCCTTAAACCATTATTCTATAGATTAAACACTTTATTACAATGCCAAAAATTGTTCAATCAAAATATTAATCACTATTGCTTAAATTGTTAAAAGAATTCATTCTATTAAAATTATCCTACATAAACCTCTTCCCAAATCTATATTTTAAATAATAATGATACCAAGTAGTGTGGTGCATTTAATGCAGCGCCGTAAGTAATATACCTAAATGCGTCTAAACCCAGATTAAACAGAAGATTTTCGTGTTCTAGAAAATTAATGAATTTTCCTTTTAGTGATAGATTCCAGTCTTTTAATAATTAACTCCGTAGAAACAATGTGCCAGATTATAAAGGCTGAGACTATTCCTCTCTTCATTGCGCGAAAACTGAGAAATGTTTACCTTAATCCGTAAACTTCAACACCCACTGATACGAGTTGCAAAGCTTAATGGAAAGAATATAGCATAGAGAAACGCTTTTAAGTCTTGAAGATTAGTCTGATTATGTGAGCTAAATGAAAGCGAGAATGAGTCAAGGATGATCGGTGGTGAAATGAGAAATTATGCTTCAAAGTTTGTAAAATACTTGCGTTGTGATTGTGGTGCTCTTATGCCCTGCTTTTAAAGATTCGAGTGGTTTGTTTAGATGGTTTTTAAATGTTCTTGAAGCATGTATTAGTTTTTAATCATAATTTATTAACTGCTAAGTATTTTTGGAACAATTTTCAATCCCGATTTAAGGACTTATTTTCCCTTCTTATTCAATAACTTCATAATGATATTAGTTTTCATATAAAATGATTTACTTCGATTTTATTCAATTTAATTTTACTCTGAAGCGAAAAGTACACTGACGCCTTAATATTCAACCTAAAAAATAGTTTTGCATTGAAATCCTATCGCAGAAAACGTCAACATGAAAGCATTTCTCCATTTTCTACATTTTTCAACCAACGTGTTATTTCTTTTGTTTTCAACGATTTAATGCATAGACCTATTCCAATTATCAAACTTCTAATTATCAATATTCAAAATACATTAATCCATAGATCAATTAACTAAAATTTTGTGAAAAAGATAAAGAACGGAAATCGTTAAACCAGATCTTGAGATTTTGGGAGTAACGTAGTCACAGAAAGTAGACCCTTTTGCAGTGTATAAAGTAAAGTTTATACGATTAAAGCATTTGCAAATCTAGATTTTTTTGTTGAAAAAAACCTTATTATTAATATGAAAGTTTTAAGCAGTGCATATGGCGGCAACTAACAAGACTAATTGACCGAAAATTCTACTGCAAAGCCTTAGCTTTTTTTCTGCTATGAAACAATCAAGGTTCAAAAAGCTAAATAAATTTATAAAGCTTCTCTACAGTAATAATTAAAATGCTCCTCTTTATTTAGTGGAGGTACGTCACCTACAAAGTTAAACGTGGGAACCATCCAGATTCACAAGGGTAAAAACAATTGAAACTACAATGCTCTACTTTAGAGTTTATAAGATCAATCAGGGGGGGATTTTCATACACAAGACCCATTATTAATTACGAGCTGGGTATTATCAGTAATCAACTGCCAAAAGAGGCAAGCCCGAGCATTCAAGTGACTGAACTCAAAACCAGTCCAAATAGCCTTCAAGGTATTCGGATCGGATATTCGGTACAAATAGCATGTTCAGATCAGCAGCATTATAATCCGAATCAAAGCCTGTCTACTGTCATCAGAGCCGAAAATTAGCTTTTCTTATTAGCAATTTTATGAAACAAAAGTAAGTTTCACTAGCAAATTAAATTCAAATTAAAAAAAAAGTAAAATTTTAGAGCAATCGAAAATTTAGACTCTGTGATTAGGATACATTAACGTGATACAGGTTACAAAAGTGACATTTTTTGTTACTATTCCTCTAAATTACTCGTAGTTATAAAATGCAAACGAGAAATAGATTTTAATATTTCAAATTCTTGTATTGAGAAATACATTTACAGAACAAATTAATTCCTTTGGAAAAAATTGCATGCTAAACATTCAAATTAATTCAAAACTGATTATTCGTAAAATTGGTTCTACTTCAAAGAAATTTGTATGTTTATATACCAAAATCACTACTGAGCCAGAACGCATGAAAGCAGAGAATTTTCAATTTCCTTATATTTAACTTAACTAATTTTTTTTTTTTAATATCGTTCCAAATTTCCTCCTAGGCAACATAATTTATTTATATTATATGTAATTGGTATGGTTATGTATGCCAATGTTTTCCCGATATTCCTTGCTCATTATTACGCATTGTATTTTTTTATTAATCCATAGACCACGTATAGTTATGAACAAAACAAATGGCAGATATCTGATTTAACTTCACACTCAAAATAAGATATCAAAAAATAAATAAATCATTATGGAAAAATATCTTAATAAAAACCATTTAATGATTTATTCTATTATAATATTGAAAGTATATACTGTAATATAAACATTCGCTGTAAAAAAGGGTTTCTAAATATCAAGCAAAACTGCGTCAAAATAGTTCCGAAACAAATATAGTCGTGAAACCTCGAGTAGTAAAAATTGAAACAGCATGTAAATTTTTGAGCGAAACGCATAGTCACAAAAGTGGCGTGGAAAGTAAAATGTGTGATGGAAAACCGTTGTCTACCAACAAGATTCGAACCAAGGACCTCTGAGATCACAGTAAGATGCTCAAACCATTATGGTAGTACACCACATGTAGGCGAGAGTTAGGAAGTTTTATATAGTGACCGCCACGATGACATAATTCCATATATTGTATTCACTACATATGAGGGAAATGAGCAAAAAATGAGCTCCTGACTAATCTATTGAGACCCAATTTTCGAAACTGCTACCTTTTATACCATTGAAATAGGAAAATAGTACATCATTATAGGTCAATGCGGCGACAAGCTTCCCAACTTTTCCTTGACTGGAGGTGTACAACTATGGCGATTAGAGCATCCTACAGCTCTTTGGTTCGAAACCTGCCGGCAACCAACAAACATCTATTTCACACATTTCCTCCTCTTTCTCTCCTTTGAGACTATGCATTTTGCGCAAAAATAAGTATATAATGTTTCAATTTTGTATACATAGGATTTTCAAAATCGACTACTTCGATTATTCGTGCTGGAGCTATTTTGACACATTTTTGCTCTATTTGGACGTACCCATTTTTACTGTGTTTGAGGATCTCAAACTTTTACAGAAAATGTTACAGTTTATCATCACAGTCATCTTACAAACCAACCAATTAAATAAATAAAACTGAATACTAGAGATAAAAATTGATTTTTTAATAGTTCTTATTGGATGCAACGAACTATTAAGAGCAATATTCTGCATTTTATTTTGAAATTACTTTTAAAATATATATTGAAGTTAAATAAAATAGTGAAAAAAATAAAAATGGTGGCTCGACTCTTTAAAACAGGCCTTAATTTGTTAAATTAAAATTTGGTTAATGCAAAATTTAAAATTAAAAAAAGACAAAAATAAAGACAGCAGAGAGTATATCATATTTCAAATTTATTTCCTCGTTGCAAATAAATTAATGCAAACTTTTGCAATTAAATTTAAAACTTTTTTATATTACTTCCAAATTCATTTGCATTTCGTTAATTGGAAATTCCAGTCATAGAAATGTAAATCTTATCACTACACATCTTCTCTATTAGCTACCAAGTTGATTAAAGTAAACTCTTATTATTATCAAGAAAATATTCTTAGAAGATAAACAACAAAATATGTCTTTAAAAGACGCAATTATTACGGAGCAAGTTCAAGTAAGAAACTTAAACTTGATACTTTGGATCCAAGATATTCAAGTTAATTAATGGCCCTCATTTTCCTAACCCTGTATTTCGTTGCATTTATTCAGTCTTTATAAACCTAATACTAGGAAAAGGTAGAAACTACAATTTTTTTAGTGTTTTAATATTAGATATTCATGCCGCAGCATTCAAATTATTTTCTTTTCTTAACGTTACGGTTATAACTTTAAGATTAAGATTAAATACTTAGATGCAATGTATTTAAATTAGATCTCGTAAAACTTCTTCGTTATTACGTAAGAAAAATAATATATGCTTTAAATTAAGTTACAATGAAATGTTGTTGCATGAATAAATAAATATGTTCTAGTGAGAACATCTTGATATATACAAAACTATGATATAATTTTTTTAAATTTTTCTAGCATATATTTTCTTAAATAAAAATTTAATTGAACAAAATAATAACTCATACTTTTTTATTCCATTGAGTTATAATATTAGCCTAATATTTAAGATAATTAAATAATCCGATGAAACTGAAGCAGTAAAATACTACTTGATTAAAACTTTCTTCACTTCAAAAATATACAAATTAGAAACAACAGTCTTCATGTTTCCGGCGCTCAAAAACAATCTCCCGTTTTCAAGACTTACCAGAGGTGAATGAAAGGAAACAGCAGTGATTAAAAAGGTAAAACGTGAAGTATCTAATAAAAATAGGAACGATTAATAATCACTGAGGAATTTACCAATCCTTGTGGAATTTACCATTTCTGAGGAATTCACCATTCCCATCCTCCATGTTTGTCTCTTTGGGTGCATCAGACAAACTAAACGAGCTTTGAAATTAATATTTTAAGACAGCTATGTTCATTGACAAGAATTCAAAAATCTCATCAGTTGCTGCACATTGTCGGAATATTGGGTGCAAATTCAATTTCAACAGTGTCCAAATTATTTCCACCCCAGTCACATCAGCTCATCTTGATACTATAGGATCTTGTTTTATTTATATATTTTGATCGCCTTGTTGACAACAGTCTATTAAATATGACCAAAATACTTCATGGAACTATTTTTATTTAAAAAATTAAAAATTTATTTGTTGGCATGAAGCATTTATTTTATTTTTAATTAAAATAGATATGATATTCTTACTCTATTAGATTTGTAATTTACCTTATTTCTTTTAATTTGTGTCTCTTAAAGCACTATTAAAGACATGCATTTTCCTTACCCCGTAATTAAGAACTATGAAAAGTATAATAGTATAAAAAAAGTGTTTAAGAAATATCATCATCCATGCACTGTAAAAAAATCCAAATAAAATTATTGTAAAAATTACAGGTACTCAGGTTGCCTGAAATTTTTACCGTAAAGTCGAATTTTTACCGTAAAATTTTACGAAACAAAAAGTCTAATATACAGTATTACAGTAATATTTACTGCAAAGTTACTAAATAACGGTGATTAAATTAGTATTATTGTAAAAATAACGGTAACTAATTTTACAATAAAAAATAATGAAAATAATGTTAAGGTAGAATGGATTGAAGAGATGCTGGACTCAAGAGTGCAGCACTTTTTAAAGTAATTTGAACCAGACTTTTTTTTTAAATATATACGCTATTTTTATATTAATAATAATCTATATATTTCGTATTTCATTTTTTTAGTTTTCTTTAAGAAATTGTTTTTTTTTTTTTTACTATATCCCTGGCACCTATGTCACAGTTAATTGACATAATTATTACAGTAATTATATATTAGAACGCTATTTTTATTAATAACAAGACGTTTCATATTTATTTTCTTCAAGCTAATTTATAAAAAAAGAAATTCATATAATTGATTTTTCTCCCCTCAAAATATTTTACTAAATATTAACTAAATTAATTAAACTAAAATAATGCTAATCTAAATTTAGAATATTTTGCTTTTGAAAGGAATTTTCAGTTAATATTTAAAAGAAAAGTACAGTTCAAAAATCACCAAAATATGTTTTCAAATTTTAAAAATGAAGAAAGATAATATGTTTATATTATTTAAAATAAGTTAGCAAAATGAAATAAAATTATGTTTAAAAATATATTTGAAGTTTATTCGCTTCTACCATTATTGAAATCGTGTAACTTCGATAAATACTTCATTTTGTTAGAAGTAAGAAAGGAAGTACTTTTTTTTCATTTAAAATACCGTTAAAAGTTAAAAATTGTTTCCGAATGAAAATTTTTGTTAGAACATATGTAAACGTATATAATATACAAAAAGAAAAATGGCTCAGCTGGCAGAAAATTTAATGAAATTTAAGAAATTTACATTTTAAAAATTTTACAGACGCCAAAACTGCAGTTTAATTCACCATGGTGAAAACTATTTTACATCAAACTGTAATAGCAAAACACCATAAATAACTAGTCGCCATAAATCAGGTGTTCAACTACACCGATAGTGTTAAGTAACCGCCACCATATTTGTTATTCAATAACATCTATAATTAAAGTCAGATAAGATTCACACAAGAGTCAGTAAAGTAATTTTAACATCACAATAAAAAGTAAAAATCATCAATTTATAATGCATATATACGCTAATTCTTAAAATAAAATTGTTTATGCTTAAAACACCGCGTCAAACAGGTAGGATCTTAAAACGAATTCGAATTTGACTCAATAAAATAATGCAGATAGTGGTTATACATTATAAAATTAGTTAATACAGTTCTCAAATATTTAAAAATTAAAATATAAATATTCTTATAACACAACTAAAAGCATACATACATTTAAAAAGGCCAATTTTTTCTTCTGTTGTTGAATATCAGCATTGGAAACGACAACAAACTCTCGCCAGTTCATTTCAGATTGTAAACAAAATAGACACACTCTCAGAAATAAAACTTTCACTTTTAGTGATTCTGTAATCTTTGAGCTTTATTTCGTCAATTTTGAAAATCATTTCGTCACGAAATCACATAATTTGTGATGAAACTCGAGATCTAAAATGTATGACGAAATTGTATCCTTAACATGGAACCTCATCGCAGTGTATTGTGGATATTGAGGTCAATGAGTTAGCTGCATACCAAGAAGATCCTGGGTTCGAATCCCGCTTTGGGCATGGATTTTATTTATCTATCTTTTCCTCCTGTGTTATTGGGGTGACGTTAATTCAGAAACGTGATGCTCACGAAAAAGGGATCAATAATGCCAACCATGCTTTTTTTTTAGGAAAATAAAATTGAATAACAAAATAATTTTTTTTTTCCTTTGACAATATCCATTTCTTTGAAGAAGTTGCGATAGTTACTCCGTATATTTGAAAAAAAAATATTTGTAGGAGCATATACCAGAAAATCATTTCGTCAAGAACATTTCGTGAGATTTGAGTACTTGTTTTTTACAGTGCACGATAATCTACTTGGCGATCTTTAAAATTCAACAACGAGCTGACATCGAAGTTTCAGGAAGGGAAAATAACTTTTGTAAGGTGTAAAAGTGTGAGAGTTTTTATAGTAATTTAATTGGGCTGTGGTGGCACAAATCGCTGCTCTATGAATCCCAGTGATGACTGGTCGATACGAATTCCGTACCCGGCTCACACTGACCACAATGATGATGTAAAATATCCTCAGAGGTAGATGGATCATGGGTTAGAATCCCTTTGCGGTCATGCTAACCATGGGAGGTTTTCGTGGTTTTCCTTTCCACGTAACTCAAATGTGGATCAGCGGCATCCTCCAAGAAGGCAACTTTCTCCTAATACTTGATCCGTGAGTTCCCTTGTCTTCTGGATTTAGTTCAAAATTACTAGGCTACGGAGTTGAACATGAGTAGCCACAAACTCAAAAATTGGGTATGCTGTAGAATATGCAAGTGTTTAGACTCAAACACGCCGATTAATATCAAATTAGGTGTTAAACCAATAGTAAATTGTTCCTTCATACAATATCTTGTGTTACTCAACATTATATAAAAATATTACACCCACATTTTTTACAGTTTATTTTATTAAAATTATACATTGTAGTTCGGACTTTCTTGATTCTAAATTTAATCCACATGCAACTATTATTGAAAATTCCATTCTTATTAAATATTTTTGTTTAAACCAAAATTCTTAAAAAATATAATTAGAATTTCTAAAAAAACAAATAATATTAAGAGGAACTAATTTTCAGCTAAATTACCTTTATTTCAAACCTTAAGTACATACATAATATTTAAAATAAATATGCACGTTTACAATCTTAGAAAATTCTTTTTATTGAAATGCATTCTACTCTAATCCTCAAACTCTTAATTCTTAGTTTGTGAACATTTTCTAATCAACATTTCACTGGTCTTTTTAATTGATGTCAACGGGAGAAAGTTAAATTAAATTCTACATTCACCGTGTCTCTAATATTATGCACCGACGGTATTCTTGAAGTCTTTTGCTTAAACAGTTCCTCTTAAGCTTGTTGAGAGGTATTTTATTGCTTGAGACAACTTCCCACTGGAAAAGTTTGCCGGGAATGTTACATCGGTTAACTTTTAATCAAGAACAGTTTTACAATTTCATCCTTGTGGACTTTATATTCTAGTCAATATTATCAAACTATAGTTTGAATACGTTTTTTTTTTAATTCAGTTATTTAAATTTTCGACGATGAAACTTTCACTTGAGCAGTTCTGGTTGCACTGTAAATCATTCTAAGTTCATTGCATAATCATATTCAAAGAAAGAATTTAGAAGCATTTAAATTAAAAAAAAAATATTGGGATTTTATAATATTAAACCGAAAAACAGTTTTGTGTTTAAAAACCTTTTAAAATATTTTACCTTAAAAGTTTGTACGGGTATGAATAAACGAAATTAGTTTTTTGCTAAAATTGATTCAGAAATAAATATAAATTTAAAAAAAGAATTTATTCTGCAGTTTTAAAAAGCAAGACAAAAACTTAGATAAAATGTAGCAAAAAATCATTTATTTATTCTGAAATCTACAGTTCCATAATACAAATGTCTAAATAGCAGGAACATAATTTTGTGAGTTGAAAACATTAACAATAAAAAACAGTTCTGCTGTTGAATTAAATTAATTCCTATGAATATTTTTGAATCGAATTAAATTCAATCCTATGTGTATGTTTTTATGCTTTCATAATGGTATACATAGAAGAGAAATTGTTATCAAATTACCATACTTTAAATAATAATATTTCTTAAAAAAACAATTGGGGTTAATAACTCTAAAATATACGGTATTTACACCATTAATTTGATAATTTTTCCGTTCATATGGTAACGGTTCACCAGAAATTTTGGTTCTTTTTATTAAGTGAAAAATACAAAACTGAAATGTAAATTTATCCGAATAAACGTTTTTTTATATCATGCTGAGGTATCATTATTAAATTACCAAATTTTATCGCGTGTTATAAAAAAAATATTTTATTGTTAATTTTACAAAATAACTGCCAAAGCAGTTCGGTGAAAGTTACTGAGTTTTCTTATTTTCCCTTAGAGCCACGTACATTTTACCTACTGTTTACCTACATTTACCTAAAATTTTACAAAATATCTACCAAAGCAAATCGGTGAAAATTACTGAGTTTTCTTATTTTCCCTTAGAGCCACGTACATTGTAAATTTTACCTACATTTACCTGTAATTTTACAAAATAACTACCAAAGCATTTCGGTGAAAATTAATGAGTTTTCTTATTTTCCGTTAGAGCCACGTACATTGTAAATTTTACCTACATTTACCTAAAATTTTACAAAATATCTACCAAAGCAGTTCGGTGAAAATTACTGAGTTTTCTTATTTTCCCTTAGAGCCACGTACATTGTAAATTTTACCTACAGTTTACCTACATTTACCTAAAATTTTACAAAATATCTACCAAAGCAGTTCGGTGAAAATTACTGAGTTTTCTTATTTTCCCTTAGAGCCACGTACATTGTAAATTTTACCTACATTTACCTGTAATTTTACAAAATAACTACCAAAGCAGTTCGGTGAAAATTACTGAGTTTTCTTATTTTCCCTTAGAGCCACGTACATTGTAAATTTTACCTACAGTTTACCTACATTTACCTAAAATTTCAGAAAATATCTACCAAAGCAGTTCGGTGAAAATTACTGAGTTTTCTTATATTCCCTTAGAGCCACGTACATTGTAAATTTTACCTACAGTTTACCTAAATTTACCTAAAATTGTACAAAATATCTACCAAAGCAGTTCGGTGAAAATTACTGAGTTTTCTTATTTTCCCTTAGAACCACGTACATTTTAAATTTTACCTACAGTTTACCTACATTTACCTTAAATTTTACAAAATAACTACCAAAGCAGTTCGGTGAAAAATACTGAGTTTTCTTATTTTCCCTTAGAGCCACGTACATTGTAAATTTTACCTACAGTTTACCTACATTTACCTAAAATTTCAGAAAATATCTACCAAAGCAAATCGGTGAAAATTACTGAGTTTTCTTATATTCCCTTAGAGCCACGTACATTGTAAATTTTACCTACAGTTTACCTAAATTTACCTAAAATTGTACAAAATATCTACCAAAGCAGTTCGGTGAAAATTACTGAGTTTTCTTATTTTCCCTTAGAGCCACGTACATTGTAAATTTTACCTACATTTACCTGTAATTTTACAAAATAACTATCAAAGCAGTTCGGTTAAAATTACTGAGTTTTCTTATTTTCCCTTAGAGCCACGTACATTGTAAATTTTACCTGCATTTTCTGAACCATACTTTTTTGCTCAGTGTAAAAATAACATTTAAAAATGCAATCCTTGTTAAAAATTATTCATTATAATTCTATGTTGCATGTAATTTCAACATTCCAATATGACATTACTGTGCTTATTTTTATAAATATAGTATGATATTGGGTCTCAATAGATTATTAAATAAAAAATCTATCAAAACATATGAATATGTAGTGTAAGAACTGAATAATAAAATTAAATATCAACTTGGGAAAGCACTAAACCAGCATAAGCTGACATTTGTCTTCAAATGCATTTGAAAATAGAAAATAGCCTTGAATTTAAATCTAAAATTAAATAGGTCCTGCAATGCAATCTAGTTTCTATTATTTCAGTTTTTATATTTCAGTTAATGTTTAATTTTCTAATCGTGAAAGGTATGATGAAGGATTATCTGAGGGTGGTGTGTATCATGTGTTCCTCAAAGTCTTCTTATATTTGCTCTCCAATAATGAATACTTCTCATATAACGTTACTTTAATGTAGTTTCAAAATAAAACTTCATATTCTAGATGGGCAAGTGACATGATTATGAAATTAAGCGTAGTAAAATGCACGCTAAATAAAGGATTTTCTAATTGCCACCTTCTAGTTCGCCTTTGCTCAAACAAATAAAAGGAAACAAAGCTTTACTAAACAAATCACAATGCAATTCACAGCACGTGATAGGTAAAGCCTCTTAACTGTTTTATTTTCAAAGTAAACAATTTTCATAACCCGATAAGAGGTTCAATTGGTAGTATTACAAAATGATTTCAGCTTGTATCTATGTGAAAAGACAAATACAGTAGAGAAAAAAAAGTTTTTTTTTTTTCATGTTGAAGTAGATTGAACCAAATATTTACGTTTTGGCTATGAGGTAGGTCAATATTGTTAATTCACCAACCAAATAAATCAAGTATTTTATATTTTTTTTTCTGCAAGTATTTAATTTATGCTTACACGAAGTGGGTTGTCTAGTTACACAGAAAAAAATAAGTTAACCTAACAGATAGGAACCATACCGTAAAATGTTGTGAAAGAAAAAAAATCTGATATACCGTAATATTTAAAATAATAAATACCACAAAATCGCGTAATGTTTACTGAAATACCAAATTTTTCATGCATTTAAGGAAAAAAATACAAACAAAAGAATTTTGCTTTAAAGCGAAAAAAAAACGGCAGTTTAAGCTTATAAGAACAAAGTCTATACTTGGTAATAATAGTGATTTATCGAGAGACGAGTTTACTATTTCTACTGGACATTAAAATATATATAACATGGGACACACAGAGTAAAACTAGTATGCCAGTACTGCTATGCAGTACTATGCAGTACACTGTAAGCTATTCCAGATCAAATAACAGTAAAAAGTACCAACACTCAGGGCACCAGCTCTTTTTACAGCAAAATCCATTCGAAAGGGCTTTAAAAATAGGTGCCTGGAGAGATGTGGGAAAAATTATTAGAAAATACATACAGCATGCTTCTATTACTAGCAGGAATATTTGTAAACCAAAGTATTTATTTCAGTAGTCAGTAAAATTAAAGGTTTGACTTAAGATTGTTTGACTTAAACGATAAATTAGGAGGAAAGGTAATCTTGGTAGCATCAAAGTAGTATGACTTGAGATTCTTTGACTTAAACGATAAATCAAGAGGAAAGATGATCTTTGTAGTGTCAAAGAAATGAAAATAATATTATGTTTTCGTTTCCGCGTTACTTTTCGGTACTTTTAAAATAAAATTTCAAATTATTTGTATTTTTCTTAAAAAATGCAATGAAATTTGTTTTCTTAACATTTTACAACCGTCGTTGAACAGCCGACCCAGTTTTTAGAGTTTACGACTGCTAATATTCAACTCCATAGCCTTGTAATTTTGAACCCAATCCAGAAGACAAGGGAACTCCTGGATCAAGTATGGGGAGAAATGTTGCCTTCGCGGAGGACTTTTTGATGGAACTAACCAGCATTTGCGTTACATGGAGAGGAAGATCTTGAGAACCCTCCACGGTTAGCCTGACGGCAAGGGGACTCTAACCCATGATCTGTCTACCACTGAGGATACTTCATGTCAGCGCTATGATCGGTGCAAGCCGGAGGAGGAATTCGTATCGACGAGCCATCGCCGGGATCGAACCCCGATTCACCACATTGGGAGGCGAACGCTCCATCCCCTGAGCCATGGCGGCTGTTTTCCTAACATTTGCAGTTAAAATTCAATGCATAATGTCTTTCGAAATTTGAAAACCATTATAACTCAGAGTTTGGACGTTTATATTTTTTAAACACGCCTATAACTGTTCTGATATTTCTTGTCTTACTATGTTAAATTATGTAAAAAAAATTTATGTTTAATGTCGTCTCATGTCTATTCACCTTATAAAGAATGTAACAAAATATACCTTAAAAATACAAATTAATATTTTTGTACCAACATCAAAATTGAGGAGCGTGTTTGAGATAATTCTTATTAAAACTACAATTTACATGCATAATGTGTGTTTGATGAATTTTTGAATTTACAATATTTAACTTTTATTTCATATATTAATGAATAAAAACTGAATATTCGTGGGCGTAATTAGTGGTAGCCGCTTACCTTACCTTTTATATAATATTATAACATTTCTCAAGATGAATATAATAAAGTCATAAAAACTCTAACAGCGAATTTTATTCATTAATGTGTTTAATAGAACTATTAAAAATACTTCATTAATCTTTAAAAAATATAAAATGAAATTATGAATGATTTCTCTAAGTTTTTAAACAACAATTTTCATATTCTACCTCTTAAAAGCCGACAATAAATTAATAAATTCAAATTAGCCATGACGTTTTATTTTTATTTGTTATTTGTTCCTCATTTCTGAAGAATTTAAAACTCTTAACCTTATATTAAAACACACCTTTACGAAGATTTGGTTAAATAGAAAATATTTATTTATTTTTGTGTGAGAAAATCCCCTTCAATATTTAAATTTCATTTTACATATTAATGAACTGAAATTAGATATTCATAAGCGGAATTAGATTTAATATTTTTTCTCACTTCTTTTATGGTGTGATATCATTGCTTAAGATAAATGCTATAATAAAACTATATCTATAACAACAAATGCTATTCATGAATTTGTTTAATGAAGCTATTTAAAATAAATTTCCCCTTTAATGTTCAAACAATGAAAAATAAAATGCTGAATATGATCTCAACATTTTTTAAACAAACACGTTTTTACATTCTTCCCTTTAAAAACCAACATTAAATTAATAAATGCAAATTAGCCATCATATTTCATTTTTATTCACGTTTTTTTCATACTCCAGAGGAGTTTAAAATTCTAAGTTTTATAATAGAACACTTGCTGACAAAAATTTTGTTAGTAAGAAAAAACCATTTGTTGCTAAAAAAAAAAAAAAAAAAAAAAAAAAAACTCAAATTATGATGAAATCTAGAAAACAAGATAAATGTTAAACTAAAATCAGAAAATCCGTAACAACAAATTTTATTCACGAATTTTTTTAATGGAGGAATTTTAAAAAAAAATATCTTCTTTAATTTTTAAACAATGGAAAATAAAACATACATATTTTCACAAAATTTCGAAATAAACAATTTCAGTATCATATCTTTTAAAAACCAACAATAAATTAACAAATGTAAATTAGCTGCGAAGTTTCATTATTATTCACCATTTTTCTCATTTCTGTAGAGTTTAAAATTCTTAGCTATATAATAGAATAATTGCTTACAAAGATTTTGTTAGTAAAAAAATTCATTCCTTACTAGAGAACTATGATTGTAATAAAATCGAGACAAGAAGATAAATGCTATAATATAATCAGAAAATCTATAACAACAAATTTTATTCACGAATTTGTTTTAATGGAGCTATTTAAAAAAATCTTCTTTAATCTTTCAACAATGAAGAATAAAACGATGCATATTCTCTCGAAATTTCGAAACAAGCACTCTTCATATTCTACCTTTAAAAGCTAACAATAAATTAATAAATGCAAATTAGCCGTGACATTTCATTTTTATTCGAAATTTTTTTCTCATTCCTAAAGAGTTTAAAATTCTTAGTCTTATAATAGAACAATTGCTTACGAAGATTTTGTTTATGAAAAAAATAAAAACCCTTTTTTTTTTATTTTTTTTTGCGCTAGAAAACGCAATAGATATTTAAGTTACTTGATTACTAAATGCGTTAGGTTTATTTATTAGTTTTTTACTTAGAAAAACTCATAAAATAAATGAGGATTGTATAATAGGACAGGTAATATTTCCCAAGAGTTACATCAAGTCGGCGAAAAACTAATTATCTAGCCGGCGCTTATTTACTCATCCGCTTCTTTCGTAAGTTGAGTAATTTGGAGCCTAGGCAGAGGGCGTTCGAGATAGGATGCGCAACTGGCATTTTAATCATTTTTTTTGCCTAGAAGTTTTGCCATCTAAATTTCAAATAAATAAATTTTGTTGACTTTATATATACGATACGCTGTGCTACTTTTTCTCTCGAAATTAGATAAAAAGTTTCAAATTTGGAGATAAAATTATCTGAGTTGGTAAATAACTTTTAAAATTATGTTTGTATAACTTTTTTTATGAGATGAGTTAAAGTTTAAACTTTTAAGTAGAATACTTTAATTTTAGACTATTTCTGATAGAATGTGTGTTAACTACGTCAAACATTATTAAAAACATGCATTTCATATGCTTTATTATATGAAATATTTTCAATATTTTTTATCTAATTTATGTATTTTTAGAAAAAAATAATTATATATTTGATTATGCTATTTGATAATTTAATCTGAAATTTTTACAGACATTATTTAATGAGTTAAGATTATTTATTATTCAAAATAATTGCATTAAAAAAATCCAACAGTTAAAAAATTCATTTTTAATAATAAAAAAAAATAGATTGCGCAATGAAAGCATAAAAAAATATCAAATTTTTTAAATTGTGCATCTAAGGTAACATGAACACACCAGGAGTAAGTGATTGTGCGTGTAATTACATGCATAAAAGATCTTACTGCTCATATAAAGATATTTTACAATGAAATTTAAAATCGAAATAAACCTGCCATAACAAAATATTATTTATATATGTTTAAATAAAATGTCCAATTTCGATGATAAATCTAAGCAAAAATTATCACATTGGTACACCAAGAAAAAAATTCTCGAAACATTTCCTGACTGTATGGTAAACACATTTCTGATGAAAAAAAACACATATATGGTTAATAAAAACAAACTATACGGTATCATTAATTTGGTAATTTTTCTGTTTATTTATTAACAGTTCATGAAAAATTCTGGTTACCTATATTGTAGCTTTCATTATCACACATTTAGTAAAAAATACAAAACTGAAAATTGAATTTAACCAAAGAAATGGTTTTCATGCATTGTACTAAGTTACCGTAATAAAATTACCAATTTTTACCACACTTACCAAATATTATTATATATTATGAAACGAATTTGTATCATTAATTTTATTCAAATAATTACCAAAATGCTGCGTTAAATATTACCAAACATTTTTATGTTTCTAAACAGTCAGAAACACAGCTAATTTTAAGATATTCTGGTAGTTCAGACCATACTTTTTTCTCAGAACAGCTTTGAAATGAAATAATTTATGATAAGTAAATAGCTTGCAATGTTCAGCATACATTTATATAAAATGATTTGTCTGCTAAATGTATGAGTAGCAGGAATAAATAATCGCACTCTACGATTAATCGCAAATTTTTTAACCCTATCAAAAACTACTAAAAATATGTAATAATTATCATCGATATACTTGCATTAAAAGGAACTTAAAAAAAGTCTATATAAGTTAAAAGTTAAAAACTCTTAATATTTATACTGTTAAAAATTTACAGATTAGTTTAAATGGCCTAGGCATTATGAAAGATTTTTTTTATATTTATACATCCCTTACATGGCAGCATTTAAGACTTATGTTTTCCTTTCCCCAACATTTCTTGGCGTAAGTGATCCCACCCATTCTGGAATGCTTGACTGCACATTCTCATTCTGTATAGGATCTCATCCACAAATTCTTTTCTTCTCTTAACTTTCCGCTGGTATCCAGCCTCTAATAAGCTGCCTCTCTTCACCTCAAGTCTAAAAGGAAGATGGGGAGCAAAAGAGGATCGTTAGAAGCTGTAAGAGTCCATTTTCGTTCTCTTTTTTTTCTGTGCCTTAAGATCCCTTTTATATTTTCTTTATCTCTAATGGTCTAATTAATAGACAGTTTGGGGCTATTTCCCACTGACGGTTTTATGCACTCACTTGGCGTTTTTGGAACATTTGTTGAGGAAAGTAATGTGTCTTGGGTCAAACGTGCTTGGCGATTTCAAAGAGCCTTGGAATATTATGCACTTTGTGGTAAAGTATAGGGATCTTTTATCGTTTATTATATTTCATTACACTTCTTATTACTTAGAGCAAAGGAAGTAAAAATTGAGGGACGTAATTTAATTTTGAATACATTATTTATTTTATTAATCGTTAAATTCTTAATAACATTTTGGTGTAATCATCGTTCTTAATTAGAGAATTACTTTCTCGCCAAAACATCTTAGGAAACTAATGATTCAAGATTTATCATATTTTATTTTCTCTATTGTTCTCTCTCTGTCTATATATATACATATATATCGATAGATAAATAATGATACATATCTATATATAATTTTGTTCGGTTTAAAGTTTCTTTACATATATATTTCTAATTTATTCAATCGTATTTGCTAAATAAAGGTCGACCGGCCTGTGTAGGAGTTAGGGAACTGCCCTTGCATCAGAAAGGTCCTGGGTTCGAATCCCGGGCAAGGCATGGATGTTCTTTCCTTCTCTGTACTATCTGTACTTACTGTGGGAGCAACGTTGGCCCACCTAATATGGTGCCGCTGAAAGAGTGGCCAACAAATCTGCCCTTAGATGCCTGTATGACCTAGATAATTCTCCAGGTGGACATTGGGGAAAAAATGCTAAATAAAGAGAATAGAACGGAATATTATCTTGGAGTTTTTCGTTAAAATGCAAACTAGCACAAATTGTTTATACTTAAATTCAACAATATATATGTATATATGTTACTCAACTAAAAATAATATAAAGAGTTTGTCTGTGACTTTCTTATGTATGCGACTCTTTTATAACTCCAAAAATCATCTGAGCTAGCGTCCTAAAATTTAGACATCGGTTGAAAGGAGCCACTTCAGTCTCTTTGATACTAAACACCATTTAGAAATTTCAATAAAATTGTTTCAAAAAGACATTTTATTTCAAAAATGGAATTTTCGGAAAAATCATATTAACCATTGTTATAAATTGAACTGCAGATGATTGTAATTTACCATATATTTTAATGGTAACGTTAGCAATGTTTACTATATTATTGTCCTCATAAATCAGAAAGGAGTTTACTGCACATTTTCTAATATGGGATTTATTTTTATTTCTTATGTAAGATAAACTCAATGATAAACTTAAAGGTTGTAGCATAAACCCACTACGTGACCATATTAGTATTTCTAAATTTATAAGAATTATTGTTATTTTTTTATTTTTATGCTTTTAAATCGTGTTTCCAAAAAAACCTAAAGTACTTAAAATTAATGGTGATTAAAATAACAAGTTTACGTAATGATAAACGAAATAAATGAAGAAATATAGGAAGTAATTATTTTAGGAAGATCGTAAAAGCTTTCCCTTATTAACAACAATGCATGATTAATTTTGGTAATGGATACTAATTGAAGTATGAAATGAGCTGAAATTAATCGAGAAATGATCCTAATTAATATAAGAAAGGCGTAGAAAATGTGCCACACAATTATTGACACTAATTAAGCCCAATTAATTTTGGTCATAGGTACTAATGAAAATGAGAAAAATTCTATGTACTAAAAATTAAATATAATAGGGAAATGGCTCTAATTCGTTTAGGAGAAACGTAACGTCGCCATACTATAATTGACTCTAATGATAACAACATGATATGACAATAATGATAACTTACATTTGAAAGTGGTATGATTCATATTGTGATAAAGGTAGAAGCCGAAGTCTCGTTTATTGTGAATGCTTAAAATTTAAAACTATATAATTCAATATCTATTGCATTATTGTATCACAAATTGTTCCATATATAGTGCTAATTCAATTTCTAATAATCTATACATAATAATAAACGCGGCTGTGTGTGTGTATGTTTGTCTGTCTGTCTGTAATCACAATATATCGCCCCAGAAGCCTCGCCCAGGCACGAAACTCGGCACATAATTGTGTTTTGACATAATGAAGGAGTATTTTTTTGTCTTTTTCAAAAATTTGGATTAGTATTATAGTTATCAGTCATTTTGTAAGAAAATCTATGCTTTTTCGTCTTCAAAAAGAGCCATATTCAAAAAACTATTAATAAATGCATATACTTTTTTGGACTCTTATAAATGTATGCTAATGCGAACCTTACAATTGAAATATTAATTTTCGACAACTTAAACTAATAATATACGAAGGAATTAATAATTTAATTGTAAGGTTCGCATTAGTTTACATTTATCAAAGTGGAGAAAAGTTTAACTTTTGTATTAAAAATGTGGCAACATATTCGATACGTAAATAGAACGCTTCGCTTTGATATATTTGTCGCTGTTCATGATTGTTATAATAAGTTTTTCTTCTTCTTTCCACGCTCCATTTTTTTTTCCTTAAGCGAAGACGATAATTTTTTTAGCGATATAGAAATAGAAATTGATACCATAAAAAATTAATTCGTTTTCGTGCTCTTTTCATGTATTTAGCATTTTAGTTTTTTTTTTCTAAAGCGTTGTAGCTATATAATATATAAAATAGGAATTTAATTGTTTTTGAAGGAACGATCACACTTACCTTGGATCTCTTTAGTTTTTCTATTCTTTATTTTAACAGTTTTTATTAAATGTATTAGTTATTTTCAGAAAGTTTCAGTTTGCAGGTAAGCACTTAGATTTTAATATTGAAGTTTCATGATTTGCTTTCATAGTAATTGTTGTTCTAAAGTATTCGTTGACTTCTTAAAAACACGATTACTGACATGGCAGAACCGCCTTCCAAAAAACTTTGTATTTTGTCAAAGAAAAAGATATTAAGAGATAATCAAAGAAGAAGAAGGGCCTAAGAAACGTCTGTGGAACGTCAAAGAAGGATGGAACATGACCGAATTTCGACAAGCAATTCTAGAGCCCAAGAAGTATCAGAGAAACGTCAAGGAAGTTTAGAAGAGGATCGTGTCTCAACTAGCAGTGTTAAGGCCCGAGAAACACCTGAGGAACGTCAAAGAAGATTAGAAGAGGTTCGTGTCTCAATTAGCAGTGCTAGGGTCCGAGAAACACCTGAGAAACATCAAAGAAGATTGGAAGAGGATCGTGTCTCTACTAGCAGTGCTAGGGCACAAGAAACATCTGAAGAACGCGGAAGAAGAATTGTCCACTAATCTTCAGATTTACTGCTATGTTTTAAAAAACTTTATTTGTGAAAACCTTTAGCGTGGCGGACAGCTGGACGCCTTAAGCGGCTAGTATGTAATAAATACAAGAAAAGCTCTTACAATATATTATGTTAATTTAGTGCTTCAATTTATTCTAACTCTTCTTTTTTATATTAAAAGTGTCATTCATAATGAAATAGAGCAATGCATGATTAGAATTTAACTGTACTAAATATTTTACAAACTAAATACTAAAATTAAGTATGCTCCTTATAAAATGAGAGTCATATTTTGAGTTTGAATTACTTTACTCATATTCAGTTGCCCATATTCTTATTCAATTACTTATTTATTTTATGTATTTAAATATTTTGTGTATCTTTGTTACAATTAAAACAAGATTTGCTACTTTTAAAATAAAGAAATCATGAATAATTTTGTAATTTAAAAAAAAAAAAAAAAAAAAAAAACATTATATTATTGCATTTTATTAGGCAAAAGTTTCTTGAATTTTTATGTTAGTAAAATTCAAAGCAAGTACATTTAATATAATTATTAGTATCATCATATTATGGTTATTAATTTCCTCAAATACAAACACACTTGTGCTTCAAACTGAAAAAAGTATTTTATGTAAAAATAACAATAAATTAAAATTGAAATATTCCATCACTTACCTAAATTGAAATTTAATCTCAAATGCATCGCGTAAAACTTAAAGTAGAAAAAGGCTTATCTTTTAAAAAATAACAATTTAAGTACAGACTTGTTGCTTAGCAGAAGAAAGTACTAATTAACTATATTACGCCAATACAAACTCAAGTCATGGATTTATAAGTTTCCAACGTTTGCTTTAAAGATTACAGATTTTACTGAAACAAACTCGATTATTTTTCTTTTATAACTATCTCTTACTTTAAAAAAATTCAATTAAATTTAAGAAATGCCATTATAAACGCTGGCTTGAAAAAAGCGAGAGCTTTTGGCGAGAGTTTAATGATGTTCTATTTATTACTAGAATTTTTACTAAGTGCAATGACGTTTTTCTCATTTTAATGATTTTTATTGAATTGGTATTAAAAATTAATTAAATTTAATAAAGCTCTCCAATTTTTACAGATTTTTATACGAGCTTCCATTAATAGTTTTATTTCGAAACTAAATATAGTTAGAGGTTAAATAAATTTGATTAATAAGAAAAAAATACGAATATTATTTATATGATAATATATAATATATGAATTAATCTGTTTCGAGTTATCATGAAACCAATTTTGTGCCTTATAATGGAAATCCTATATGTTAGACGAATTCCCGCCACATACCGCTCTCGGCTAAGGAGATGATAAAAGTTAAAGTTGCTCAATTTCTTGAATTAGGGTCACAATGTGGGGTAGGGTCACAATACTGCACGCCGGTAGGTTTTACTTCTCATACAAGCTGGTACTAATAGAGCGTAAGCTATGGTGGTAGGATTCCAGGCGTCAATGGGGATCATACTCTATGGGGAGGAGGATGGAATCAGAATGGCATATTAAATCAGATAGAATCACAATGAAAGCTCAGTGCTTACCCATGGAGTAATAGCAGTAAATTGTAACGGAATTCAGGCACTTTAATTAGATGCTCGAACTATTACTTTTGTGTTACTTTTTATTGCTTTAAAATGTAAAAATAATACATGTTATAATATGTATTTGAAGCAAGTTTATTCAAATTGTAAATTAAATTGCTATAGAAGAATCATATCATTCTTCTAAAGTATTGGGTACATCATATAAATTAATTTGCATCATTGTAAATTAAATTACTATCGAAGAATCATATCATTCTTCTAAAGTACATCAATTAGTTGGTTATTACGTTTCGTAGCTAATTTAAATGCAATGTAGGGTAAACCAACCAGTGAAGGAACACTACCCAGGGAAAGAACCTTTCATATATATTGATTAAAAATAAGAATTTGAAAGTTTTTCTTTAGATTGATTGGTAACAATAGCTTACTGCCAAACAATAGGAAGTCATCTAGCAATGTTTTGGATTGCCTGGTCAAATAGACTTCTCTAGAAAAAATTTTAAATTTTTTATTATTTCTGCAACACCTTGTTTCCTTGAAAAATCATAAGGTGAGTGTTTGTATTTATATGTTTGAAGTGGAATTAATTGCATGTAATAGTTTTATTTTTCTCACTGTGAAAAAGAGAATTCAAAATATAGTTATTGAAGTTACGTTTTATTTCTTTAAGCATCATAGCATAATAAAGTACTGAGATAAGGGGGTGTTTAATCACTGAATCACCAAACGATGAAAAACCAGTGAAGGAACAAGGGTTTCTTTACTAGGTTTTTTTCTCAGTTAATGAAAATAAAAGATAAACTTTAACATTTTTGTTCCTTTAGTGATGTTCCGCATCGAAAGTATTTTAAAAATATGAAAAACAACTTCTAACCAGTGAGGGAACAGGCATGTTCCTTTACTGGGCATAGATTTCCCAGTGAATGAACAGTATGTGATAATATGTTGACACTTTAATTTTCAATTCATGATTACAAAAAAAAAAATTAACATTTTCCAAGTATTTATATGTTATAATTTCAAGAATAGGGTTGTTTTTAAATATGTATACGGCTTATAAATTCATAAAGAGCATTAAAAAATAACCGAAATTAAGTGTTCCTTTACTGGGTGTTCATTCACTGGTAAGAGCTGTTCCTTCACTTGGTCTTCTTACTACTTGTTATTTGAACCTCCAAAACTTTAAAACAATATTATGTAAGTTCTCTACAATATTTTTGCATAATTTGCAATTAGTAACAAATTTGTTGACACTGTCATTTAACTAAAATTACGAATTTTGAAATTAATATGATTTTTTAAAAGGCAAACGAAGCTTAAGTGTTCCTTCACTGGTTAGTTTATCCTACAAAGACAATCAGCAAAGTTACTCTGAAATTATTGATATGCTTAAATTAATCATAATTTACTTTTCTCGAATTTCAGTTGTTCATTGAGATAGCTAAGCATATTTTAGTTTATCATACTATTCTCTTCATTTATTCATTGTTCTGAGATAAGTAAAAAATTGAAATATAATTTGAAATGATCTAATAAATAGTAAGCTTTCTATATTTTTATATATATTTTTAAACTATTCAAGTTTGATAATTTGAACCATAAAGTGACTGATTTTTAAATTTATCTTGGCTTTGGATTTTTTGGTCTAAAGGCATGTCGGCAAAGTATGAATTATGATTATTTTAAATTTTCAGTAAACATTACTATGATTTATTTACTTCTTCTTAAAGTACTTTAATGGCTTCAAGATAACTTATCATTCTTTCGTGAGGTAGGCAAATGTTTTTGTAAACACTGTATTTTATAAATAATTAACGATTTCTCTAAATCGTAAGAGATTCCCAATCAAATTAGTGCATTAAAGTATTGGCACTTTGGGTGTAAAATCCATTTTACCACCAATCCATTTTACCATACAATCCATTTTTATAGTAAAATATTTTAACGTAATGTTTACTGTAATGTTTATTGTATTAGAGTGATTAAGTTAATTTACAGTAACTATTACTATAAAAATTATGGTTTATTAGATTTTTTTGTTCTGTGACATGTTTCAGTAAAAATGGATTTTACGGAGGAAAAAAAAGGACCGGTAAATTGACTATTACTTTTTATCGTAATTTGATCCGGAAATATTTAACAGCACAGAGTAATAACCCTGTTTAAATATTACCCTGTATTTTGTACCCTGATGCTTCAAAGTTGAAGGGTTATTACTCAGTATTTTCTAGGCTGATGTTTTTTAATGAAAGAATGAATGTCACTGTTTTTTTTTTTCTATTTTAATTTAAACGTTATTGTCTATTTCTATCTACATTTATGTTTTTCCTAATTTTGCATTATTAATTATAATGATACATGCCGTTTAAAAAATTGTTACTTCAGAATAAAATTAAATTTATTAAATAAAGAAAGCATCATTTTTCTTTGTTCCACAATTATTTTGTTTAAAAAAAATAAAAGCGCAACATGAGTTTCACTTGTGATATGCATGTGCCAAGCCACAATGTCATGCATTTCCTAAAGCCCATATCTCATACCATAGTACCTCTGTAAATGATACAGTATAACTCAAAAAGTTGACACAGTTTAATAAATTTGTGTTTACCAAAGAATAAATTGCACTTGATCTATGAACAAATCAAGGAAAGGAAGAAGTTTCAGTGTTTTTAGCAATTGTTTTAAATACGCAATGTGCCGTCTGTTTGCTTTACTTCTAAATGGTAACCACACTCGCTCTCCGCCATATGAAACAACCCGGCGTTCAAGCAACCACCGCATGAGTAAATTTTTACACAACTAACCCCACCGAAAAAGTGGTAAGCAATATTTTGGTATTCTTTGTTATTTAGACTGTTGAAATCCAAATATTTATATATAGTGAAATACTAATTAATTAATTTTGGCTCGTCTTTTTGAATGACCTTGTGTAATGATGATCGTATTTTTTACTGTGCCTAAATATGTCCTCTAGTGTATTATAATAAATTCAAATAAACAATTGTCTTCACTACAACTTTCAATTTGAATTGAGAAATCCAAATTTCTTTGTTTCTGCTTCATAGTTTTTAATATGATTTGTTATTTTTTAAAAAGTTTAATCGAAATCTACAAATTGAATATTATCGCTTTATTATGACCTTCATTATGAAATTCCCAAAAATTATTTTGACTGATAAAAATAAAAGTTCTTCTCTCTGTAATTCATAGATTTCAACCAATGCAGGTGAAGTAAAAGCCTTTCATTTTACGTCAAATTTGTTACAAGACTCTCATTAAGAGCATACAATGGTTCTCGTTATTGGAAATCGTTACAAACGCATTTGTAACAGATGTTACACAACAAGAAATCCTTAACGGAAAATGTCTTCGATATTTTGATATAAAGCAGTGAGACAAAAGCTCCAGCATTCAATTACATTCTATTTTAATCTTATTCACCTACATCGAAAACAACACTCATAACAATCTCTTGAATACCTCATCCAGTGTATTGGATTAATACAGCAGCTTTGAGAAACAATGATAAAATCTACTATTGCAAAGTTGTACAGGTAGATTCAATTTCAAAATTCTGCCATGATACATTGATTAGACAAGCTCGTTACAAATGTATTCGTGC
Organism: Parasteatoda lunata; assembly: GCA_949128135.1. NCBI lineage: Eukaryota > Metazoa > Arthropoda > Arachnida > Araneae > Theridiidae > Parasteatoda > Parasteatoda lunata. The sequence goes on from OX421975.1 coordinate 45,069,483, forward strand.
ATGTTACCCCTTTCCCGAATCAATGGACTTCTATCTTTGAATCTTTTATTCAATATAATGTTCACCGATTCAATGGACATGCCTGAACATGAAACACGAAATCCGTTGGGTTTTGTACCGCTTGCATTGTGTAATGAAACTCTTCATTTAAGAGTCGTCTTCCTGAATTAAAGTTTAGACAGACGGAGATGTTCGAGGATCTGTAATCAATAGGTCGTTGGTTGGTCGATATTTACACGTGATAATTTTGATCGTGTTTCACAGGCGAGTAACTGATGTTTTCGCTGGGTTGAGCTGATGTTTATTCAAGTGCAGAAGAAAATGAAATCAGTCGTTAATAATGCATTAAAAGTTTAAAGCTATGGAATTTTACTTTTTAAACAATTAAATGCAATTGGATAATAAAAAAATTCAAAAAACGCTTAATAGTTGTTATTATTTTCAGATATAGTTTTGTTGTTGAAATCGAACAAAAAACACACCTGATAATTCTTACAGAATGTAGATAATTATGTCAATTTTAGTATGATCATTAGTTTCTAAATTTCTGGTCGTATATTGCCATTTTTTTGGTTTATTTAATATAACAATCATCAAAACTATTTAATTTAATTGTAGATGGGTAAAACTGGAGGGATTAAATCGAGTTTCTTAGGCTACAATAGTTTGTTTGCTTAAATTTGTTTAAAATATTTAAGTAGTTTAACCTTATTATTCAGTTTTTTTAAAGCTATGTTTGTTTTAGTCCTTAATTTGATAATAAATATTTGAACTAATGGTTTTGAAAATCATTATTGCATTAATATGAACAAACATATTTATACACTATAAAAGAATGCTAAACAAATCACAAAACTTTAAATTAGAGCTGCTATTTAATTTCTTTTTCACTTATATATAAACTCCTCTGTCTCCTACAAAAATGGTAGAACAATTTCAAAACGGATATTTCAATATTCTCTATGTTATTTTACTTTTCAAATTTTTCAGTATTCTGAGAACAGAAATTCCTTGCAGAGTTTCTTCAGAAATTCCACGCAGAGATTCTCTAATGAAAGTCCTTTTTTTTAGTAACTGGAATGGTAAAACGGTTAATTTTCTAACATCCGTTTAGAAATTTTTTACCAGTTCTTCAGTTTTGGGACAACAGTGGTCAGCTTAATATGAATAATATTTTTTTTTAAAATATAGATTATTGACCTAATCTTGGAAAGTGGTTATTTTTTACCAGAGAAATAATAATTAGTTATCTTATTAACCTTTTATGGTTATAAACATGTACATAACAATTCTCTTTTTTTACTACTCATTTAAAAAAAACAATTCTATATCTACGTTTTTATATGGAAAAAGAAGTGCATTTTTAAAGTATTTTAGTTTTCTTTAAAGCAATGTCGGCATCTATTTTGCCAGTTTCTGATCTAATAATATATAGGACAAATAAGAATTTTGGAATGCAGAGGAAACAACCAGTAAAAAAAATCAAAAAAATGAGAAACATGTTTTTTTCAACTATTTAAAATAATTGGTCATCCAAACCTCAGCTAAATTAACTAAAAGACATAATTTTTTATAATCACAATATTAACTGAACATTGTTAGAATTTGTAAAAAAACTCTTAAACATTTTTAGAACAATATAGTTGTACAAAATAATTATGTCGAAATACTTATAAACTAAAGCATGTTAAACTATTCTCAACAATATTTCTACGTCATGAAAACAATACAGCAGGGCTTCTTAAACTTTTTTATACAGCGACCCCCTTCAAGCTTAGGAAATTTTAAACGACCCCCTCCTCCATATAATGAAATATATATTAACCGTAGATGTAGATGTAATATCGCAATATTTTACAATGTAAATAAAATAAGGATTAAAGAATACGTACCCATTCATTTCACATGTATATAATTGGAAACGTTGACGGGATATCGGTCGTAATAAAACACAATAAATAGAATGACATAAAACTATATATATATTTATTCAATAGAAAAAATAAACTTTTGTAACAATTTTTTTATAAGAAAACATAAAACTATATCTATATATTCAATAGAAAAAATAAACTTTTGTAACAATTTTTTTAATAAAAACATATTATTAACATCAAACAATATTAATGTGACGGATGTGATTGTTTATTTTTACACAAATAATTAAATCTAGGCTCAATTTGAGTTAGTGCAGATCGTAATAAATTTTCAACGTTTATTAAAGTTGAACGGTATTTTGATTTTATGTAAGTTAATGTGGAAAAGGCTGATTCACATAAATATGTTGTACAAAATGGCAGTAATTTGTTTATTGCCATTTCCGATAGTAGGGGATATTCTGATTTGATTTCTATCCAAAATTCAAATTCTTCTTGTGCTTTTAAGTTTAAAAAATTAATTTCTTCCATTTCAATTGAAAATGGATTGCAAATCCATTGTTGTGTATCGATATCATTGGGAAAATACCTATGCATGTAAACTTCCATATCCTTCAAATGATTAACTATAATTTTTGTTATAGGAGTATCTTTTTTTGAAATATTGTTACTAATTATAAACTCGTCAGTAAATGGAAACATTTCGAGCGATCCACTTTCCTCTCTGCTCTTCCATATAAGAATTTTTTTAACAAAGGCCTCAAGTTTATTTTTTAACATAAACATATTAACGCAGACTCCCTGCATTGATAAATTCATATCATTGATTTTATCAAAAATATCTGCCAAATAGCATAGCTTGAGAAGCCATAAATTATCTTGAAAATAATCCGCCAAATTAGAATTTTGCTCTGTTAGAAATATAAGAACTTCATCTTTTAAAGTTAATAATCGTTTCAAACTTCGACCTCTTGATAGCCACCTAACTTCAGCATGTAGCAATAAACTTGTATAATCCGAATCCATATCAATGCACAAATTTTTAAACAATCGACTATTAAGTGCTCGACTTTTAATAAAGTTAATGATTTTGACTGCATCAAAAAACACAGTGTTTAATTCTGGTGCAATTTTTTTTAACAACAAGTGCCTCTCGGTGAATCATACAATGTGTAAATGTAATATGATCATTTCCAGCTTTAACAAATGCTGTAAAACCAAGATCTTGTCCGGTCATTGCTGCAGCACCGTCCGTGCACACACCAACACAATTTTTCCAATTTAATCCTTCTTTTTCAAAAAACTCATTTACTTTTTTATATATATCTTTTCCACGAGTATGACCTTCCAGAGGACGACAAGACAGTATATCTTCATGAATGCTTCCCTCATAAATATATCTTACAAAAAGTAACAACTGTGCCATTTTTTAAATGTCTGTCGACTCGTCCAGTTGTATTGCAAACTTTGAGCTGTCTTTAAGCCTCATAAGAAGCTGTTGAAATTGATCATTGCTAATGTCTGAAATTCTTTTGGACACAGTGTCATTTGATAATGGAATTTTACTAATTTCAGCAGCATACTGTTTTCCATGAACAATTTCAGACATTCTTATAGCTGCAGGTAGTAAAAGTTGCTCTCCAATAGTAAAAGGCTTTTTCGTTTTTGCTATCAAATACGAAACTTCATACGATGCCAATAGATATTTATCATTCAAAGTAACATACTTCTCCAAAGTGTTTTTTTCTTTATTTTCATGTTTGCAAAAGACGCTCAAAATATTCTATTGGCTTTTTTGATAACGTTGCATGTTTAGTATTCAAATGTCGTTGCAGTTTTGACGGTTTCATGCTTTCTGCAGCCAAAACTTCTTTGCAAATTAAGCACACTGGTTGTTCTTCATTGTTGTGAGAAGAGCATGTGAAGCCATACTGCAAATATGATTCGTCATATTTTCTTTTTTTTGTTTTGCTAGAAGTCGGATTTGAAGCACTGCAACTTGGTTGTGACGGCGTGGCAGACTTATTAGTTGGAATTTTAATTAGCCATTTATCCATGATGGTTAAATAATAATAAATAATTAAACAAAATGTAGTTAAACTTTAACGTAATAATTAAAAACACCAACTGAAAATTACACAGTAAATACACACATGTCACTACGAAGACAAAGCTGAGTCCAAACTGAAGTACAAACAGAAAAATAACTACACTCGAATCTTTACCAGTGCAATGACAACAAATTACGATCAGATCAACCCCGACGCATGGCGTGTTCAAAGTGTGCAGCGCACAATGGCACCGTATCACAAAGAAGCCGAAAAAGAAGCTTTCATTTAATTTTTTTTATTATTCTTTTATAAAAATAATATGCCGATTCGCCTAGCCTAGCTTTATTATGCTTCCGTATTGTATGTGTAAGCTGTAAGGCGACGCGGCGTCTGGGTACTTATAATCACTAAGTTATCTTGCAAACACTGACGCCGGCGGCCAGACATCAATGTCGAACGTTCAGTTGAAAATCGAGGAGCGCGTTGTATTTATTATTTTAAATGCTACTTCCATATTTTCATTTATAGGCCCTACATAACAGTTTTGCATTGCCACTTTTTTCAAAAAATAGTTATAATAAAACTACAATAGTATTTTGTATGATTTTTATTTGTATTTATATTTGTACGTAGTGTGTATACTAATTTTAAAATTTTATTTATAATGATTGAAAAGTATCAGATCTTTGCGACCCCCTTTCAGTAGTCTCGCGACCCCCCTGGGGGTCGCGACCCACAGTTTAAGAAGCCCTGCAATACAGCATTATTCTTCAGTTTTATTTTTGTTTTTTCTTAAAGAAATCTATCTTTGATTTAATTTTAATTTATATTGTATTGTTGCCGTAAATCTATCTAAATATATAACATTAGAAAATGAAAACAGTGAAAATCAACAACTTTAAAAGACTTTGTTGTAACTAATATTTGAGACAAACTTTTTGGATTATAAGAGAATACTAGCGCAAATCTTTTTTTTTATATCGATACCTAAGATCAGATGTTTTCTTTACGAAAGTTTCCTGATATCAGTTATACAATTCCTAATACATTATATGTGTTTTGAAAAAATTATGTTATGTTTAGGTTCCTTTCCAACTTCGTAAGCTTTTAACTATTAATTATTTTATTTTTCCATCATAAATTATGTTAATTCCACGATTAAGTATTAGTAACAGCTAAATTCTTAAAAAAAATTGTTATTCTCTGGATGATTATTTCTTATTTCTGAAAGTCTCTCCTAATACATTGGTTGCGGGAGAGTAGAATAAGTCAGGTAATACCTAATACCAATCCAAAAGAGGATAGTTCATTTTGATTAGGTCCGATGACTCCGAAAAAGCCGACGTCCTTTCGACGTCCTGTGGTAATCCTCTGTGGTGATCACTGACTGTGTTAGTAATCCGTTCCTGAGCTCGTCAGTTTTGTATTACCCTGAGCTGAAGACATTATTACTTCGCTTTTCTTTCTTTCTGAATAGGAAGACCGCATTTTCTCAATTCTCCCTTCAATCGCACACTATACAATCGTTTCGAATGTCTAATATGTTCTGAGAGTTTTGATTTTTATTCTGAATCAAGTCAGTGTAGTTATCAACCTTAATCCTCTATAAAGTCATTTTAGAGAATATATTTCTTTATTAAATAGCCTATTTTATTATGTTGTACAAATTGCTGTTGATACGATGTGTTGTTAGTGCTTACGTATAATTACGTTTTTAAGTTATGCGATTAATATCAAGTTTTAATTTCTATGAAAAAGATATGTTTGCAGTTTATTTGTTTAGATTACTATTTGAATGTTTTTAGTTATTGAACTATTATTAAAATTATCTACATTATTTTATAAGGATAAAATATAGATAATTTTAAAGAATATATTAACTAAAATATATCAATTTAAATTATGTCCGAAAATAAATATTTGCCTAGATAGTTATTTGAATGTTTTTAGTTATTATATTATCATTAAACTTATCTGCAGTATTTTATAAGGTAAAGTTTTTATTGTAGCATTAAATCATTTTCATATTAAATATTATACAAATTTTAAGAATAAATGATAAGTGCCGATAAATAGTTTCATATAAACATAATAGCCTCGGTATAAAGAATACATCAAGAATGAAAATTTCAACGTTGAATTGGGATCAACGTATTATCTGAAAGCTCATATATTGTAAACCTGGAATGGCAATAATGGTTGTGCCTGTTTGGTTTCTATTGTAAAAAAAAAAAATGCAGAACGTTTATACAAAATGCACGTAAATGTAGTAAGTTACGAGTACCCTTATACGATCAATGAATATTTGTTTTAGCTTTCTATAAAGGATTTAATCATGTTAAATTAACTACATAGGAAGCCAACACATCGGGGACCACAACAATTTAAATGAAATTTTCACTTAACTAATAATTGCTTATATTGCTATTTAAACATTTTTCAATTATTAAATTATCCTTTAAATTGTCTATATTAAGTGGTAAACTATAGTTTATAATACAGCATTGAAGAATTTTTGTATTCAATACCATTTATAATGAAATGATAAATGATATTAGAGTTATAATAAATATCTGCATAAACACTTACTTATCGACATAATAAACCTGGTTTAACAAATCCATAGCAAACGAAAATTCCGAATTTAATTTTTGTTTAATCGTACTATAGGGGACCACGAAATAATAAAAGCGAATTTATTTTAAAAAATATATATTTGTCTCCATCGCTATTTAAATGTTTTCTGATAAATAAATTAAATTCAAAATTGCCTACACTATTAGGTAAGATATAGTTTTTATACCGGCTTCAATGTAAATTTGATATTCAATATTATTTATATTTAAAGGATAAATGATATAACATTTAGAGATATATATCTACTTAATAATTTCCCATTTACAGTTATATTATTTAATGTTTACAGTTATTTCTATCACTTCCTAAAATGTAACATTTGAAAATAAACATTTAACATGCTATAAAATTTGCAGAAAAACATTATATAAAAATTTACCCTTAAATTAACATTTTATTTGAATGTTTATATGAGAAAATTCTCCTTTCAATTATTACTAACATTTTGAAAATTTCCGGTAATCCATTTTTATCATATGAACAGAAAAACAATATAATGAATGGTTTAAATAACATATTTTTACGTTTTTATTAGTAGAATGATTGTCTTCTGTACGAGAAATGTCATTACCATACAGTACAATAATTTTACCCGAATATTTGGTCCCCCGTTTAATTACTTACATTCATATTAATTTTAAGAACATAAAACTAATGATCGGTGTAATATTATTTTATTAAGCCTTATCTCAGTCTTAGCATACCTTGATTTATTAACAAGATCAAACATGACATTTACAAAATGATTGCATTCATAATCATATTACTGTTGCACTAATTAGTTGTGAGACCTGAACAACGATAGCGATGACAGAATATAAGTAATAGAAAAAGGATTACCAGACATTGATAACAGCACTCCACTTCGGATTACAAGGTATTTTCTTTCCATCTTTCTTAATCAACGTTAGGGTTCTGTATTTTCATGAAAGGTCATTCATCCTAACCTTATCATATGTAGAAGAAGAAAAAAAAAAGAGAGTAATAGTGTTGTATATGGAACATGCTCAGCTGCATTGATTGAAAAGACTTGGATGTTTGACTACATTTAGTATAAATCTATAATTAATTTTCATAAGTTTATAAAATGTCTCGATATGTCTACTAATTGTATTTCCTATTACGTTTTCAATCTATTGTGGTACTGCGATATCAAATGCTTAGAAAAATAGACATGAAATCCATGTATTTTTGAATTCAATGTTTTTTCAAAGCCGACGTTGATTACAACAAAAATATGCAAGAGCCGTGAAGGCGCAGAAGATAGAGCGTTCACCTCCGAAAGTGATTAACCCAGGTTCGGATCCCAGCAGCGGCTAGTTATACGAATTCTACTCCCGGATTGGAATCATCATATTGCAGATTTAAATTATCCTCAGAGGTAGACGGATTATGGAATCAACCTTCCGTCGGGTTAATTGTGAGGGATTTCGTGATATTCCTCTCCATGAAACACAAATGCAGGTTATTTCCTTCAAAACGCCCTCTTCGAAAACAGCTTTTTTCCAATGTTTCACACAGGAGTTCCCTTGATTTTTCGGTTGGGCTCAATTACAATGTTATGGAGTCGTAAACTCAGAATTGGATCGGCTGTTCAACGCCGGTAATAAAATGATTTAAAGGATTATACTAGTTAATTAGATTTTTAAATAAATTTTACTGCAAATAAAATATTTAAATTAGTAAACTAATAAAAGAAAATGCTTAGTTAAACTAGTTTATCCCCAGATTAAAAAATTCTTTTTTAAAGTCTGTGGCTATTAGAAGAAAAATAACAAAAAAAAAAAAAAAAAAAATCACTAAAAATGTTCTCAACAAATGCAAATTTAATCCCTTGCGCGTTTTAAGTTTATATTAAAATCAAAAGATAATGAAATTTTAAATTAAGAGATATGCATGAATTGAAAATTAAAATTACAATGAACAACATAAAATAAAATAAAAGTTTTCTATTCGAAGACAACGAAAAAGTCTGTCATCAAAAACTCCCTTGTCTTTCTAATTCAATTTTAATTTAAAATATTTCAGTGAATAAAAAACATTAAAAAACCAGTCATTCTCTAAGTAGATAGGCATATAAGGGTAAGTAAGTAAATTATTCCCGCTTAGAGATATTAAAAAAAACTTATAAAAGCAATTGTTTCTTTGATGTAATGTGTGAACAATAAAATCTTCTTAATTTAAAAATTTTAAATTTTCAAACGTATTTAAATTATGTTATCATTCTTATTATATTGATAATTTGTAAGCCTTAAAAATACGACTTTCAATTCAATTTGGTTTTAATTTTAATTAAAAATAAACATTTGAAAAACAATCGAGAAAATTCAAAACAATTAAACGAAACGTGTCATTACTCACTGGAAACATTAGATTGAAATAAGAAGATTTCGTATAAATTAATTTTGGGTGCTTATGAGTCCAACAATAAAAGTATTAGTAACTAAAAACAATAATTTCATTGCAAAATACTAGTAACAGTAATAAAAATGTATCTTTATTTTAATTCAATTCTCCTCCTTTTATTCTCCTGTCAATACTCGTAAATCGTAATTAAAAACAATTGTGTTAGAGAAATCCAACTATAAAGCAAAAATGAAATATATATATATACTAGGAGGCTTCGCCCCCTGCTCACTGGCGCTCGCCAACCCCCAGAACTGTTTTCGCAGTTCATTTCGGATTGCTTCGCAATCCGATGCTCGCTTTGCTCGCTCATTGGATACGTTCTTAACGTCTAGCTTTTGTATACTTTTTTGAATACTGAAGTTCCGAAAACTTTTCACTGTAGAAAATTCTAAACCTGTACATTTCAATATTAATTTTAAATTGCAAACAGTTCACATATTTTTCTTAATCACACTATTCTAAATTCCAGTTGTTGAGAAAAGTAACTGTTGTAAGTTTTGTTTTAAGTCTTTCTCACCAGAGGGCTAAAGCCATGTGTTGTAAAACAATATGAAATAGTAGTCTGCCACTGAACGCCGGATGTAAAGCATCGGCTTCGATGAAGATAATTTTGTATTTTTAATTCTCTGAAGGGCACTACCCTAATAATATGGAATTTGTAAAATAAATGTTTATATATTTAATCGTTGATGAAGCCCATCATTTTGCGTTATCATCAGTGTTCAGAAGCAGAACAACTAAAAGTTTTTTATTTTATCACAAAAATATATAATGTATAAAAAACAAAGAAAATAGTAAGAAAATGAGTATAGTCATAAAAAAAGTTAAAATTATAATATAGTATTTGTCAGTTAAAATAAAACTTTTTGTTTAAGTCATTATTAACAATTCAAATTTCTCCGAGGCAATTCTAAACCTTAATTTTGTTGATGTTGTTCTACAGTTGTTTCATTAGAACGTCATGCTCGTTCTGTAGCATTTCAAATTGTTTTCCATTGATATTGCTCTTCTGGAGTTTCATTAGAGCGGCTCTCTCTTCTTCGTAAATTGTTATATACCGTACGCAGATTATTAAGATTCATAATTTAACTCTAATAAAGTTTAACTTAAAATAAAACAAAATATTAACTTAAAATATGAAATAATAAAACAGCATTTAACTCATAACTAATAATATAACAAAACGTGGAATAGTAAAGCGCTCAACTCAAAATAAAATAGCAATAGCATAACACTTCTCATTTCTGCCAATGAAAAGGAACTATTTCAGAGCTCAAAACTAACCAACCGTTTTTTTCTCGGCGACAATCGTAAATGTGGCACACCCATATTCGGTGAGAATCGAAGACAAATGCTATTGTGTTTATGTAATGAGTTCACAACTTCTTAATTATGTGGATAAATACGAAAAAAAAATTTTGAGATTTGTTCAAAACCCCTACAATTAAAAAGGAAACGCTATAACAAAATTTGGAATAGTAAAGCGCTCAACTCAAAATAAAATAGCAATAGTTTTACGTGAAGCGCTCAGGTTTCATAATTTGATCTAGCTGCACTTGTATTTCATTTTGATTTATGTTGCTAAGTTAACTTTCAAAAATTTCTATGGCTGGCAACAGCATTTTTTATTTTTTAAGTTGTTTATTTTTATTTCTTTTAGAATTCGTTTTTTAGTTTTTGTTTTTAGCGAAATGTTTTTAACCCAACAGAATTCTTTGCCGAATGTTCTCTCTATATATGAAGAAAAAAAAGTAAATATTTAAGTGTTGTGAAAAGAATCTTATTTAGTTGTACAAAGTACTTTAAATAGCATAACACTTCCCATTTCTGCCAATGAAAAGGAACTATTTCAGAACTCAAAACCAACCAACCCTTTTTTTTCTCGGCGACAATCGGAGATGTGGCACACACATATTCGGTTAGAATTCGATGAGAATCGAAGAAAAATGCTATTGTGTTTATGTATTGAGTTCACAACTTCTTAATTATGTGGATAAATACGAAAAAAAGTTTAGAGATTTGTACAAAACCCCTACAATTAAAAACAAAATGCCTACAATTAAAAATGAAAACTGTTGCCAACGCGAGAAAAGAAATATCATCGGTTTTATTGATACATACGTACGTATTAGCGTTTTATATAATATATATATATATATATTAAACTGCGAATGATATTTCAATTTATCAAATAAAAATCAGTTTTGTTTAAATATTAATTTTAAAAAATACACATAAAGGAAAAAAAATTCTCAATTGTGATCCAGACACATTTTGATTGGGCCATAAGCTAAAAACTATTCGCATAGTGTTTTCTTAAAATTCTTTGCAAAATAAAAGAGATTTTACAGAGAATTCTTTTTAGTTTCAATTTCAGTTTTAGATGTAATGCCTTTGAATAAGCTGGTCACTGACGCTAAAATATAGATATTAAAGACTTTGTTGTTGTGAGTCATTTGAAATAAAGCATAAAAAGCAGAAAATTATGTTACATGGGTTCTAATTCCACCGCGAGAGAAAAAAATCTGGTGTATGTTACTGACCTTTCTGGTTAAAAAGAAAATTACATCAATAAAACTAAATTTTGCAGCTTTTAAAGCATTCATTTGTTAGTTCTTCAGTTCATATTTTAAGGATTTACCTGAAAGTATGATTTTAAAAATGATATTTTTTATTACCATACATTTAGTACAAATACATATCTGAACAGCAAATTTTATGCTGTTGTCTAAAGTAAGATAATAAAATTAACAAATTATACCACATTTACCAAATTTTAACACGCATTATAAAAAATAATACCCCATAGTCAAATTTACCAAAATCAATTAGAAAGCGCTTCTGTAAAATTTACCGTACTTTTTTGTGTTCCTATAAATTGTACATTTATGATTATGGTAAAATGCACAATGTAATGTACATTTTACCACAATCTGTTAATTTTGAAATAGTTTGAATCTGGCAGTCTGGTACTTTTTTTTCTCAGTGTAGGGTTGTAGTTTAACATCTAAGTTAATCCATTTTCTCTCAAATAATACACTAAAATTCGTTATACGAAACAATTAATTAATGAACTTTTCTAATGCATTATTATAGTTTATATGCAATAAAAAAGAACAAAATGGTATTTACATGATAGAATATGGAACCATTTAAGACTTATTCTCAATAATTCTGACACACAATTCTAAATACGAGAAAGTAGCATTTAAAGAAGGATATTATCTACTTTATATAATTTTTTAACAATAAATAATTTTTGTTAATTACTTTAGCTAAAATATATTGTTCTCTTTTGATTATAAATTACATAAATTGTTTTTCAAAAATTAATAAATAAGTAAAATCACATACATATTGCTTAAATGTTAATTTCTTATTGTTCAAAATTGTCTTGTAGTTATATGTTAAAATATGTTGTTAAAATATATATTTTATATATTTTAATATATATTTAATATATATTTCAAATATATATTTCATATATATTTAAAATTTATATATGAATATATATTTATACATAAATATATGTATATATTTATATATAAATATATAAATATAAATTTTATATTTATAAATATATAAAATTTGTATATATACATTTTATATATTTATATATATTTAATATATATAATATATATTTTAAATATATATTTAATAAATATATATTTAAAAAAAACTTCGACGTAGAATAGCTATATTTTCTTAATAATCTTTATTTTTAATGCAACTTTTAACGTTATGAAGAAGAGCAGAAAAAAATACAAGTAACTATTCTTTTATGCAAACTCTATCAACCGTGAGGATTTACTATATCACGGTTAATCTCATTCAGACAATAAACTTTAAACAAAAGAATGTGGCTTTATTCTTCTTTGGCGAAAAAGGGGAAAAAAAGTTTAAAAAGTTTCTTTATAGCATAGAAGAAATCTGAAAAAATAACACTTTTAAAAGATAGCCAAAAATTAATCTTGCTGTGTCGTCGGACTTGAAGTGTAAAAAGATTCAATATTATTAGCTGACCGTGTTGAAAGAGTGATTAGGCAGGCGAAATAGTGAAAATCTTAATGAACCATTGCTAATGACTGGTGATAAAAGGCACTTTGAAGTGGTTGGCTAATGAAATTAAATATGCTCTTAGCTCTTTTGGGATATCTAATGAGAAAATGGCTTCAAAATTAACAAAAAAATTTCAGAGAATGCTGGAAAAGTAAGTTTTGTATTTAGTGAGAAAATATATGACGTTTTCAGTAAGGTTTGTTCAAAACGTAAAGCACTGCTGGATTTAAATTAATTTTCTTTTAAGTATGATTTTAGGCTAACATGGAAAATGCAACCTATGCTCGTGGCTGACTCAACCTTTATGCATAGTATAAAATACGTTATATAATTCATAATAATATTATAGACCTTAGAATGCGCACAGAAATTCCTTATCTAAATTCAAGCATATATAAAGTTTCTACACATAAACTCTGCTTTTCCAGATAGTGTTTTCAAATCTTTCGTTTGAAATTTTTGAATAAAGCCGTATGCGCCCAACCATATACTCAAGAGTACAGAGTACTTGGCGTAGAGTAAAGAACAGTGATGAGATTTAAAAAGGAATTCAAATTAACAGCATTACTTAAAAGAATGGATATTTTAATGAGTTGATGTGACAGGAATAAGATAAAAACTGAGACTTGATGAAATCCCTAAGCTAGATGATTTATTCACTCAAGATGTTAAAATAACAAATCTACGGGATGATTTCCTAAAAGAAAATAATATATTCGATCAAATCACGTAACTGTTTTAGTAAAAAGATGAAGCAAGTTGTGACTCACACAGTTCTTCGTATGTTACCATGTTACCATCAGCTTATTTTCACTGTTAACACCCGATGAACGAAAATGTTATCGTATGGAATGCGTTATTTATAATAATCGTTGTTTACTAGTTTTAGTTATCGGATTAATCAAGGGATACACTGTTGATTTTTCAAAATTAAATGCCACCTCCTGATTTACATTTGTCCGGTATACTCCACACTAGTGTTTTTAAGGTTAAGTAACATTGCCAAGTACACATTTGCCCGATATATCCTACTCAGTACTTTTTCTTTAAAATAAGTGCCTTAGACAGGATTAAACTTACTTTAGTACATGCGTGTTATAATTGAATCATAAGCTGTTTCATCACTTTCATCAGTTTTGTGTGCCTTCAAATTATGTTTAAGATTTCCTCTCGAATTGTAAAATACATCGCATCCACTACAAGCAAGAAAATAAAAGTTTAGGTTTAGCTCAATTTGTGGCTACAAATTGAACTAAACTTAATATATACTAGGTGCTATAATATAAATATACTAGGTATCGTGTGTATGGTGGTGATTATTTTAATTGGAAATTTTTAGTGCAACATATGCTAACACTATAAACACGAGTTTTTTATTTTATTTTATGACCGTCGTTGAGCACCCAACCCACTTTTGGGTTTACGACTACCAATGTTCAACTCCGTAGCCTTGTAATTTTGGACCGAATCCAGAAGACAAGGGAACTTCTGGATCAACTATTGGGTGAAATTTGGCTCCCTGGAGGACTTTTTCATGTAACTTACCCGCATTGGCGTTACATAGAGCGGAAAAACACGAAAACCACCCATGGTAGCCTTACGGCAAAAAGATTCCTACCCATGATCTGTCTACCACTGAGGATATTTTTACGTCAGCACTTTTGTCTGTGCAAGTCAGATGTGAAATTAGTATCAGCCAACCATCGCTGGGATTTGAGCCCCGTTCACCTCATTGGAAGGCGAACTCTCTATCATTTAAGCCATCATGGCTCCATAAATAAGATTTAAAGATATCCAAATTAGATAAACATCTTGATGGTGCCTTTGATGGGCAATAAATCAAATTTGCAACTTAGTCATAAGCATACTATATGCTTATTTTGGGTTATTAATTATGCGAACCAATATATTTCATTTGTAAGGATTTTTTCGTCAAAATAAAACGAACTTAAACTGCTATAAATTTCTTTAAGTTAAGAGAATACACAAATCTAAAACAGTAAAGAGTATATATCAAAGCAAAAAATAAATTTTAAAAAAAAATGTAAGGGTGCTGCTCAAAAACTGAAAGACAGCGTAATAACCAAGTAAATGAGTATTTACGTTAAAAAGTTATTATCAGTTTTTACATTTATTTGACACGTTTAATTAACTAAAATGGACTTAAGTTTGCAACTAGTTTTATTCAACTATTTTAAGCCTAGACAAAATCTTTTTGACACTAAAAACTTTTCTTTTCTTAATATTGAGACCCAAAAGTTTAGACTCAACTGTTCTAAGTTTTAAATGTGCGAACAAAAAAAATGCTGTTTGTACCCGACCTCCCCACTTCTTATCCGTTATAAGGACCATGTGCTGACAACTGCATTTTCGAGAAAAATAAAAAAATATTAAATGTGAAATTTTAAATAATGAATAATTTAAACCAATATATAATTTATATTAAATGATGGAATAAAAAATCAGACAAAGATAAAAAAAAAAAATAACTTGTAACACATCTAATAAAATAAATAAAATTACGTACTATTTTTGGAGCACTTCCTTGACTTTTAAGTCATTGGAAACTTCAGAATTTAGTATTGTTTGTCGTCAAATTACAATAGCGTAAATTCGCCCACCCATCACTTTATATTTCAATATATTTTATTTACAATAAAAAAGTATAACCTTTTTATGGGAACAAATAATTTTATGATAACTACTAGTATGGGTTTGGTAAAAAAGGTTCATCACTGTATATGTAAAGCTCAGCATAATTTACACATTCATTAGTATGTTTAAAAAAAAGATACAATATTATAAAAACAAAAAATTAAATAAATGAGAATAAAAAGAAACACAATTTGTTAACAAAACTATTGCGCTAATGTTACAGTAGATTACAGCTAGTAATCTACAGTAGATTACAGCTAGCACAATTACTGATATGTGACCAACAATCTAGTACAATAATGTATATCTAAAGAATTTCTCAACATAATTTACTTTATGCACTTGTTTTTAAAATAAATTAAAAACATAATTTGGTTAAGTAGTCTACCTTTTTCTATAACACTACAATAAGTGATTAAAACACACAATTACTGTTATGAATTTAAAAATATAACAAGCCACTGTAAATCTAAAATAACTCACTGCTTATTTTAATCTATGGACTTGTATTATTTTTAAAGTAAATAACTCTCTTATAATATCTCTTATATATGGGTCTTATAATAAATCGCACTACTTAAATCTAAAGGTACTTACCCTGTAAAATACTCCATTCCCTTGTATTTTTTCATATAAATAAAAGCATAATTTGCTAACAAAGTTCGCCTATTTCCATAACAGTACATTAAATCCCCATTAAGAGAAGAAAACATATATTTAAACTTTAAATGTCAGATTTAAAACTCACGAGGTTTTTCAAAATCAAGAAAATACTAACAACAAATACTCCCTTTAAAAGTGATTGATATTGATTTTCGTTCAGCACATCCCTTTTCCCTGCAATTACGTTCTCCGTTTTACCTTTACATGTTGGCCTATCCATCTGTATTTTATTTATTTCATGAAAAACCTTCAACTGATTTCAAATCTCCCCTGTGTTTTTAGCCTTGCCATCTATCTATTCGAAATAAGTGAAGAGGATAGCGGAGGCAGGTGAATCTATCGACGAGAATTCAAGCGATTTGAGAAAATTTAGCCTCTTATGTGTACTTGGAAGAGTTCAAAAGTGTTTTGAATGTTGAAAAATTGTGAAATTGGGAAGAATAAACATTTTTGTTCCATTATATATATTCCATAGGTGTGTTTTTTGTTTGAATCCTTCAATATTAATCCACGATTATAGGTAAATATTTCTCTCAACTATAAATCTCTAGTTATATATTATTATGCACACAGATAACATGTATTTAAATTAATAGCATATTATGGCATAAAGGAGAAGAAATGAAAAGATAAATTCGTACAACCAAAAATAAGTCTATTTCATTGTTTTCCCAAATGTATTTGAAGCATATTATCTGTTTTTCTCGTAAACTATACAATTTTTAGCATGATTTTATATTCAACGTATTGGAATAGAAAATAGTGCGAAAATCACCAGCTTTCTGTTCAGATTTGAAGGGCTAAATGTAATGTAAATATAAAAACATAATACAATTCAAATAAAACTTCAAACAGGAGTTTTTTTAATGGTTCGCATTTTTTTAATTATAACTTCAATACAAATATTCTTTAAAATATCCTTTTCATTTTTTTTACGCTTTTTTTCTATAATCATTTATAAATTAAAACAAGGGAATATTCAAGCTATAACCCATTTTACCGTAAAATATTATATCATAATATTTACGGTAAAGATATTTAATAACTGATTCAATGCAACATTAACATTACTGTAAAACTGTGTATTAGTATGGTAATCATTATCTTAAAAATTATAGTACATGCGATTTTTTGTTCTGTAACATATTCCGGTAAAAATATACGGCAATCTGAGTACCGGCACTTTTCATCACAATTTGATTAGGATTTCCATGCACTGAACCTTTCTCCGATTGAACCCTGTAAAACTTCATAACTCTTTGGAGTACTCATAATATGACGAGTTAAAATTAGAATCCAAATATCGTTCCATTTGTTTATTTTATTAATTACTGAAATACCGTAATTCCAAACTAAGTCGTCGTTAAACGCTCGGGGAAAAATACTAAAATAATGCTTGATTGAAATGTTCTTTTACCATATTCAAACAAAACATTGAAATAACCAAAAATATGATGATATTCAAACTATTAACTGTGAGAAACTGAATTCATCTAATGTGATTAAACAATTGTATTTTACCTTAAACTTTACGGTTTATTGGTTGGAAAGATTGTTGCAGGTTATTTTACCATAATTTTAGAATAAAAATTCTCATAGTGTATGTCATAGTTACCCGCCGAGCAGTGATTTTTATAGGGCAGATAAGTTGGTCGTATAAAGTATGATAGGGTAGTTAAGGCAGTTTTAACTATTTCCTTGAACAAATAAAAAATCTAACTAGGACTTTAAACAGTGAGATACATATCTTCACAACTGAGTGATTTTTAATAAAATATATAGTTTTAGAGATATGGAATGAAGCATTGCATTATGTATAAAAATTTTAATCTCAGCACTAGAATTAAGTGAAATATACATAAATCTTTTTTTTTTTAACATTTAATCAATGTTTTGTATTTTAAGTCATTTCCGTAGATATTTTAACTAAACTTTTACTTACATAAAGAAGTATTTTTTATAGTAGGGGAAAGCGGGGTCAATTGTAACAGGAAACGATTGTAACAGAGCAAAAATTTCGAGTGTGGGGTTCTAGATTTGGTTCCTAGGTGGCGCACTAGGTGTATTTAATAAATCTACTGGCAACTACATCACAAAAGATATTTTCACGCTACGTAAGTACTTATTTTGGTTTTAGAATATTATATTGTAACAAAGTATTTTGTTTGAACAAATAAAAATTTTTAACCAAATATGTAAGTGGACACCTTAATTAACATTTAAAAAAAAGAAGATTAGTTTTGTTAATTAACTAGCATTGTTTTTAACAAATGAATATGAAATGGCGTCTTGAGGACGATTGTAACAATAAGTAAAGGGACGAATGTAACAGCTGAAAATAAATTATCTTATGTTTACAAACCATTACTTAACTCTTTAAGAACCACCAATAGTTTCCTATATCATTTATATTATGTTGTATGTGCATTGTTTTATTTGCCACCTTTCACAGCATAAATTAAAAATTTTAACCCCTGAAAGTTAAAAGTTTAATCCTTTAGGTCTCTGCTCATTATTATTTTTACTCCTAAAATATCACTACTATTTTGATCAATAAAAAATATATCACAACTATGATAATATGTATAATTAACAATGTTTTAGTTGAATTTATGAACTGTTACAATTGACCCCGTAAGTGGGGACAATTGTAACAAGTGCACGACTGTCAAAAATTGTTAATAACTAATATAATAACATTTAAAATAAAGTATTCATTTTTTTTCTAGTAGAGGATAGTCTACTTGACTCGTCTGTCAATTAATACTAATAATATATTGGATTTTTTGTTAGTTAAAAATAGTTAAGTAAAAAATGTTACAATTGACCCCACTCTCCCCTATACTATTGTTGAAATTTACTAAAAAATTAAATGAGTTATTGAATAATAAGTATTTTTATTATAAGTTATTTAGATTTTGATTAGTATTGAGCATTTATTGCTTATCACAACTGGTTATCTCTCCATAAAATAAAAACTTGAATATTTATGAAAAAGACACATAATTATTTCCCTAATATAGAGCTTATTTGGCAAATTGTCAGGAAATTCGCGTTTAATAACACTTTCAGAATTAATTACATCAAATTTAAAACTAATTAAAGCTCCGATGTTTTAATCATCTCATATCGTTTAAAGTGTCATCGAAATACTCAATCATTTTTTTTTTATGTACTCCTAAACATTTTATCACTTTTAATTGTCAAATTAAAACTTAATTCTTTAATAAATTATCTCATGTCCAAAATAAGGGAAAGCTAAATTCAGTTTTCACATTTACTAATATAAGCATAAGATATGCCCGAATTCTAGTAGGAATTCAATTCGCATTTATAAGGGGAAACAATCTAATATTTTCTTCACAACATGAAAAACAAGTCGAGATTTTCCCATCTGCAAATTATATTAGTTAAAGTTTTAATATAATGCGAAATTCGATACTAAAAGCAGAAATGAAGGAAAATTAAATAATATCCTTAAATATGTAGTCAGATAATAAACAGTAGTTATCTGTATTTAGTTAACGTAATCTTGACATTAATATTGTAATCTTAGCATTAGTAACGTAATTTTATCATTAAGTAAGTTCCTTTAAATGAAATTACATTAGTTAATAAGTTATTAATATTATCTTTGTTAAATGATTATTTTTAACTTAAATGTTTGACGAGTGTATCTGCTAATAAATTATAAATTTATTTTATTAATTAAAAATTTGAGAAACATACATACTTTTTTAGGCCTATATGTTATATTTTTTATCAAAAACATACTGTGAATGCATTGTATTTTTGACATTTTTATTTGTTTTTTTTTTTATTTAAATATTATACATTGCATTCTTTTGTCGAAAAGACTTATAAGCCAAAAATTTGTGATTTAAATATCTCGCTAAAAGTATTTAAATAAGCTGGTTTCTTCGGTGCAGGTTGTATAATAATTATTTTTTCTTTAAGTAAGTCAGGTAAAATACAAATGAAAAAGTTAGAGCACCTAGTTTTTTTTCTGAACACCATTTTTCTTTTTTTGCTTTGAGAAACAATTTCTTTAAAAGAAAATCAAACTCTTAATCATTCCTCGTCATATATTTTTTGTTCTAAGTTTTGATAATTGACTTAATTATGACTAGGTCTTCTTCTTTTTTGTCAGAACTACAGCCTAGTGCAGGCCAAGGCTCTCTCAATTGGCTGCCTCCAGGCAGAGCTAGATTTGAGCTAGATTTTCCCACTATTTACTGCGTAGGCTAGTAGTTGTATAGATCTCTGCAGATAAGTGCCTCTAGTGTTGATCCCTGAATCTCTTATAACTTTTGCAAGGGCAATATTAAATAAAATGCAAGACAGAGAGTCTCCTTGTCTAAGACCTCTCTCGGTATAGAATACTTCTTCTACGTCAAACATGACTTTAACTCTGCATTTTACTCTTCGTACTGTCATTTTGACAAGATTGGTAAGTTTGGGAGCGATTCCAAGTTCACACATCGCCTCAAATCGCTTACTTCTGTTGATACAATCATAAGCTGCCTTAAGATCGACAAACAAGTGGTAAGTATCAATTCCGTATTCTTTTGTCTTCTCGAGGATTTGTCTAAGTGTGAATATTTGGTCTACAGTAGATTGTCCCTCCAAAAAACCATATTGATATTTTCCTATAATTTTTGTAGCATATGGAGGAAGTCTACAAAATAGGATGTTGGAAAAGATCTTAAAACCCGCGTTCAAAAGTATAATGCCTCGGTAGTTGTGAAAGTCCAGCTTGTCTCCCTTTTTATGGATGGTGAAAATCAAGTCTTCTTCCCATTCAATGGGCATCTGTTCTTGGATCCACACATCACAAATGACCTATAAAAGCTCATTGTTCAACTCTAGTGCAGTTACATTAAATAGTCCGACCTTAATGCCATCTGGGTCCGGGCCTCCATATTCAGTTTTTCAAGAGTATACTCCAGTTTTGAGAGGACTGATAAGTATTTTGAGAAGTTCACTTTCATTTAAATTTTTAATGGCACTGTCCTGTAAAAATTGAGTTGAAGGGCAAGTCTGGCATACTCATATATTTATCTGCCAAATTACTTTCTTTAGAATATTTGTCTTTTATGAACATAGAGAAAAAATAAAGTACTGTTAAATGATACTTCATTTAATCATTTGGGTAAATTACAACTGTAATTTGCGACAATAATTGACTGAATGTTTTTTATTTATTCTTCTTATAACCCTTTACGTTTTTTCCCGAAAATCGCCAGTGATATTTCATATGATTTGCAAAATTAGATATCTGCAAATGACGTCCTCATAGGTAAATCATAACATCTGTCGATTCAGAAGCCAATCAAGTTCGACTCACACGAGTGATGTCGATTACAGGTATCCAATTAAATCTTATTTAAATCACATTGTTAGGTATAATCAGCACATTTCTTCTCGAGTTGCAAATACCCAATTGCTGACTACACAACTGTCAACCGTACTATCGAAATCATTTAAATTTTGAGAGATTTCTTTTTCCTGTCCATTAAATACTCATTTTTGAAGAAATTGTTTTATTTTACAAAACTTTTGCAGACAAGTATATGAAATCATCATTAACATTCTCTTCAATGACATGAATATAACAACCCCGCAAGGGCATGATAAATGAGCGCTTTTCACTCAATAACAAAGGATAATTATATTCTAAAACTAGCTATCCACTTAGTTCCGAAAGTATGTTACATTTCGAAAGCATGCTTATGTTTTATTCGAAAAATAACTCAAATTAAATTGCTTTAAAACATGTCAATCTTAACCAACGATTAAAATGCAAATAGAAAATGTCAATCATTTTCAGTAAAAATGCAAACGAAAAAATCACGAAAGAATACAAAAATAAATAAAATTAGAATAAAAATATTCAAAAACTCAAAAGTAGCTTAACTTGAAAAATGCAATAAAGAGAATGAAACATTCGTTAAAAAACTTTTTTTTTAATAAGGCGAACTAGGTTCTAATCCCAGTCAATACGAATTCCGCATCCGGCTTGCACCGACCATAGTGCTGACGTGAAATATACTCAGTGGTGGACGGATCATGGGTTAGAGTCCCATTGCCGTCAGGCTAACCGTGGGAAGTTATCTTGGTCTTCCTTTCCATGTAACGCAAATGCAGGTTAGCTCCATCAACAAGTTCTCCACGAAGGCAAATTTCTTCCAATACTCGATCCAGGAAATCCCTTGTCTTCTGGATTGGGTTTAAAATTACAAGGCTACGGAGTTGAACATTTGTAGTCATAAACCCATAAAATTGGGCCGGCTGTTTAACGACTGTTATTAAATAAAATATACCAATGAATGGGGGAAATGGCACCAATGACTGGAGGGTAAAAATTCTTGTAAATTATCGTACTGTATGGTAAGGACATTTCTGACAGAAACCATTGACTCTAATTCTGGTTAGTAAAACAAAAATATACGGTATTTAAACCATCAAATTTGATATTTTCCCAATCTAATGGTTTTTATCGCCTTTTTTGTTAAATTATAATTGAATTGAAAGTAAGTTTAAAAACAATAAATGGTTCATATGCCACGAAAAAATTACCAAATTTTATCACATATTATAAAATTATATTTTATTGTCAATTTTAACAAAATCAACATAAAATCGCTTCGATAAATACTAGAGAACTTTCCAATGTTTCCATAAATCCAGGAACACGGTAAATTTTGTCTTATTCTGGTCGCTTTTACCATATTCTTTTTCTCAATGTGTAGTGTGGCAATAAGTTTTTCTCAGTCCACCGAAATGGATAAGAAAATAGCGTGATTGCAATATATATTCTCAATCATGAAATATCTTCGAGCAACAGTTTCATGCTAAATGATACTGATAACAAATAATATTTATTTTCATAAGATATGAACTTCGAAGAGAGTTTTATGTTCATTATAATATCAAAAAGAAGAAACGTATAAATAAAATTGAAAAAAAAAAACTTTTTTAATTGTGTTATACATTTTTTTCAGTTTTGTATACAATTTCGTAGTGTTAATTACACTGTAAGAAATTCCAAATCAAATTACCGTAGAAAGTATTTGCACTTTAGGTGCACCACCCGCAAATTCCATTTTACCGTAAAATTAATTTTTTGCAGTAAAATAATATACCGTAATTTTTACAATAATAATTATTTAATTAAAGTAATTCAGTAATTTTACGGAAATTATTACTGTAAAATTTATCATATTACATATTTTTGTTCTGGTAAATATTCCGGTAAAATGGGATTTTGCGGTAAAAAGTTCCGGCATCTTTAGTGCCTGTGCTATTTACTGTAATTTGATCCGGAATATTTTGCATTGTAAAGATGTGGAGTCCTTGTTGAAATTATCAAAGTCCAATTCCGGACATTCACGAGAACTTCGCTCCAATTACGACCCTTCCCCAATTTGAATATTCATCGAATTCCCCTATATATAATTAATTATTACGATATAATCTCTTATCACTCTATTTGCAATCTAAATAATTATTCTAAATTTAAAAAATATAATTGTCAATCTCATTCTATAAAACTATATCTTTAGTTTCCTTCTAATCTTTTTATCTACTTTTTATCTAGTTCAAAACAGATATAAACTCAGTTCAAATATTAAAAAGAGAAAATATTGGATGAAACTAAAGATTGCTTTTATTAAAGACTTCACAAATTTTACAAACAAAAGGTATGCAGTGAAATAATTTTAAAAACAGTAAAGAATATTTAATTTATTTTTCATATGGTTATGCATGAAAAAGTAAGACATAAAATATTGTTTGCATGTAGAAATATCGAGTAAATTATCGAAATATGAGTGTAATCAGAAATATAGTGTCAGTTAATTTTCCAGTCACTTTTTTTTATTTAACATAAATTTTATCGCACAAATGTAGAGCAACAATATTTTTTAAAGTAGTTAGTGAACGCAGATGATTTTGAATAACAGTAGTTTTTTCTACGAACAACGATAATAACGTCAAGAAAATTGGAGAAGTTTCATTTGCTTTCCTGAAAGGCCTTCTGTTAAGTTTTTGCAATATATTTCGAAATAAAATATATTTAAAATGAACAAAATATCTGGAAAATTAATTGAGAATTTATCAACTTCTTTATTTTAAATTACTCTCGATATTTTATTTCTTACTTTTTCTTGCAATTAAAATTTTTAAAAAATTTGTTTTTTATAGTTTTTAAATTATTATTTACGTTTATTTTAAATTTAAATCTACGATAAATTACGTTTTACGGATGAGAGTGTAGAATTGGGCATCTTTTACAGTAGACACTTACATATAATCTTCCAGTTTTTTTTCATTATTTTTTCATGCTTTTTTAATATTAGAAAACCTTACTTTCAAGCCTTTATTTTTTTTATTTTCTGCATGAAGATAAGAAAATCCCAAAATAAGACGGGCATCCTATCATAGATTTTTTAACAATTATATGATTTTCATATTCATGATGTACGAATATGTATTTAACAAGTATTATATACTGTACCAAATACTTTTTTATATAAATATCCCACTTAATTTATCTGTATTTACTATGAAATAAACTATTTTAAATGAAAATGATTCTCGAGACAAAATAAATAGGCTTGGATCTCGAGTGAGGTAGGGATCCTTATTAAAGTGTTTTACCATAAAACCATTTACCACATTTAAAGGTGGAAATATTGAAATTTGACGATAGATATTAGATATAGCTATTTAGGTATCGTTTCGAGGCTTTATTTTATTGTAAACGGTAGGGAACAATGACAATGCTTATTCGTCAACTTTTTTTAACAAAAGTCGGTAGGTATTTGACTCTTTCTATAGCATTTTGAGCTCTTTTATATGATTAAAATTATTGCAAAAATTAGAATATAATTCAATATCCAGTGTAATATAATTCAAAATTCTAAATTTATGTAATAAATAACAAATAAACACAGGCGATAAATTGATTTTTTTTTCAAAGAAAGAAACAGATCTAGAAAAACCAATATTGTTTGCTACTTTGTTCAATATGACATTTAAAATTTAATTTCTTTCAAAATTCACATTCATTCGAACGCCTCATTTGACCTTTTTCCAACGCTTAGAAAAAGCAAATAAAATCACCCTACCATTTCGGAGCATTTAACTATGCAATATTCAATAAACGAAAAAGATGTCGAGAGTTAAAAAAATAAAAAGAAATTTAATTCGATAAATGCATCTGGTGTCACGGTTTTAAACATTTCCGCCGCCAAGACATTCAAAAGAAGCAGAAAAAAAAGGACACCGAAGGCGGAAGAAAACTTTCCCCGACAAAGAAAAGATAACGCAATAAATAAAACAGGAACCTTATGTCTCCGAGGGTCGGCTAAAAATGTTTTTTTTAGAAGTAGATTCTTCCTAGATCTGTAAAGTATTGGCGATGATCAGATTGTCTTGGTCACATCATATAGACGTCTTTCCTCCCCATCAATGTCCCAGGAGGATTTCGATAAGGAGAAAAACTTTTGGGTTCAGTCGCCAAGGTTTTTAAAACCCTTTCGATAAAATCGGATCGCTTCACGAAAGCTGCTGAAGTGGACAAAAGCCTTCCCCCCCCCCTTCGCGGTAGAAAATATAATCGTAGGTGAAAAAAATCGCCAAGAGAGAATTAAGTTTCGTTGTTGTGAGCATCTCCGGTTTGCTGGATATTTTAAAGCACTAGGAAAATAAGATTTAAGTTGATGGTTCGTAAAATTTAAAGTTTATGATCATCATCATCAGAATTTTGATTCATAAAAAATGATTTTGATTTATATGTTTTCAACACTTGTGATCTTAAACTAAGTTTAAATTTTACAGCGAATGTTGTTATTATTTTAGTAATGCTTAGAGGGAAATTATTTGCATAATTATTTGAAGAAAAAAATAACCTTCAAAATAATTTTCAAAAAAAAAATACAGTTTGTTTGAGAGGAGAAATACAGATAAGATATTTTGTTGTTGAAGAACTGTCATTGAGGGTACTCTAAAAAAAAAAAAAACAACCCGAAAAGGTTAGCCTACTGGCCAAGAGAATAAAAACTGGGCACGACTGTCTTACCATATATCTTCACCGATTTTTAGGTCTATAGTCACCAGAGCTCCTGCTGAACTGTTACAAAATCATGATTACCAAACATCTACAACTTTAACTATAATATTTTCGAAGGAGCCGAGAAGGCTCAGGTATAGAGCATTCATCTACCAAAGAGGTGGGCCAAGATCATAGTTTTGGGAGGTTTTCGTTTAGTTCCTCTCCACCTAACTCAAATGTAAAATAGTTCAATCAGAAAGAACTCCATGATTTCCAGTATGTCTCGATGCTTGACCCAGGAGCTCCCTTGTGTTCTGGATTGGGTTCAAAATTAGTTGATAGTTGAGCGTAGATAGTTGTAAACTCAAAAAGTGGGTCGGCTGTTTAACGACGGTTACAAAAAATTAAGAAAAAAAAAATGCTTAATTGAGCTGCAGGGGCCCCGGAGTGTTCCTTTCCTAATGAGCTTTGAATCACAGCGGTGGCTGGTTGATATGAATTCTGTTGCCAGCTCGCCCCGAAAACAGCGCTGACTTGAAATATCTTTAGTGATAGACGGATCATGGGTCAGAGTCCACTTCCTTTGCATAAATCATACGAGGTTTTCGTTGTTTTCCTCTCCGTGTTTCGCAGATGAGGGTTAGTTCAATCAAAAAGTCATCCATGAAGACAAATTTCTCCTAATACTTGAATCAGTAGATCTCTTTCTTTCTGGATTAGGTTCAAAATTACAAGGCTACGTGGTTGAACGTTGGTAATTGGAAACACAAAATTGGGTCACCTGTTCAACAACAGTTATAAAATAAAAGATAAAATAAAATTTCTTCAATGAGAGCCGTGGCGTCTCAGGGAATAGAGTGTCTGTCTCCCATTAAGGTGATCCAGATTTAAGTCCCACTAGTGGCTAATTGATGCGAATTTTGCTCCCGGTTAGCGCCGACCACAATGCTAACGTAAAATATCCCCAGTGATCGACGATCATGGGTTAAAATCACCTGGCCTTTGGGCTAACCGCGGATAGTTTTCGACTTTTAAATCTCAATTTTTCACAAATGAGGGTTAGTTCAAGGCCAGCTTTCATCAAAGCCAGTTTGTCACAATGCTTGCTCCGGTAATTCCTAATCCTTCTGCATTGAATTTATGATTTTAAAAAAATATTATGCATTATTCAAAACTAAATATTATTGAAGAATTTATGTATACATCGCCTTTATAGGAGAAGCGTTTTATTTAAATTTTTGTTCTAGTTCATTTATATATATATATATATATATATATATATATATATATATATATATATATATATAATTATTATTATTATTATTAATAATAATAATAATAATTACAAATTTAAAAAGTAATCTAATTATTTTTATTATTACTATACTTTTTTGGGGTATGGTATAAGCTTTAAAACCACTGAACATAACTTTAAATCCTTACATAAGAATTCGAATTTTAATTAAAGTTTTAAATCTAAAGAACGAAGAGAAAGTAAATACTCCATAATAAACTTTAGGTTCTTTTTCTTGTTTCAAACTAATTTGTCTAAAAGCAATACTATGCGAGCAATAAATATTTTTCTCGATTGTATTACAAAAAATGTAAGTTTAGATCCTTCCAAACAATTCGGCAATAAAAACTTAATTAAGGATACATTTGTTCTTGCCTCGATTGAAGCCTAAAAATTAAAATAAATAACTAGTCTGAATTAAACTACTTGTTCAATTACTTGAAAAAGGAGGAGATTTGGTACGTCTTCTGGAGTATTTTTTTTTTTATTCTTTTTATTGTCAGAATAAAATGGATTCTTGAAAATAACTAAAGAATAAACTAAAATTTTTCTGGATCATGAATCCTTTTAAAAATGATATTTAATGGTACATAATGAATAAAAATAACTTTTTTTTTACACTGATAAAACTACAGTTGCTGTCTTAATTAATGAGATTATTTTTTTAGCTTTAAAACTGAAACAAAAGCAATATCAATATCAAAGTTTTCGCATTAAAATAATATCTCGAGATAATAATTTCTTTAATTAAAAAATAATTTTAGTTAAAAATTTTAACAGAAGACTTTGAATTTTTATAGTTTTGCCGTTTGCTAGTTTTTCTATGCTTACATTATATTCGTATTTACGAGCGCAAGTAGTATTTGCGCAGAATTCGGTTCATTCTCAGCACTACAGTATTGTTCGTCGTTGCTGCGTTGATTGTATTGTTCCACAATTAAAATAAATTTTTGGAAAAAAATATAAACTTATGTCAAATAGTTATGCTACGTTATGTTATTGTTCAGTTATTTTATGTTACAGTTATGTTATGTTACAGTTATGCTCTGGTTTCATCCATTATGACAAAGGCGACCGGTTTTCGAACATATTCAATCCAATTTTAAACAGTCAGGATAAGTTATGAGATTGTACATGCTATGGTACATGAGTTAAGAGATAGTACAGAATATAATATGTGAGTTATGTGATAGTACAGCATGTGGTACAAAAGTTATGTGAGATAGTGCATGATATGGTAAATGAGTTAAGGCTCGTTAAATAGGTTTTTCAGTTTAAAATCTTGGTAAACATATTTTTTCCACTGACTTTTCTTTAATGTAATGTTGAATTTACGGTAAAGTAGTATGAGTCCAATGAATCCCTGAATTTATTAACGTAAATTTTTATAAATGTTATTTTTTTTGCAGTAATTTTTTAGCATATATACTAAAATAAAATCTTCAGATTTAAATAATATAGGTTGATTTAATAAATAAATATCATTTCTATTTAGATTTATGCTGTTAATTTAAAATATCTTTTATTACATTGTGTATTTTTATTAAAATGTGAAATTAAGTGCAAGCTGAATAATTCTATATTTCTGCACAGTTGTTTTACGTTACTGAATATAATCTTTTTATTCCGCACTTTTACAGTATCTAAATCAAATAACTCATCCTTATTTTTTCACGCATGACACTCATTGAAAAATATCATAAACTAAACGTTCAGCGGAAATATTTTTTGCATTCTTCTAATATTTTCGTTTTTGGATATTCTTACATTTTTTAATCACAAAATGATTTAAATACTAATAAAAATTTAATTTGTTGGAAAAAAAATCAAAATTGTCTCTAAAAAATAAAATTTTGGGAAACTGATAAAAAAAAATAAGAAAAAAAAATCATAGAAAAAGCTTACCTTTATTAAAAAATGAAATTTCGATTTGATTCGGAACAAATTTTTTTTAATCACCATAATTTTTAAGAAGAAACCTATGAAAAAAAATAATTCTTTCCTTCCAACGATAAGATCAGTATAGAGTTCTAACAATGTCTTACCCCTAAATCTCTAGATAGCATTAGAGCATTTCAATAAAATGAATTACCTTCTCTTTCCTTTCTCTGCTTTATTTTGTAAAGTGGAATTCTCCTTTAATGTCCCTAGAATAAAATATTTAAATTATAACTGGTTTTTCTAAGTGAAACCAATCGATTGTGTTAAGCTTAACTTTTAAACTATTAACTTCTTAACTATAAACTTAATTTCTAAAAACTATTTTATTATTTCAAATTTTTTGTTAAAGCTTGTCATGTAACTATTACTTTTTTAATATTCCTGACACAGATAGTTTGCAGGGTTATAAAATAAATATTTTACATATAATGAAAAAAATATTTTAAAAAATGTTTTTCTCACAATTATGTTAAAAATAAGCTTATGTTTAAAAGAAAAGAGAAAAATTTTGAAAAGTAAAATGAGTTTAAAAGCGTTTATTAATAAGAAAAATTTGTATTTTTTCTTCTTATATTTTGTATAGTTTCATGCTTTAAACAAAGTATGATTTGTTGTTCGAGCTAATGATATGTAAACTGCAATCCCCAAAATCGCGGGTTTATTTGTCTTAAATAGCCCTAATTTTCTAATTCTGTCTATTAACAATTGATTTAATCTATTTATAATTTTGTCGTTCGATATTTCGTCATATTTAATGCAGTTCTTCTTTGTTATATACATTGAAAAATGAGTGACTTTAATTATGATCTGATGATTCCTTCAACTGTATTTTCGTCAAATTCAAGAGTTATGTTTGCCAAAAGAGTATCATGTCTCCCAAATTGAGATTGATATTTTGTCAATCACACTTTCTTAATATTTTAGAAAAGGGCTTTTCATATCCCTTGCACTAGTTATATTTTTATGCTAGGCAGAAAATACTAAAACAAATAGATGTGTTATCAAACTTGCCCATTATTATTACACACCAGTAGCACACTTGGTTAAAAAGTAAATGAGTTTGATATTCTCGGGTATTTAGAATAAAATATGAAATTAAAACATATCTCACATTTAGAGTGTATAAAGCAGAAAATTATTAAGAAATCTTAGTCAGGACAAGACTTAATGTGCAAGTTATCCGGCAAGTCCAATAATTTTAGTAAAAAGCAAATTAGTTGAATATTCGAATATTCTCTGATTTTAAGCAGAAAAATATGAAATATAATTATATCTCATAACTAGAAAGTTTAAATTTAAAAACATTCCGAGAACTTAGTTAACAGAATAATATATATATATATATATATATATATATATATATATATATATATATATATATATATATATATATATATACCACCATAGCAACGTGTAATAAAGTTTAATATGAATGACAAAGTGGTTCAACCATATCATCGTGTTATGAAATTTTTAAAAAAAAAAATGATGACGCGTTTCAACCATAGCTTGGTATAGCGAAATTTAAGAATGATAGCGTGTTCAAACCATAGCACTGTGTAATCTAGTTTCAGAAAATGATAACGAGGCTCAGCCATCGCATAGTCAAATAAAGTTTAAGAATGATATTACGGTTTAAAGATTTCATAGCGCTATGAATTTTAAGAAAAATTATAACGGGCTACAAATTAGCACCATATTAATGTGGCGACGAATTTGAAAAATAATTATAGAACTGTCAGATGCGAAATTTCTTGCGTGCAAGTATAATTAGGATATGTATATATATATATATATATATATATACTTTGGAAGAGAATATCAATGTATATTTCTTTCTAATTAAAGATGTTACATTATAATTTATCAATCACTATAATTTTTAAAAAAATATATGTAACACCAAAAAAAAATTTATTAGCAATTTAAAATTAAATTAAAATCATTTAGGATAACTTTTGCTTCAAAACATTTTTTTTTGTTTTTGTTTCTTTAACTGAAGCAATTCTTGTAAAATCGAAAACATGTCGTCAATACTTTAGCACCAATAAAAAACGAATTTAAACTCCAACCAAAAAACATGTAATTGTATGCCATATAATATCAGTCTCCGTCAATAAACATGCAAATGCAAACTGATGAAAGTTTAGAATTACAAATGAACGATTTAATGAAGCAAACTAAATTTAAATGTAAAACTATTCTGAGAAATTGGAAAAATGCTTTTTTTAAGGGTGTTTATAATAGTTTAGAAATTTTAAAATAGGAAATCAATTTTAAAACTTGACGCAAACTAATTCAAAACAATTGGTTACCATCCTAAATTTTCCAGATCTTTGTCAAAAATGCATTTAATATATGAGATTTTTTAAATTTACGTTCCGTCTCAAATTTTTTAAATTTGACATAAGTTTTTGTATGAAATCGAAAACATGTTTTTTTCTTTAAATTAGCGGTTTTTGTTAGTGTAAATATTCCGTTAATTATCGAAAAACACATCAAAAAGTTTTTTTAAAGAAATAAATAAAACATTAATATTTTAACAAAAACAAAGGCAAAAATTAGCATGTTGAGTTATTCTAAATCAATTATGTAAAGTAACTTAAAAAATAATGATGATGATAAAAGCTCCAAAGAAAGAAATATGCGATATAAATATCGCAGATGCCTTATCAGAGAAATATAATTTAAAACTGGATCAGATAACCTAAATCAGTAATATTACATCAAATATATCATTTATATAGGTATATCATTTATATCAGATTCATATCAGTTATATTAGATATATCATTTTCAAGCAGAAAATTAGTTATAATTTTAAAAAATGTCATACTAAGCACTTCCGGGTGTTTTTGACCCATTAATTCAAAAATAGAAGAAGAAAATTATATTTATTAATTTTATTATCATAGTTGCTATAATTACCTATGTTTCAAAATACAACACGCATATTAAACATATTAGATATATAATAGTACAGTGAAATCTACCAAGTTGACCACCCTTGTAAGTTGGGCACCTGCATAAGTTGATCTCAATTATCAAGAACGGAATTTTTCCTATATAATATAAAGAAGCAAAACCTTTTTAACCTGACCACCTGTCTATCTTGTATGTTGACCACTGAAATAAATCAATTTTGTCTAGGAGTATAATGAAAGTCTATTCTAAAACCCTCACAAGTTGACCAGAAAAAAAAATTACGAAAATGTTCTGTCATTTTGCAATATATGTTAAAATTTTACTTGTTTGGTGAAATAGTGTAAAATGCTAATCTAAACCCTTTAGTCAGTTAACCATCTGGGAAAACTGTAGGGGGGCAGCTTTTGACCATTTCTTTCATTCACTCATTGAAAACAGGTAAATTAGTTGAAAAGTTGCTCTTCCAGTTGCAGTAGTTAGCAGATAGGTATGTAAGTGTAGTAATAACAGAATAAATTTTAGAGTGTTTAAATAAATTTGTTTTGTTAAAGTTTTCAAATTACATGTCTTCGTGTTCTGATATTTTAAGAAATTATTTTTATTAAACACTTCACATGTATAACTAACGAAATAATTTTTTAAAAAAGTTAGTTAAATATTAGAATTATGTATATGTAACAAATAGAAATTTATTCAGGTTTAAACACGTTTGGACCTTTTGATGAAATTAACCCGCATTTGCGTTCCATGGAGAGGAAAACCGTGAAAACATCAAACGGTTAGTTTGACCACAAGGAGATTGTAACCCATGATTTGTCTACCAAAGGGGACATTTTACGTCAGCACTGTAGTCGGTGCGATCCGGTTGCGGAGTTCGAATTGACCATATATATATATATATATATATATATATATATATATATATATATATATATATATATATATATATATATATATATATATATATATATATATATATATATATATATATATATATATATATATATATTTTATTATACCACACTATAAAAAGGTATGATCAAAACTACACCGAATACGATAAAATTTATTGTATTTCTGACCCTATGGGATTACAAAAAAGCTCGGTAGTTTTTCCGAAGTGCTTTGGTAATGATTTTTGTTAGCAACGATTTTAGTTAATAATGATTTTTTGATAAATTTTTAATAGAAAATGGTTTATAAAGGTGAGAAAATTCAGTAAATAAGATAAAACTTAGTAATTTAACCATGTGTTTTTTCGAAGTTACTTTAGGCACACAGTGTGAGGTACACCATTACTTTAGGTACATACTTTAGGTACACCATTTAATTGGTTACATTTACTTTTCAGTTTTGTATTTTTACGAAATCTGTGGACATTTTTTCTATAATTTTGAATGCTAGTAATTCCGGCGAACAGTAACCATTTGATCGCGGAAATACCAAATGAAAGGACTAAATACCCTTTATTTTTTTTTAACCTTAATTATTTTTTATACCAGAAATGACTTTAAAACATCGGATGGTAACTTTACCAGAATATCTTTTCTCCATGCATGAAGCTATTCAGTTTCAAAATTGAATCATATTTAATGGTAAAACTAGAAAATACGATAATAATCCTAAATAGTTAAAGTTTTCAGAACATTTCTTAACAAGTCTCAATCTATCATAATAATTTTAAAGCGTAGAAATTTTATATTTATAGAAAGTTTTTCAATAAACTATTTTCAAATTTTTTTTAATATTGCCTTTACTTTTTTGAATTCATTGTTTCCAATTTTTCAGTGGCTACCACCTGTATCAAAAGAAGTAACATAGCTATTTGTTAAAAAAAATGGATATATGCAGTCATACATATGAATATTTGGATATTTTGTAAAAAATTTTTTTAACAATTGCACAGAGGTCACAAACGAACCTTATTAATATTCAGCACCACTCTATTTCTAACTAGCTTGGAGACATTAAAAGACATCTAGATTGACGAATGAGAACATTGCAAAGACGAATTGTTTACTAGGATTACAGATAAACGTCCGTCCTTAGATGTCATGCTAGATTTTAACAAGTAGATTTGTATAATTTTTTTTCAGTGTCTGCCTAGAGAATGACCTTTCGTCATACAGGCATCTGAATGGCAGATTTGTTGGCCACTCTCTCAGGGGCACCATATTAGGTGGGCCAACGATGCTCCCATGGTAAGGACAGATAGTACAGAGAATGAAAGAACAGCCATGCCTTGCCGGGATTGAACCCAGCACCTTTCTGATACAAGGCCAGTTCCCTGACTCCTATACAGGCCGGTCAGCAGTTTTGTATAATCGAACAGTTTGATTGAAAAACTGCTTAAATCATTTTATCTTATACACTCATGTCTAAGCTGATAAAATATTTCAATTATTTTGTCATTTCTCCTATCCTTGTTGTTAAATTTTAAAAATTTGTTCCAGTAATTTTTTTTTTTTTTTACCAATAGAAAAAATTATTGATGTCTTATAATTTACATCAAAAGAGTAAATAGGTATAGTGAAACTATGTTTTCTTTCATCAAACACTTCAAATAAAGTTATTTTTTAAATTTAGTTTGACTAATTAAAATTCAGGAATGTAGATGTTATATTGTATAATCAAAATTTATAAAGATAATGTCAATTAAATTCAGCCAAAATAAGTAGTTTTTTATTTATTTGTAAATCACTCTCCAACCATAAAAATCCAACTCTTTATTCTTCCAACATTGGTGGTCCGTATACGGTCCCTGATCTTGTCTCTCGATTTTCTCTCAATAAAAGGAAGCTTTGAGGAAAAAGTCTACGGATTTCATACCTGAAATATTAAATAAATAAGAGCAATATAATTTGACATAACATGTAATTAGAGTGTGCCATATCAAGTACTTAAAACTCATCGAATAAAAAAAAAACTTAAATTTGAAGTAACTTGTATCTGAATTATAGATTGTCTAGAATTTGAAATGTAGGTTATTATTTTAAAAAAAATTTATGGAGTACTTTAAAAATTACTATCCCTGGTACAAAGCTTTAAATAAACTAAAAGTATAGTCTTATAAGGTAAAAGTATATATATTTAA
The DNA here is from genome assembly GCA_949128135.1 of Parasteatoda lunata. NCBI lineage: Eukaryota > Metazoa > Arthropoda > Arachnida > Araneae > Theridiidae > Parasteatoda > Parasteatoda lunata. The sequence continues at coordinate 45,105,145 of OX421975.1, forward strand.
TGGGAGAACAAAAATTTCTAATACATCGGACACATCTTTATCCTTGCTGAAAAGTTTCTTCTATTCTTCTAATTGAAAGAATAACTATGACAGTTATTGCTCCATTATTCTTTTCCTTCTGATCTGCAAGTATTCAAAGGATTTGGAAACAATATTATCCTGGAATGTATCTGATATTTTATGGAGAAAGCATTGGCGCAGAAATGGTCAATTATTGGTAACGTAATGGTCAATACTTGGCAATGTAAGCTCAGTATAATGTAGCTGAAGATATATTTGATGCAACACTGAATTAATTAAGGACATGCCACAAAAATCGAAAGTTCGAAGTAAATTCAGAGAAAAATAAAAGTCAGATTTTATGTACTTTTTTTCAAGAATATGTAATGGTAAAAGGAACCTACTGAGGAAACCTTCGTATAGTGTTTGCGACGCTCAAAAAAAAAATCAAGTAAGCCCAATTGATCATCTTTAATCCCATTTTTCCAAAGTCTTTTGGAATATTTTTATGACTGTGGTACAAAGTTTGTCTACAGGAAAACCTCCCCTCGCTACAAAGTCTATGGCTGTGTGCTGTTATTTATAGTTGACTGAATGTATTGTTTGTCTAAAGTAAGAACCTAGCCATTCGAATGGACTCATGGCTTTGACTATGATTACAAAGTATAACTATTTCTAGTAGGGATGTGGGGTCATTGTTTAGGGCAAGTTTTGGCTCGAGTCGGCGAGGGAAGGGAGTCTTTTGCTTCGGTCTATTGTGTTAGCCCTAGATTGATGAGAAGCTACTCTTCCTGAAGTGCGTTATTCTTGTTTTCATCGCAGCAGACGGAATCAGACTTTGAGGCGGGGGGAGTTTTTAGCCTAAAACAAATTTAGCAAAATTAGTATCACAGCATTAAAAAAACGGCAAGGTTAGCAATGTTTTGAGTGTTATCCCTTATTTGGTTATATTTGTGTAAAATAGTACAGTTTCTTAGTTATATTTATTTATTTACTTTTTTTTTGGTAGCATCATACTAAGCTTGCGGAGTCTTTCGAATTATTTTGTTGTTTATGTCGTCGAAAGTTAGATAAAAAGAAAGTGTTATATTGAAACACTACAGGTATAATAATATTGGATGGTGCGTTTTTTCAAGATTAGGCGTAAAAAACAGTCGGAAGTAGTAATCCGGAAATCCTACGACAAATTTTAACCTCTAGCGCTATCTGCATTTAGCTTTACACGGTCAACCATCCGTGGTGAGCCGTGATGCCTCATAGAACGTTCGCCTTCCAATGAGGTGAACTGGGCTCTAATCCCAGCGATGGCAGGTTAATAAGAATTCTGAATCCGGCTTGCGCCGACCACAGTGTTGACGTAAAATATTCTCAGTGGTAGACGGATCATGGGTTAGAATGCCCTTGTCGTCAGGCTAACAATGGAATGTTTTCGTGTTTTTCCTCTCCCTGTAACGCAAATGAGGGTTAGTTCCACCAAAAAGTCCTCCCTCCACGAAGGTCAAATTTCTCCCGATATTTGATCCAGGAGTTCCATTTTCTTCTAAATTGGGTTCAAGATTACAAGGCTACTAGGTTGAACATTAGCAATCATCAACCCAAAAAATTGGGTTGGCTGTACAACGACGGTTATGAAATAAAATAAAATAAAACCTTCCATGGAAACAAGAAATATCACATTCAAAAGAGGGGAGCTTCCCTAATTTTCTTTCTCCCACCAACCCTAGCTCAAAACTGTCTTGGATATTGACCCATCACCCCAACATGAAATAAATAAATTTCGGAACCATAGTCATCGCCACTGCTCTAGACGAATGGTGGGGACAATTCTTTCCATAGACAGACTATATGTTATTTCCAAAGTGGATGTATGCCATACTGTTGCAAAGAATAGACAATATTGTTAGTGTATGTTACACAGATATCAGTTACCCAATAAAAAATTAGTTATTAAGTAATATACAATTTTGCAGTGAGAGATATTTTAGGGCACGTGATTTAATATCAATAATTTATTTTTTATTTCATCAGAAGTACATTTAATTTATACAAGAACCTATATAAATTATTTATTAATTTAACCTACAATCTCTTTAATAATTTTTTCCGAGAACAAACTATGTATTTTGCTGTGCATTGATTTAGGAATCATACATATATTCTAATAAAGTACTTTTATTTCAAAAAACTAATGTTAATTAGACGTGAATCATTGTAGTTGTTTTACAAAACATCTTTAATTTTTCAATGGATTCAAGAATGAATCTCAATCCATGGAAAGCTAATAGCTTTTTCAAAAAATATTCATTTGTTTAACGAGATAATGTATTTAACTATAGACAAAAGTCCACTATAAAAATTCAAAAATGAATAAAATAATAAGTAATATAACAAAAACGCTGTATTAATTTATTTATTCCCTGTCGTTCCCGTCAAAATTACGGGGTGAGCTTCCGTCTCCTATTTTTCGTGACCATGTCATTTCCGGTCAAGAGCGTTGAATAGTAATACACCGAAAAGTTTTAAATGCATCGATATCATGTGCCCGGAATATTTTTGTTTCTTTTTTTGAACACTAGATGGCGGCACCGGACTATTTTCAATGTAACTGTAGATAGTTATTTTGAACTTAATGCCAGCACTAATCAATATGATATGTATTTCGTACTCTTAGCTTAGCTACTTTTGATCTTGAATATACGGGATTTGTGTTCTGTGATAACATATTTTTATTTTCTTAATATTGTGAGCATTATGCTGTCAGAGTTACATGAACATAAGGAGGACACATAGAATTTTAAATTTCAATCTAAAAAAATTCCAAAGATCAAAAACGAATCCCTATCTGATACATACGCCTTTTTTTATTAGTAATATTCTTGATTAAAAAATACAGACACAAATATAACCGTTTTCTTGAAAATAGAAAGAATGTCGAGGTGTAAATATAAATATATAGTTATAGTTCGATTTAACCTAAGCTAAATATGCCTAAGCTAATTATACAAAGTAACAGTTACATATTTCTTGAAATACAGATTTTTAAGGAAAAAAAAATAATTATAAGTTCAAGTATATGCTACTTTAAGAGCGTAATCAAAGTCATGGTACTAAAGTACTCTGAAATTAATCAAAAGTAATTCTCTGTGACTTAAAGTGGCAATATAAATAAGTAATTCATGTCAGGCTATTGAATAATGATAAGCTGATTTCCGAAATTTTTTAATAGTTTACCGTCAGAACTGTAAAAATCAAAATTAAACAACTGACAGACAGAAAAGTGTATTTTATCTCATTCTTATAAATCACTAACTGATTTGCTCTTTTATTTCAAGAAAAATCATTAGGACCCAAATACTAAAGCCACTCAAAATCCACTTAGGTATTATAGATCAAATCTTCAGTCGTCATTGATTTTTCTTCTCGGCTTCGAAGAAACTTTCCTAGGGCAATTTAGAAGACCAAATCTTAAAGATCACCTGTTTTACTTTCGAGGATTTAAGGATGTAGCCAAGCGCAGGGGATAACATGTCACAAATAATTGATTTCCTTTAGCTCTGAACAGCCCTTAAAAGACGACATTCGAGAGGCTAGGTTCTTTCTGCGCTGGCGGCCATCATGTTTGAGGCAGGAGGAACGCCTGATGCAACTATCTTCTTCTTTCTTTTAGATTAAAGATTCTTATCTCTTTCGAAGTTCAAGCACATCTCCTATCTAGGTGCTTATGAATTTAGTTGAACTTCAAGAAATGTTATCATTCCGAAAAAGGTATCGATTTCTTGCGGGAATGAGAATGTTTTTATTTTTCTACTTGGTTCCAGGTGTTTCTGAAGGATGTTGCTAAAAATTAATCAATGTTCGACATGTCGCCTAGATTTATGAATCACATTTTTTTTTTCAAACTTAAAGCGGATTGTGTTACCAACCAAGGGGACACCAGGTTGATCAACAAGGAGAAAGTTTTATTTTAATTAATTTCGCTGATTTTCATTTATTTATATATTTTTTTTTAACAAAATAAACAAGTGATAACTATACCAGTTTAAATTATAGTTTTCTCCAGTGGAATGCGGTTGATATTAATTATTCCTAAAATATTTCACAATACCTTAAAAAAAATCCAAACTTTTTTAGCCAAGTACTATCATACAACTTGTAACTGCAGTACTGCTAAAAATTTTACAGTAAATTATACGGGGGAAACAAGTCTAGATAAGCCTCAATAGAATGGCGTGGTATCTTTCTTCTTATCCGATGAGATGTAAGAGCAGGTTTGTGAAGATCTACGGCGTGATGGGGTGCCCAGGACATAGATTTTATTTTATAACCATCGTTGAACAGAAGACCCCAATATTTTAGGTTTACGACTACTAATGTTCAACTATGTAGCCTTGTAGTTTTGAACCCAAACCTGGAGACAAGGGAACTCTCAGATCAAGTATCGAGAGAAATTTTTTCTTCATGGATCAGGATATAGATTGTACTCATCAGAGACAGGACTCCTTATCTCGAATCTTCGTTATGGCTGACACTATTACATAAAGTAAATTTTCGTTTTGTTTACATTAAAGTAAATTTAAAGCTCAAAATTTACTTTAATGTAAACATTACAGGTACTCCAATTGTAGACACCAATTATCTTAAGTTCCCATGTTATTTTTACTGCAGAGACAAAACTGTTTATTAAATATTTAAAACTGAGTACATGAAACATAAGTTTTCGTCTTCTGAATAATAGAAACTAGTGGATAAACACTTATTTAAAAAAAGGTGTTATTTTAAAAGAACAGATTCCCACGAATAGTACCGGACGTTTTCTAAAATAATATCATTGATTGTCTGAAAAGAAATAAAATAAATGATAGATGAATTTTAATTTCAATAGCAGTTTCAACATGCATGATGTTACTACGAGGTCATAACATAAAGAGTGTTTGATTTAAAGGAAATTTATATTTTTTTTATTATTTTTTTTAACTTGTTGAGAAGTTTGCTTACCCATTTCGATCGATAAACTGGATCGATGGGGTTTATCGATGGAATTAAACCCTAGTTTGCAAATCTCCACATTAAACTTCACCAGTAATTCCTAACCAGATGGCCAGTTGATTTGCTATTTAGTTAACTATGCAGCATTTTCATGTTTTCTCGTTCAACTCAGGAAGGTCGAAAAATCTTTATATCATGTTAAAGGGGCCAATTCTAATATACTTGTGCTCACAAAAAATTATAAATTTAAAATTCCAATATATATATATATATATATATATGTGGAATAGTTTCTGGTGCTCTAATTACGAGTTAAAAAGTATATTTTGGTAATTTTTAATTATAAAAAAGCAATGTAATAGTTACAAAAAAAAATGGTTAGACTATCGGAATTATGTTTTTACTAAAATATGAAATCTGAAAAGAAAATGTAGTTGAAAAAATATTTTTTTCTTACATTCATATTTAAAAAAGCGTGAATAATTTCTTTTGTAAGTTAAAGAAATTTTTATAGCACTCGGTTTTAATACAAATACTCGGTTTAAGAACAAATTTGAAAAATTATTGTTTAGAATCGAAACACGTTTTGAGGATTTTACCTTTAAGAGCATTGGTGACCATGCAGCATTTCTTAACCATACATTATTAATCTAATAAATATAATACTTCTCTCTTATTTTGACCCAAGTTAATAGAAAAAAAAGAAAAATATGTTTAATAAAAATTCCTGCGTCAAAGGGTTCATATTAATTTAGATATATATGTACTTAACATAAAAAAGCTAAGCATGCAAAATTTTTTTGGCTTACCTTAGCCCAGTTCCTTCTCTTCTTTCATCAACTTCTTCTGTTTCAAACTGTGATTCCCGTTGCCTGGTAGATTCAAGCTGCACTTCGATTTCGTCGGTGGTTTCAAAACCACTTATTTCATCGGCCACACTCTCGGGTGTACTTTCCCTGCTATCCTCTAACCGAATAACCTCTGATATATCCAAATCATAGACTCCATGGCTTAAACTTGTATCATGCTGCTGCTGGTCAGATCTCAACACTTCAGTACTTCCAAAATCATCATCTGATGACCTATGTAAACTTGATTCACTAACTCCGCTATCAGATGGTGTTCTACTAGCCCCCATGTCTAATCTATGATTTAATACAGCGCGTAAATAAGTCACTAATTCTTTTGGGAAAAGCATTTTTATATTATTGAAGTCAAATGTAGTCTTTGGCAGAGATAGTGTCAGATGTGAGTTTTGAGATCTGAAATGATGTATGCTTAATAAGTTCAATGTTAAAACAATTGAGAGGGCAATGATTGGGTAAAATGGCGAGCACGTGAAAAAATATATGAGGATCAGAAATGTACTCCACATAACTTTAGAAATCAGAAGCCATAGGAGGATCTAGAAAAATCAAAATGATTATTAGTTTAATCAAATTCTTAAAAGGTATTTGTAGAAAACAATTTTGCTACTTATCCGCTAGCTGGGTATCAGACAAAATTTTCTACGCAAAAATTGATCTATATCTTTTCAAAGCATAAAAAAAAAAGATAGTTTTATCTAAATTTGTCATTTTGCCATGACAAAGTGTGAATCTTTTAACAAGAAGTTTATTTTCTGAAAAGCAATATGTTTATTAAAACATTAAGATTCATTGTACAATTATGTTACGAAGAGATCAGCATTGATTTAAAAAAAAAAAAAAAACAGATGGACATTTTAACATAGAGAATTCGTGTTCATTTTCTGCGTGTCATGTTACTCACTGTTTAACACTGTACAGCGTTTTGTATTACAGACACATCAATGACGTATTGCTAATACGTTAATGACGAAGCTTGACGAATTTCAACAAATTTTGAAAGAAGCACAGCTAAACGACAAGTACTAAAAACTTACATAATTTACACAATTGATCTATAACTTTTTAAAGCATTAAAAAAGATAGTTTCATCTAAATTTGTCATTTTGCCATGATCCTGTTAGCAACTGTTGACAAAGTGTAAATCTTTTAACAAGAAGTTTATTTTCTGAAAAGCAATATGTTTATTGAAACACTAAGATTCACTGTACAATTTTGTTACGAAGAGACCAGCATTGATTTAAAAAAAAAGATGGAAATTTTAACATAGAGAATTCGTGTTCGTTTTCTGCTTGTCATGTTATTCACTGTTTAACACTGTACAGCGCTTTGTATTACAGGCATATCAATGACGTATTGCTAATACGTTAATGACGAAGCTTGACGAATTTCACCAAATTTTGAAAGAAGCACAGCTTAACGACAAGTACTAAAAACTTACATAATTACAGACCAATTAATCAATAAATTTCAAAATAAATCTTGAGTATAATTCTGGTGAAAATTTGTAATCTAAAAATTAGCTATTAATTTCTACATTTAAAATGTTGATAAAAAAATTTAGTCATTGTTTAAATCCTGCAGCAGCCATTAATTGAGCGCATTGCATTATAAAAAGAGCCAACTCTCAACCAAGGAAATGTGCAAATTAAACTAAACCTAAGTTAGAATTTACATGATGACCGGTTGGTTAGTATCATAAATCTAGTTTGTATTGACTGTATTTTAGTCATAATATACCCTTTGTCGTAGACATACCATCGGTTAGAGTCACTAGGGTTAGAGTCACATAGCCTGCGGAAGAACCGTAGTAGCCAAACGTGACTTCCCTTGCCATTGAAGGTTTGTAGATTTCGATGTCATTGATGGTATTCCTCCTCAAATGTGTAATTAAACGCACTTTTATAACACGAGTAACAAACAATTATTCTACTATACCAATCATATTCATAAAACAAAGTTGACAAATTCAATGACTCCAAAACTTTTGCGTGTTATATTTTTCAATACACTGTGAAAAATTCGGCATAAATTACTGTATAATGTGACAGCACTTTGGAGGTATCTTCCTTTAAATATAAAAGTGCAATTTTCATAGCAATCTAATTAGAACAATTCAGTGATTTTAAGGTAGTTTCTGCTGTGAAACGTACGGAATATAAGAATTTTTTTTTTTTCGTAAAATGTTTCGGTAAAAATGGTTTCTAAAGGTAAAAAATTCTGACAGCTTGAGTGCCGGGAGTTTTTATCGTAATTTAATCCATTATTTTTTGCAATGCAATATTATTTGGAATTACTCTGATTACTATTCAAGATAAGATACCTCTAATAAAAATTACCAGCAAACTAATAGTATTGAATTTAGACATTAATCAATTGTTGTCAAAATTGTATTTGGGCCTTTTTCAAAATGGAAATGCATTTTAAAAAAATTTCCTAAAAAAGTATTGGATCCGTTTCCTATAAAAATTTCAACTGCGTTAGGAAAACTGCTTTGCCATAAAGCTTGAAACAAAGCAATTTTCAATTTTAAACATAATTATAAAAGTAAAACATTAACTTATGTTCTCTTTGGTTACCGATACCCACTAGTGTTAAAATAAAGAAAAAATAAGTTACCTGATACAACTTGCACTTAAGTCAAATTTACACTGTAAATTGCTAAAATTGCTTTTTGTTAAATTATATAGAGAAATAAAGCTTAATAAACGGCTGCTAACTGAGTGGAAAAAAGATAACAAAGAAGGTTGTAAGTAGAGCAAAAAATTTTAATGTTGTCGCATTTTAATTACTGAATTTTAGTCACAGATATGCTGACACCTAATTATATTTTCTTTAATAAACTTAATAAGCAATGAAATACTAAACTAAAAGTCAATAAAGTTTCCTTAACATAGTATCAGGGTGGAAGAGTAACAGAAGGGACAAACGAATCTTCAAATGAATTTATTTGGACAAGTTCAATTTAAAAAGAAAAAAAATATTAAAAACTGAAAAAATTCCATTCGAACTTATTAAAAAAAATCACATAAACTTAAGAACAATAAATTTAAAACAAATATACTAGTGACCGAGGGGGGAAGGATTAAAACATTCCTACATCGTCAACGTTTTATTTTTTTCAATACAGCAAATAAAATGACAATTTTTAAAAATGGCTTCCTTTGCTGAAAATAGACCACCTAAATGCGAGCAATTCTTTTAAACTTAACAGAAATAGTTTAATGCAATAAATAGGGAACAGAATTTAAAAAAATATTGAGTCAACATTATAATGTTTGAATTTTCTCAAAAATTATTTTAAAACTGTATATTTGATAAGCTGTGTTGTACGTAACATATTACTCAACTTTCACTATTAGATAAATTATTTTTTTTAATTAACAGGTTTAATTGCTGTAAAATATGATGCTGATAGAGATTTGCTGAAATTTATTATTTTATCACTATTCTTGTCTTATAATACTCATAAAAACTTAACTTAGGAAATTGACTAAGTATTGAATATAGTAGGTATATATTTGGTTATTAACATATTTTACTGCACCCATCAGAACTTAATTGACAAAGAAAGTTAAAAATTAGAACTAGTCATTTTAATAAAATATTAGAACAACATTAAAATGTCTGAATTTTTTTCAAAAGTTATTTAAAAAATGCCTACTCAATCAGCTCTGCTGTATATTACAAATTACCCAACTTTTACTGCTCGAAAAATTTTTTTTCAACTATCATGTTTTCAATAAATGCTAAAAAGACTGTGTTGAAATTTAGCTAAATCATAGGAATTTCTTTAAAAATAATAAATTCTATGTTTTGTACAATTGCTAAAAACATTTATAAAATAACTTCTATATTTAAAAATGCTATTTAGAATTTTTTTAGAAAAAAAATTACTTGAAATCATTAAACACCAAAAGTGCAAGTTCTTTGAAATGACCCTTCTGGAATTATTCTCCACATTTGCCACCATGAAAGTTTACAAGAAAATATGGTAGAAATATAGACTACAGCTTCTTTTTAATCTTTGTATTAACATCTTTTAGTAGAGATTTTGATAACGTTACACTGATTTTTTTATCTCTCACCGAAATTTATAAAATTTCATAAAATATTTTTTAAAAAATATTTTTTTTTGTGCCTGATTAACATTCAAGCTACCAAATACCTTCGAAGGCAACAATACGAAATTTTTAATTTTGTTTAGATTTATGTGTGTATCATGCACAACAACAGGGTATGAATACAAACAAAAATAAGAAAAAAATAATATAGAAATTACGCGGGAAGGGGGGGGGGGTAAAAAAAGTCCTAAAAATCCACGTTTTTATTTTGTTGAAATTTATTACTATTTCATTATTTTCGCCCTATGATACTCATGAATACTCAACTTAGGGAATACACTAAAAATTAGATACATTATTAATATTGAGATATTTTACAGTACATATCGAAACTGATTAGGCAAATAAAGGCGAAAACTACAACTAGTTAATTTTATTTTAGCTGTAAAATATTGAATATGGCTTAAATCAACTAGTTCCTAGTTTTTTCTCAAGATATGAATAGAAAACATTTATAGAAAATTTCATGTAATTCGAACTCAAATATTTTGAGATATAGCATTCGTAAGGAAGAAATTAACTAAAAATTTAGCTTTTAGAAAAATGGAGAAAAAACTCACAATTATCAATGTAACAACCAAGGTAAATTGTTCTTCTGTTCAATTTGCGTAGAAAAAAAATTAAAACAGTTTTAAAAAGAGAAAATTTATTAGTATTATTTCAAATATAAGAAAAACCCCAGAAAACCAGCTTACGAAGCTGGTATGCAAATAAGTCAAATATTTCCAAATATGATATTTATCTAAAGAAAACATTCATATTACTGAATGTTTCTTCATTAGATTGGTTAGTTGAATTTTTATTGGCACAAGAGCCAGAAATGGCTATACTGCGCCAGGCACTAGATTAAAAGTCGGTCTCTAGGTCAAACTACAGTACTATTTTAAATCAGAGAATATAGTCCTATAGTTTTGATAAACTTTAAAAGGTTGTGATGTATAGGGTCACCAAGTAAGGATTGAAGATTAGGTTCTTCATTAGAAATTGGTTTTATAGGGGCTGTCAATAAATCTATAAGCTGATTTATATCCTTTTGCAAATTATAACAACAAATCTAAGAGAAAAATATAAGCACAAAAATAAAAAATAAGAGAGAAAGAAATGAAAGAAAGACAAAAAAGAAAAAAAGAAGAAGTACGTACCACTATCCAGAATACACTATAGAAACTGAAGTTATAGTTAAAAGCATCTTTTACTTTTCTTATAAAAATCGTAATAAACCAAGTTGTAAATAACACATAGCAAATAAAATAACTTAACCAGTTAAGAAATACACTCAATTCTAAATTCTTTTTTATTAACACTGGCATCCATGGAGAAGGTAGATCAATTTCGAATAAAACTTTGAATAATTCAAACAACATTTTTAAATATAAATTCATAATTACGCTAAAGCTTTTATTTCTTTTAATTCACAGAAGTTAAAAATTTATCGTTACTTGTCATGTTTACTATTTTATTGATAGGCATTAAACTATTCCATTACTTAAAAACTGTCGAACTATTTTAATGCATTGTTACGTATGATTTAGTATATATTGTTACGTAGGCATTAAACAATAAAGTCAATTTTTCAATAGTTGATGATATTTTTTGATTTTAAACAATAATTTCGAATAACTAGTTAAAGTTGCAGTGAAAAGTATTTATAGATTCTGCTCTCTGCTCTGTATAAGAAATCTGTTGAGAATTAGTCACTATTTATGAAAATATCTAGCTATAATGCTTTAAATACAAATTTATCATGTTGCTAATAATGTAAACTTTTTGAAAAAGTACCTTTAAAACAACATGTATAGGATTTTTAAACTTCTGAAAAAGTAGTATTCTTATGACTTATATATCTAAAAAGGAAAAAAATCTGCAGTAAACTGATTAAACGATGAATTTTTTAAAGATGAATTCTGTGAATTATTTTACCATAAATTTTCTTTTCTTTTGGAAAAGGACAGTTAATAGCTCAAAAGCAATTATTACAATGGTTTTAATGCTTATAAAACTATCCTCAGAAGAATTTTAAATGAGTATGGATACATTGTTACCTGAAGCAAATTTACAAAATTATAAAAATAGTCTTTTTGCTCTAAATGCACGTAGGAAAAAAATTACCACAATTTATAGTAATATTTTTAAAAAAATCATAATTCTGGCTAATTAAACTAAAATATACGTTATTTAAATCATTCATTAATAATTGTTCCTTTCATATGATTACTGTTTACCGAAAATTAAGGTTTTTTAAAATTATAGTTCTGATGACCACACAATGTAGCAAAAAATACAAAACTGAAAGATAAATTTAACAGAATAAAAAATTATTTTTATGCCATGATCTTAAAAACTTGATAAAATGACCATATTTTTCCACGTTTGCTAAATTTTATCACATATTACAAAATATTAAATTTTATAAGTTTACCGCATATTTTATTATTATTTTTTCCAAAATCATTACCATAGTGATTTGGTAAATATAACCGAAGTATTTGGTGTTTCTATAGTGTCCGTAACACGGTAAATTTCACCATTTTCTGGTAGTTTTGACCATCATTTTTTCTCAGTGTTTTGTGACGCAACGCGTCTCAAATTTTTTCCGTCGGATACACCTAGCATATTAATACTTAGCCAAAGATTTCTGTGCACATTTATGAAATACCACTTTCCCGAAGCCTTAACTCAAACTTTAGCTATTTAAATGGTCCAAAAGGAAAAGAAATCCTTTTGACTATAAGAGGTTATATCTGTTAAATATATCCATTTGGAGAAATAGTTGCAGAAGAATTTTTGCAGATTAAAAGACAAAAATCATGCTAGAATTCTAGTGTATGATTTTTAAAGAACTCATATTTTTTAGTGGAAAGATATAATTCTTTGTAGTGGATGGATATCATTTCGTTTAGTGGATGGATATAATTCTTTGTAGTGGATGGATATCATTTCGTTTAGTGGATAGATATAGTTCTTTGTAGTGGGTGGATATCATTTCGTTCAGTGAATGGGTATAATTCTTTGTAGTGGATGCATAGCATTTTGCTTAGAGGATGTACATCATTTCGTTTAGTGGATGGATAGCATTTCGATACAAAATTGTAATGTGCTCAAATAGAAATACTTTGTCTGAAATATTATCCTAGTTATTTCTCAACATCTTATAGATACAAAACCTTTGAGATATTATTAGTCTTAAACCTGACTGAAAAAAGAATGAGCTATTTGTAAAGTAATATAATAAGTATTTATATAAATTTGTCTTTTGATAAATTAAATACTATAATCGTAATAAATTCTCTGTTTACTTTTAAAATTTAATTGTCAAATTTCTGTGCTAAACTAAAAATATCTGTTAAGGAAAGAATAAAACAAAATGACAGTGAGAAAAAAATAAAAAGTTACTTACTTTATAGGTATTGGTTACTTTCCTTATAAATGCCAAAACGAAGAACGTCATGAATAGGATATAGGTGAGATAATAAGAAAAATAATTTACAATAACAGTAAGCTCTAAATTTTGTTTAAATTTTACAAATACCCAAGGGTAGGGAAGAAATGTTCCGAAAGTTCTATGAAAACCATAGAGTAAATCAAAAATTATCTCCATAATTTTTTTTCGAATTTTGAGTCTTAAACTTTATCAAACCGAAAAGAAGAATTTATATACTTTACATTTTACTAAATTAAAACTGTCTGACAATTTTCAACAATAGGTTTTTCAATCTAATGGTATATTATTGTAAAGGAAATAATTTAACAATGAAATATTTCGACCAATCATGTGCGTTGCTTTGTTGAATTATTAATTGCTTAATTAATTAGCAAATACATTTGAAAGACAAACCAGCTGCTCTATATAGTTGGCTAGTTATTGATGGATAATTACATAGGCTATTAATTCCCAGGACTGAATTGAAAATGCTGTGTGAATTGCATTTCAATTCCATGTATTTTGAAATTTGTACTACATAGCGTAATATGCGCCTGTACTTGAATTAAAAAATATCGAAAACGAGTTAAGTACAGTTTTGGAATATTTTCTTTTTCTTTTGAACTTAGAGTTTTCTTAAGATTTTATTTTGGTATCTCATTTTTTTTTCTTTAATTTTATTTATTTATTTACTTTTTGGTTTAGGAGGGTTTAAAGGTTTATGGATGAATCTTTTGTCATACTTTTCAGAGAAATATCATTTAGACGTTATATATTCCGAAACTAGAAAATTAGCTAAGGGAATTATCTTCATGTGAAATATGCATAGTATATTTTATAACATTAAAAAACAAAATATTCATCTGATTAAAAAAATTTTCTCAATAAATAAAAATCATTTATGTAATCAATAATCATTTAATTCCACAATCTTAAATTGAGTATGGAATAAAATCTACTTTTTGAGATTCTCTCCATATCTTTCCTCAGCATCAGCATGGAATTGAAAAACCGTTACATAATTACTAAATGCTTCGATTTTTTTTAAAACTTAGCTCTCTTTCCAGAAAATACATTTGAAAGTGTATGGCTTAGAAAAATAGTCTTGGCAATAAATTAAAGCAATAAATAACCAATACATGGATTCTAACTCGGCGAAAACTACTCTAACGTATACATTTCACTCGCATTTTTTATTTCTTCATGCTCGAAAGTATCCTGTGGAACTTTCCCCAGTAATTACACTATCCTGGCCATTATCGAAGTTAATTAGTAGCAACACATATTTATATTAGAAATGATTTTTTTTATACATCTCCATGATTACAAAGATAAAATAATTCATTATTTATCGTATTTGATTCTTCATTAAAGCAGTTTATGGTGTTTAAAATGTAACTATTTGCCTTTATCAATGCGGAGTGGAGTAATGAATAATTGGAAGAACATCATCAGTTAACTAACTTTCTTGATAGGAAAATGGCTTAAGGATTTTGAGTACATTACAAACGGCAGAATTAAGAAGCATTCTGAAAGAAGGCTTTAAAATCTGTTCTAGAAAATTTCAAAGATAATCGCAGTAGATGCAGTTAATTTGCAAATGTAATAAATTGATATGTAAATCACACATTATTTTCAGGTGTTATACTATAAAACCTGGAGATAAATAACCACATCTTGCAAGTATTTTTGTATTGATATCTGTCAATCTGTAGAGGATATGTGATTGGACTTTAAAATTCATTTGCTAATAAAGAACAAGCAGGCATTTTTACAAAAATATAACATTGAAAGATTGAATGATAACACTGGGAAGCAGCATATTTCTGTTGCATGACAGCTTTTAAATTATCTCAGATACTTTCTTATGCTGATTAGAAATCTGTAATCAGTTTCTCAGTACAAACTACAGTTTTTTTATTATTAAATGACATTTTAGTATATTTTTTATCAAAATGCACAAGCTTATAAACGTTATATATTATAGAGGTCTCGTAAATGTTGCGACAAACTTCTAGGAGAGATAAAGCATTGCCTCAAATTTAAAATTGACTTGTAACCCATGCCCGAAAACATCACCATACGCCGTCAGGGGCACTTCCCTATTATTAAATGCTTCTTGGGGTGCTTCGGAACAAGTCATAATAGGGAAGCGTTTTAGCCACGTACGACGACATTTTCGGGTATGGGTTTCTATGTAATCTTAATCCTGGTCACATGCTCTATCTCCCCTAGAAGTTTATCACAGCACTTACGCTACCCTTTTTTATATATATAACGTATTTAAACTTATATACATTTCGACAAAAAAGGAACTTGAAATTTTACTATAAATGCAAAAAAAATAATAATAAATAAATAAATAAAAACATTGTTCAGTGAAATTTATGATCCATAATTTTTGAAGATAAAATGATTCATTGTAACTTTTCAAAAACATATCCAAAGTTAAAAACTAAAGTTTGTTTCTCATAATTTTGTTTCTCAGATGCATTAATTAATCTTAATGAACTAAATTATGAAAATGCACAAATATTTGTTTGAATCTCAGCACTGATGATTCATAATTTATTTTAAGCATATCTTACATGGAGAGACAGCCTTTATTATTCATTTTAAAATATAGTAAAATATTACAAAACAAAATGTTTCCTGATCTGCTTAAAAACTCTTAATATTTATTATTTGAAGAAAAAAAAAATTCAGGCATAATGAAATTTTTAAATAATACTTATTTGTACATTGCACTTTACATTGCACTTTATTATTCAAATTACATATCTAAGAGTTTTTCTCTATTTAAAAATATTTTCGCTGCTGCCACAATTTTGTATGCTCAATATTACACCATATTTTGCCGTTCTGCGCATAGCATATAAGACTTAGGAACGTACAGCTACTAAGATGTACACAAAAATGAACGGGAAGTGAATAATGAAAAAAAAAGGACCTATGTTTGATATGGAGACGCGATGGCTAAGGGAATAGAACGTTCGCCTTCCAAAGAGGCGAACCGGGTTCGTATCCCAGTCGATGCGAATTCCACATCCGGTTTGCACTGACCAGAGTGATGACGTGAAATATCCTCAGTGTTAGGCGTATCATGTGTTAGAGTAACCTTGCCGTCAGGTTAACCGTGGGTGGTTCTCGTGGTCTTCCTCTCGATGTAATGCAAATGCGGGTTAGTGCCATCAAAAAAAAATTTTCGCGAAGGCTAAATTTCTCACAATACTTCATCTAGGAGTTACCTGGTCTTCTGGACTGGGTTTAGGTTTAGAAGTAGTATGTAAGAGATACAAGAAGAGTATGTAAGTGGGACAAGGTTCAGAAGTTGAACATTAGTAGTATATAATGTATATATATATATATATATATATAATGGCCTATATTTTCGATATTTGGACATTTTTAGCTTTTACCTTGTTTTAAAAAAAATACAACTGGTGTCCCACAATTAACAAAAATGTAGCTACAAAATGAGAAAAGAAGTAAGTATGTAAAATGTAAATAGGTATGTTAGTGCAAAAGTAAAAAAGTAAACCAAAACCTCCTAGCTACCACCCCTATGAGAATACAAAAATTACGATAATTTTTGTCGAAGCGGTAATGTCGATAATGATTTTTGTAAAATTAACAATAAAATATAATTTTCTAATATATGATAAAGTTTGACAAAGAGGCAGAATGTTTTTATTTTTTTTAAATTTGATTTTCAGTTTTGTATTTTTTTTTTATTTACTAAATAAGGGGTAATAAGAGATAAAGTTTTAAAAATATTAGTTTTCGGTAAACCGTTACCATATGAACTGAAAAAATATAAAAAGTATGGTTTAAATACCGTGTGTTTCGGTTTTGATTAGAAAGGATATATTTTTTTATTTTTACCAGAAATGCCATTATCATACAGTACGACAATTTCACCAGATTTTACTTCTTGGTGCATAGAAGAAATTCGATGCTTTGAAAAAATTTAAAATAAATTTACTATAACAAAAAAAAAATTATTTTATAGCATTAAACATTTGTAATATATCGACTTGTCATAAATCTAATTTCTTTTTTCTAAAAATTTCATCTTGATTATAAAATGGAGCTAAATTAAAAATGATTTTGTTTTTGCATCGATTTTCATGAAATATGCTAACTACACGAATCTTTAAATTTTTAATCAAATAGTATTAAATGCTTTAAAAAAGTTATAAAACCTTACTACAAGACTATAAGTCACGTTTTTGCGAATATATTGCATTCTTTCAATTTGTTTAAACAAAGGAGCATAATACCTATGTCCTTTATGCAAGTTTAAACTCGTGTCTTACGGAAAGAGATTTAATCTATCTATTTTATAATCTTTTAAAACATTTGTTATATCGTGCATTCGTCTTAATGTGTTCTTTTCTTGTTTCCTTAAAATCGCAGTATAAAATACGATTAATGAACTGAAAAATGAAGAATCACATCCTTGCAGTATGTGTCAAGAATCCCCTTGTTTAATATTGCAAATCCATACTTCACAGACTGAAACTTAGATGTACAATTCCAAAACAAAACAAAAAACAAAAAGAAAGAACAGAAGTTTGAGACGAAAGAATCTTTCAAATGTATATATAAAGGCAAAACTCCCTCAAAAGGAACTGATTATCCCCATTCGAAGTCCGGGAAACAACGTTTTTTCCACGAAAAGACAGCATTCCCTCCTAGAAATAACCCTTTTCCCTTCTTTCCCGAGAATCCCTCTTACCTTATATTAACAGCTAGCTTTGCAGATGCAAAGCTGGTTTCATTTGCATATTCATTTCTTATAAGAGAAGTATTCATATATGAATACTTTCAATACCGTGAAGTACATTTTCTGATATTCTACTGTGAACTTTGCATAATTTTCATAAACAGTATTAAATACAATATATATAGAAAGAAACTAACAATCATGAATGACTTTGAAAAACTCACACAGTTATGAAATAGAGTGAAACAATTTGTTTTTACATATTTAAACATATTTAGATTTTCATAAAATGTTTTTAACATTTTTCACTTCCTCTTTGCATTTTTTAACATGTTTATTTATTTATTTATTTATTTATTTATTATTTATTTATTTGCACTTTACATTCCATTTTTTATCTTTGATATTAATCGGAAAAAAAATACTGGTTAGAGCTTTTTTTTTAATATTTACTGAGTCGGTAAAAAACTAAAGGTGTACAAATAAACAAATAACATCAAAATTTATTCACAGTTGCTGGGGTAAGAAATAATAAATTCTTAAATTATGCATGTAATGAAAAGATAAAAAATTTCATTGTGAACTATTAGAAATTTTCATGAAACATCATTGAACCAAATTAATATTTTAATAAATAAATAAATTATTAAATTTTAAATCAAGGGTGAGAATGCGAAGAATTTCTTCTACAATACAATACTCAATATCCTTTAGTTTTCAATAAAATGATCTATTTTTTTTTTTTTTTTCATATTTTAAAGAACTATTCTATAAAAATGTTAGGACATAACTTTATCCTTCGATATCATTAAAAATACGTTTACGATATAATTTTTTCGTTAAAAATAGTCAAGTTTACCAGACAGCTTTTGTTTTGGTACTTAAAAAAAAGCCTAATAAGCACAATAAATAGTTTCATGTCGCAAGTACATTTTATGAGAAGTTTGATAAAAATTACAGAAAAAAATCTGTTTTGTGAAGAAAACATGTATTTTATACTGTATTTTTCTAGTTTTTAGCCTTTATGCTGACGAAAGTACTTTTTTATAGTATTTAAAAGGAAAACGTGTCTGCTTCCTATAAAAAATTTCTGCTTACTTTTTTTTTTTTTTTTTTTTTTTTTTTGAATTTTATTTATTAAAAATATTTCTACTTATAATCAATCACATATTAGTAAATAAATTTGTTACGAAATATTTTCAGAGCAAATCAATTCAGATAACTACTTTAATAATTGAAAAAAAATATTTTTTTGCCGATTCTTTCAGATCTATCGCAATCATACTCCAGTACTGAAATTGTAAAGCCGCCTTTGCCTATTAATTTAAAACACGCACGATTCAGCTTTACAAAAATTATAATGACAGTTCGCCGGAGATTTATTATATTCGAAATCGTATTTTTAAAAGATTTCCATTTACTTCTAAATAATGATACGTGAAGTTATCATTTCGAAGAAAATAAGAAATATTTTTATTCGAACAAGGTTGTTTCCTGTTCGCTTCTCAATCAACTAAAATCTTTTGTTCGATATTTCTAAAAGAAAAATTGAATAAAATAAAATATATCTGAAATACTTTTAAGCAAGATATTCCAGTAGGTTTGTAGGATATTTCGGAAAAAGCGGAAATAAAATAGGTGATGCAAGAAAGTGAGAAATGATCCAAATAGAGGTACATGATAGCGCATTCTTGCTTGGGCTTTCAACTCTGCGATGGATTCATTTTTCAATTTGATTTGTGGCCCAATGACAACACCATATGGCGTAGAAATATATTTAATATACTTATATTTTAGCTTACAGCTCTTATGGATGTGTATGAACTACACTTATATTTTTTTAGTAGTATTTATGGTATTATAAAATAGTTAACGGGACAAAACTATCGATAAGAAATGTCAGCCGCATTAATAAATTTAAAACATTGTTTAAATATATATTTTTTTGTGTTTTCTTTCTGATTCATTTAGTTCGATTCACATGACTTTTTTTGTATCGCAAGACTAATTTGATTTATTATAAACTAATTAGTTCAAATTAATTTAATTAATTTCAAAATTTTGCACGTCATTTGTGTTTCAGTATCACTTTTGTTTCTGAAATATATAATTTTAAATTAAAAATACTAAACTTGGTTAAAAACGGTTATCAACTAATTAGAAAGAAAAAAAAATTCAATTCTTAGTTATATTTTGTTTCAATATAGTGATTAATAATTTTAAACATTTTTTTTTCCAATGCTCATCTGTGTTAACATTTGCCAATTCATGCATTTCACAGGGCAGATTTGTTGGCCTCTCTTCCAGGGGCACCATATTCGATGGGCCAACATTGCTCCCACAGTAAGGACAGATAGTACAGAGAAGGAAAGAATATCCATGTCTTGCCCGGAGTTCGAACCCAGAACCTTTCTGATGCAAGGGCAGTTCCCGAACCCCTACACAGGCCGGTTTACATGATTTTAAACATGCTCACTTAAAAAAAAAAATTAACATATTTTTGAATATTTTAATTCTGTTATAATTATAGTTGATTAGCTGTTTATAAACAAAAAAAGCAGAAGCACTGAATAGCACGCAAAAAGAAAAAACGAAACACCCTCAATAGCTTTTAATTTAATGATTGAAATTTCACGCCCAAGGATTGAATCTTTTGAAATTAGTTTAGTGCATTTGGACCCATTTTTTTTATTCAGGAGGGCGGTCCAGAATTCGGAACCTTGAATGTACTTTTTTTTGTACTTCTCTTTAGCTAGAGAACTTTTTTAGGTGAACCGAAGACTTTTTACACATAATTCTAAAATTCACTTAACCGAAAATATGCAAAACTTATTTAACTAATAAATATTTATTATTTAATTTAAAAACAGTAGAAAAATGCAAGGCAATTTCAACATTATTTTAAGGAATATAACTTTATATAGTTAAATAATAAATTTAAGCAAAATCGGTTAAATAGTCTCTGAGAATACAAATTTCAAATTATTAAGCATTTTTAAAACTCTCTGTTTCTCTCTTTCAAAAGTTTTACAGTTTAAGGTTAAATAACACAAATACTTGAGGGAAAAAAAGGTATGTTTCTTCAGAGTAAGAACGTTTTCGTGTCTGGTTTCACGTCATGATGTCGTCAGCTGTAACTAATTAGCATATTTGAAAATATCTCCTTTAACGATACAGAATGAGTCCTAGCAAGTGAAAACCAGATTAAAAGTTATCCATAGTGCCTCATTTGCTTTCCCACTGTAGATTCAGAAAGAAAGCTGCATTACAGAAATATACTAATACTAGGGGGCTAAGCCCCCTGTTCGCTGCCGCTCACCAACCCCGATGATTGCCTCGCAATAATTGTCTTTTCTTGGCAGAAAACAGTTTTTTTACATAAGTTAAAATAATTCACTTAACATATATGTACTAAAAGGAATTCTGTTTGCTTACTCTTGTGCCTCTACTTCCCACGTCCAAATATTACTATTTATTAGTATTATAAACATTTGGATCTCTAGGTGAACGGAAGTGATTTTTCGAAGTAATCATTTTTTAAAATAACATTTATATTATAACATTATATTGTTCAAACAAATTTGATGAGTTCACAACCATAATTTAATATTCTCGCTAATAATAGCAGTACTGGAAAATAAGTTTAAATTAGGGATACAAAAATTTCTAAAGAAAAACAATATCTTTAAGACTATTGTTAATTTTATGCTGATGACAACCAAAACAATATGGAAATGAATGAGGGTAAACTGGATCCTACCACGTGATTTTCCGGCCAATAAAAATGCGCGACAACAATGGAAAACTGCGACACCATCAATTGATTTTTATATATAGTAAGATACTATTGGAAAATATTATTGTTACTGTTAATATAAAATATTACAGTTATTGCAACAATTAAATTCATCAATCAATAAGATTCATCCTCAATCTATGAAATCCATCAGGTAAAAGGTATGAAGAATAATTGAAACAAAAAAATTAGTATTTTTTTTTCTTTAAAGTTAGTGCAATAAGTCATATTGAATTTTAAAATAGAAATAAGATAATTTCTTGTCTTATGAAATTACCCAGTCAAGCCTATAAATTTTAAGAAATGAATGTGTTACATTATTGTAAAAGATTAATAAACTAAGTCCTTTATCTTGAATTTAGCTAAAGTATCAGGTCAATTTTTGAAAATTTAGAAATCATGTGCTGATATAATTAAGCACATTTGAATATTTGTCGAAACGAAAATATTAATATATATCCTTAAAATAAAGCTAATTATATGCGCATTTACGTAGGTTAAAAATAATCAAGACTTCAAGATAAAAATCTTAAAGGAAAAATAATGCTGATCAAAAACAGAAAATGGTACTATTTACCGTGTTTATGTCTGTATATGAAAATAACACATAACACTGAAAATAACACATAAAATCAAGTCTATCTTTTGACAAAAATAATGAAAAAGTAGTAGGAATTAATCCAAAAAAAAACGCATTTTTTCTTTTGAAATAAATTTCCTCTTATTACGGAAGTATATTAATTCCAATAATGAATTTTATGGAAGAGAAATAATTATTTATGCTTTTAACTATAAGAAAAGAGTAATAATGTATCACAAAAGTAAAATAAAGTAATTAAAGAACCTAAATTCCAAATAATATTTTCATTTATATAAAAAATTTTATTTAACAACAAAACTTTTGTTAAAATTTGTTGAGAGTTTAAAATAAAAATGAGCAAAAATTACCACTTCAAAGTAAAAGAAACACGAGGAGAATAAAAAGCAATGAATTAGAAAAAAATTAATTATAAAAGCAAGAAAATAATAAAATAAATCTTTCAAAACACAAACAGCAACTAATTAGTGGTGATTTTTTGTTTAGTTTTAAGCCGGAAAAATTTATTTTAAACTTAACTTGCCGTTTTATAAATTAGTACTGTAAAAAGTAGAATAGTTCAAAAAGAAATTCGCATTAGCAGGGTCTTCGTATATTTAATTTACAAATTAATTTCATTAACGTTATTTTTTAAATTTTACTGGAAAAGAAATACAATGTTTTCTTTATTTTTTAACATGACCCTGTTATTTCATTTGTGAGAAATTACTTCATATTATTATTTAAATAGTGGATTTTCTAGTGTTTTAATTAAAGATATGAATATTTTTATAAAATTTTAAAAAACCAAGCGCAAAAATATTTCACCTTAACTACACAGTTATTTGCTCTCATTAGAACTGTAAAAATAAGATTGCTAAACCAAATGATTATTATAACTGCATAAAATAATTGCACTTGTTAAAAAAATAAGAGATTAGAACTGCCTATTAATTGACAAATTCTTAATTTCACTGATATCATTCTTTAATAATCTGGTCAATAAAAGTTAGTTGACTTATGTGTTTTTCAAACAAAATTTTTTATTATAACAAAGAGAAAGTGGTCCAAGCAGGTAAATAAAAATGTTTCAAAGATACTAAACTAAGAAAGAGCAAATTCTTGCATTGGTTTATGCAATTTTATAGAGAAGGTGAATTTATTTAAAAATGTAGTATAACCGTAAATTACTAGGACCTCTATTGTCAAGGGGTAGTGGTCTTCCACCAATTGCTCTGAAGCGTGGAGATAGTGGGAGCAATATCTCCTGCTGTCTTCCACAGTTTTGTGCAATTTTATCTTCAATTTACTAAAAGACAAGCCATTCATTGCATTCAACATACGAGCCTGCATGTGTATCTAAACAATTTTTATTTATTTATTGTTACACATCTGGATATACAGTGGAATTAGAGCCCGCTTCCTCCATTTAAAGTAGCGTTTGGGAGAAAGGCGTGATTGCTCGGTTTGGGAGGTCTCTGCAAAACGAATGATTTAAAGAAGATACTTTTCTAAATATTTATTTATTATTTAAAATGCATATACATATTTGTGTGCTCAATGCAAATTTTAATTTATCATTAGACCTCGTCAAATTGAATTATATATTAAATTGTGTTACGGATTATGCTTTGGCTAACGCGTGTTCAAAGTAACCAGTAAAGTTTGGTATAGATAATAGAATTGCGGACAAATACTCGGAAACTATATAGCATTTACATAACATACCCAGAACTCAACTCGGTTACATAACTGAAATAAGACAAACTTCATAAAGCAAAACAATGAACATATAATGGCGTCTACAATACAGGGCCCTTGGCGATTTGTAACTATATAACGATTACCGGCTTATGTTTAAGAAACGCATTTGGCCAGAACTTAAAACCCTTCAGAGGTATCTCCGAGGTGTTAAATTCCCAGTAGTAATCCTGTCCAATAATTAATCCTATTTTTTTATTTTTTTATTTTATGACCGCCGCTGAACCGCCGACAAAATATTTGGGTTTACGACTACTAATGTTCAACACCGTAGCCTTGTAATTTTGAACAATTCCAGAAGACAAGGAAACTCCTGGATCGGTATCCCCAGAGGTATTGATACCTAATCCAATTACTCGAGAATAGACTAGCCTCAGTAGGGTATCAATCTTAGTTAGACCATTTTAAATTGAACGCCCGGGATATAATGGTTCAGCCAGCGTTATTTCAGCAAGCTTATCTTTGATTCGCATCTATTACTCAAAAAGCTGAATGTTCACTCTCAAAATTTATACTAAATATACAACAAATATTACCTTCATATCAGCCATACTAAAAACAAGGCACTCATTGGGATTATGTTTTAACTTATGATTATTCAAAGCAAGCAATAAATAACAGTAGAGATAATAGAGATAATACAATTTCGAACAAAAATCCACAATGACCCTTTCAAAATCTGATGAATTGAAATAAGATGAACTCTGTAAAGCAAATCAATAAACATTTATCGGCGTGAAAAATACAGAGCCCTTGAAAAACGATATGTAAAAATACAATAACTACCACCATTAATCAGTTTTGGAAACGCATTTGGCCAAAGCATCAATCCCTTCAGTGATACCTCAGTTTAGTTAAATCTCCAGTAGTAATCTTGCTTCGCATATCCAAATATTCGAGTCCAGACTAGCCTCAGTAGGGTATTAATAGAAATTAGAGTTCTGTAAAGTGAACGCCTGGTTTCCATTCTTAACTACGCTTTCCTGGGCGGGGAACAGAAACCTGCCAAGATAACTAAATTACACATAGAATCCTATGGTATGAGAGCCTTAACTAATCGGCAAAGCCCTTTGGTGAGGATCAAAAAGAACTCCACAGTCGCAGTAACGACATTGGTCATAGCTTTCATTTAACTAATGATCACGCTCACTTGATATTAGAACCCAATATCAAACCTTTTAATGCACCAAAACCAATGCATACAACACAAGTTAGAGAGGGACATTTCAAAGCGGAGATAATGGGTTCGAATCCCACCATTACCATGGATATATCTTTGTGATGTCATCTTCTATTTTGTTCTATCTGTTGTTCGAAGATACAAAGGTTTGTAAGTTGAACTTTTTAAAGAGTTAAATAAGCCTGTATGTAACAATAAAAAGAGGCATTCATTGTTACAGTGAGGTTCAAAACTGCAACTTACTTGCTTCCAATATAGGATAAGTCAGCTTGCTGCGCAGCATTTTAAGTCATTACTTTATTTCAACGTTATCAAGGAACTTGTATATTTACAAATATGTATATTTTATAGTCGTAAAAGTTAATAAATTTTGGCCTATAGTTAACTGAGAAATGAAAACAATTTACCGACCAAAAACAAAATTAACAGGTTTTAATACATAATACAGAGGTTAAATACAACTGAAAATTTTTGAATTTTTTTAAATAATATTAATTATGAAATCACCAATTGATTTGGTGAATTTTTGAAATTTTACTTCATATTTTTAGAAAACAGCACGGTTATGAATCCAAATTCTGTTGCTAATTTTACCAAAGGTGATTACTAAAGTGCGACTAGTTTAAAAATAAAAAACAGTTACTTCGAGATCATATAAAATTGTACCGTCTCAACCTATGAAAAGTTACTTAAGTCTTAAGTTAGTCTGTGCACACAGATAGGCATACAGATAATTTGACGCTCAAGGAAGGTCACTGTTTATATTAGAACATTTGACGAACCGTTCAACCAGGATGAGCAAAAAACCAAAAAAAATTTATAATTGATTAAGCGTTATCCATTGTTTAAAACTTAACTACAGACGATTCACAATTTTTTCACATATTTTAAAAATAACATAAGTGATAATTACTAATTTATATATTTATTTAATCAAAAAATAGTTAATTGCACATATTTAAATATTTAGTTATTTTATACTCGCTGTGTCAATTCACGAACGCAACAACCTATAGGGGGAGTTGTTATTTGAGACAAATTCCTGCTAGCAGAACAACAGGATGATCAGTTGCACTGAAGATTTCTTCAGTGTAGCAGGGTAATGTTCCTTTTTTGTGACTTATTAAATTTAAAAAAGAAACATTTTTGATATTCTTTCGCATGCAAGTAAAAACAGAATGGAATATCTTTTTTTTAAAGAAGGAATTCTCAAAACACATCGGAAACTATTTGTAAAAATTCTTGTAATTAGAGTTAAAACCTATTGCCTGATAAATCATTCTTCTAAATTTAATGATCAAGTGTAAAAGGTTTATTTAAAGTTTACACTCCTTACTTTTCTCTATCATATTACTTCAAACATTAAAATCATACAAAAAAGTATACATAAGCACATAATGTTATTCCTTTTAATTTTACAAAAAAACTAATTTGACAATAATTTTTATCAAAACAGTTTCAATAAAAAATCATTATTTATGAACTAAGAAACGTAAACTAAAGAATGCTTACGATAAAAAAAACGCTTCTAAAAATTCCTCATGTTGAAATAAAAAACGTTCATATTGTTTCTTTTTTCTAGTCTTAAAATTCTTAATCAGACGTAGAAAACCAATCTGTAGAGAACTATCATCAAATTAGAAAAAAAATTATTTACAAGTAAAATTTTTATTTTAAAACTCATAAAACTTTATAAATCTGCAGAATTTTCTTGCTTTATAAATCTGCAGAATTCAAAATGAAATATTCTTCTTTTGAAAATCTCGATACCAATTTCGATATGGAACTTAAAAACAGAATAGCTTAATTCTAGTTGAAATTGTTCATTCAAAATTAAAAAATACTTACCAAGAAAATGATAAAAAAATTACTTATAATCAACACTAATGATACTATTTCAAGTAATGCGAATGATCCTTTATTGTTGTTTTCTGAATGATTTAGATTCAGAAATATATACTATTCCATAAAAAGAAGAGTATTCTATAACTTTAACTGATCTACACTTTCCGAAATCACAGTTATTTATTAGAATGAAGTAAGCAATGTTGACTTCCCTTTAATTTGTAATAAATTGAAGTAACAAAACAAAACAATTTTTACCGTAATACACACAGCAGTAACAGTAGGCGATCAAGAAATTGGAAGTTATCGGTTGCAAGTTTGTTGATAATAGAAAAGTAAAAATTATTGAGAAATTGTTTTTCAAATGTTATACGTGTTCTGTTTCAGAAAGATTTTCGAATGCTCTGGGTCGTTTTTTGCCTTTTCCTTAGGGAAATTTTGCTTCTTATTTGCTGCTAAAATAATGGCGTCCTACTCTGCCAATGTTTATGATAGAACTAAATGAAAACTTAATTTATAAAAGCCTGAAAACATACTACATAAATTCAACGAAAAACATTACTTAGCAGCCCACGTAGTCTACGTCCCCAAGTTGTCTTAATGTTGACTGATAGAACGTATAATGTTGTTTGATAGAACGTGCTGTTTTTATTTATATTAATTATTTTTAAAAAATGTTTCTAAATTATTAAATATTTAAAACAAACGGTTATAGAGTAAAAAAAAAAATATTAAGGTATTCAGAGGTAAAACTAATGGCAAAGTGGTACGACTTCGTTTAGGAGAAACATAAAAACTATTATTATTCGCTATATTATTATTGACGCCTAATGATAATTAATTAATTTAGGTGATATATGTATATTAAAACTAAAGAAATGAGCTATGTACTAGAAAACAGAAGCAATGGAGTAGAATTATTTATTTGTCTAGAATAACCGTGAGAATTGTCATACTATCATTGACGACAATTTTAATTAATGTTGGTAATACGTATTAATTGAAATAAAATAAAAAAACTTATGAACTAAAAAGCAAAAATAATTGAGAAAATACACTTTTTCGTTTTGGGTAATCGTAAAAAATCACCATACTTTTTTGACACTAATGTTTAATTAATATTAATAATATGTATCAATTGAAATAAAATGAAACAATCCATGTGCTAAAAAGCAAAGTTTGTGTAGTAATTCTTTTGGGAAATTCTTTTAGGAAAACAGTCGAAAATTACCATTCCCAGATGACGTTTAATTAATATGTACTACTGGTGTTATGGTAATTGGTGCAGTTTTGATAAGAATTCTATTACGGGTTTTCCGTAATTTCAGAAAACACCTTTTCCTATGATTGAAAAGCTAGCTCATTAATATTTTAATGAATTAGAATAAAAATGACTTTTTTTTCCACCACTACTTGTAAATATTTTAACAGTAAAGTAGAGGTAAGATAGAGAAATAGTTGGCATTACTTGGCTGTTACTGACAAATGTATTTCGTACGGAACTTAAATGTTGAACAGTTATGTAATAAGTACCAAATATACTAATATAGGTTTTAAATAATGAGTTGGCCGCGAGCAATAGCATCATGCCAAGTGATGCTAAATACATTTTATCTTTATTCTAATGGCATAAACTACAAAAACGAGTTGTGCTTACTTTAATAAAGTAAGGCTACCAAATAATATTAAATCAAAAAATTTAAATTATTTTATCTATATTTATTGAAAAACTTAGTTTAAAACCAGGTTAGTGACATTTTAAAAACGAAAAAAAAAAAGTTGCATCCAAACTACTTTGTTGTCAATTTATTAGAAGATGCGATTTATAATACTTTGCTTTTTTCATTTATCATTGCCTATTTTGAAATAAAAATTATACAAACATACTAAGAACTAATGAGGGTTAGTAATGTTAAGATTAAAGTGATGGCAAACGCAATTCTTTTTCATTAAACATATTTATTCGGATGCAACCACTTTATTCTATTTTCTCTAATTCATTAATTCAACTGAAAAGGACACTTACCTGATTCTTTCTTTAAGCTCTTTAATTATGTTGGCATATGCCTTTTAGTTTAGAAGATAATTTCTTAGTGTCTTTCAGTACTGATTTGTTGATTCTTTATCTTTTTTTTTTCATCCCGTGCGAAGAACGGATATTCAGCTAGTATTTTTTTTACATACACCGAAGAGCCATTACATTATGACCACCCTGCTAATAACATGTAGGACCATCTTTAGCCCTCAAAACTGTTAGCACCCGCCGTGGCATTGATTCCACAAGGTGCTGATTGGTAGTCTGAGGTATGTGGTACCAAGCGCTCTCCAACTGGTCCTGCAATTCCCTCGCATTGCGAGGGGGTAGCGTGGCAGCACGAATTTGGTTTTCCAAGTAGAACCACAAATGCTCTATTGGATTAAGGTCAGGTGAATTTGGGGGCCAAGATATGACTTGAAAGTCACTGGAATGTTCCTCGAACCTATCCATGACGATTTGACCTTTATGACATGGTGCATTATCCTGTAGGTAAACACCATCCCCCGCAGGAAAAGATGTTGCCATGAATGGGTGAACCTGGTCTGCAACTATGTTCAATTAGCTTACAGACGTCAGGGATTGTTCTATGAGGATTATGGGTCCTAATGTGCCCCATGGAAACACTGTTCCTGGGCTAGTAGCCATGAAAACCTGGGTGGTCACAATGTAACGGCTCTTCGGTGTATATTAAAATCAAATATATAAATATATATATAAACTGTAAACCGAAAAAAAATAGGCTAACTAGTAGCACTTAAAAATATTAAACGAGAGAATATATAAAATTGGAGAATACATAAAATTGTACCTTCTAAACCTATGAAAGGCTACCAATAAAAACAATATATTTCAATATTTTCGAATTATTTGAACTTCCTATAGAATAAACAGACTTCTATGAAATAAAAGAATAAATACAAAATGTCGAATGGTAATGTATGAGTTTTCTAACTTAAGAGAAAGCTAAACATTCAACCTAAAAGTTTATTTGATTCCGCTGAGTTTGAACTTTTCACTTATTTCCAAAGGTTCTTTCCTGCTATTTATTTACTTTCTCCTTTTGTCTTTTTTATTCTTTTTAGAAAATATTGTATAAGAGAAAGGAAATGTAAAGATATACTTGATCTCTAAGATGTATAACTTCGTTTCAAGAGTTCTTTGCTTTCTTCCAATCCGAAAAAGTTTTTTTTTTTTTTGACAAAAACCAGTCTTTAAATCTTTTAAGCCTTCAAATTTTCGTATCCTTCGAGGGTTTAATTTTGTTTCATTAATTTTAGGAATTGCTCTGTAGATTTCCTAAGACCTATTCTCTTTATGTTTCAGACGAAGAACAAATCTTTCAAATTATTAATAGTATTTGGATAAGTGCTCGTAACTCTATATATTACACAAAAAGACCGAAAAATAACGAACCTAAATTATGTATAGTATATATCTAAATTAATAATGTCTATGCTATAAATAGAGATCTCTGCCTGCATTTCACTCTGGTCATTAAACCTCTGGATCTACACAGCCATTTTTTGTTTCTTGATGTTGAACTCTTATGTCTAAATAAAAATGTATTCAGTTGAAAGGTCCTAATAGGCATCATTGTATAAACTTGGGTATGATTTTGCAGATTTAGCTCCCGATTCCGCTAGGATAAAATTTAACTTAACAAATATAAGTAAACCACAACTCTAGGTTTTTTCCTAACTATGGTTGCAAAAAATCTGAATGGGTTTATGGTAAGTTCTCAGAGATATTGAAAATTTTAGGACTTAAGCGAGTTAGGTGATAAAAAAAAAGAGTCCTATCTCGATTAAAATATTGTTAGAAAATACTAAAAATGGCTTAAAAATCCTGTTATTTTATTTTTTTTATATAATTTGCATTCTGAAAAAACAAGAAGACCATTTCGACCAAGCAAAGAATTAATTTATTTCCTTTCTTTTCTATTTTATTGAAGTTTCTGTTTTACTGATATGTAAATGATTTCTACAATTTGATTTATTGGGAAATATTCGAAGAAAAAAAATTTCTTCTGTATTTTACAAGACAAAATGAAATTCAAAAAAATAAAATGTGTATACCTTAAAATTCAAAATTCTTTCAAACATATTTCAAGAAAATGAAAAAGCACCAAAAATTATTATAAATTATTTTGTGATATATTTTATTTATTATTAATTAATTTATTTTTTATTTATTTTAATTCATGATATATGGTAAAATACATTAAGTAAAATTAAGGTGTAAAGTTAAAATTAAGTCTAACAAAGGTGTCGAAACTTTGGACCTGATCAAACCAACGTGGCAATATTTTCAATATTGCTTCTAACACTAATATTTTGAGGGTTAGAAATCAAATTTCATCAAAAAAAGTTTTGTTTATTCAGAGAAAGTACATTTGACTGAGTCATATATATTTATATATATATATATTATATATATATATATATATATATATATATATATATATATATATATATATATATATATATATATATATATATATATATATATGTTACCGGCAAAGTATGAAATCCGGCATTGTATAGAATGCCAAATGTTATTTAGGCAAAGTATGAAAAAAAAACGCCCAGGTGAGGTTATTATGTAAATGATGTGCATGTTACTGTCAATGATCGAAATCGGTGGTTGTTGACACCGGTGAATGTTGACAATCACATTGTTGCTTTGGTGAATATCCGAAATATTTATTACATCCGATTTAACATTAATTTATTCGTGGATTTAATTACATTTATTCGATATTTTAATACTTACTGACGATAGATTAGAAGAAACATCAGTGTTTTTAGTATCGGGCAAATATATACCGGGGAATTGCACTTGACTTTAAAAAAACATCAGTGTAGGATGTACCGGACAAATGTATACCGGGCAATGGCACTTAACTAGACCTACTACTAGACCTTTGTTAAATTTCCGGTCTAGTTAAGTGCCACTGCCCGGTATACATTTGCCCGGTATATCCTACACTGATGTTTTTTTAAGATCAAGTGCCATTGCCCGGTATATATTTGCTCGATACTCCAAACACTGATGTTTCTTCTAATCTATCGTCAGTAAGTATTAAAATATCGAATAAATGTAATTATATTCACGAATAAATTAAAATCAAATCGGATGTAAGAAGTATTTCGGACATTCACCAAAGCGACTATGTGATATTCAACATTCACCGGTGAAAGTCAACAACCACCGATTTCGGTCAATAACATGCACATCATTTACGTAATAACCTCATCTGGACGTTTATTTCATACTTTGCCTAAATAGCATTTGGCATTCTATACAATGCCTAAGCAAAGTATGTAAATAATTCTCGCATTTCATACTTTGCCTAAAAACGTCAGGTATTCTATACAATGCCTAGGCATTCTATACAATGCCGGCGTTTCATACTTTGCCGGTAACATATATATATAACATAAAATCAAAATAGTCTGACACCGTTTCCCATTGTTGTCGGCTCATTTTTATTGGCCGGAAAATCACGTGGTAGGATCCAGTTTCCACCCATTCATTTCCATATTGTTTAGGTTGTCATCAGCATAAAATTAAAAAAAGTCGTAAAGGTATTGTTTTGCTTTAAATATTTTTGTATCCCTAATTTAAAGTTATTTTCCAGTACTGTTATTATTAGCAAAAATTTTAAATTATGGTTGTGAACTCATAAAATTTGTTTGAACAATATAATGTTATAAGAATATAAATGTTATTCTAAAAAATGATAATTAGAAAAATCACTTCTGTTCACCAAGAGATCTAAATATTTATAATACTAATATATAGTAATATTTGGACGTGGGAAGTAGAAGTGCAATCGCGTAAGTAAACATAATTCCTTTTAGTACACATATGTTAAGTGAATAATTTTGACTTTAGTAGAAAAACTATTTTTTACCGAGAAAAAACAATTATTGTGAAGCAATCATCGGGGTTGGTGAGCGGTAGCGAACAGGGGGCTTAACCCCCTAGTGTATATATATATATATATATATTCCCAAAAAACACTAGCAGATTCTTAATAAAAGCACACTGCTTGAAAAGTCCTAATGAAAAAAAAAAAGTATTGTCAAAACTAAAGGAATATGGTGTTTGGAATTGGCGTGTTCTGGAATTTCTGTGTTTCTAATTCTATTGGAATAGCAAGAAGCTTGATAATTTTTACCAAAGTGCTTTGTTAATGATTTT
Source organism: Parasteatoda lunata (assembly GCA_949128135.1). NCBI lineage: Eukaryota > Metazoa > Arthropoda > Arachnida > Araneae > Theridiidae > Parasteatoda > Parasteatoda lunata. The sequence continues at coordinate 45,138,674 of OX421975.1, forward strand.
AGTAAAATTAAGAACAAAATATAGTTTTTTTAAGCGTGAGAAATTTTGGTAACTTTATCATGATATTTAAGAGAATGTCATAAAAACATTTTATTCGGATAAATTTTCTTTTCAAGTTTGTATGTTTTTCTAAATGTGTGGTAATAAGAACTATACTTTTGAAAACTTGAATTTCTAGTAAATCTTTACAATGTCAACAAAAAAATTACCAAATAAATGGCTTAAATACCACGTATTTTGGTTTCATTACCATAATTTTATTTTTTACCAGAAACCAGAACTGTGTTTACCACACCGAATGACAAATTTTTCCAGAAAGATACATTATTTTTTTCCGTATGAATCCAACTAGCTATGAAAGAATCTGATTTAAAAATTAAACAGATATTTAATATAGTAATTAAGCGCACAAACCGAACAGTATTTATAATTTAGCTACTATGCCTATAATTACAAATTAAAGTATTATACAATTTCTGTAATTTTTTAAACTACTGTTGTACGGATGCAGAATTACTTCTAATTTTAAATTAGATGAAATACTAAATACTATTTTTTTTAAACAGCTTTTATAAAAAATGATAATGTTGCAAAAACAAACTAAGTTTTTCAATTCAAAATTTACCAAACTATTCTAAGCTATTTTTATATAAAGAAACGCAACATCTAATGCGTATACAATGAAAACAAAAGTTGAAAAAAGGAAGTCTCAAAGCACTTGATGTTACGTCGAAGTCTATGTCCTTTGTTGAATTCTATGTTTAAATGCATTTTTATTTCTTTCCATTTCTTAAACTTTTCTAAGTCTTAAAAAGTCCTACAGTTTCAAGAAATATTTCTCATAAAAAAAGAGAAATGAACGGTAGCGCACTTGACTTTTCTCGCCACTAAAAGGTCGTTTTAATGCCAGCTACTTTTGCGATTCTCTGCCAGTTTTTGCATTCGCATTACATTTTGTGTTCTCGAGATTCTTCTTTTTCTCTAAGTTTTTATCCATCCATTCCATTTTCGCAAAAGCAGCCTTTCTCTTTTTTCCAAGATTGTTTTTACTGAAGAAGTCGTTCTTGCCCAGATGCTTGGTGAAAAACAAATGCCAGCTTGAGTAGGCGAATGGTTAAGGGAAAAAATTGTTTGAAAGTTTTGAAAAAGTGTTAAAACTTTTTTCTTCAGTCTCCTCTGACTGATTCAAACCTTTTTTAGTAACAAACATATAAATTTGTGAAAAAAACTAAGCAAGTATCAAAAATATATTTAAGAAATAGGGTTTGATAAAATCTTACAAAAAATTTTAAAATTGTAGATAAGTTATAGAAAATAACTAATTTTCACTAACTAATTATCACTATCATTTTACTGGAATTGTTACAGACCATTATTGTATTTTAAAAAAATATTTCTCCTTTCAAGAGTATAAATAAGTTAGAAATTATTATGCGAGACAAATTTACACTATTATTTTTAAAGGGACTCATAAAACTAAACTTTCTGACATAAAACAAAATCCTTTCTTAAAATTTTAATGCCAAATTAAAATTAATTTATACCTTTTGTATATACGAAGAAATAAAAAGGAAAATTTTGGAACTTAAATGAATCATAAATTACAAAAATAAAATAAAATAATATTTAATTTAATGTAACAACCTATTATATTTCCCTGCCTAGTTACTAGCATATGATATGCATATTACAAAGAATCTTAAATCAAACCTTTATTAAAATATAATTTTTAATGAAACTAATGCTTAAACATTATTAAAGTATCAGTTCTTTTATTTCATAAATGAAATATCTTAGAAAAGAAAAAAAATTCAGAAAAAGTAATTGCAACATTGCAATAAATAACGATATAATAAAAAAAGTAAACGCACAAACAGGACAGGGTTTGTAAACTTGCTATTATGTCTATAACTTCAAATTATCAGTTGTCTGTACTTGTTTAAACTTATACTGCAATAATATATTTTTTTTATTTATAATTAATGCTATGTTTTTGAAGGAAAATTTCGTCTAATTTTTAAATTAGATGCAACTCTCAAAATTGTTTCCTTAAAAACTTTCGTGAAAAATGCTAATGTTGCAAAATCAAATATATGTTTTTCAATTCGAATTTACCAAAACTATTCTAAGCTTTTTATATAATAAGAAAGGCAACATCTAATGCTTATACTACGAAAACAAAAGTTGGAAAAAGGAAGTCTCAAAGCACTTGATGATACGTTGAAGTCTATGTCCTTTGTTGAAGTCTATGTTTAAATGCATTTCGATTTCTTTCCATTTCTTAAATTTTCTAAGTCTTAAAAAGTTCTACAGTTTCAAGAAATATTTTTCATAAAAAATATAAATGAACAGTGGCGTATTTGACTTTTCTCGCCACTAAAAAGGAGTTTTAATGTCGCGATTGTCTGCCAGTTTTTGCATTCGCATTACTTTTTGTGTTCTCTAGTTTTTTTTCTTTTTTTATTTTCTCTTAGTTTCTTATCCATCCTCTCCATTTTGGACCAAGCTGCATTTCTCCTATTTCTAAGATTGTTTTTTCTGAATAAGTCGTTCTTGCCCAGACGCTTGATGAAAAACAAATGCCAGCTTGAGTAGACGAATGGTTAAGAGAAAAATTTTTTGAAAGTTTTGAAAAAGTGGTTAAACTTTTTTTCAATCTCCACTGACTTATTCAAATTTTTGTTAGTTGCAAACTTATTTATTTGTGAAAAAAAAGTAAGTATCACAAAAGATAGAAACATTTAAGCAATGTTGATGTTTAAGCTATATTGATGAAATCTTAAAGAATTGCAAAAGTACAGGTAAACCATTAAAAATAACTAAGTTGCACTATCATTTTTTAATGGTAAAGTTATATCATAGAAAATTTTAACTTAAAAATGTTAAAAATTTTTGAAAATATAAAGCGGTTAGAAATTCGTTTGACAGAACAAAATTTCTCCATTAAAAACTTTTTCGACTTGCTGTTTTTTTAAGATTTTAATGCAGTTTTAAAAATAATTTATACCTTCGCTCAATACAATCAATTTTGAAGAAAAAGATTTTAGAATCATAATTTGCATAAATAAAATAATTTTAAAATATTTAATTTGATGTAGGATTTTAACTACGAAAACAACTCAATGTGGATTTGACATCCCGTTCAACAATCTGTCATATTTTCTAGTTAATACCTAACACTATGATCTGTATATCATTATAAATAATATCTATTATAATATTATAATATAATTAGTTATAATATAATATCTCATCTGTATTTAATCTGTATTTATCTGTATTTAATTTTTTTATAAAAAAAAAGTGTTTGCAGCTTACCGGCAAATATATTGCTTTGTGAAAACGTATTTGTGATTAATTTACAAAACTTAAATATTATAGCACATTTCTTTCCTTAGTATTTCCTTAGTATTTGCAACAAAAGAAAAATTAGTTCAGCAAGTTCAGCGAAATAAAAACTTCGCGTTGATTCAAAATTGAAGAAGGCATCTTGGAAAAAATTGTGCCTTCGAAATAAATAGGAGAAATATCCTGATACGTATATTTTTGCAAATAATATAATATTTATCAGTTTAGGTATTTGAAACTTCAAAAGTGTATATATTCTTTTCTATTTTCAAAAGTGGAATATTTCATTCTTTTTAATATTTTGCTCTATTCACTACATTTACACAATTTTTTCACAAATTTTTGTAAGACATTTATAAAAACGTTAAAAATTAATGTTTTTAATTTTTAATAAAAATGAATTATTTTTAATAAAAATACTGAAAAGTGTTCTTTAATTTTACCCTTTTCATTGAAGTAACCCAAATTTAATTTCTTTCAATTATGTAATATATAATGTTTATACTAATATTTTTTAAATTCTTTTTTAAAACTAACTATGCTATTTATACTAATTATTAATATACGAACAGTAATAATTTTTAAAAACTCTAATTTGTAAACTTTTATTTGAAATTATTTTATGAGAAATTAAAGTAAAATATACAAATTCCTGGTGTCATAAATTCGTTTATTTTTTTCGCTTTTATTCACACCATTTTAAAATTAAAATAAATGACAAAATTAAAATAAATTTTTAAAAAAATCCAACCATAATTTGAAATTTAAATGAAAGGAAAAATGGAAACTAAGTTTTAACCCGCGTTCTAACTCTAATACAAACATAAATTGATCACTATTTCTGTGAAAAATAACAGCAATAGCTTTTTTTAATAAAATAAAAAAAATTGTATCTCATATACTCATTAAAAAAATTTAATATTTCGATGAATTCAGTTAACGTTTGCAGACTTTAATTTCTAGAGAACTCAAAAGTAAACTTCAAATAATTCTGATATTTGAATAAATTTAGGCAACCTTTTTAATCAACGGGCCAATTAAAATTTAAAAATTTTTTGGCGGGCCGCACATAAAGTAACACTTCTTAATAATTTACAAAACGTTATTTATAATAAACATTAGAATAAAAAAATATAAAATTTAAAAAAAGTAAAGACTTCACATACACATTTTAATGCAAAAAATAAAAGCAAATAAGAAAAGAACAATAAACGAATGCGAATTTAATGAGAAATTTGGCACTGTTTTTTCGATACAAGCTGATCAATATCAGCTGGAATTGATGAGGTAGCTACACGTACCGCAGATCTACAGTGGTCATTTCTAATCGGTGGTCATTTTTGATTAATTTCATGGTTGAAAATAATTGTTCGCAAACATACGTACTTCCGAACAGAGACATCATTTGCTATGCATTTTTCGTCAAAAGCGGAAATTTCTCAGGGCTCACATACGATTTATAAAAATTTTCGATGTTTACTGAGAAAAATAAATTTTTTAAATTGGTATTATTCTGAATGTCAATCACTTCCATTTGAAAGTCTTCGGGAACTGTACCCACATCTATATTAAATGGCGAGGAAACATTTTCATGGAAACCGCTATCTTCTCCCCTTTGAACATTTGGAATCGTAATTGAAATTCGTTGATTAAAATGTCTATACATTGTGCGTATTTTTGAGAAGTAGTAACGTTTTCTTTTTCTAAATGTGGAAAGTGAGACACATTATTCTGCAAAAGATGCCGTTTCCCCAATTTTAATTTGCGCTCAAAGCCCTGAATTTTATCATACAAATTGTGAATAAACTGTCCTTTGCCTTGAAGTTCCGCATTAAGATCATTGGATGCTGAGTCATGTCGATAAGAAACCCAAAATCTCACATTCATTCTTTATTACCAAAATGAGGAAAGGCATATCCCTTCATACCCACGAGCAATTGTATTTCTCTTTTTAAATTGTATACTCTTTTCAGCATTGCACCTCTGCTAAGCCAACGTACTTCGGTATTAAAAACCACGTCGCCATATTCAGTTTCTAAATCTTTCGGGAATTCTTTAAATTCACGGTGATTTAACGAGCGCGACTTTATAAAATTGATTTGTTTAACTATTGGTTCTGTGTCATTTGGAAAACTCAATATTTTCGCACATAAGTTTTCCTGGTGAATTATGAAGTGGTTAACGAATATTTCCCTTTCTGTGATCTTCTTAATGCCTTGAAATAGCCTCCCCGATACTCCTACCTGCATGCTTGACATTGCTCGTGCTCCATCTGTCCATATACCAGTAATCTTTTCTAATGAAATTGAAAAATTTTCCAACACAGTTCATCGTACAGGTCTTTGCCGGTTGTAGTTTCATGTATTGAAATCAGTGAAATCGGTAATATTAAATTTGGTGTCACTACCACGTTAAAATATAGCCAGCTGTGCTGTATCGTAAATATCGCAACTCTCATCAAGTGCCAAAGAACAGTATTCGAATTTTGCAATGCGTTCACGAAGCGTTGTTGCTATGTTCTCGGACAAGTCTTCAATTCTCCTTGCAATGGTGAATCTTGATAAACTAATGTTTGAAAAAATATTTATTTCATCAGGAAATGCTATTTCGGCAACAGCAATCCGACATTCTTTTATCATCTCTCCATCCGCAAAGGGTTTCATTTTTTTGCCAGTATTTGACTGACAACAAAACTAGCATTTACTGCCGTATTTGATAAAATAGCTTGATTTTTAAAAATAGCCTGTTGGTTTCCCAAGTTTTTATCCATTTGATTAAACTTATCTATCCGGAGTTGTCCTGTAAAGTTTTTATATTGTTGTTCATTTTTTTATCGTAATGCCTTTTTATGTTATATTCTTTTAATGTCGACACAGTCTCTGAGCATTTTAAGCATATAGCTTTATCTATTACGAAAGTGAAAAAATAATCAAATTTCCACTTTTCTTAGAAATGCCTGTGCTCATCCGCAACCTTTTTTTTTTTTTTTTTTTTTTGCTTTTCCGACATGCTATTATGGATTGCACAAATATTGCACTCACGCCTTTCAAGTAACACAAGAATTGCTAAAATTGCTAGTTAACAGCTTACCAGTCTGACTGATAGTGTGACAGAAGAAAACACAAACAAGCACAGACGCGGCGCCGATCAACAACAAGTCACCGCCGTCAAGTGAGTAACTCGTCACAAAAAATTTTTTCGGTTTAGTATGTACTACCATTTTATTATAATCAGTTTTATACCAATACGATGGGAGAAAGTTGATAAAATAAATTCGATTTTAGAAATGCTTGGCGGGCCGCGTGTTGCTCCTCCCTGCTCTAAATTATCATCCTAATATTAAAAAATTTCACCAGGTTTAAGAAATTTAATCACATATTATAACATCAGATACACATTTTTTTTCCAAAGTAATTACCAAACATTTCGGTAAAAACTAATGAGTTATTTAGTATTTTCATAGAGCCGGCCAAATTTTTGATTTTCCTGGTAATTTTGAATCAAAATTTTTACTCAGGGTAAAAGAATGGAAAAATATTTATAGACACTTGGACTGTGCCCAGCATCTTGCACGAAGTAAAATTTAATATAGTAGTTAGTAAAATTTAGTAAAATTCAGTACATCCTAAGAAAAATTGATATTTAACTTAAAGTAAAGACTAATGTTCATCGATTAACTCTTATGGGATCAAATACTGGTTAATTGTAATTTTATAATTATAAGATTGGAAAAATATTAGTGTCCGTAAAATATTAATACAAAGATGTAGAGTTCATAATGGACACCACTCCCTATTCGAGTTAACGGAAAAAGCTTTTCCGCGAAAAACGGAACCTTTAAAATGGCATTCCTTTACCTCGATAAATTTGAGTAACCTCAAATTTCTTGAGACATTAAAAGTAAATAGAAAAAATAGGTAATAAAATCAATTAAATTGTTCTTTAAACTTTTCGATGCCTAAATTTTATCTTTGCGCTTTAGTTTCAAACCATGAATGACAGAGAAATCTTTGAAGAAAGAACTTGAGTGTTACCTCATAAATCAGGAATCAAGACTGTGTGTCGCGACACTATATCTTCCCGATGTCAAGTATATCCATCCTGTTAAGATAAATTTATGTTTGCTGCTAGAATTTGGCGCCAAGCTGAGTTAAACAAAATGATCGGTTCTTGTTACAAATGATAAAGATAATGCTGAGGCATGTTTTTTTGGTGATTATTAATATCAATAAACAAGAAATGTGTTACTTTTTTTCAGTAAATATGCTTGCTGATGGAGGAATGAACTATTTGTTTGTAAAGAAATCCATATTGCGTAAGATCTCGATATAACATTAAGATGCAAATTTAGAAGAGTTTGATTATTCGTTTTGCTTTCATTTACTAACTGGTTACGGCTATTTTGGGATTAAATTATTGTGACAAAAAATGCGTAAAAAGGGCTTCACGTTATTATATAAGAGCACTAAAATTACTTTTAATTACAAAAGTTGACTTTTCAAAGCTAATTTGGTGATAATAACTATATATTGTAGCAATAGCGCTTGCATATAATATGTATGTATATATATATATATATATATATATATATATATATATATATATATATGAGAGAGAGAGAAATTAAAAGATTGTACGAAGTTGTATGAAAAAAATTAAAAATCAAAAAAGTTTCAGTATTTCACCTAGAAATACTAGTTTGTTTAGGAGAAAGAGAAATGATAAGAAGCATTAAAAAAATATTCTTAGTTTGCTCCTAGATGGCAGTTCTGTTGTGTCACGTGAGGCCCTGATTATTTTATTATTGTCATTGCTATAGGGAATACAGGAAACTTCCCGCTTAATAATAGTTATCTTGGTATCTTGTTAGGCTAACTATTGCAATGGTATGCATTTCTTCACTTGGAGGAGGCTATTTCTATATATAATAGTTATAATCTATTAGAAACATGAAACAGTTTGATTTTTATCGATTTTATGAATTGAATTTTATTTATTTTTTATGAATATTTTTAACGTCAAAATGCCATTATGTCTTAATAATTGTTAACAAAGAATATTATATATATATATGTTTTTTTGTATTATTGCAATTTTGATTTTTAAGTTGCGTCATTTAATTGGATAATAAGATTTTTAAAATTAATAGTTATACAATAAATATTTTTTTTAATTTTGAAATATGAAATATTTACCATAAATATTTTTTTTTATCTCAATTGAAGATAAAATTTATTAAATTAAGTAACATAAATTTCAATTTGATTCGGATACTAATCTTATAATAATTTTCCTTTGCTAAGTAGCAAATATGAGAAAATAATTTATTAGTTAGATTACATTAGGATGGATAAGTTTAAATTATAACTATTTTATACAAATCATTTGTCCATTTGTGTTATACTATCCAGAAAAAAATCTAATAAATATATATTGATTAGAGATTAGCATTAAGAGATATTTCTTTCAGTTATAAAAATAATTATGATGGAAGAAGTAATACATTAATAATGATGGGAAGATTAATAAAGTAACATTTAAAATTGCTCAAATGAGAAAAAATCTTGATATGGTTGCCTTCAGTTTAAGAATATGTCCAGAATACTTCGCTAAAATCATACAGATTCATCTATAATCATTCACAAATTTAAAAAAAAATAAACGAAGAGTAACTAAGAACTATTAAAGATTATTCGGTTTCGTTAAAAAAAACATCTTTTATTATATTTTGTTATTAGAATTTCTTTAAAAGTTATTATAAGATGAGAAATAAAAACGATAGGATTTGGAGCCTATGTATTATCAGATTATGCTTGACTCATCATATGATTGTTAGCAAGTGATAAAAAAAAGTAATAATTAATAAGATTCAATAGAAATTGAATTTTGATGTTTGAATGCTAAACTGAATGGAAATTTATTCTATTGCAAATGTCACCATTTTTATATACTCTGGGCATGCTAAACAATTCCTTGAACAAACCTTTTGTTACAAAATCTGAAGAAATTTTTTTTTAAAAATCTGAAGAAATTTTTTTTAAAAAAACTGTTAATATATACCTATATACCATTCGGCAAAAATTTAAAAATGAAAGCGATTAATTAATGCGGTTTCAACTGTACGGAAAAGTTATAAAAATCAAATTTATTTCTAAATTCTAAATTTGTTCGCCTTTATGAACATTAAACTAGAATAATATTTTAGTTAAGTCAAATTGCTCTGTTGCTATAACATAATAATAGTATGAAACGATTTTTTTTCAAGAGCAATAATCTTTCACAAATGCTTCAAACGAGCTCAGTAAAAAACAAAATTTTTAAAAAAACTATATATATATATATATATATATATATATATATATATATATATATATATATATATATATAATTGTTCATAAGAAATAAAATCACTAACTCAAAACTGCATTTATTAAAACTTTATTCCGGGGGATTATATTAGCAATTTTCGTCAAAGCTCATCGCCACAGCTGTACAAATCCTGATTGGACTTTATTAAAGAATCCCCACGACAGAACGCTGTTTATTTTTTCGTTCAGAAATAAAGCTTTTATTGAGTAGTGATATTTTTCGGGCAAAATGGGATTTTTCTGCTCTAGGCCTTTCAGAAGAAGGATGCCACAAATAATAAAAAGCACACCGTAACTGTATAAAAGAATTGTTACATTTTATCTACTTTGTTTCGAATGAAATAAATATGTTTTTTTGCAAGTGAGAAATACCTTCAATTAAGAATTTTGGCTGTAAAATGTATGTGTTTTGCGTTTTTTAAATTTTAAATATATATATATATATATATATATATATATATATATATATATATATATATATATATATATATATATATATATAGGGGAGTGTCGGGTACCCCCGCCCACTGTCAATTTCATATGTATAGAATATTTTTTCAAGTCAATAGGCCATCGGGCATTAATTAGTATATTAAAAAAAGATTATTTTTAAAGTTTCAAGTATTTATGCAGTTGGTAACATGGTAAACAATAGTTTTGAAAATATGTTGAATACAGTAGTCAAATTTTTTGAATTTCTAATTTTTTAAGTTAAACTATTCTTTTTTGGGTTTATTCTTTTTGCATTATTTAATTAGATGATAAAGCAATTGAAACATACAAAAATATTGATTATTACTCAATATTATTCAGAAATATAAGCAATACTACTTAAGTGGACGGGGCTATCCGACTCTCCCCTATATATATATATATATATATATATAGAGAGATTGTTTTTAATAATAAATTTATTTAAAGAAAAATTAAATATAATTAAGTGTTTGTTGCCTTCAAACGACGTCATTGTGTGTAAATCGTTGTATTCGTTGTTTCAGAAGCCAATCAGGTAAAACACACAAACACGCGTCCAATCAAAACTGATTTAAATCGCATGGTTGGGTGTAATCATACATTCTTCTTACAGAGTTGCAAATGCCCAATTATAAAAAAAAATTTACAAATAAAATAAAGTGCATAATATATTTTTCAACCCATTTTTCTTTTAGCCCTAAGACAGCCGGATTTTTTTAGCCCTAAGACAGCCGGACAGATGGACTTACTTAAAACTACCATTGAGGGTCAGTTTGAACCTCATAATAAAATAATGCCAAACCAAAGTAAACGATTTTTTACTTGACAATTATCATTAAGATACGACATTTAATGCTGTATGCAGAATACTCTTTTGCAGAAGTGCAAGTCATATAACAATATTTAAAATATTCGAATAAATAATATACATCAGTACACAAGTTTTAAAATTGGAAGTTTCATTATTAGTTAGATATTAGCGAAAGTATACGGTACATCCACATGACGTGAAAGTAACAACAAAAACCACAAATTGGTTTTTAATATATGGCTGGTTCAAAATTAAAACGTCACATCTACAAACATAATACGTTGCAGAAGTGTCGTTTTAGTTTTGAACCAGCGGAAACTGTACTCTTTCTCTTGCCCCTTTACTTTATAGACTAAAAATGAACTCGTTGTGCGTAATTAGTGCGACAATAGATTTCCACATCTGCTTTACATTGATAGGAAAACCGCGAAAACTTCTCAGGGATAGCCTGGCGGCTAGGGGACTCTAAACCATGATCCATCTACTACTGAGTTACTTCGAAGCAATTGAGAAAAAAATTAGAGCTTCTAAGCTCACTTCTATCTTTAAAAATCAATATAAAATACAACAAAAAATTATCAAAGTGACCCCAACGATGCTTCTTAGACTCAGACTCTAACGCAAAAAAGTGTTATAAAAGTCATTAGTTATTATATCTAAATTTCATATAATAGACAAATAAGGGATCAACCACAATTCATGATTTGAAAACTCAAATTCAGCAAAATATCAGCGCAAATTTTTTATCAAATGTGAAAATTCTTGAAAAGGTGTTTTAAAATATCATAGCACCAAAACAAAATAAATAAATAAGTTTCAAATGCAATAATCTTGAACCATGGTCATTAAAGGCCAATTTTATAAAGAAAGAAAAAAGTGCAAAAACTTGACAAAATATCCAATCGTACTTAACTAAAAATTTCAGAGTGATAAATAGAAAAAAATTCAACAAAATAAATTTTTCTTCAAGGCTTCTAGGCAATTTTTCTCTGCAACTTGTAAAACAAGAAGGGAAAATATATCAAAGCACTTCTATGAAGAGAGTTTTCCTTTTGAAAACATCAAAAAAGTTTCAATTCAATATTTAAGAATCCTTTTTAAGTTTTACAATAACAACAGGAGAAATGTTTGTTCACTGAGTTTACAATCGTTTTACGATAATACAATGTTTTTGTTTCAGAAAAAAATATATACTATTCATACTTTTCTTACACATATTGTTCAAATATTAAGCAAAATCTTTAAAAAAAAGTTATTTTTCCAAAGAATTTTATTATTTTAACTATTTTTCTAGACTGAGCCATGGAATCCTTGAAAAATAGCAGGTTCAATATCATCAAACCTCAAGGGTATGAAACAACACATTTAGAAAAAGTGTATTGTCTGAACTACAAGAATAGGGTAAAATTTACCATATTTCTGGCTTTATGGGAGCACCAAAAAACTTGGTATTTTTTGCCGAAGTACTTTCTCAATGGTTTTTGGTAAATTATCAATAAGGCTTTAAAATATGTGATAAAATTTGATTAATCATGACCCCTTAGTTAATGGCATAACATCCATATATCCGGTTAAATTTACTTGTCAGTTTTGAATATTTTACTAAATTTATGGTAATTGGACAATAATTAAAAACCGGAATTTCTGTTAAAACTGTTATCATATGAAAGAAAGAATTGCCAAAGGAATGGTTCAAATACCGTTTATTTGAGCCAATATCCAATTGAACGAGTATCCTATTGAAGAAATTGGTTTCATTAACCAAAACTATGTTGTCTTTTTTTGTAGTTATAAAATTCCTGTTTTTTTTTTCTTTGAAAGAAAGAAATATAGAAATGCCAGAACTACACAGTTCAGTATTTTAATCAGAATTATCACTAAGGGTATCAAGTAGCTAAATCTATCAAAGAGATCTATCTTCGTTTCAAAGGAGAAACACAGAAAATGATCATATTGTCAAATATAATTATAAAAAACCTCTATAGATGGTTTAAACAATAATAACAATTTAAAACCAGAATGAAATTAATTAAATATTATGTTCATTGACTTATATACCAACACGAAAATTTTTTAAATTAAAGGCAAAATGCATTCAGAAAAATAATGATTTTAAGTTGCACCATTTATCTAACAAATAATTAAAATATCGAAAAATCGGCATGTATATTTTGAGGGTAACTTTCTTAATAAATTGCTATCCAAAAGCTTAAGTATTTAGAATAATATCTTGAAGAACTTAGTAAATATTTTATTCTTATTTACATCTAAAACATTAACTGTTAATACAAACAACAGAAAGAATTTATAAATAATATAAAATTAAATGCAAAATATGTTCTGAAAAATCATCAATTTGAGCTACGCCACTTTCCCAATAAATATTTAAAATGTCGAAAAAATTAATTAATTACAAAACATTACTTGTGCTTTTGTGATTAAAACCGTGAAGATGCATTGATAGCATACCGTAAAAATCTTTAAAATGAGAAGTTTTTAACATTTTTAGAAAACTTCACGAAGCATAGCTTTCTTCGAAAATGAAGAAATACAGGAAGCTTGGCATTCCACTTTCAAAAGCCATTAATTTTCTTTTTTAACACCCAGTTTTTGGTATTAAATAGCCAGTTAGCTTAAGCTGTTAATTATTTTTGACACAAGCTCAGACTTTTGTTAATGAGTACTTAGGGTTTTCACTGCATGAAACAAATTCTCTTGTCTAAGCGCTAGTTTTACACACACTTTCTTGAGGTCGATAAGATTTCAGTGACGTCACACAGGTCACGCGAAAAAGTAATTCAGATGTTTCCCTTCTTTAATACTTGTTATCACGTGCCCTATGCACCGTTTAGCATTTCATTTTGTTTCTATTTTTATGCATATAATTTAAATACAAAGTTTTAATATCTCACTCTAGATCAATTTAAGAGTTAGGGAGTTTACAAAATGAATTTATTTTATTGCTAAACATGTTTGAATGTTTATTTTAATATTTTTGTGGTAATGCGCGTTAGCTTAGGTGTAGTAAGAAATCATAGTTAAACGTATTCTTGTTAATGAAGTACTTTAAAAATGTACTGACAATCTGTACTTTAAAAATCAGATTTGATTTTATTGCAAAACATTTTTGAATGTTTACTTTAAAATTTTTTGTGGTGTGCGTTAGTTTAAAATAAATCGCGAAATAATTATGATATATGGAAGAAATCATAATTAAACGTATGCTTGTTTAAGTACTCAATATGTGCTTTAAAAATCAAAAACAAAATTAATTTACTACTCTGTTGTGTAAATAAATATTAAAGTCTTTTAATTTTAAAATTTAAAAGTAAACTAACTTAATTAAGTTAAATTAATGCTTAAATACTCAACGAAAAAATCTCCTGAAATTACGGTATTGCATGATAATGACATTTCACGTGGGAAAAAAAAACGACATAAATCTGGTAATAAAACCAAAATATATGGTATCTCTTGTGGTGTTACTACCACTATAAATATTAAATACCAATTCACTGTTATATAAGACATGTTAACTTGATTCTATCATGAGGTAACTTTTGATAGATGAAGGTCGACATAATCGATATATAATTCCCCTCATTATAAACCATACAATTGTTAATTTTTCCATTCATATGCAAGCCTGAAATGTAAATTTAACCGAATAAATGTTTTTTGTGCCATAATCTGAGGAATCATCGTAAAATCATCAAATTTTGACATATTTACCAAATTAAGTCACACATAATAACACTAAATTTTACGAAAGGTTCATTCACTCTGAAAATAAGAAATAACAGTCTACATGTTTCATCGCGTCTGTAATAGGTGCCCATTTTCCAGACCTACGATGCGCTTGAAACATTTCAACTGTTATTTCTCATTTGTTTATTTCCAAAATAAATGAATTTTTCAGTCAGATAATATCTTATCTCTTCAATTTACTGGAATTATTTATTTACTATATTTTATGGTTAATTTATCCAAAATTATTATTAAAATGTAAAATGTATCGATAGTTTTGGTTGGCGTCATACAGCTACAATCACAATAAATTTAACCACATTATGGTAGTTTTAATCATATTTCTTTTATCAGTATAACTGCTTTTTTTTTTCATTTCTAAATTCTGGATAAGTCAAATTTCGCAACACAGTGTCATAAACGATTTTATTAAAAAGTGTAATTTTCTTGCAAAATAAATAGGAAGAAAGGACGGTAATTACTTAACAATATTTTCAACAACTTGTGTCGCTTATAGACCGTTAAGTCGTTGCCAGAAAGCAATACTTAGGATTCCGCTGCGTCACATCAAAGTTATGATATCCATCACACAATGATCATGGCAAATGAAAAAATATTTTTTCATTATTATTATTTTATTGCCATTTCATTATTATACCAGTTTCATAATTATTTTAATGCTTTGGTATTTATTACCTTTATTGGACTTACAAAAAAAAATCATACAAAATATAACATACAAAAAAACAAGTGCAGTGTATCCACCATTACAGAAGTATAATTCCAATTCACTACTATATAAGACACGCTAACTAGATTCTATGGTGCGGTACGTTTTCATAGATGAAGGTTAAGATTGTCTATAAATCTCTCCCCCCATGGGTGACCTTCGGACGTGATGTGAACACGCCTCCCTTGACAGAAACTCCCACTTCTACTTAAACACGCCGACTTCGATAGATTATTCACATTAAACAGTTGACTTGCTACTTGCGACAGTATCCTCCTCTTTGAGCTGTTTCTACTCAGTCTCGATCGCACGGAACGTCAGCCGGCTTACACTCGACTGATAACGGCAACACAGAAGCAACCACGACCCTGAACTTAATACAGCTCTCACGATCAGAAAAAATTACGTTGATTTTAATACAACTCTCCCGGCTTCTCGGAATCAACTAGTGGTATCCGTTCATCTAATTCTATCACGGATATAATTCTAGTGGGGGAGTACTGTAGTGTATCTACCACTACAGAAATATAATTCCAATTCACTAATATATAAGACATGTTAACTCGATTCTACGGTAGGGTACCTTTTCCTAGATGAAGGTTGACATTGTCGATAACATCTCTCCTCACAACAAAGCAGTCCGAGAAAATAGATAGGAAAAAAGGTTAAGTACTAAAAGTTAAGAATTCTAAAACACAACAACCCAATTTTTTCTCGAAACTTTAAAATCCCCTCACATTACACTTTAAAACCCCTCAAAATTACAAAACTGAAAACTAAACCTTATCGAATAATTGGATTTTATGCCATGCTTTAATGTTGCATGGAAAAATTACAAAATTTTTACTAAATTTTATCACTTATTATAATAATATTTTTCGTTTTAATTTTATCAAAGTCATCACCGCATCGTCATTGGTAAGCATTATCGTGATAGAATTAAAATATATAATAATCCGGATAAAAAATTAAGCATAAAAATTTAGAAGTTACTTCTGGATAAGAAAAAGGTAACAGCACTCAGAGTGCCGGTATTTTTTACCTTTCAGTCCATTTTTATCATAGCATATGACGGAACAAAAAATATGACAGCAATAGTTTCCGTAAAATCACAGAAAAACTCTTAATAAATATTCTTGTGAAAATGACGGTAAATTGGATTTTGCAGATGATGCTCTTGTAGTGCCGGTTCTTTATACAGTAAGGTGATTATGAAAGTTTTAGAATATATATCGAGTTTTCAGCTTTCTATAGCGCATTATTAAAGAATCCTTAATAAATCTACGATTGTAGAGAAAAAAAAATTAAATGTTTTTATAACTAAAAATAAACAAGAGTAAAAATGACCCAAGATTAAAATTAATTCATCAATTAAAAACGTGAAAAAAATATAAATGGAGCAACAAAAAAAAACGAATATTCATCAGGTCATTATAACAACCGAAACTAATTAGCGACTTAAAACAAAGTAAATAAAAAGCTCAAGATTTAAATCAACGTCGTGATAAAAAGAAAAACTGACGAATCAACTAATTAAAATGCTTGCAAGAGCATATTTAGCCCATATTGCTTGTAGTGTATTTTCCTCTTTGAAAAATATTATATCTTGTAATTCACAAAATTTAGGATTTAGGGAGTTGTAGAAATTCCAATATATAAGTTGCAACTAGAGAATACATGATAGTATAATCCTAGAATTTTTATGAAATGAGTTTATTCTTAACAACTTTATGATGTCTAAACAAGAGATTTATATAGTAGAGTGGGAAAAAAAATTATTTTCAGGACGCTTTATTTCCGAAAAGTTGCTTATTGCAATGATAATAGAAACGCCATAAAAAAAAATTATCTCCAGCTTTGGAATAGGTTAATATCTTACTGTATAGTACTTATCGGTATATTGGTATATTACAAAAACAAACTAAAACCTGGAAAATCTGCGCCTTTTTTTATTTTAAATTAGCTAAGATAAACACCCTCATTATTCTATGCTTGTTTGATAATTTAAATACCCTAAATAAATAAGAAATTATCTCTAATTTATTCTTTACGCTCGAGGAAGGTTTAAGAAATGGAAAGCGAAGTTTACAAAGCATTCATAATTTTCACAGTGAAACTCTACTCTAGTTTTGATAGATCTGAAACACCCAAAACTCAAAACGTCGAGGTTGTTGCATATTGAGTTCCACCCATTCACTCTCTAATCAACCACCCAATTTCTCCGTGTTCTGCTTTCTTTTTTCTTACAATCATTTGAAAAGGTTTTCAATTGAATAAGTCTTTACTGTCTTGTTATAGTTCCTTTTTTATCTATATAATATATTTCAATTCTGACTGTGGAAAAAATGAGGCATAACTGATCTTAACTTTAGTCTTGCTCACCTGTGACTTCATTGCTAGCTTTTTATCACGCACTTATTATAATTCTTTGTCACAAAATAGAAGCACTTTTACACAGCGCAGGAGAGACGTGGAAACTTTAGTATTTCTCTGATTCACATTGCGTTAGAATTGATGAGTGATTTAATGGTTTGCGCCCTTTCTTTGTTTCATTACAGATTCCAGATAGCTAATCGTTGTTAGCCTTTGGGTTGTATATATAAGAAGGTTCTTAAAGAACTATTTTAAATTTATTAATTAAACTTTTTGTAGGTCGTATCCTACCACAAGCTGCAACACTTAACTGATGATATTCAATTATTCACTAATTTTAGCACTAAGCACGTAAGATAAATACCAAAGTTTACTTCCCACTCCCTAGGCAGAGTAAAAGTGTGCCAAACTTGCAAAAGAGATTTAAAGTATGGGAAGATGAAGCTAAAGATGGATATATTAAGCAACACAAGATTAGTTACCTAGCTTGTTATTTAACACTTGATTGTCTCAATCATGCCAAAAAACGAGCTTTAAATACATAGTAAATATAAACAAGGAGCATTTACAATACAATATGCAAAAGAATATCGGATTATTAGAGTTTTCATTCCAAAATTATGGCAAAATAACCCATCTATCTAATAAAGTCTGCCTATCCAATTAACCATAAAGTTTACGATGAGAAAATTTTTTTTTTCTTCTTGGCTTCGATATTTTGATAATATTTCCTTCATGGCTTCGAATTAGTATGGTTAAAAAAAACATGAATACAAAACTTTACGGTTTTTAAACCATTTATAGCTAGTTTTAAAACCGTAAATATCGAATTTAAAAATTTAATAGTTTGGCAGATTTAGGGTGCTGTGATCTATACGTGAATGAGAGTATCATATTCTGTTGTTGTTGTTGCTTATGCCCACTTGACCAAAAGAAGCATTAAATCAAGTCCATGAACTCATCCAAAAAGTTCCTAAAGCAATGTACTATTGCAGCAGGGTTGGGGACCAGGTGGCTCTTTTGGCAGCCAATACACGATAGGACGTGGGCTGACTCTATCATATTCTAACAGCACAGGGTCACAAATTGGGGAGTATAGGACACTGGAAACTCTTCATGTGATGAAGGGAATAGAGGATATATTGTGATGTAAACTCTTCGAATCGAACCTACGTTGTGTGGGTCATGAGATTGAAAAATTAGCCGTTTCAGCTATAGTATGTACCCAGTTGCAAGGAACTTAGCGACTTCAATTAGATGAGTCTACTGGTTGTTTGACCACATTATGAGAAAGTAGTTAATAAACAGTTTTTCTCATAATTAGCAGTTTGGACATCTTATCTATGATTATTTGACTGTTTTATCTGAATATGATAAAATGGCAATTAAGAAAAACATTAACAAATATAATAATCAGTGTAACTTCTATTGTAAACAGTGTAATTGTTATTTAATTAATGTAATAAAAAGAGTGAACTGCATGTGAATTAACAGTGTATGTTATTGAAAATCTCCGAAAATGGTCCTAAATATAATGTAGCAAAAAAATTTTGGCTAGTTGGGTAGGGTGTAGATGGAATTTGACATGCAACCATCTTTACCCGTTAAGTTAAGGATAGTTCGTATTTAACATATTGAGCGAAGAGATATGCAGAAAAAAACTAAGAAAAACTGGACAACTTCTGTGTTTTTCTAAAAGGTTCATCGAGCTTAAGAAAATACATCATTGTGTAAAATTGTATTCATTTAAGATATTCAGAATATTAAATATCTCCACTGGTCAAATACTCTCCATGTAGTAAGTGGTGAATGGCACACGATAAATCTGTCGGATCACTAAGTCCTCCTTCATTCCATAACAAATTAATTACTCTGGGGTACTGAATTGGAGAACGGTAGTTCTCTGGTTCAGGACAAAATTATGATCTGTGGATGAATAAAAGGATTCACGAATGAGTACGCACTATAAACGAGCTGTGCCGTGTGTATGGTTGAAGTCATGTTTTAGGTCATAGATGGTGCCCCTGAAAAACAAAAAACGCACCCTCTGACTTAAATTCGCTTGATTTCACCAAGCAGGCTTGCCCAAAGCATATATTTTATTGAGCTGCATTTAAAATAACTTGAGACAAATTTCCTATGGTTATTTGGTTTTTAGTTAGTTCAAATTAAATTTAAAATTTATAAAAAATACTTAAAATCAAAATAACATTGGAATAAGAATTTAAAGTTGTTAGAGTTAGAAAATACAACTAAATCTGTATATTCATCACAAATTTTTACTGTTTAAAAATTTAAATGTGGGTGCGTGTACTTTATTGCCCGGTATTTGTATAAATTGCTGGAGTCAAATTTCCCCGGAGAATATACTTCTGAATACAATTATATGAAAATATTTATTTAGTTTCGATTATGAATTTCTAAACATGAAAACTAAAATACAAAAACAAAGACTTTCATAAAATTCAACTAAAGCCTACAAAGCAAATTTAAAAATAAATATTTACGAAAATATTGCAAAACATATTTGCATTAGTATAATAATTTGAGCTGTTTCTCTCAAATTCCTGCCTCGAGGAAATCAAAATATATATCTCCTAGAGCAGTACTCAAATTGAATTCCATGCGTGAATTCAGAACGCTTAAGAAAATAATCGTTTGCATGGAACAATACGAAAACTGCTAGCAAACCGTAAACGAAAAATTAAAGATTTTTTTACAACTTTTCGAAATAGTTTAAGCGGAAATAAACAAAAAATATACTTATAACACTTCATTTATCAGCGCGTACGAAGATATTTAAACGTAAAAACACGCAATATTTGTTTGTTTTTACAACTTTTTTAAAAAAATAAACAAAGCAAGCGTACTCGTGTTTTAAATATTTTATTTTATTTTACTTTTTGTTCTGACGTTCCATAAAAGTTTTCGTTTTACTCACCAGAACGTCGCGTGACTTAGGAAAAGAGAACTTATTACTATGTGTAAAAATATTTGCAAAAATCATTTTGTATTCATGAAATTCCTTTTTTCTATACTGCGGAAAACTTAATGCTCTGATAACATAGAAAACTATAAGTAAAAAAAAGTTCATCTCCATCTACAACCTTGCAAATATCGTTTTATTCTTATTCTATGTAATATTATAAAGAATGGAATTGAATATCGTCTGCTTCTGTAATTTCAGAACAAAGTTTTTATTTTCATGCATGATTTTAACATATTAAAATTTAAGATTGCAAACATGCGTGTGTGCACAGAGCGAAATATATTCAACCCTATTTTGTTCTAGGTTTTGATTCCTATTACATATTCCCAAAGTTATGCTAAAAGTTTTAAAATCATTTTTTTTTTCTTAGTCGTGAAAGGATTATATTTCTACTATGAAAACAACACATTTTTCTTTCACATTTCAAAGAGTTTTGACAAACATACTTTCGAATAATTATGTTCCCACGATGATGAGTTTTATTTACATATTTAAAAAAATTTACACGTTTAAAGAACTTTTATAAATTATTTTTCAATTCTAAAAATATTACAGTAGTATTCTAGTAACTGATTTTTTTATACAAAAAATCTCCTATCTATCCATTGAAGAAAACGTTTCATGAAAAACAAATTTTTATTAATAAACAAAAACTAAATTTTAAGGGTAAGAAAGTTAAATATTTCATATAACAACATAATCAAAGCCCATCTATTTTCTATCTATTAACTTCTATATACTTTGTATTAATAATCGCAAATATTAAAAAAAGAATAGAATAAACTATCGACTGTTTCAATAGTATTAACCGAAATGTTCTTGCCAAACACATAGGCAATGCAAATATAATTTAGTCTAGCATTAGAAAATTAATCATTTAATCTCCAAACAGTATTGAAAAACCTTTTTACGGAAAGCATGACAGTTAATAAAAGTACTAATGGCTCATCGCGTTGCATTATTAACTTATTTGTTAAAAAATAATGAAATTATATGCTAACATATTTAACTAAAGTATATGTCTCATTCAAGCATTTAACAGTTTAGAAATGAATACCGCATATATAAATATTATATAATGTTTAATTCTACAATTGATCTTTCAACATCTATTAAATACTAAATTAGTAAAATATTTTTATTAAATTGCATGCATTGAGTGTAAAGAAATGTTACAGTGAAATCATATATTTTTAAAAATGATCACTTATTTAATAAGTAATATTAAAATATTTGTAAACAATATTAAAGTCACTTGTGTTCATCTTAAAAATTGTTGTTATATTGTACCGAATATTGTTTGTTAAATTTTATGTAAAAAATAAATCGAAGTAAAAAGACATTAAGGAAAAGAAAGTTAAAATCCATTTGTAAGCATTGTTAAATCACAATATGCTTTTATTTTAACTTTTTGTGTATTATTTTAACTCATGATAAATTAAAAATAATTAAATCCTTTTACATTCTATGAGTCAATAACTACGAGATATGTCTTTTACGTTTATTATATTTAGCATAAGAGAATAATAATATTATTATATAACCAAAACGGAATTACCACATGCTATGTTAACATATTATTCTTATGACATAAACTTACGTTTAGAAAGTATTTAAAAATATTTTTTTTATTCAAAGAATTTTTCCAGTTTTACATGAACATGTTTACGAAATATAAATCTAACAATTCAGAAAAATATACTATTCTCTGAATAGATTATATTGCATTTATCTAAGACTCTTTACTGAAAGAAGAAATTGCTCGCTTAATTTGAAGTGCGCATCAGGTTTCCATACATCATTTGATTAGAATTTATTTTCTTCCACATATTTTAAGCGATAATAATTGGAATCTGAACACCTCATTTGGCATAATATTAGTGGCGTGCTTCGAATTAATGAGAATTTTTCCATTAAAATTTTGCGAAGCTCAATTCATACCTGACAGGTATTCATAAATGCTTTTCGCTATTGAAATACTTCAACATATTTATTGCTTTAATTTAGCAGTGATTCATTTTGAATTAGTCACGAATTATTGCCGATGAAGAAACTAGAATGGATAAAAAGGTAAAATAATCGGTTGTAATATTTGAGGGTTTACGGAGAGTTTTTAATTACATTCCATTATTTGAAAATTAATGACTGAAATTAAATATCTCTCTGCGTTCACAATGTGATATTTTTTAGCATTTGTTAGTTTTTTTTCCCTTTTAACCTTTTTCATTATTTGAAATGATTATTATGTGTTTGGATTTGAAATATAATATGAAAATAACTTCATTGTCTTTAAATATGGCACAGTTCTTGGTTATAGATTTTAGTAGTTTTATCAAGTTATAAATTCTTTTTTACTTTTCATGAACTGCTTGAAAATTTTAAAGTAAGTATAGTGTTTATTTTTTATAACCTAACAGAAACACACGAATGCTTTTAATTGCTATTTAAAAAATAAATTTAGTGATTTTTTTTAGTAACGGTTTTTTTATTTTGAATAAGTCATGAATTATTTCTAATGTAGAAATTAGATTTGAGAAATATGTGAAATATTCGGTAGTTACATTTCGAGGTTTATGGCAAGTTCTTATTATATACAATTGAATATAAATGACTGAAATTAAGTTTCTTTTTGTGTTCAAGATGCAATATTTTTATTATTTGTTTTTTGTTTTAGCGTTGTTCGTTATTTAAAATGATAATTATTCCTTTGGTCTTGGAGTTTACTATGTAAATATATTTATTGTCTTCAAACATAGCACATTTCTTGGTAATAAATTTTAACAGTTTTTAATTTATAAACTTTACGAACTGATTTAAAACTTTAAAACTCGTATCAAAAACTTTAGTTATTGTGTTGAATTCTTATAGCCTAACATATATTCATATATGCTTTTATTCACCATTTAAATAATAAATGAAATAGTTGCTTTAAATATTGGCTTTGTTTGGAGGTTCACGGAGTATGTTCCTTATATAACATTATTTGAATATAAATGGCTGAAATTAAATACCTCCCTTTGTTCATTATGTAACATAATTGCCTTTATTTTCGAATTTTTTTTTCCATACTCGTTATTTAAAGTCATTTCGATGCTTTTGATCTAGGAGTTTGAAATATAAATATATTCATCGTCTTTAGCTATAGCACATTTCTTATTCATACTTTTTAACAGTTTTAATAAATATTTAACTCGTTTTGAATTTATTAACGCCAATAAAATTTTAGCGTAGGCAGTGTTAATTTTTATGGCATAAAATATATATATTCATTAGTACCACCACTCACTATTGGAATAGCAATTTTTTTTTTATTTATTTATTTATCTATTTTTTATTTATTTTTTTATTTTTTTGCTTTTAGCGCCGATTTATTTTAATTTACGAGTTGTGACGAATTATTATCTATGGAGAAACAATGAACAATAAAAACATAACATAAAGAAATCAGTGTTTATAGTTTGAAGTTAACGAGATTCCAATATTTCTAAATTAGTTCGTGAAATTAAATGTTCCGTTAGATTTCGGAAGCAATATGTTCAATACTTATTTGGATATTTTTGATTTTACCTTTTCGTCTTTTAAATCATAACTCAATCATTATTCTTGGAATTTATAAATGTATTCATTATTATGAAACATTTCTTATATATGCGCTATTTTATGAATAAATTTTTAAAAAAAAATTTTTACAAAAAATATAAAATTTGTTTTATCAAATATATTTTTTCTGACCAAACAGATATTAATAAGATTTTATCTTTACGAATTGAAATGAAACATTTATTACTTTAATTTAGCGGTGATTTATTTAAGATTCAAAATGAATTATTGTCGGAAAAGAAACCAAAATTATAAATAATGATAAAATAATCGATTGTTGTATTTGTAACTTTAAAGAAAGCTATTTTAATTACATTCCAATGATTGGTAATAAACAATTAAAATTAAAACATTCTTTATTCACAATGCTGTATTTATTTGGTTTTTTGTTTAAATATTATGATTAATAAAACTTATTACAGTATTTTGCTCTTGAAGAATATACACTGTTCTCGTTATAATTTTTATCAGTGTTAATAATATATAAATTCCTTATTTTATTACAAATAACATCAAAATTTTGCGCTAAGTGTTATGTTTTAATGTTTAATTTTTGATCTAACATATGTTCATAATTGCTAGAATTTATTCCCATAATATGTTAACATTTTTACTTAATGGTTCATTTTCAATATGAAATTATTGCCAATGAAGGAGCGAACATATAGAACAAAAAGTAGAATAAAGGTTGAGTTCATAAATTTGGGGGTAAATTATAATTGTAATACATTATTTAGAAATTAATTAATATATGTAATATTTCATGGTTTATATAACGCAATTCTTTTAAATATTTTTTTTAGTTTTTTTGTCATTTAATACACTTAAATATAGTAATTTTCTTTAAAAGTAAAATTTTCTTTTCAGTTATATTTCTTAAGAGTTACAATAATTTAAAAATTCATTTTATTTATTTTTTTCACTAGCAATTTGAAATATATGTGTTAAATAATATATTTATATCTTCTGACAAAACAAATATTCACGAATGATTTTTTCAATTGAAATAATAGATTTATTACATTAATTTAACAGTTGTACATTTTATATTATTTAGGAAAAAATTAAAGTAAATTTAGAGACTCAAATTTCTTAATTTCATATTTTAGAAATAATTGTTTAATTCTAAAAAATACGCCCAATGTTCAATAGACATCCATGACGTGTGGTACATTTAAAACGATATGAAAAATCTTTTCCAAAAAGCTTTTTTTTGCCTTCAAATTTAAATGATTCTTATGTTACATTCGTTTTTTCCTTGTCTAGACAAACTGCGTGCTTCTTAAATTTTCGAGAATATAAATATCGAGAATATACTTTATTATAAATATTTAATAGATTTTTAACTAGCATCTCATTATTTACACTAGACTCATATTTAAACTAGCATCTTTACATTAACCTTTATCTCCCAGCTCATAACGTTTTTAAATCTGTGATTCTGATTTGTACATTGTACCAATCGGAAGCAAAAGGTAAATTTATTGCCCGATTAAAAACCTCATTCGCTTCAACAGTCGAAATATTTCAGATATTTTAAAATAGACGCTCATTTTTTGAACTGGCCAGACGTGGATGAGAATAAACAAAAATGATTTGTAATGTAAAACGTAATATGAATAAAAAAAGATTCCAAGGAATCAAGTTGAGCTCATATGATTGGGACGAAATAAGTTTGGCATTGTCGAGATTGATTTTATACCTGAGCAATGTGTAGCAATTGATGACATATCGCACTCCTAATGGCAGACATATCTCATCGTATTCCTTAAGTCTAAATTTTTCTATGCAACGCAAATCAGTGGTAAGTTGACCTATTAAATCCAGTTGCCTTAATTGTCTTCGCGAGCTTTTGTTGAAACGCATTTTGAGGCGCATATAGAACGTTATATGCGCCGTATAATATGTGTATAATATGCGCATATGGAACGTTAAAAAACCTTAGATAAATTGTAACAAACTTTAAAATTACGGTGAGTGCAACAGTTTTGAATAGAGGTTGGAACTTTTTCTCTTATAAATCACTTAATACCTGGGAACTTTATATTATTTATTACATTTTTTAGAACTTTTATTTTTATTTGTTTTTATTACAGATTTTGGAAAGAAATGCTTTTTTCTCATTTTAAACAAAATTTTACGAAACAGCGAGTTTCTTTGAGCTCTAAACATGAAGCATCATTTTTTTACGATAATAAACATTTAATTAAATATAATTGCTTATTTTCTTTATGTTGCTTTTACTCATTTACAAATAGAAACAAGCATTATTATATATGAATAAAATAAGCAAACTTTGATTACTTCAATACCTCTGAAATAAATTTATAATTCATATAAATTTTTTAAAAAATAATCAGAAGGTAAAGGGATTTTCATTTTGCCATTTTAAAATAAATAAACGATCCATTATCAACTAGATAATTATCTAACACATGCATTGCACAATTACATTAAACCTACTATGTTACATAACTTGTAGCGTATTATTATAACTATGTAATTCATTATTTATGGAGTTATAGTAATAATTACACGTCACTTATAAGTTTTTCTTAATAAAAACTTAGCTTGGTTTAAAAATAATAGTTTAAAATTAAAATTACATTTTTTACATGTTATAGGAAAGAAATGTAAGTTACTAAAAGATATTTTTACTAAAAATCAAACTAGAACGTCTCTTTTTATTCAAAATATCATATGGTTTAAAACGCCTTGATTTTGCAATAATTTATTTTCGTAAAAATTGTGAATAAATTATTTATTTAAATGCAATTCAAGTTTTAAACCCAAGTATATAAAATCAGAAGACTAGGACACTTTTGATTGATTTTTATTAAAGATAGAAATTCTATTTTAGATTCTATTATTCTATTTATTCTACATATATAATAATTCTATTTATTCTAAATTTATAATAATTCTATTTATTCTACATTTATAATAATTCAATTTATTCTACATTTCTATTTAAGTTGCAAGAAGAGAAAAACCACCAATTTTCAGCCCGATGCTAATGGATATCTCAAACTCCACAATTTTCAAAGTCATTACTTTAAAAACCCTAGTATTGGGTTCTATTCCTGTAGACGGCTTTAAATTCACGATTTGGCCATGACAATGATCACGAATTTGTAAGTCTTCAACCCCATTACCCTGAACTCCAATGGTCTGTTTTGGGGATATTTCTACATTTTTACTGTATTCTTCTATGTGAAAATCTAAAAAAAAAAACCAATATTGTTTATTTTGTGCAGACCCTACATTGATGAAAGGTACTAGATTATGGTTCAATGTTTGGACCAACTGTGCATAGATTAACTTTAGTTCTTTAATGAACTGGAGTAAAACAGCTATAGCTATTTCAGCTCATCTTAGTTTTTGCTTTAGTTGGAGTTTATTATAAAAATGTTGGCTGAATCTAATAACATTTTTTAAAGTTCCTGCATCCAAAATATAGTCCCAATTTCAATAATATAATGAACTTAATCTTAATCCTGATGACATAATACTGTAATTAAATTTACAACTTGAATGTAAAACTGGTTTAATTTAACATATTATTGAGAATTCATCGAATTCAAACATAAATGTGCTTCAAACTACCAATATTATAAATTGAGGTACAGATATTATGAGCCAATGAACTTTGAACCAAATTTAAAGGTGTACTAGATATGTACTCAAAAAAACATTTTTTCAATGCCCACCTGGAGAATGATCTTTCGTCAAACAGGCATCTGAAGGGCAGATTTGTTGGCCACTCTATCAGGGGCACCATATTAGGTGGGCCAACTTTGCTCCCACTGTAAGGACAAATAATTTTTTAAAAAAAAACGGGATTCGAACCCAGAACCTTTCTGATGCAAGGCCAGCTCCCTGACCCCTACGCAGGCCGGTCGGCTAGATAAACATACTTCCTAGTAAAAAAAATTTTGATAAAATAGAATTTGCCAGTATGCGCTTAATTAACATTTATTATATTTCTTCCTTTAGGTGTGAAGAATTCGGACAAAACTGACGTAATTGACAACTTAAATGGCCTGTTTAAAGAACACACAAAAATGCCTTCGTTAACTTTTGGAGGAAGATTTAATCAAAATTTGAACATGTAGTTTCGAAATCAATCTTGGTGATATACAATTAATCAAACAACAATGATGGAAATTGCTCTGGTAAAGTTACTCTAATATTGAAGGGATATCAACATTTTACCCTTCTTTGTAATATATTGCAATAATTAATATCTGTGTGGTAAATTAACTTTTCTGAAGTTAGACCTTGAAGTATTGGAAGTTTGGTCTTTTGCCGCGAGATGAAAGTGTCCAAGTCTCTCCGCTTTGTAAGTGATTGATGAAATAAATTTAAGGATAAGATGATATCACCAACTAATTAGAATGTCACGGATTATGCAGCATAAACTATTTCGAAGTCCGAAATCCTTTGATTGATAAGAAAAGTTTGGTCTACTGAAAAAAGGTCAAAAACTAAAAGGTATTCTACGATAGTAAGTGATAATTTGAACGCTTATCTGTCGAGATAGAAAACCCTGTCAGATACTTTTAATTGCTATTATTATAAGTGATATCAAGTGATATTTGTTTTATTTTCTACCTGATAAATTTGTTGTATTTAATACAGAAAATATTTGTACGCAATTGTGTTACGCAATTGAACTAATGTGAGGATAAATTTTATTCGAAATTTTTAAAGTATTTCTTTGGCTATTAAACAATATATGCTTTCAAGTAAATAATCAGAATTATTAAGAAATAAGGATATAGTACAAAAACGATAGTTTGAAAATGATA
Source organism: Parasteatoda lunata (assembly GCA_949128135.1). Taxonomy (NCBI): domain Eukaryota; kingdom Metazoa; phylum Arthropoda; class Arachnida; order Araneae; family Theridiidae; genus Parasteatoda; species Parasteatoda lunata. The sequence continues at coordinate 45,167,925 of OX421975.1, forward strand.
AAAACCCGGATACAAAATATTATACTTAGCTGTAAACTGTGATGTACCCTTTACGTAGTAAGTGGTGAAAAACCTCATGCTTTCCCTCGTTAGGTTTTTGCAGGAGGAGGGTTAAAAAGGTATTTAAGTATTTCTATTAAGACAATGGTGGTATTGCGTTCAATACGATATAATTAGACTAGGTCTTTACATAGAGATTACATGTACATAAAGTTTAATGCTTGACTAGTACCAGTTTACGCTTAAATCTGAAATTGTTTTCTATAAAACTAAGCAATGCTTATTTCGTAATTTTTCACCAAATAAATTCAAATCAAAAGACCATAAATATTCAAAGTTCAAAACTTACAACAATTGTACTTATAAAAAAGTATTATTTATGACTTGTATTTATTGACACTTTTGCTTTAAACTGTTCATCTTATCGGCAATAAAATATAGCTTGAATTAACAATTGTATTAACAACATCTACCTACAAAGAGAACAGCATAGAAATGCCAGAAAAATGCTCTGGCCTAACCAGGGTTTCTGCGGTACTGATGATAATGGTTAATGGAGAGCTTCGTGTATAATATTGCAATATCATGGAAAATTCAGTTCTTCTGTATGTTTATTTGGTAACCAAATAAATAAACCTTAAATGAATTTGAAAAAGTTGTTTTTGGGTCAGAACGTAATCGGTTTAATAGTTTTCTTTTAAACTATTCCTAAAGCTAATTGATTTATGTTGGAAACAGGGAATATTTATCCAACTGCATTTGCCATCAGGTCGGAAATGATCGTGTGTCACTCACACATGTGTTTCAATTTTTAAACTTCGAATAAAAATATTTTAATTCAAAAAAAAAAAATCATTCTGTGAGAAAGAATGTAAATTTTCAAAAAAAGAAGAAAAAAAACAACACAAACTAAAAAATAAAATATTAAAAAAAAATATTTGATGCATTATGATAGTAGTACAAAGTAAGTGACGTCCTTAAATAACTTGTGCCGCGGTGGCTCTAGGGATCAAGGGACCAACTCTTAATGAGGTTAGGCGGGTTCAAATCCCAGCGGTGGCTCGTTGATACAAATTTGTATCCAGATCACACAGACCAGAGTGGCGACGTAAATTATCCTCAGTGGTAGACTTATCATGGGAAAAAAGTCACCCTTCTGCCAGGCTAACCATGAGAGGATTTCCTTGTTTTCCTCTCCATGTAACACAAATGAAGGTTAGTTCTGTCAAAAAATCATCCATCCTCCAAATACATGATCCAAGAGTTCCTTTGTCTTCTGGTTCGGATTCAAAACTACGGAATCGAACATTGCTAGACGTAAACTCAAAATTAGGTGGGCTGTTCAACAATGGTGATTTAATGATATTGATGGTGATTTAATGGTGATGGTAACAATGGTGATTTAATGATAATGTTTATTTATATATCTTTATGATGTTTTTATTATCTTTATGATTTATTTGTTTATAATTTTATTTATTTTATTTGTTATTATATTTGTTTATAATTTTATTTATTTATAAGTTGATATCGGTCTATATTTTTATGGGCATTGATTATCGGCAGCATACTACCAGGTACAAAATGCAAAAGTAGAGAAAAAAAATATTCCAACATACTCCTTAAAGTAAAACTTACTTTAAGCATTGTCTGCATTTTTAAAAAGAATAGTTTAACCAAATAAAAATTTTTAAAAAAAAAATCTAAATTCAAAAATAAAAATAAAGGACTGGACTTTAAAAATTTCTGGCTTTTGTTTTCCTAATAAAAACAATACCAAGCACACATTTTTACACTAGATAATTCATCAAGGATATTTATGCATTGTGTACGATCAATGCACAAAAGACAGGAAGAATATAGAAAATTTTATTATATTCAAGTATTTTCTAAAATAAATTTAAGACTTACTCACAATATATAAGATATTAGAATAATATTAGTTTATTTTTGAAGTTATATAAAATATTCATGAAGATCATAAGAAAGTTATTAAATATTTTTTTAATAAATGAATCTACATATTCTTTTTAAAAAGATTTCATTTTTTTTAAATCTATGTTTCTTTTTTTTTAGTTTAAAAAACATATGTTGATATGTATGTAAAATATTTTGCTTTACCTTCTTTTCATAAGTTAATGCAAATATTTTGTTCATTTCCCCTTTATTCATATTATATTAAATGGTTAAAAAAATGCGGGTGAAGGGAAAAAAACGTATCTCCTAAATCATCAAACAAAGTTCATTACTTAAAGGAAAAATTTAAATAAATAAACATATCTTTATTATGTATTTTTGCATTTATATGAAAACCCAATTTTTTACGTGTGTTATGAAAAAATTCATGCCAAATGAATTCATTTTAATTTCGATTCATCAATGTTAAACGAAAAAAATTCCCTGGTGTAACCTGTTTGAAATTTTAATAAAAAATGGTAATTTGATCTAAGAATTCATTTGACTGTCATGTTACCATATTCAAACAAAATAATCAAGTATTCATAAAAAGGGGTATATTTTAACTGTTAAATGTAAGAAAAATTGTTTACTGACTGTTTTGATCTAATAAGATTTTTATCAACCAGAATTTTAACTGTGCCTACTAGACCCAACTAAGACACCAATCAAAATATAATGGATGTACTTTAAAAGCTGGAATATAAGAAATGTGATCAGAATTATGAATTCTTATATTTATTTCTCATCTTCAAATGCCTAAATATCTTAGAGTTACAAGTGTGTGATGAACACTGTATGAAGCCTTTCAATTTTTAGCGCCTGGGTACATAGTTCAATCTTTAAGTTTTATGACCGGTTAAGCTAAGAATAGAATCCCGATGTGGGAATCACAATATTTTCTCAATCCTTTAACATAATCAGTGACCCAAGCTGCAGGAATACGAAACTTTCATTCGTTCACAGAACTTCTTATCACAAAAAAAGTTTATATCCCTTTAATAATTAGGGGTGAGTCGGGTAGCCCCGCCCACTTAAGAAGTATTGCTTATATTTCTGTATAATATTGAGTAATAATCAATATTTTTGTATGTTTCTATTGTTTTATCATCTAATTAAATGATGCAAAAAGGATAAACCAAAAAAAGAATAGTTTAACATAAAAAAATAGAAATTTAAAAAATTTGACTACTGTATTCAACATATTTTCAAAACAATTGTTTACCATGTTACCAGCTGCATAAATACTTGAAATTTTGAAAATAATCTTTTTTTAATATAACAATTAATGTCCGATGGCCCATTGACTTAAAAAAATATTCTGTACATATGAAATTGACAGTGGGCGGGGGTACCCGTCACTCCCCTATAAGAATTTACATCCAATTTGAGTTGGGCCGTAGCTCGAATTGAAGGTGAATTTAAAGTAATTAAATATTTATTTGAATGAAATTAGATATTTTTTTTTCTAAAAGTAAAAAGTTTAATCTAAAATGCATAGATAAAACCTCGTGCACCTCATAACATTGAACAAAATTTGAAGAACTCTTAAGCAGTGCCATAATTTTTCTGAATTCTAATAATTACACTTGTATTGCGGTAATGCTTTATCAACATGTAATGTTTTAAATATATATATATATATATATATATATATATATATATATATATATATATATATATATATATATATATATATATATATATATATATATATATATATATATATATATATATATTGCTATTTTCTTTTATCACAAAATTATCCTCTTGAGAACTTTTTATTACCTGATTCATTATATATAATAATACTACTGATTATTTTAAATAATTGTTTTTTGTACTATTCAGAAAATTCAAAATATATGCATTAGAAGTTCGTTTCCGCAAGCTTCAAATTAAATATAGTATATTATTCAGGTTTTATTAGAAAAAGTACCTATTTACATTCTAATAAGTATTTAATTTCGTTGAATCCATGATAGACAGCCTGAACAAACAGGTCATTAAATTCATATAATTCTTAAAATCGTGATATAATTGTCTTCTTGAGGCTTTTTTCCAATGCTCTTTTTTCTTACTTTTTCTTCTAGAACTTTTTTCCTTAAGGGCTTTTTTCTGTAGTCCTAATATAATGTATAACTCATTGCCAAGAAATTCATAAACTCTTTGTGGCTGTGTTTAAAACGTGCAGCTATTGTACCCGATGCAACAATTTAATTTAAACTAAAAATAATAAAGCTTTAACTACATATCTTTAAAATTAATAAAATTCATACAGTGTTCCAATAAAATTTCTAAAATTTAAACAGTATTCAATAAAAATCAAAATTTTTCCATGAAAATTGTTTTTTGTCAATATTTTGAACCTGAAGTGATAGAACAAAACGCTTTCAAGATTTGAAATCAGCATAACTAACAACATTGGAAAAAGTAAACACCGTATATGATATCCAAAGGTTGCTTATTAGTTTTATATATATTATTTTACCTTATACTTTTCAACGTTCTTATTTCTTGGTCTTGGTTTTAGAGCATTTTGCTTTGGTTCTAGCATAAAGTGCCCCTTATTTCTAAGACATTAAGGTCTGTGGTGTACGTTGTAAATGTATAGATTTTACACCCGAAATGCATAGTTTATACACTCGATGCAAGCCAATTAAAATAAATTTAACGAAGTTTAAACAATAATTCAGTGAAACTAATAAAAACTAACTAGTATTCTTTTAAAATAAATAAAATAAATGTAATAAAATTTGTTATATGATTAAATAAAATTATAAAGTACAATTAAAACTAAAATTAATTAAACACTATTCCTATGAAATTAATAAAATTTAAACAGTTTTTCTTTGAAAATAATAAAATCTAAACAATATTATTTGAAATTTAATAAAATTTAAACAGTTTTCTTTTGAAAGATATTAGTATTAAAATTTAAACAGTATTCTATAAAAATTAAACGATGTTCCATAAAAATGAATTCCTAAAACTATCCTAAAAATTTGACTGAGCAAATCGGTTATCAGATTTTAAATCAGCATAACAAACTACATTTAGGAAGGATGAACACAATGCCAAATATCTTTAGCGTGTTTATCAGGGTTATATACGCTAAAACTCCTATTCTGTTTGGGAAATTCCTTACAGAAATTGAATTTTTCCAACATTTATTTGAAACTTAGCTTCATAAAAGTTGTGAGAAAAGAATAGATGCAAGTACGGAGCAGGAAATATGAGCTTTCAGATGGCACGGTTTCAGTATTTGATTGAATTTAAGTCTCTTGTCTGAATGGTGAGATCATAATCATATTTCGCATAGATATATGCATTAGCAGAAGTGCATCTGCTGTGTCTCACAGCCAAATGGAGACAATTTGATATGGAAGTGTATCGTAAATTTATTCAGTACTTTGAGCGTGGTTTAAGGGAAGTGAAAATGAGCTCTAAATATTTACGTGACATAGGTAATTTAACGTGATATTTACTTTTAAAGCATTTTGAAATGTTGAAAAGTGTTATAAAATTTATGCATTAGTTAGGTAGTGCGAAAATATTAAGAATTGAAATCTTTCGAGACGGAAGCTCAATATAAGTCTCTTGCGAATCGAAGTATACGAATAGTCATGAAAATCTTATTCTAGAAACAGTCATAATTTTCATTCATTATTTTTTGAGCGAACTCCATTCTTTAAAAATATTTTTTTCAATCATAAAAGAAAAAAAAAATATCTAGTGATGATTATGAGTATCAAGATTAACCATAAGATTAATTTCCTTTTGTAATGTAAATTCGTAAGTTCTAGTGAACTTCTTTTTTTTTTTTTTAGATAAAGGCTAGTGTAGGACAACAATTTTTCTATCTGCTTCCTCCAAACAGATCCACATAATATTTTTCCATCTCTCTACTCCCATGTTTATAAATTCCTTCTTAATGTGGTCAAACCATCTTTTGAATAGTCGACCTCTTCTTCCCGTTCCCTCCATTTTTGAACACTCTCAGAAATGGAAACCTCGCTTTTCTCAACAATTCAACAATCCTTCAGCTGCATTTCGTTAATTTGGATTATTATTTCGCGTAATTTGTGTCCAAATGCGAACTCTCATATATAAGGAGAAAATATTTCCTTAACTCATAACCTCATATTAGCGCATTGTCGGAGAATGTTTACTAAAGTGATGAAACTAGAATGAGGAGGAGGTGATCGAAAATAAAATAACGTATTTAGCCGACCGTCTGTATGGTGGTCAAGGAGTTGTCCTCGTAACAGGAAGATCTTTTGATATCGAAATCCCCCTTCGGCCATGGGAGTAATTTATCTCTCCATTCTTTTTTTTTTTTCAATGACAGGCACTGAATTTTGAATCTTTCCCTATGATGATGCCAGAATTGTTGCTAATTTCGCGTTACCCAGTGGGCACCTGTGAACCAAAGTCACGGAGGCGAGCAACATTGCCCACGCCACACTGCCACAAACCCGTTTATAGGGTGGGCCACATTCACACATCACACGCACACACAACAGAGGACAGCACAAAGAGAGAGAGAAACATCCATGCCCAGAGCGGGATTCGAACCCGCAGCCAATGGCTTCGCAGTCAGGCGCGCTAACCGCTCGGCCACCTGGCTGGCTCTCTCCATTCTATCTCTCATTGTTCTGTTGTGCCACCTATATGGCACGAAAATTTTGTTCAGGAGTATATAGCAGGTGACGATTTTGTCAAAAAAGAAGTAAATTTCGTGAAATTTGAGCATTCATTTTTTACAGTGTAGACGTCAGTTTTTTAAGAGGGATTTGAAATTTCAACATGATACACATATACCATCCCTCTAATACTCCTTGATTTTATTATTTTTAGAATGTCTGGTTGTTTAAATATTTAAATGTTTGGTTGTCAACATTTTCTGTCTAGTTACCTAATTACCCAGATGTCATTTCCTTATGCATCCTAAAAATGTAATAAAATGATAAGTAATGAATAAAGTCCAAGTAAATTAAATGTGCTTGAAACATTAATGATGCATGGAAATTAATTGCAGAATTTTATTCAAAAAATATACATTTTAAATCTAAATAGGTAAAATTAGTAAACATAACCAGATAAAATTTTATCTAGAGATCAGAAAGCAGCTGTTTTTCAACATTAAAAATGTTTAATATTTCAATAGCAATTTAAAAATGCACCAAAGCAAGATGCATAATTTATTATCACTAATTTAAATTTCTTCTTACTATACATTGCATTCAAATGCAATCCCTTAAGAAAACAGCAAATTAAGGCTATTACAATTTCTAAAGAAGCATTCAAAATGTAAAACCATGATAGTAAAATAAACATTGTATTCTCGATTAAATTATGCAGCTAAGATTAAAAAATCAACGTAAAATTTAAATGAGAAATAATTATTATTTGTATTGTAAACCTACCAAAATAATGAATAGAATATTTCTAGACACTAGTAAAAAAAGTGTTTTCCGTCCTAACTAAAAAAGTTTTTCGTCGTGAAAAATAAAAATTGGGGAAATTTCGCTAACTTTTTTTTTATCCATAATTTATTATTGATAACACTGATTATTTTAATTTACAGATATCTGACATGGTGCTATTCTTTTTCTGATGTTGTTGGTTATGCCGATGTCGATGGTTTTTTTGCCGAACCACTTTTGTAATGATTTCGGTAAAATTAACAACCAAATATGGTTTTATAATATATAATAAAATTCGGTAAATGTGTGAATTTCATTATGATACCTTATAACATGACATAAAAATCATTTATTATGTTCAATTAACATTTCAGTTTTGTATCTTTAACTAAATAAGTGGTAAAAAGAATTATAATTTTGAAGCCAGAATTTCCGGTAATCTGTTACAATATAGGCGGAAAAATTTGCACATGAATTTATTAACATCACATATCTTGGTTTTCTTAACCAAAAATATGTTGTTATTATCATACTGTACATTAATTTTACTATACTGCTTTTTTCTGAGCAAATTTTCATTAGTTTATCACGGTAAATAATATGAAAGTTAACACTTTGAACACAATCCAACCATCGTAAAAACACAAAATGCCTTATTTTTATTCAATTTACCATCGACTAAGATATGATAATGAGTGTGGTTTATGAGATATTTTTCAAGCTGCATTAATATCACAAAAAATTAATAATAACGAAGTGTTTCCTTATTGGCAGGATGTATGTTTTTAATTTCTTTCCCTTTTACGAAATTATTCTTTTTTTATGAAAGACTTTTGATATTCATCTTATTAGTTTAGATATGGAATAGCGCATCAGTTGAGAACAAAAATTCTCCTATATATTGTAGTGGTGTAATGAGTGCAGGAGCTCTCATTATTTCGTGAACTTCAATCTAACACTTGAGTTAATAATAAATGTTGACTCCAATATTTCATTTAATATTTTAGTAGAACATAAAGATCGTAAGCCTTTAAACATTTTTAAATTTGAAGCACGCGAAGTTACGATAGTTTTCAACCGTTTGTCATATAAGTGTGTATCTATATCTAATATTTATCGCAAAATCTGCAAACATGTTTCCTTTTTCCATTTGTAGAAAGTTTTGCGGACGCTAAAAGTATTTATGTACGTCATTTACTCTACGTCAACTTCTAGTAATCAAGATAGTGCGGAGATGGGTGCATGTATTAAAACTTAATTAGAAAATATTAAATTTTTCCCAAATATTTAAATTTTTTAACAAAATCTGGTTAATTGTTGAATAGACTGCGCAAAGCATGATTTTGCAACAGTCAGTGATTTGTATTAAAATGTGACAGTTAAAAGATTTCACTTTTAAAAAACTTATTATCACGTAATTTTAAATATATTATATTTAAACTAAAGGACTTTGTTTTCTCTTACTGTATATTAAACTTTTTTTCCAAATAAGACAAAATGAAATAATGTTAAGTAAATGAATACGCAGTTTTATATATACTTGATTCAATCGAATATATTTCTAAATTTTATACGTAGTATAAGTAACTGAAATATTGAGATCTGCGTGCATAGCATATGTTTAAAACAATCCTCATTTGTTTCTAAAATTTTTAATTTCGGTTTGTTTTACATATTTGAAGTTGATTTTCTAATTACCATAATTCTTAGACCTGTTTACAGTTTAATGTTCCAGTGTTGTGAGTAGTACCATTCTCTTCTTTATTAACGGAAAAAATTATTTTTGTGAAATTAACAAACTTCTATGTTAACAAAATATTCATTATATCATTTTTAAACAAACATTAATTATATCATTTATAACAATAGCTGCAATATAATAACATTATTTTACATTGACTTTTACGTTTGTATAGTAACTGATAACCAGAATGTTTGATTTTGAAATTTTCGTTTTATATTACCGCACATGTATTTAGTAATAAACTGAGAGGTAAATTTAACAGAATTAATGGATTTGATGCCATGCTCTAAGGTATCATGATGAAACATCCACATTTACTACCAAACGGCGTGATAATAAAACTATATTTTAATTTTACTATAAATCGTTACCGAAGGGCTTCGATTAAATTCACCATACCTTTTCAGTGTTAAAATAAAGCAAGACACATGGTATATTTTACCATATTCTAATAGTTTAATCATACTACTTTACTCTGTGTGCTTTTCAAAATAAGAAAAATGATGGTTGACATTTATTACGTATGACTGAGGACGGATATTTGTTTAAAAGAAAAAAATAATATGTATTTTATGTCTATTCGTCAACTAAGGCCGTTTTAAACTGTTTCTTATTCATAAATAATTTATAAAAATAAACCAAAAGTAAAATATATTAAGATCAATATTTTTTTTACAATATGCAAAATGCAGTGTAACGAAAAGAATACAATTTAAGTTAGCATTTTTTTAAAAACAAATTTTCCATGTCCCAGTACACTAAAAAATCACGGATTAAACTACGATTTAAAGTACAGGCACTTAAAATGCAAGATAAAATTCATTTTTAACGTGAAATCCATTTTTACCGTAATTTTTACAGTAGTATTTATTTAATTTGAGTAATTTAGTAATTTTTCGGTAACTACGATATATGGCATATCAAACTTTTTCTTAAGTAACATGTTCGGTTAAAAACTTTTAAAAGTACCGACACCCTAAATGGCGGTATATTTTACCGTATTTTTACAGTGTATTTGCATTGCAACAAGATAATAAGAATCGCTAAGACCAAATTTACGATTTTGATCCCATTTTTTTATTTGGTACAATTACTTTTACATCAGTGCAATAGATTGAGAAAAAAAAGCTAAAAGTATTTACGTTACACTTATCGAAAAAATTAACCGAAGTCGTACTTAAACAACTTTAACATGTCATAAGAATAGTTTTTCTTCCTCTATCAACAACAACAATAAAAAGAGGTGCCGTCACTTAAATAAGGACTGAGACCTGAACAGAGTAAGGACGGATTGTTCTTATTAAGTCTCATCGGCTGCAGTAAGTTTGCATTACATTGATGTCCTTGTCTGCGAGAATGTGCTCTCATGAATATAATATTTCATTCCCTCGAATTATTATCCCACTCTTTAGGCTCCCAAACATATTTTGGATTGAACGGGGCTATATCCAGCTTTAATATCAGGTCCAGTATATATCATATCCTTAAGGGAAGGAGAAATAGAAAATGCGGCGATATTTTTTATCGCACTTCCTAGAGCTCAAGAATGCTAGGAATTGGGAGACTCCCTGTCAAGAAGGTAGGACATGAATTATGGCCATGACCTTTTATATTCCAATAAAAAGAACTCTTGTGAGAAAGATGTTGAGTATCAGTAGCTTGTAAGTTTGTTTTTCTGATATATATTTCAAAACCTCTTTGGTTTGCGAAGAATCTTCTGCAACAAGTTATGCCGTTTTTCGGTATTAAATTTTATTATAGAATTAAATTTTTTTAACTAGATTTCATTTTTCTACTTTCAAGAAAATAAAGAGGAAAGTTATGCATATTTTGTATTTTTATTTATATTAATTTTTATGATTGTATTATCTGTGCTGAAACTAATAATACAATCACTAAACCCTTAGTGTGTATGCAGATTTTATTATCTTAGTGTGTATGTAGATTAGATTATATTTGACCATATTCCTGAAACAGCTGCCATAAAAGATATGCATCCAAAAAAATTTCTAGAATATATAAAATTTCTAGAATATATATCTATTTTATTAAAACTAACCCAACAATAACGTTTATCCGAGAATAAAAACACAAAATTTTCAAACGGATGACCCGACAACAAAAGAACTTAATCGAGTACATTTGTAAAATCTTTAGATGCATTGTTGTCACTATTTTTGGTGTTCAGATAAGCAAACATTTTTTACAAGTCATGCAATCACATTTTCAGTTTATTTTCTCACTGTTAGTTTTATTCATTTATTTATTTTTTTGTTAATTTACCGACAACACATATTTTTATTAGTAAAAACATTTTGTTTAAAACAATCACATGTTTATAAGTATCTGTGCAAAATTTTTTTTCAAACAATTGTTATGATGTCAATTATATATACTTTTTTTCACAATAATCAAAGTTATGTGCTTAAAAATTTATAAAGTTTATTTCAACACTAAAACTGGTTGCAATTGTACACCAAAATTTCTCACTGTGTAAAAGTTATGAATCAACAATAATTTTACTAGAAAATGTTAAATAAGGGTATAACTGCTAATAGCACCAACTGACGAAGAAAGCTTTTTGATATAATAAGCAATTTTTTTTGGGGGAGAAAAAGCTAAGATAGCTCACTTTTTATTTGTCTACAATTTTCAAAAGATGTGAATGCACCTAAAAAAAATGAAAGCAAAAATACTTATACAATAAATCCTACCATATTCGAAGAAAAAAATTAAAATTTTAACACTAAAGTCAAACTAGTTTAGTGTAACACTAGAATTACACTAAAGATATTTAAAAATAAAGATTAATAATTGTTTCACATTTTTATTGTTTTTTTTAAAGTTTGGAAAACAATTTTTAATTTTAAGTTAACAAAAACATGATTTAATGCAGATATTTCTTCATTTTTACATATTTTCAATTTAAGAAATATACCTACAGCAATAAATGCAAAAGACTTTAAAAAACAGTATTTCTTTTCTCTTTAATTATTCCATAACTTTTTCTCGTGTTTTCTGATAAGAATCAATTTTTTAAAAAATATGTAGAATTTATCATCGAGAATCTTTTCCACATAACAATATACCAAAAAACCTCGGATTAGAGAAAAATATTTATGCAACGTGATTTCTAAAAATAATTTTAGAACAGAAAAAAAAAAGTAATTGGAGCGAAGATGAGAGATTATTATTAATTCTAAACTAATTTGATCAGGAAAAAAAACTCATCATAATCTTTTATAGAAGTTTTTTTTTCTTCTTTTTTTACTGTTTTTAAAGTTAATAAAAAGTGACTGGCGCTTTAGAGTAGCTACAAAAGATTTTCCTGAATTCTTGCACCTGCTACACTAATTAAATTTTCTGAAAAGTCCGAAATAAAATACTTTTGTATTAATACATAATAAATTGAATCATTAAACCAGTTTATACGTCATAAACTTTTTAAGTTAATAACATTCAGTTTCGTTAAGGAAAGTTAAGTACTTTACTTTTTAAGCGTCTAAAAACAATTCAGCTTTTTTTTTCTATGAAATATAGCAGATCTTAAAGTCAAGTTCTTAAGATAATTTATTTTTAAATATTTTTTTTAACTTAAAAAAGCATTGTTCAGAAAGGCGGTTTGGTATATTTATTAATAATAAAAAAATGTAGACTTTCTATCATAGATTATCTCTGAAAGAAAAATGATAGTCTATATTTCGAATAAATAAGGAAAATATTTTGATAGATTTGACAAATCAAATTATTGTGATACATTTGATACATCAAACTCATTATTATGTGATATTTGATGCATCAAACTCATTATTGTGATAGATTTGATACATCAATCATTTTATTGTGTTGGGTTTGATAAATCAAACTCATTATTGTGAAATACATAATACATCAAATTAATTATTTTGATAGATTTGATACATCAAACTCTTTATTATGATGGATTTGATAAATTAAACTTTTATTGTGATAGATTTGATACATCAAACTCATTTTTGTGATAAACAATAATCATAAAACTAATTGTTCAAAATTCTTTTATATAGTTTTACTAAAAGATTCGGTGCAAATATAGATATTTTCACCCTCTTTCATTTTTGAAGCATCAGAAGCCATTCAGATGATTTATTGCTTAAACTTTTTTTAATGAAATTTACTATAATCATGCATGTAACTAAATTTTATAAATATCAACATAAGAATGCTTTCCTAATACTCCCCAGCTGATGCTTCTTAAATATTTAATTAAATTTTGGTTGTTTGGTAAACGTACTACGGCTTATCTTAATTCTAGTTTAGAATAGTTTCGGAATATGAACAAATCTTCAACCTAATGGTAACGTCGAAGTAATTTTTATTGCGTCATTGCATATTGAATTATTTTAGATGGGTTTTATCATGTTTTTTTGCGTGCATGTGTATCTTAAAAAATATCATCTAAGAAAATTATCATAATTCTCCTCTGGTAAATTCTTGAACATTTAATCTGTACTATTCGGTAAGCTTGTAATGAAGAAAACTATTTGATTAAAATAGAACTAGTAGAAAAATCATTATTTTTCAGCACTATTGATGCATTATATTATTATTATTTTATTTATTTTTTTATTAGTAATAAACCACCCATGTATTGAGCTCTAATTCAATTCTCCATGTTGATTACCATAGATTTAAATGGGTTAATCTAATCATTTCTTAGTACTACAGAATCCACTGTATGCAATGTCCTCTGTGGTTTTCGAGCTTGGTTGGGAATTGTTACGTGCGGTGCGGAGAACGAGTGATTCTAACAACGCTTTCTCTTTCTCTAAGGGTAGTATTTCACGTGCGCCTAAATATTGTCTTTGGGCTCTCTCTAAAGATAAATCCCAGATATTCAACAATGTTGCCCTAGTAGTCATATATAATGATATTCAATATGCATATACTTCAGAATCAAGGTGGCTGGGTGACGCAGTTGGTTTGCCGTCGGCCTTCTGAGCCCAAGTCTGCGGGTTCGATCCCCGGCCCAGACACCGGATTTGCGGGATGCAGAAAATCCTAAGTGGCCATGTCGTATGATTGTGCGGCATAGAAAAGATCCCTGGAGTGCCTTATTGGCTATTGGCATTTCCGGCAAAATTAAATTCCTAGTGCACTTTAGCATCCAAATAGAGTCTCGGTGCTGCCATCTAGTGTGGCAGAAACTAGACGTCCAAATTAACATGGCCAACGGTATCTCACCCATTGTGGTGGTCCTGAAAGAGTGGATACCAATTCTGGAAAACGCACTAGGTCTGCTCATCGGGAAGACTGATTGTGCAAGCTCATTGGAAATAAATAAAAAATTAAAAAAACTTCTATCTAAAAGATCTCTATCTTCTAAAAGATCTCTTACTCTTTTAACTGTAAATAAAGTTTATGCACAAAATATATTTGTAAATAATAAGCAACTGTCTTGAAATTGGAAAAAGCTATTATGGAAATTTTTGATATCTTAAATAAATTTATTTTAAAAAAATATATCTTATGAAATAAACATTAATTAATAATTTTAATAACAGTATTAAAACACAAATAGACAAAATTTCTAGTTATTTAAATAAAGTAACTATAGATTTGAAATAATAGCATCTTATTTTAAAATGCTACAATAAGATTTGCATTACGTTATGCTGAAAAAAATACAGTCAAAACTACAAGAATATGGTAAAATTTACCTTGTGTCTGTCTCGATTGGAACACCAAGTATCTCAATAGTTTTTATAGAAGCGTTTTGATGATGATTTATGTAAAATTGAAAATAGAATATGGTTTTATAATATGTGATAAATTAATCATGTTACTAATAATTTTATCATGATACTTAAGAGCATGACATAAAAATCATTATTCAGTTTATTATACTCTCACGTTTTTCATTCAATATGTAGTAATAAAAACTATTATTTTGAAAACCAGAATTTACTGTAAACCTTTAACATATGAACATAAAAATTTTAAAAAATTAATGGTTTTAATACGGTATATTTCGATTTTCTTTACCAGAATTATCGATTATTTTACCAGATAAGACATTACCATGCAACAGTACAACAATTTTAACAAAAATGTTTTAATAATGGTATAAAACAAAACTTCAAACTAGTGATTTAAGAAAACACAGAAAATATTTCTGGTACATTGGTTAAATGTATTAGCTTTTAAAATAATTTACAGTTTAATTTTAGTAGTTTCTAACCAGATTATTAAAGAATTGTTATTCTAGAATATTCTGAAATCTCAGAGCCTGAAATAAATATAAACATGAATTACGGTAGAGCTAGTTATATATCAACTATATAAATTAGCGCTTATAGGCTTTAACTTGTTGATTGCTTGTAATACACATACATTCATACATAGAATAACATTGAACAATTTATTTACAAAATATATATTTGCAAAACTTTTTCTCGGATCTTGCTATTGATTTCCATTTCTTCCTTCTAAAAATATTTTCGCTGGATCTGAAAAGTAAATTCAAAGCATTCATGGAAAAAGAGCAGTCCATTTTTCGAACAAAACTTTTTAGAAAACTTTTTTTTTATATTTTAGTAGAGGAAGTTTATTTCTATACATTGAAATATTTTCAATGAAAAAAAACTGTGATATGCTGTTAAATTATTGTATTAATTAAAATGAGTTATTTTTATTTTATAATAATGATGTAGTTAAAGCGACACTTTCATTCTTATATTATTGTATGTTCTTTTACGTAAAAATAATACAAATTTAGAAAAAATTATGTCCTTATTTCGGAGAAGTAAGAACTATTCTTTTCATTTAACTCAAAAGTAGTAGTATGGATATTTATCAATAATGGTAATTAATTAGTGATTCGAAACCCACATCACACTAATCAAAACATTGACTCAAAAGTCGGATCTACCACACTTAAAAGTTCTATCCAGCTCACCCTAAACTAAAGAAACAAATAAGTAAATAACGAAATAAGATAATTAATTATGGTATTACATAATTGCTTTTATCATTGCACATATTTAGAATCCTGGTCGAAATGAAGGGAAAATATGTAAACTTTAGGAATTTGGAAAACTAATTTTTAAATGAAAAGGAAACAAAAATGCTACGAAATATACCGAATCACTAGAAAAAAGCACGGGAATAAACATGAATACCACTATAAGAAACTAAACCCATATTAAACCATTTTAGGATTGTTTTGTTATCATTGTCTCTACCTTACGTAGCATCATTTATGTTTCCATACTTAATACTTTTTTGTATTATATAAACCTATTTAATACCAAGTTTCACATAATAAATTGATGTTGTTTGATTGATTGATAATTGAATGATTGTTTTGATAAATTGATATGCAAACAAATAAACATCTGTAAGTCTGTAAGCAAATTTCTACAACCATTTTTATTTATCATTGTTCCATCGAAATTTTCCAGTAATTAGTTTGTTTCATCCAGTAAATAGTTTGTTCCATCAAAATTTCAAGTTTCTAAATTTAACAAATTCCCTAAATGTATTATTGTATTAACACCGATTTGTGTGCCAATTCTATTGTTATGAAATTTAAACCGAATCGTTATGTTCGGTTTCTATCTAACCTCCATCTACATTTTTTCTCCACTCGAACTTTTGTAAATATAAAAGCATCTTATATATTTTCGTAAAAGTGATGAATCCAGAATAGGACTAAAAATCAATTCCAATCAATGATTTACAATTTTTATATTATGTTAGTTAGATATAATCGTTATTTCTCTTAAACACAGGACTCAAAACACATATTGCAGTGGACTGTTATTTAATTTGCTTCACACACTTGCCTCTTTCGAGGTTGTTAATACAACTAGTTAATAAAAACTAGCTCTCATTGCTTACACAGAGGGCGCTGCTCGCATACAAAACTGAACAATAATAACTAAAAAATATTTATACAACTTAGTATGAAAATAAATATAGACTATAGACGGTTTAATAATTGTAAATTAGGTAAAAAATTGTACATAAAATTTTTTTTCACGATAAAAAAAAAAATTACGTAATAAGATAATTTAATGGGATTACTTGTTAATAAAGGAATATAACTTTTAGTTTTAAGCCTTTAATTTAGATTAATAATCAAAATCAAAAATAAAATTATTGCAAAGATTAGTTAGAAAATATTCCATTGGTTAGAGCACAGAACACACCCGCCACACATTTCTAATGGTAAACCAGTCCCGTCCCTACTTTCCAATGCTTACGATCAATGTCTCTTACAGAACAGTGGTGGATTCCTGCGCAGATTTTGACAGTGGAGATTTTAAAACATTGTCCTTGAGTATGTACCAATTACAACAATATTCTAAACGTTTCGTTTATCTTATGAATTTTTTTCAATTACAGAACACGCAACAATAGAAATGTTAACTATGCTGTGATCATTTGAAAAGCAACAGAGTTTGGTTAGATCATAGTTAACAGCTGTGGCCTACGGAAACGCTGAATTAGACTGCAGAAAATTTTATAATTTTTATAAAATCATTATTAATCAGATAATATACAGCATAACTCTTTCTATTTTTTATGGAAATCTGCTTTTTATTTATCTTAACCTTAATATTTCACATATTAAAAATAATATTACTTTCCATCTGCCAACAAGTAGGATATTTAAGTACATTTATTTAAGAAAAACAATTCTAACTCTTGCTATATATTATTTTAAAGTAAATTTTTTCAATAATTTAAACATATAATGAATGCCAAGAGCAAAATATGTAAATTCAGACGAACTTTTTAATTTTCAATTTTACATAGATATAAGGATAAAACTAAGTCTTGCTTGAATAAAATTAATTAAATTATTTCTTTAAAATAATTTCTTTTTAAATTCAAAAAAATATTAATAGCAAACCCACTCTTCTTACTTCAAGATTTTTAATACTTTACTAAATGTGAACGTTGTGATAAGATAATTTAATACTAAAAATGAGTTCTTTTTTTTCAATAATTAAATCATTTTATAATTTCCCCCAATTTCTGGTAATGCAAATTATAAACTACTTACAAAAATACTTACAAAAGTTTAATTATATTTAATGAAAAGAAATTCATCGGTAAGAAATGAAAATTTGCTAATTTAATTTTGGTAATGGATTAGTTTTACCCGCGTTCTTTAAACAGATAACTTCATTAACGATTGACTTAATATTTTTACTTATACTTAGTTTTTCCAACTACAAAATAAATTAAATTTTATTATCAGTGGCTAAAAAAAGGTACGTAAAAAAAATAATAATTTAATTACAAAATGATATTTAGAAATTTTATCTTAAGGAATGCTATATTTATATTAAAATAAAATATTTTATTTTTAACATTTCTAAATAAGTGAAAAGGAGCTTAAAAACACAATTTATTTCAATAAATAAATATAATTTTACATTTTTGTTTGGGCGTAAAATGATATTAAATGAGGCCCTTAGCTTCAGCAACAATATCAGAAATATGCAGGCATCACAAGGAGAAAAAGCGATAAAATTACCGTACTGAATGGTAAAGGCATAATTGGTAAAAAGAAGCAATTCTATGGTTAATAAAACTAAAATATACTGTATTTAAAACATTCATTTAATATTTTTTCCATTCATATGGTAACGGTAAACCAGAGAAATTCTGGCTGCTAAAACTATTGTTCGCATTACCACTCATTTGGTAAGAAATACTAAAGTAAAAAGTAAATTTTTAAAAGTAAAAAAAGTAGAGTATCATGATTAAACTATCAAATTTTACCACAAATATTAAATTTTATCACATAAAATGAAACCTCATTTTATTGTTTATTTTTACCTAGAGTCATTACAAAAGCTGTTCGGTGAAAATTACCAGGCGTTTTGGTGTTCCTATAAAGCAGAAAATATGGTAAATTTTATCATATTCCGGTTGTTTTAACCATATTTTTTTCGATTCATCATGAATACCTTGTAGTCATTAGGATAATTTCAATAGTTGCAACTGAACATGAAATGCTAGACAATGTCTCATGGGCTACTATATATAAGTCAGACTTTATAATCATAAAACTTCAGCACGAATTGTCAAGTTTCTTGAACTGTCAAGTTAATTGAAATCCCATAAAAAAAATTGCTGTTATAAAACTTCCTAGCTTATACTTCAGCTGGACCACTAATAAACAAATTTATTAGGACTAAATATTTTCTACGGTTATATTAGTTTATTTTTAATATCAGGCACATAACATGAAAAATCTATGCAATCATCTCAAGGAACTGTCGCAATATGCCACTGGTAATAGTTAAAATAAGTATTAAATAATTATATACATATATATATAGTGAAACCTCTTGTTATGTACACTCACGTAGCCGGACGCGGACAGTCATTTTTGCCCTGAAATTCTATTTTCTATCTCTTTAAACCGGACATTCTAAATTTGACCTTCTAAATTTAAAAAAAAAAACAATTTCTGCTTTAAATGGCAAGAAAAAAATGCAACTTTTCAGCCTTTTTAAAGCATGTAAATTTTTTAGCCTCATCCATAACTAAAAATATTGTTATGTTATTTCACTACTAAAGAATCAATCTTTCTCCTGTCTCCTTGCCTTATCTTTGCAAAGAAAAGAGAGAAAATGATACTGCTATTGTGAAATAATTCAGTCAGTGGCATCTTTTGATCTTTTCATCTGGACGGCGCAGATTATGAGACCCCTCAAGTTGAAATGACGTCTTAAATGTCTTCAATGCTTCCTCCCTACTGAAAGTTTACTTCATTTTCTTATCAATTTGAAGACACTTTTTAACACAGCTGGGGAAAAGAAAGAGAAGTATAAAATGAAATTGGGATTTAAATCTGACAAAATAAAACTCAAATTTCACCTGTAAGGTTAGTGTTAATAAACCACCATCTTCTCCGTATCTTGAAATTATACGGTTTTTCACCGTTAATCATCTAATAGTAGTTAAAAAGCATTCGTTTCACCCTTAAAACATGCTCTACCATTTCTCACAAAATTTTTATTATATAGCTTGATTATTCAATAGCTATTCATCAAATTTAAGGAGCTCCGAAACACGCAATCTTCTTCACCAACGAGTTGCAGATTGGTGAAAAAAATTTGTCAATTACTGTTATTAAGATTTAACTTCACCCTTTAAAGTGTGTGTGAACGGTCGATTTGGTGCTCATTTGAAATAGCACACAATTTTTAGAATTTCCCTACACCAAATTCGAATTAAACTACAATTTCGCCAGCCTAGAAATATGGTTTTGAAAAGCGTCTCGAAAATTTAAGGACATCTGAAAAGTTGTTTTTGTATCTTTTCTCCACGTTTTAAATCCGCGACGATAAAATGTTAGTAAAACAAAGTTAATTTTCACAAAGCAAATCATAAAAATGTCTAGTGACTAATGCTTTTTTGCGCAATTTGCAAGGAAAAACTCATACTTACCTGACATATTTTACATTAGAAATTGGAAGATGGGAGGGATTTTGCTATTTAAACAAAGTTTCTTTATAAAACTATTTAACCATGCAAAAATGTATGAAAATATATTTTGTTCAAAATATGATTAAATTTCACCCAGTTTTTTTTTTTTTTCAAAATATGATTAAATTTCATTCAGTTTTATTTTCCTTTGGTTTAATAACTGAAAGGAAATTGCAATAAATAAAAGTTCATTAAATCGAGTTCATGTACACACAAGTGTATACACGCATTTTAAATTCATTATTGTGCATATCACCATGCGCATTTTCAACTTACACCAGAAAATCTCCTTTGTGATCTAAATTGAAATTTTTGTTTCTCATAATTAGTAAATATTATGAGAAACCACAGTATCAAAATCGCAATTTCTGAGCATGTAGCCGGTTTGCCCATCTGAGTACATTACAGAAGAACGCACGGTTTAAAGAATAATACACGAACACAAATGTTTATCAAAATTCTTTGAGTGTTCCTCTAACAATTTTGATAAACATGTGTGTTCGTGTATTCTTCTTTACACCGTGTGCTGTTCGGTCTTCTTCCACCTCGAACAGAAACTTAACTTTTGGAGAAAGGACTATTGCTAATATTTTTCCTAATTCTCATAATGTTATTTTGAATTTTTTCTAATGTTATAATTTACAAATAGAGAACCAAAAGAGACCTCAAATATTTCATGAATCATTTTTAAAAACGTTTTAAAACTTAAACATTTAAAAAAAATGAATTTTTTACTTTTTAACGCTACCGAAAATTTATTAATTTTATATAATGCATTTCCTTGTTTATTTCGAATATTAATTTTTCATTAATTTATTTGCTATACCGAAATAAACATACAGCTATATTGAAATAGTTCTAAAACATATTGTAAAAGTTGAAAAAAAAATTCAAATGATTAAATTTCAGTAGTTTCAGCATTGCTTAAAGTTCAATATGGGGAAAAAAGAAAAATACATACAGCACTTCGAATCGCTATTCTCGGTATTGCTTTCAAAACTACCTAAATTCGTTTCTTTATTAAACATTAATGTGATAATAAGAAGTTAAAAATATATTTTAATACCTTATCCTAAAGAGGAACTTTTATAATTACATCTTATCATGAAAAAATACCCATGGTGTTAATTGAATCATTCTTGTTAAAGGCATTAAAAATATAAGATATTTAAGATATATATTATTTTATCTACATAATATTTTATCCATAATTATTACTTTTAACTACTTTAACTTATAATTACTCAATAATTATTTTTAGATAAATATTACACTGTTAAAAATTTCTCAAAAACAATATTTAAATAATAATTGTTATTTTACCACATTTAAACTAAGCATTAAAATAATCTTAAGTATGATTGTATTCAAACTTATTAACTGTGAGAAAAAAATGTTAATAACTAATTTCCCCTAATGCGGCTAAACAAGCTAAATTTTATCTCAACTCGGTCCACCTAATGATGACATTTAGTTCCTGGCAGATGTGTACATATTATACCCGAGAGGACTAATCTGTCAATTTCATTACCGACAGAACGGGGGTTCAAATCCTAGCGGTGACAAAACATTTTCTGCATTCCCTTTAACACATGGAGAGTTCCCAGTGTCCTAAACTCTCAAATTTGTGGCTCTAGACCATTAAAATATGATATTTTCATTCACGAAACGATGGCATCACCATGGAGATACTTAATACAAAAAAGTGTGGTATTTCCCATCTCTTATAATAGGTGAAACTACCAGATAAACTAATTAAGCCACATTTAAAGGTTTATTTGATAAAACGCAACCTAACTCATCTGATCATTACCTAACGGAAAGTCTAGCTCAAATATCCAGTTACGTTTCTTTTTTGAGGTTTTGAAACCATGCTAGTTGTAAATGGTTAGAAAACCGTACAGTTCTATTTTCATTGTTTTTTCACCATACTAGAAGTAAATTATTTCAAAATCTTAACAGTAGAAAATGTTTCGAATTGTAAATTACGGAAGGAACCCTTTACGGATGGACAGACTGCTGTCGGTTATTTTACAATAATTTCAGACAGAAATTTCAAACAGTGCACCGAGATTTATAAATATCTCTATTTCGTGAAAAAAAACTGAAAAAGCAATAAATGTATTACAAATAAAGAACAGTATTGTGCATTTTTTTTCATGCATGACTAATATTGGAAAAATAAAATATACTCGAAGTAGGCGAAAGATCGCGGCTTATAGTTTGTTAGTTATAATGAAGCATTCACTTATTCGAACAAAACTTATATCAATCCTACACAAAGAAACACCGAAAATTTTTATTTCCATTTTATTAGTCTTAAATGTAGTATAATAAATAGCACTATTAAAGAAGTACGATTGAAAGTATAAATAATAGTTAGCACTGTTAAAAAAATCTACTTCATTAAATAAGCTCTTAGATTTTTTGAGGAAAGTAGATACTAATAAGAAACTAATGTTTCAAGTAAAGAAATTCTTTTTGATAAGAAACGTGATCTTATCATATCAAGCAAACTACTAAAAATAACTACACAAATTTGTGCACAGTTTTTCCCTAATAATGTATATTTTTATAAGAATCTATATAATGATGCATTCTTTTATTTTATATTTCATTAATATTTTGTACTTTTATCAATCAAATATTTCTCTTTTACAATTTTTAATATTTCTTCCTTTCAATTCTAATATTCTCTCCCAATATTCCCTTTTAATTTTATATATATTTTAATAACCTTACTTCTGAAAATCAAGATGCCTATTGTTTTAAATTCAAGCGATTTTAACAGGTTATTTATCGATTTTATTTTTAAGAAATCATTCTTTAAATTTATATTTTATATAGTTTTTCTCGTTTTCAGTTTCTTTTTCAATGTAATAAATGTAACAGTAATGCTTAATAAATAATATTATGCTAGATACTATAAGTTTTATAATATAATTTAATAAACAGATTTATATGATTTATCAAACAAATGAGGAAATCTTGGTCAAAAAGTTACAATAAAAATAAATAATACTATTGCTTAGTTAATTTATTTTAGGAGATGTCTCAACTGTTAGGAAAAGTTACTCCTGATTAAAAATTCTGGCTGAGAGCCTAATATATACACACAAAACTCATTTACGGAAATTTGTTAAGAAGTTTGTACGCGTAAGCTAGCATTGAATAGATTCACAAGATTCACATTTCACTGTTTACGGGGAAAAAAACCTAGAATTAAAAATTTATTGCCCATTTGTGTAAATTTTTATAACGTTTGTTATAAGAGAAACAAATTAATCAATAAGTAATTCCCGGACCAATAATTTATTAAACCAAAATTTGCTAATAAAGACTGTTTTTAGTTTCACATAAAACAATTAAAAATGAAAAATATTATTTATTCCTCATTTCATTATTCTTCGATAAAACTCTGAAAATAGTTTGAGTATGATTTAAAACATAACACGTTATTTCCAGGCAAGTGTTTAGTGTTAAAAACATATGCTATGCAGTTCAATAATTATGCTGTGAAAAACAGCAACCGTTTTTTTTTCATTTCTTTTTCTTTAAATTTCATGACTGTTCTCCACATTTCGTTTTTTTTTTTTCTTTAAAGACCCTAGATTTAAATTTAAGCAAAAAATATTGAAACTTGAAATACCCTCAAAACATTGGGAAATGTCCAAATCCAATACATTACATTAGAATAAAATTATTTATTAATTATTTATAAATTATTTATTTATTAATTAATTATTTATAAATTATTTATTTATTAATTAATTATTATACGTATACATTCAAATTTTAAATATTAATAGCAATATAAAAAATATAGATAGCAATCACTGGATATGCCTTAAAATTTTTAATTAATCAATTATTATCTTACCTCACTTAATATACATCAATATACACGTTCAAAAATAAATGGGGTTTTTTCTGAGTCAAATCCGGAATATCCTGAATTTCCATCGCATTATCTTTGTCTGTTTTGTTCTTATAAGTATATTTACAGATTCCAAATAAACGTCAACACACGAAGATTTTTAATATTTGAGTTACAACATTCACATTTCCAATATAACAGGAGAACAACATGCAGAAAACAAAAAACAAAAGTTTTAGATAACATCGAAAGAATTATCTAAAAAGCACAATAAACTGACCATATAGCTCGAAGAACTGAAAATCGCTGGTGAAAAAATGAAAGCTAACGGCCACAGAATAATAAAATAAATTAAAAAAATAAAATAAAAAAATACATTGTAGATTATTTTTGTACATCTGAACACTGAATGGTGAAAATGGTGAAAACTACTTTACGATAGATGTTACGATATGATGTTTCACTAAGTGTTGCATTACACCAAAGCCATGGATAGTTGCAGAGTGTTCTTTTTACAATACCCAAACAAAATGCTTGTTTTTCATTTACACCAAAATTTATGATAAGAGTAATATATGACGCGCATAACAAACAACAAAAATCAGTTTCTTTTACGATGCAAAATAAAGCGAGAATAAAAAAAAAATTAAAATAGCAATTAAAAACTATTTCGTTGTTTACTTCTAAATAGATCATAATAGATAAGCGCCCTTAACTATGGCGATGTTTCATGGTCTAGTTATCTGAATAATTTTAATCCTGATGATATGCTCTAACTTCCTCAGAAGTTTGTCGCAACATTTACGTGATCCCCTGCTGCATATAACGTTCATGTTGTATATAACAGTTCCTAATAGATATACGTGTTCATTTTGACAAAAAATAGACTAAAAATGTCATTTAGAAAAATATGTAGCTTTTAGCACAAAACTAATTATAAATTTGAAATACCCATATTAGAATTAAGCGTTTCCATACTTAATGGTTAAATGATGGTATTTTATGTTTACAAACTTTTCTTATCATACGTTTATAATTTTATCTGAATTTTTTTTTCTTAATATTTTGCACACACTTACAAAAATTTGAAGAGTGGTGTAATTAGATTGAGTCAATCATAGCAACAAAACTTGTGGGCATTTCTTTTCGATGGTATTTGTAAGATTATGTCACCCATAGATTAAAGTACAAAATAATTCATTTCCTTTCTCTACCATAACATATTTTCAAAACATTGTATTGATTATATCAACAATCGTTTAATTAACTTTATTCACAAATAAAAATATTAACTAAACGTAAGTTTTACATTTCAGAGCAAAAAGATCTTTTTTTTTTCTAAAACTCCAGTTTTAATAAGATGTACGCCTTTTTAAATCTTTCATGTTTCTCCATTTTCCTTTTTTATAAAGTAATTACAGTTAAGCATACAAGTAAAAAAATAATTTAAACTTTTATGTTCTCATTATCGCCACAAATATTTATTTTAGGTAAAATTTCTTTCATACACTTACGTTTGTTGAAAAGCACAAAGAAAATGTTGCAAGCGATTTAATAAAAGCTATCTTTTTTGAACTGATGTCAACATTTTTACAAAAATAAAAAATTTAAACTTCTTTTGATGAAATTTAAAGGACTCGTAGAAAAAAGAACAAATATGCCAGATTTTGTTTCAACAACAGCTCTAGTGAAGAGGAATAAATGCAGACAAGAGTGAAATACTTTAAAGCAAAAATAAAAATAAACTTAATCTTTATAATAAACAATTGACTAAGTAAAATAACACTTCAATGACTTTTTTTTTTTCATTAAAATATTTTCTGAGATAAATCTCGAATTTTATTATTATATTTGATGAATTCTTAAGAGTTTTTATGTTAATAAACGGATTTTATTAAATTAGGAGAATTTCTTTAATAAATTTAGAGCAATTTACTTGTCTGTTAATGGCTATGCATAATTAATGATGAAACGAATTTTTTTTTTAAAAATAGCAAAATATTCCCTTATGAAATAATGTGAATATCTTGTAAAAATTTGTAAGTTTCAACGCCAAAAATGGTTGCACCTACTTCATCAAAGTGGTGTAGTAAAGCCCTATGCATAGCTCTTGGATTTTTGTGTTTCACTACATCAGGAATGTTCTTTTAAACTACTTGGTGTAATATTTATTTCCCTCATTTTTGATATTCAGAAACAATAAACTTTATAAATACAAAAAAACAATTTGATACGCATAAGAGACATAAAGTTATTTTTACAATACAAATAAGAGTATGAGTAATACAAATAAGATACTTGCAAATGTATGAGTTAGGATACAAATAAGAGTATGAGTTATGCTACTTCACTATACAAATATTTCAGTGTATCTCACCGCCAAAACTAGTGGCGCCAATTTTACACCAAAGTAGTGTAGCAAAGCACCATGCACAACTCTTGGATCTATGTGTTTCACTATATCAAAAATGTTCTTTTTAACTACTTGGTGTAATATAGCCTTCACAATTTTTGATATTCTGAAACAATAAAATTTATAAATTCAAATAAATAGGATACGCATAAGAGACAGAAAGTTATTTTTACAATACAAATAAGAGTATGAGTCATTATACAAATAAGATACTTGTAAAAATATGAATAACGATACAAATAAGAAATGAGTTATGCTACTTCACTATAAAAATATTTTAGTGTACCTCATCGCCAAAAATGCTGGCAATTACTTTGCACCAAAGTGGTATAGTAAAACACCATGTATAATTCTTTGATCTTTATATTTTATTACACAAAATTTTTTTTTAGACTGCGTGGTGTAAAGTAGAACATATAATTTTTATTATTCAGTTACTATAGAATTTATAAATACAGATAGATATGATACACATAAAACTCAAAAAAGTTATTTTTACGATATAAAATAGAGTATGCGTCGTTATACAAATAAGATACATGTAAAATTATGAATTGCGATACAAATAAGTGTATGAGTTATGTTACTTCACCGTAAACAAGTTTTAGGGTATCTGACCACCAAAAATGGTGGCAACTACCATGCAACTAGAAAAAAACCACGAAACACCATGCATAACTCTTAGAGTCTAGAAGTTTCACTACACCAGCAATTTTCTAAGAACTACTTAGTGTAATGTAGCCTTCTCCATTTTTATTATTCAGTAACAACAGAATTTATAAATAGAGATAGATATGATACACATAAAAATCGGGAAAGTTATTTTTACTATATAAATAAGAGTATGAGTCTTTCATTTAGGATGCATGTATGCTTAATTTCTGCAAGTAAAATCAGTTAACGCAGCATAATCAGACTAAGTTTGTTAGCATGCTAATCAAACTAAGCAGCATTAAGAGATAATTAATATGAATTCGAACTAGGCTCGAGAAAACTGAAGCGGAGCTAAATTAAATATTAAAAAATTATGGCAGTTAAATTATTACAATTGACAGATTTATGTTAATCTTTTTCTAAGAACATTGTATACATACACAACGCAAAAAGTGTATTCAAACAACATCTTTATTATACACATCATGACATTCGCGCCTTTTTATAATAGTTTACTTCTGTGATTATGTTCAGCATTAGGCAAGACGAATTAAAATTTTCAATTTCTCTCTTCGATTGTAAACAAGAAATTTCGATATCCTGACGCTGAAAGTTGTGGGAAAAAAATCATGAATGGTGTAAAAACACCTGATCTTGGTGTTTTCGTTTTTTTTTTTTTTTGGAGTTAAATTTTAACTACAAAGTGTCTTTTTAAAGTGTATTTGTTGGCAAGTTTCGTAACTAACTTGAAATAATTCACAATTTTTAGAGCTTTTCAACACCGAATTCGGTTAGGTATTAATATTTAATTTTTTAAGTGATTATGAAATCTTAAATAAATGAACTTCAGATGAAAATATGCCCCATATATATATTTTTGCTGCAAAAAATATTAGTATTATTTATTAGTATATTATTAGTACGGTATTGCTCCGTTTCCCCAAAATCCATAATAAACCTTATTGGTATTAATTTTTTTTATAATTATTAATTAATAATTTTCAATTTTTATTATTAAATAAGTGAACATCGTTTAACTATAATTTCAGCTTTGTTTTTAACTGACAATAATAATCCATTACTTTCTTTAGGTACGAAAATTACTTCTATTTTCAAAAGCATATTCCATACCTGCCAACTTTTAATCCTTTTGAGAACGATTTTCCCCGGTGGTAGTATAATCGAATTTAATTTACAATTTTAGGCAGAAACATACGCTGAATTTTAAGAAAGCTAATGCGCAATATCACCAAAGTATTACATATTAATACATTTACTTAAAAAATTTTTAAAAATAGTGGTTGTTAAAAGGATTATAAATTAAGTTTTTAAATGCAAGGCATACATTTTCGAAAGCATACATTTTACTACCACTTCAAATATAGAAATAAAATTTTACGCCAAATGCGTAAAAGTTGGCAGGTATGATATTCTCATTTAATAATCTAAATGTTTCAAAATACATCGAAATAAAAATTCTGCTTTTAAAAATGGCCGTTTCCATTAGCAATTTTATCGAAAAATATTCATCCGAATTTGTAATTTGTTTTCTAATGAATTGAATATTTAATTTGGTTTCGACATTTTTAGCATTGTAATATAATCCTCGTTTAAAGTTATATGTGAGTTTCGTTACTTTTAAAATCGAAAGAAAGTTAGTGTACGAGGTATGTCTACACAATTTAATAAGTCTTTTTAAAACTTTAAATTATCTGGTCAAAAGGAAATAGAAATCAGAAGTATAAAATATGACTCAATTATCTGTATGACATTCCAGTCGGAAATAATTTAAAAACAAAACAAAGCAAACATTTTTAAAGACATTATAAGGACGTAATAAGATTTCTTACTCGCATAAATTATGAAACAGAGAACTTTTTTCAGATCTGTATATGTAAATGGCTTCCTTGGAAACTTAATAGCATTACAATTTCGTGTAGGAGTGGAAATTGTTTTTTAAGCAAATGAGTCAAACTATTTGTTTTTCATACATTATTATATCATTTCATTATATATTATTTTAGACCATACTTATAATATTGTTCTTGTTATTTCTTATTTAGTGAATTTCATTAAAAAATAATTTTACAATAAATTATCACAAATAAATAACTGTATTTTAAATATTTATATTTTTGAAACTACACTATCTTCAATAAGTATTTGGACACGTGTGATTGAAAAAAAAAAAAAACTTTACTCCTAATCAATAGTTGGTACAGCCTCCGCGAGAGACAATTACAGCGTGAACCCTCCGTGGCATACTTTCCACATGTCCTTGTGTGACGGCTAGTGGTATTTTCTTCCACTCGGCTTCTAGAAGACATGTAAGTTCCTTCACTGATTTTGGACGGCTGGTACACCCCTTAATTCGCCGATCCAACTCGTCCCAGAGGTTCTCGATAGGATTCAGGTCTGGGCTCTGGGCAGGCCAGTCCATTCGATTAACCCCATGGGCACCATACCAAGCCTTGGTGACCCTCGCAACATGACAGTTGGCATTGTCGTCCTGGAATAACAGGGGTCTACCCCGTAAAACTGCCACAACGTAGGAAGCACATTGTCATCTAAAATATTGCAGTAGGCATCTTGCATGGGACTAATGCCGATGTTGTTCCCTACACTATATATACCGGCAGAAAGCGTGACGTATCTCAGGACCGCAGATATAGTCATTTGCATAAGTATCCAAATACTTATTGGTAGATAGTGTATTACACTTATTAAAAGGATAACATAAGAAATTAAAGACATGGGAAGATTTATCGCAAAGTGAATAAATAAGCATCGAATATGAAGTGTGATCTTTTTATTGATTATTTAAATCGGGGAAAATTTTAAAAATGTACAACCTCAAGCAGTTTCTGTAAATCAATCAATCATGAATATTATGTAAACCAGTTTTGATTTAAACATGTCACCTGGATTCGATTTATTTCTGAAAGTATAAATATGATTTTTGTACCTAGAATTAAAATTTCGATATACGAAAACTGCGTTTATTTTTTCTGAAATTCAAGCATCAAATTCAAAACATTGGTTTCTTTTAGTGTCATATAAAATCCTTAATATGGAAATTTAGTTTTAATTCATATTAAATTCGTGTAAAAGACTCAACATTTTCTAAGGTTTAAAGATATTTAGATTTATAAAGAAGAAAAAGAAATAAATTAGTTAAATTAGAAACCCAGAATAAATTAGAAATAAAAGAAATCTGAAAATCCACGACGATCATTCTTTTGCTTAAACGAAATAAGATCTTCGCTTTTATGGTTTTGTTTGCAATTAATGCAGATACTACAACCTGCTTTTTAAGGTTGTTGCGAGCAATCAATATACACATATATAATTACATATTTCTTCATAAACTACACATTTTAAATATATACAAACTAAAATCTGTGAATTATTACTAAATAAAAGAACTGTAGGTCAGAAAAAAATGATTTGTAAGATATTAAAAAATATGAAGTTCAGTTAGTTAGTTCTTTTTCTATTAGTTTGGAGGAGAATGTTTTTTGTTTCAAATAGTCCTGTATAATTAAGTTAAAAACGTGTCAGATAATTATAAAAAAAGACATCCGAAAACTTTCTCTAATCAATCTTTCTGCGAAAAGAAGAAAAAAAAAACATATTGCAATTTAGATATTAAACAATAGATAACACAATCCACATTTTAAGTCACTGTTATGGGCAACATATTTCCCTGAAAATGTCCTCTTCAAAACGAGCTGAAATCCGAGACGACTTCTTAAATAATAAAAGAATAAATCAACAAAATATAAAAGTGATATCTAAATCATTAAAAAGGAATAAATTTTAAAGCTTCCTTTTTCTTTATTTGATGTTGAATATCTCTCGCTTTCACATTTACGAATCTTAAATCTTTCAAGACACATATTTAAGACTTTTAAATAGAAACCGTAATTTCAAATGCGTCACTTAAAATGCCATCTCCGTGACAAAATATAACACTTCGTCATGCCTTCATAAAATTTAAAAGGGGAAGTCCGAATTCATGCGCAATTTTTCCAATACTAGTGTTCGCCTGCTTAATAGCTATTTTAAGACATCAAGATTTTATACTTATATGTATGTATCCATGAAAGCCTTTGACTTATATATCGTTTCTCTAAAACAGTTTTTTTTTTTCCTACTTTTTTTGCACTTGTAATAAATCCCCCTTAAAAGCGAGAAGTAATAAAATTTTACCGCCATAGTTAATGACACGTAAAAAGAATACAACGTTGTGCGCAAGCGCCATCTGTTGTAACGCTATGAAACTAAATGCGATTTTTTGCTCGTTTTTATTATTTCTTTCTGTAAAGAACATCTGAGCAAATTTATGGTCCAAGTTTTCGCTTTCAATGGCTGAAACTCTTTTCCTGCTGAGGAAACGGAGAAAGTTGCAGGCCGATAAGTTGATCCAGAGTATGCATTTTGTATTAGATAGCAGATTTATTTTCCACGCCATTTTTTCTTCTTTTTTTTTTTATACACCAACAAACATAAGTTGCTCAGTATCTGCCTTTTTCATAAAAACAAAAGAAAAAGAATCGTTAATGTTTTCAAACTAAGCATTGTATAATGTTTGTTTGCTTTTAAATAATAAAAAGGAGAACAGCTAATGGGAATTCTTTTTGGAGTTTAAGGCATTCCATTTCTATATCGCAGTAAAACATTTTTTTTTTTTTTTTTGTTATAAGATTAACGTGTACAATTTTTATCGTAAAAAAGCCTTTTACTGAAAAATGAAAATATTTCAGATATTTATATCAAAATATAAAATTTTATTTAGCCTGAAGAGGACAACAATTTGTCTGTCATATCCTGTCGCCTGTTCTCCTATTTTGTAAATATAAATTTTTTTTTTTTTTTGCCCCCACAAATTTCTAAGAAATATTGCTGAATTCATGAAAGTAGATGGTAAAATTTGAATAAAACAAATAGTTTATCTGTCAATAAACATCAGAGATGTGACATGTACAAATGGATTGGTGGATAGTTTGGTAGATTGATTTTAATTCCTTTAATATTTGTATCAAAAATAATTATAAAATTAATAACTGTAATGTTGATAATTATTGTGGTACATTACAAAAGTACATTACAAATTTATTTTAACTCTGATTCTATAATGTATTTAAATCTACACAATACTATGTCTAGATATTATCTATATACACATATATAACTCCATACATTTCTATATTGTTCAACGCATATACTCTTTACTGTATGTGATGCCACAATTGGCATTACATATTTATTTCCAATCCTTAAAATATCTTTCATTACTTAAGCTTTTTTTTTATTAATAGAATTATGTATTTTAAATAAATCAAAGACTTAATCTTCAAAAACGAACATAAAATATTTATTCCTTTTTTTGCATATATCAATGTAACGGATACATTTTATTTCATTTCTATGCAGACTTATTCACTGTCGCCTCTAATCGAAAACAAATATCTATTTATAACTTTTTATTTTAAATTTCTAACCACAAAAATGTTTCAGTTGCATGGTTGTAATAATTCCCATAAATTTGTTGGCGACTCATGATCGCCAAGGTATTATTTTAACCCAATATCGATATGCGGGGTTGGCTTTGTTATATTTTGATAATTCGCCAATTTTGGATCTCTACCCATGCTTCTCCAGTGTCCGTTGAGAACAGATTACTCGTACTTTTTTAATTTGGCTTTTGTTTTGGCTGGTTATGGGGGAATTGTTTCCCATGGCCCTGTCCTTTTTATTATTATGCAAAATTTTATTTAACTGAAAATCTTATGGATAAAAATATGTAACTTTTGTATCTCAAGCTCTACAAATACTTCGAAATAAAAGCATTATTAATTATGATCCAGATTTCAACTGTCATTTTCATCATCTCCTGTTTTCATCACCATCTTCATTTGGGCCACTACACTATACGAATTTCCACCCACACCTGAATAGTTCATCTCAATATAATTCCACCCTGATATTCCCATCATCAACAAATAATTTGGCACCACTGACCATTCCTTCTTCACTATATAAATTGTCATTGACTTATCGTTTACACCACACTGTATTTAAATCTTAGTTGATAGAACTTTTCAAATATGAGTTAAATAGCACTTTTAAAACGTCACATTATAATCAACGAAATTCTATTTCAAAGATAAATTGTTTCTCTCTGGCATTTCACCCAGCGATAACTATGCGCCTTTTACTTATCAAAAATATATAGGGGAAGGAGGGGTAATACCGGGTTGCTAAAATTCAAAAGCTGTCGGAGCTAAACTGCTATGATTTAACAAAAGTATTCATAGTGTAGTTGTAGGTAATTTATCACTCTCAAAAAGTTATAGATATATTACTTTTTTTATAATTGGTTTTTTCAAGAAAAAATCAAACTGCTCCATATTTTCATACTAGTGGGGTAAAACCAGGTGCAAATGTTAACTCTATGGGAAATTTAAAAATGCTAGAATTTCAGCAAAAAAGTAGCATAAATTTTTATTTGAATTTTGCACGGCAATTTAAGAAAAGTATGAATTTGATATAGTCAAAGCAGTTCTTCTGAGAGGGTAAAGAGACAATTATCCCGGGACACGGGATGGTTCGACCAAAATTCTTTACAAAAAACATGGTGTTTAACAAGAATATAACGGAAAAATTCCTTATATCCTTACAAAAACTACAATTTTGTATAGAGAATCATCAAAAATTCCAAAAAAAATATGAAGGTTTTTTGTTCTTTAAAGATAATGCCCGCAATAAATTTTATTCTAGGACCCGTAAAAACTTTATTAATTGGATGCATTTTAATCTACCTCCACAACACAGCAGCTTTTGTAGACCCAGTATATCCATAAATATAGGAGAAGGGGTGTCAGACTGGGTAGTACCCTGGTTTGACCCACAAACAGAGGTTATCGAAACAAAACAGAACACTTATTGGTATGAATACTTTTTGTTTTCTATATGAATATTTAGCAAACGTATAACAAGCTTCACTGTAAATGAGAATCAAATTACGGTATTAAGTACCGCTACTTTGGGTGCATTATCCGGAAATTCATTTTTCCATAAAATCTATTTTTTACAGTTAAATAGCATACTACGA
Organism: Parasteatoda lunata; assembly: GCA_949128135.1. Classification (NCBI taxonomy): domain Eukaryota; kingdom Metazoa; phylum Arthropoda; class Arachnida; order Araneae; family Theridiidae; genus Parasteatoda; species Parasteatoda lunata. The sequence continues at coordinate 45,202,608 of OX421975.1, forward strand.
TAAAAGGTGGTATTTTACCAGTTGATTTTACGGCAACTATTACTGTAAAAATTACAGTATATCAGCTATTTTGTTCCGTAACATGTTTCAGCAAAAATGGATTCTACGGTAAGTACCGGCAACCTAAGTGACGGTACTTTTTACCGCAGTTTGGTCCGAAATATTTTTCATGGCCTGAAAGTATTTTTTATATCGAAAATAACCAAGGGATAAGAATGGCTTAAAAACAAGAGAATATTAGTGATTGGAGACAAAAAAAAATTTAATTTTTCCAAAATTGAGTTTCTTGGGTACCAGTACCGTTTGTCCTATTGCCTTTTTTTCTCTATTCTCCTTTTTGTATGCTTATGCAAATCATAATAATAAATTAAATTCAAATAGAAAGAAATATGATGTTTTAAAATTTAATTTTTATGGAAATTTTTGTAAGCTTTCCATGAAAAGTATCGTAAATGGTTGTATTCCAACATTTCTGAGGTAAATAATGCAACTAGAGCAAACATTTCGTTATTGGATATTTTAGTTGAAGATTTTGCATAGAAGTAGTTTTTGCAGTAAAGTAAAAATTATATTATTTTGTTTATACGGTATTACTGAGAATTTTGCAAATTTTAGAGAATTATATCTCTAACAATTTTTTTTAGATTATTTGAAGGAAAAACTAAATTATATCATATAGAAAAAAATTTCACTCAAACTTGAGTGATTTCAACTCGTGTTTGAGCGATTTTCAGTATTACTTGAGTGGATCGTTTTCACTCGAGTTTGAGCGATTATATGTATCACTTGATTGGGTCCTTTTAACTTGAATTTATGTGAATTTCAATCATTTTTTATTCATGATTAGCATCATTTAAGTGAATATATTTCAATAATACTGTCATCGTCGTCTTTGGTTTGGCTGAGGCCTTTAGGCCCCGAAGGGGCCTTTTACCTCTTCATCATCAACTTGGTGATCCTCAGATGTTACTATCATGATGTGTTAGCTGGAAAGAAAAGATTAAGCAAGAAGAAAAGTTTTTGGATCGTGTTGGAGAGATGCTGTTATCTGATTGGTCTAGGAGTTTAGGTCGGGGTGGGGCTAATGTACCCTTGGTACAAGTATTTTTGTAGCGCCAGTTCAGATAGTGATTGATTGATGAACTAAGAGAAAAATGCATGTAAATTTAGGCCCTAAAACAGGGCCTTTTGTTTGATAAAAATATAGTTATAAATAATATATTTTAGGGTTTAAATCTTGATATTTTAAAGTTATTAGAGAGAATTGCGTCACTCATGAGGAAGTGCGCTATCGGCCTAATTTTAGCATCTTCGATGAGCATTTCAGATTGAAATATTTTATTATATCACAATTTATATATATATATTTTGCAATATCACAATTCATTGCTTTGTTGAAAAAGTTAATATTATGATCAGTGATAGTTTCAGTTAATGTTTTTAGCTTGAAATCTCTATGGATTGCATTATTTCTGATGTAGTATGGGACTCCACTGAGTCTACGCAAAATTTTATTTTGAAATACATTAAGTTTCTTAGCTTGGGCTTTATTTAAATTGCACCAAGCTGGTGATGCATAAGTTAAAATAGGCCTGATATATGTTATATAAATGAATCTTTTATTTTTAAGTGATAATTTGGAATGTGGGCCTAATAAACATTTGAGTTTATTGTAAATATTAGATGCTTTTGCTAAGATGTAATTTATATGGTCCTTCCAATTCAGGTTTTTGTTAATGGTTAATCCCAGGGACCGGGATAGCCTAGTCGATAGGGCGCTGAGCCCATGTCCAAGAGGTCGGGAGTTCGATCCTCGCCGGCCGAAGACTCCCCGTGTGGTAAATGGTGACTGATGCACGTTAAATCTTTCGAGTCTCAAAGTCCTCCATGTTCCCATAACAAATCAATACCTCTGCGGGTACTGATCCAGGAGTTTCCTTGTCTTCTGAATAGGTTCAAAATTACAAGGCTACGGAGTTGAACATTACTTGTCGTAAACCCATGAAATTGGGTCGGCTGTTCAACGACGGTTATAAAATAAAATAAAATAAAATGGTTAGTCCCAAATAAATAGCTTTATCTACAATGAGTATATTATTATCAAAGAATTTAAGATTTTAATTGGGAGGTTTGATTCATGGGCATTAATTTCAATTTTCCATTTGGAGCACCAGTTTTCATAAGTTTAGATCTTTTCTTGGAGTTTATTAATGGCATTGGGAATGGAATTAGATTTTACAATGATGCCTGTGTCGTCGGCGAAGAAGGCCGTCAGGCTGTTATGATCATTTTTATCTATGGGAAAATCAAATGTGTAAAATAAGTAAAGAATAGGTCACAGGATGCTTCCCTGGAATACTCCTGCCTTAATAATCCCTTTAGTTGAAAGGGTACTATCATTTAATCGAATTTTGAAATGTCTATGGTGGAGGTATGACTTTAGTAAAAATATGAGATCAGTATTAAAGTTAAGATTTATTAATTTGTTGATAAGACCAGCATGCCAGACCCTGTCGAATGCCTTAGTGACATCGAGCATAAGGAATGCTGATTTTTGTTTATTTTTAAGGCCTTGGCCGATAAAGTCAATAATTCTAGTGAGTTATTTGGTGGTATTGAGTTAACTCATGAACCCATATTGTTCGTTAGGAAGTAAATGTAGTTTGTCTTTAAATCTGTTATAGATGATATTTTCAAAAATTTTGCTAATTGTAGATAATAAACTAATGGGCCCATGATTGTGCGGCATGACTGGATCTTTAAGGGGTTTGCGAAAAAGAATAATCGTTGCTTCTTTCCATTTTTCAGGGAATTAACAAAGTGAAAGGCATTTATTAAAGATTTTGATAAGTTCATTAATGAAATTTTGTGGGAGGGCTTTAATCATTTCATTGGTAATTAAGTCACAACCTGGTGCTTTATTAGATTTAAGTTCTTTGATAATCGAATTTGTTTCATTAGAATCAGTTGGTTCAAGACTGTTGTTAGGCCTATTATTATCGAAAAAAAGTCTGTTTTCATTGAAAACGATAGTTTCAAAGTCATCATCACTGTTATTTGTATTTTCTGAAAACTGGTCTTCCATAGTGTCTGCAAATGCCTTGGCCTTTTCAAGGGCCGAGTAAACGAAACCTTGTTTACCGTGGATTGGCTTGTTGACAATTTTATCATTTTTGAGATTTTTAGTTAATTTGTAGAGAGAATTGTCTTCAGTATTTATCGATTCAAGTTTTTCAGCCCAAGTTTCGTTCCGATGTTCTTGGCATTGTTTTTTAATCTTTTTATTAATATCGTTTATCATTGTTTTTAATTGTGGGTCAAAGGATTTTCTCCACTGTTTCCTTATTTTATTTCGATACTGAATGAGTTGTTTAATATGGGTTGGTAGTTTCATATAATGGGGTATTTTAATTTTTTCTTGTGTGGCCTCTTTGTTGGCTGCTAGAATCTGCTTATTAATATTAAAGATAGAGTTATTTATGTCAATTGGGTTGTTAATTTGAGATTCAGGCAAATCTGTTGTTTTAAGGATGTTAGTATAAAGTTGCCAGTCTGTAATTTTTGTAGGTTGTTGAGAATTGTTGATTTTTTCTGAAAAGGTAGCAATTACGGGTAGGTGATCTGATGATAGATCATTCATTACGTCTGCTATAAAGGGAGTTTTAAAATTGGTTATAAAAAAGTCTAGAATATCGGGTCTATTATTTGTAAAACATGGATAGTATGTGGGTGATATGGGGGCTATTACTTTAAGACTATCATTAGAAATAATTTTATGAAGGGCAATACCATTTCGATTATTGTTTCGGGATCACCAAATAGTGCGTTTACTATTAAAATCACCTCCAACGATGGTATCAATGTTGTCTTTAAAATGGTTATTAATATCTACTTCATTAAGAATATTATTAGGTGGGTTGTAAAGTGATGTAATTTTATATTGCTTATTGTTGAGATGAATAATTATTGTAACTTGCTCAAGACCGTTATTGTTATCAGAGTTATAAAAATTTGCATTGAGATGCCTTTTAGAGAGTATTGCGGCCCCGTCGCCTTTATATTTGGTGCGATCACACCTAAATGTATCATAGTTTGGGATATTTAGTTTTGTTTGTTGATTTAGATGTGTCTCAGTGACCAGGCATAAATCTATATCTAGTTCCAGTAGGAAATCTTTTAGTTCATCAATTTTAAATTTTAATCCGTCTGCATTCCACAGGGTGATAGTAAATTTTTTAATGTTATTGTGTGTATTAGGCATTATGGGGGATTGAGTTGCTGGCTGATATTGGTTGTGAAATTTTTTGGTCAATATTTAGTTCTTTGACCATGCTTATAAGAGCTGTGAGCTGACCAATTATTGTTTTTGCATCTGTTAGGGTTTCATCGAGTAGATTTTTAATTGCTTCTGTTTCCTCTTTTTCGAGGTCTTTTAACGTATCAGCAAAGGATTTGCCTGCCACGATTCTATTGGAATAAAATTGTGGACGGGGGTTCGGTTTTATATTTTTTGGTATGAATGCTGGTCTTTTAGGGCATTTACTGTAGTTAGTCGTGTGATCTCCGTTGCATAAAACGCATGTAGCTTTAGTATTTGTTGGTTTGGTGCATTCATGCGTAAAATTATTAGCGGCCCATTTTAGGCATCTGGGTTCGTGGTGACAAAAATTAGCCGAATGATGGTATTGTTGGCACCTATGGCCAGAGGGGCCAGGCTTGCCTCTTTATCTTTCTATATTAATATTAAGGTTAATAATACGTTTAATATCGAAAATTTTCTTGGAATAATCGCAGGCCGGAAGGGTAACAAGGAAGAGTGGGAGAAGAATTTTATTCCCTTCCCTTCGTCTAGTCATTTGGGTAACTGAAGCATTGAGCTCATGTATATCTTGAAGTTCGTTTTCGATTCGCTTTCAATCAATATTGCGGGTTATACCCCTAATTACAACTCTGAGTTTTTTGTTGTCTGGAATAATAAATGAGTGGTGTTTAATATATTTTATGATGAGCAGATTTATGATCCTTTGGCAGGTATCATTGTCGTGTGCGTATATCTTAAAATTATCAGAGAAAGATTTCCCATGATAGTTAGAATCAGTAATGTCAATATTTTTAAGGTCTTCTACAAATTTGATCTACATGAATTCCGGATCTTTGAGATAATTATAGGAGGGGTACTATTTTTTTAGATAAATTTTACACCATTTTCATGTTTTTGGCTAGTAATTTGAGATGGTAAAATGTTAGGGTTAGCATTGTGTGATTGAGTATTTGTATCCATGATTTCATCATCTTCCATTGGGGGAAGTGGGCGGAAATCATTGTCCTCTTTTTCTATTTCATTGTCACTATTTTTATCGTTTAATTTCTTGGAAGAATAATTAAATCCCCCCGATAATCTGCGTTTTTGCTTAGAATTTCTCTCTTTTAAGTTTTCTAGAATTATTTTTCTGCGGATCAATGGCTGAGTCTTAGGTGTATCGGCCCCCTGATTGACCGAAAATCTCTTTTGTGTGCTTTGGCTTCGAAGTCATGTTTTTAGTTGGAATTTTAGATTTAATATGAAAATTTTCAGTATTCAGATCATTTAATTTATTGAATTTATTATTCAATTCTATTGGTTTTTGTACTTTTGGAGATTTGGGCTTAGCTCCTTTAGTAACTACAGTGAAATCCTCTCCCGTGGGAGTTGCATTTAATTCATGTGGCGGCTTCCCTAGCGCCATATTGTTTTTATCAATTTGGCTTGTTTTTGAATCATCGTAAAATCCTAATGATAGCTTATTAGGTTTTACTAATTGCTCAGAGTTTGTGTATTCAAAGTTGTTTTTAGAGCAACTTATAAGGTTTAGCAAGAATTCGCGCTTATCAATAAGCTGCTTTCTTTGATATATAACGTAAGGGCACTGCTCTTCCTTACTAAGCCTTTGTATTTGAGGCTGTATATCAGCGATCTCATTAAAGTATTTCTCTCTGCGAGAATCAGTACCAAAATAGTCCATCGATTGCTCTTTGGGATAATAGTTAGCCATAATACAAAAAGATAAAAAGGGTTTGAAGTAATATAATTGGCGATCGCGAAGCTAATCACCTGGGAGGGCAGTTAAGCTGCGCCGTATAGGCCTAGTCTCCTGGAGAACAGTCACGCCAGCGCCCAGTGGGCCTTCGACGGCAGAGCCGTGTGACGGAAAGTATCTCCGTGATAGCTCAAACATAAATTAAAATACTGAGTAATTAAGTAATAGAGCAATCGAAATATAAAAATCAAACATACGTTTTAAGTTGAGTAGAAGTGCCTTGAAAGAGACGATAGCAAGATAGTTTGATGGTCTTGAAAAAAACCTTTTTGGTATGAAGTAATCCAATGTGCCGGATGGCACGGTAGCAAATGCAGTTGCCGGCCCAGACGGGACCGACTATCACAAAATCACAACACAAGATCAAAGTCTAAGAACCTGTTCGCACAAATGCTGAGTAGAGAATCCAATCATACTGTTCATGGCTGAAAGCCCTTATATAGCAAGACGAAAAAGAGAAAAAACTGGTACGTAAGACATTTCATTCCAGCATTTTTTTCGAAAAAAATAAAATATCTGTAACTATCAAGATTTCTTTTATAATTTTAGCATATATATAAAACTGCTTCTTTTCCATGATAAAGTAGATATTGTTAAATAGTTTAATAAAAGAAAAAGTAAACTCCTCCCCAAAACTAGCTATAACTTAAAAGGTTTTACTACCAGCCTTTCCTCTTTTCCGTCTCGCTTTCATCCCTGCAACTGTTCAATGTGGACCATCCATCGAAGTAGGCGTTACCACATCGAAGTGGGCGTTACTGCGTGTTCAAATCACGTCCGGAGAAATGATTAGCACTTATATACCAGTAAATTGATGTTTATTTTTCGTAGTGGTAGTTGCGCCACAAACCTATAATAAAAGTGAAGACACAATCTATTTAGATTGCAGAACATAAAAATTTCATTTAGATTTCTTATCGTTTGCTTTTTAATATGAAACGATAGAAATTCCAGCTTATAGCTCGCACACAATTAAATAATAAATAAATCACTCAAGTTTGAGCTAAAAGCACTCAAATATTGCTTAAATAAATACCACTCAAATTTGAGTAAACGCAAAGCAAAAATTTCGCTCAAATAAGAGTGTATTTCACTCAAGTTGAGTTAAAAAAATTAAACTTTTTTTTGAGTAGGGGAAATCACTCATTCATTTTAAGAGTGTACTGACTTTAAATAAAAACATTAAAACAAGCATAAAAACTATTAGTAGCAGTAGAAATCAACTCTAATTTTTCACTCTAATTTCTAAACTAATTTGAAAATTCGAATTCCCTCTAAGTGTTAAACTGTATTCGAAATTCGCTTAAAATTCGAAAAATGTTTTATAATTGATTCCAAACAGAATCTAAATTTTATTTTTTACCTCTAGCCATATTAGTATGCACATATGCATGAAATAATAATGATAAAAGAATTTATTTTAAAATCTAAGAAAAATGCAACAAAATTCTCGTACGAATTGTAATCCTGAACAAATCTCATTTAAGAATAATTTACTATGAATAAAAGTGCAAACTTATATATTATTATGCATCAAGAATTTACACCACACAGAAAATTTTAATTACATTTGCCATGATATATACAATATCAGCTGAAAAACAAATTGTTGAATTCTGTTAAACCCATACACGTTTCAACTCTTACAAATCACTTTATTGTTTTTCAGATAAAAATACAAGATTTGTTTTGCAACATTCAGTAGTGCAATAGATTTTATGCATAACATTATGCAAAATATTTGCAATCATAAATATTTCATGAAACCTAAGTAAATCTTATAATTGAGTTTTGAAAGTTTTAGGTGAAGTGAAATTTTTTAAAAAAAAAAGAAAAATTCTTTTATTTTTAAAAAAGATTATGCATCGAAAAAGATTATATTCAATTTTTAGTGATATATCTATTCTTTTATGCATAGTAACTCGTCATTAAAACAAAGTTACAACATCGTTCTCGACAAAATTTATTATGAATATTTTTCAAATATATTCCTTTTTAAGTTGACTTTTAACATTTTGTAATATCTATAAAGAAAACAGAGCTTTTACATTTACATTTTCTGAAACAATTATGAGTTTAAAGCGATAAAATCTTGCAGATAAATTCTTAATTTTAGGATCTCCAGATTTAATGATAAATGATTATATTTTTAAATGTGAAATCATTTTCAGAAATTTGTGAATATTTTATATTTTGCATAATCTCAAGAACATTAATCAGTAGGTAGAGTGTGCACGTACTTTAACACTTATCGTGTTACACTGTAAAAAATTTTGGAGTGTAGTTACCACCATTTTTGGGGCTTAGGTAAATTAAACGAAATTTTGTGTTGAGAACTGTAGTTATCGCTCAAAAAATTATGTAAAATGACAAAAATGTGTTGACGCTATTTTATCACCAGAAGTTAGCGTTCGTAATAGAAAATTAATTGATAAGATTTTGCTGTTTTGGCTGATTTGTTGTGATTTGATTAAATGATTTGTTTTTCATCTATAAAGTAAATTTGCGTGTTCTTAATAATGTAAGAACTATAGTATCATGCAAAAAATTACATTAAGTTACCAAAATAAAATTGTTTTGAAAAAAATTATTGCGAATATATTACTAAAATTTTGCTTGTTTTCTAAATGAAATAATTTTTTAATGATGCCATTAAATTGATTCCAGTGTACATGAAAATATGGGCAGTCAGCAAATAATCGAACAAAAATAAATAAGGATAAAAAACTATTACAGAGAAAAAGTAAATAAAAATATGACTGCATGCAATTGTAAAGATTTTACTTCACCTTGAAACCAAAAATGGTAATCAGCAAAATTTTTAACACTGTATTTCGATGAAATAATAGTATTTTTCAATATCGTTTTCTATATTAAAAAAAAAGAGAAAATGTTGTATGCCTGTATATGTTTGTCTATTATATAACTCCTGTCCTAAATTTCTGAAAGAGGATGAAAGGAATTATTATAGCTTTTTGATTACAAAATCTTTCTAAATTTTCAATTCAATCATTTTAAAGAGATGTTTGAATGAGATGAAAAATAATTTCTTGTCATCGTTCTGGCATCCGAGATTGTTCTAATTTAAACTATATACGTTTCTGTTTTTCTAAATATTATATTGACAACATCAGTAATGTTTGCTAGCTAGTAGTTCTACTTATTCCATTGCAATTTCTTTAAAATTTAAATAATTTTATTCGTTACTACAGTTTACGGCTAACAGCTGGTCCACCTTTTTAAATAAGTATAAACTATTTCGATATGTATAATCATACTATCAAAAATCGAGACAAGATGTAAGTATGAACTCATATCGTTCGTTTTCTTCACCTTTTCAAGATGCTTCTTCTTTTTTTTTTTTTAAATTTTCAATATTTTTCTTTGTTTTTTATAGATTCTACAGCTCTATAATAAAGAGTTTAAAAAATAAAGGTTCTATAATAAAGGGTCTCCAAACATTGCAGTTCATAGTTCTGTATCAAGGTATAAATTCTATGATTTCTCTGTTTCAAATGTAACATTAAGGTAGCATTCAAATGTCTGTAGTACAAAATATATTACGTATTAGATAAAATATTTGTGTATCAAAGGTTTACTAAGATGCATGTGTAGCATGTTTTTCGAACTTTTAAAAAGAATAGCAACATACATAAAATTAGAGTAAAAACGAATGTATCCTAAAAACTGTACAGTTACAATTTTCTTTCTAAAATTACGGTATAATGACCTACCGCAATCTGTCCATTCAATTAACTGTAAATTTTGGGTAAAAGACATTTTTTTTAAATTTAGGGCTTTTTAACCATTTACAACTAGTATAGTTTCAAAACCATAAGAAAGTCCAGGTTCAAAAATTGGGGAACGCAGGACACTTCAAACTTTTCATCTGTTGAGAGGAACGGAGAAAAGATTGTGGTGTCCACGCTGGGACTCGAACCACCGTTCTGTTGGTCATGAGATTGACAGATTAGCCCTCTCGGCTATGGCATGTAACCAATTCCAGGTGACGTCAATAGGTTGGCTTAGTTGGTGCGATAAAGTTCAGTTTATTTAGCCGTATTAGGTTAAAGCAATTAATAAACGGTTTTTCTCGCAGTTTACTATTGGAATGCCATCTTATTTATGGTTATTTGACTTTAAAGTTTGAACATGGTAAAATAACATTTAATTAAATTTTATTTAAGAATTTTTTTCCAATAAATTCCCCACAGTGTAAATTTGCGAGCTCAATTTACAAAGCGAATCAAAAAAAGCTACAACCCAACCCCTTCGAAACATAAAAATTCTAGGAGCAGGGCCCCCTAAACTTAGCCTAAAATAGTGTTCCTTATATTTCTCATATTTCTTCCTTTCAAAAAATGTTAATTTATAAAATTTGAAGCAGTAATTTCTAATAATTTATAAGATGTAAAATTAGTAAAAAATAAAGTACAAGTTATATATTTGAGAAAAGCATTGTCATATCTTAAAGGAATGTTGTACTTAATTCTAGTCAGAAAAATACAAGATGTATACGAGAAAAATACTGTAGACATTTAATACCTAGAAAAGTTTAGTGTAGCATAAACATTGATGAGAAGGATTTACCGTCACAAGTGCCAATAAACTGAACAGAGGCCATAAATACTACTTGTAACATCCAAAGATATATGCTATGGTTTTACAGTTTGAAGAAATGAGTTTAGCTCGTAAACTTTGCCATCTCAGCGAAAAATTCAAAATAATCTCTTCGGATCGTTGCTGCAACAAAAAATTTAAACGTTAGGTAGGAAACCATGGCATTAAAGCAAAATATTGCCCTATCAATGCAGTATAAAGCTTCTAAACTCACCATTTACATTTGTTGAACCATAAAGTAGATGTTTTATGTGAAAAGAAAGATTAAGGGGATTAAATTAAGCAACTTAATATAGTCTGTAATTAGTGTCCAAAGTACTTTATTAAAAAAGTAGTAATTGTAATTTAAAATTAACCTTCGTTATTTATTTTTTTCATAATTACTTAATCACTTCAGCTTTACTAAGTTATACTGAAAAGCTAAATTCTTGCCTTTCAAAAATTATATTTTTCTTAGCTACTAAAGTTAAAACATTTCCTGAAAATATCAACATTTTTTATTTTTATTATTTTGTTAACTTATCTAATGTTGTATGTTGACCACAATGCAGCTATAGAGGCTTAACTACTCGGCACGGAGTGTGAAAAATAGAAAACAATCCTTATTTATCTCTAAATAGGAGTCAAGATACAGCCGCATTTCAACCGGAAAAATCAAAATGGAACCTGGAATAATCTTTATTATTTTTCTGTTGAATGTAGAGAGTAATTACCTTTTAATTAATAATTGATACAATGTATTGTGATTCATGTTGAAAAAGAGTCAGATCAATTTGTCTTAAAGGAATTATGGCGTAATCTTACTCATATTAATTCTACATTATATAATCAAAATTAGAGACTATGGAAAAAGACTAAAAGAACTGGTTTTGCTATGCGGAAATTGTTTGACTTGAGAAAAACGATCACAAATGATATACAAATCATGTGTCACAAACAGGGTAATTGATTTCAGAACGCTTTTCATAAATCACTTTTGTAACATTTGAAGTGCACTAGAACTTTTCGAAAAGTTTCAGAAGCGTTTTTTAACATAACAAAACATGAAACATAACAAATCCCATTTTTTCTGCATCTGTTTTACTAGATTTATGAAAGGTTTTGAAAATTAACATTGCAAAAATATTTCAAATTCAAGTCCAAAGAAGTTGAACCTAAACACATCAATTCCCTTTTATCCATTATATATCTTAAATAAGTGCCTTGGTATCAATTGAATGAATTGAATGCAATCAATGAATCACTTGAAACCTAAAGATAGAACCCTTAAAATGCCAATGTTTCAACAATGGAAAACTTGGTTTTAAACTTACATTTTGAATATAAAATTTTAAAATAAAATTTTGATTTGATCGACGCCGATGCTATTATTAAAAAAATAGATTTTTGGAAAGTTAAATTACTAGTAGGGAAAAATTTACCAATTTTAAATGTATAAAAATTTAAAATAAAAAAAATATAGAAACGGAAAGAAACTAAACGCAAAGTAATATTTAATAGTGTAAGTTATAAATTTAAAAAAAATAATATTATTCTGACTTTAATTGCTCGTTAAATTAGAATTAATTGTTCACATTCCTTTCTGGAGCACTGCCATGTAAACAGTTTATGAAACATGTTATTTTGATACTATTAACAAATTTTAAATTATGAAAATGAATGAAAAATAATAACGTGTATAATTGTTAACCTTTACTAATTTTTTCAATTACTTAATATTTCTTAAATTTTACTTTTTTAATAAATCCAGTACGTGTTATAAAATAAATGATTAAGTCTTGTTTGCAATTACACATATTTTCAGATATATTAATTTGTAGTTAATACACTTTTAAATAAATATTAATTTATAAAAAATAATTATTCCGATGAAACAGATTTTTAAAATAAGAAATAAATTTTAAATTACAAAAAAAACAGTAATTGGTATTGTTAAAATTAATTTTTTTTTCATTAATTGAAATATTTTTGCTTTTTTCTAATGCGTATTGTCAAATAAACTGTAAATCGCGTTTAAATTTACTCATATTACTTTCTGAAACGATTATTTAAAGTAACTAAATCAATAAAGAAAAAAAATATTCCGATTTTTAGAAGCAAATTTCAAAAAACTAAAACGAAAAATAATAAAATATCACGCAACTTGTCACATAATGTTCCTTTCTTTTAATAGACTGATTTAAGGTTTGTTCGAAGTAAATTCAGAAAGATAGAAAAAAAAATCCAATATCAATTTAATGGTCGAATAACTTTTGTTTCAAAAAGAATGTAACAGATGGCAGCAGTAAAAACTTCATATTAAAAACTCGTATATATTCCTTTTTACTGTGCTGGGAAAATATGGGCCTTTGATGAGGAAAAGTTGAGGAGAAAATCGTGTTTTCATTCCTCTGTTCAAATGGAAAGTTTCCGTTTCTTTTCATCAATCGAGATACGGATAGCGATTTGATAGAGACTAAAAAAAGTTTTTTTCGGACCATTTGATTCAAAAGAATTTAATTCTTTCTTTGCTTTTATTCGTTGATTTTTTTTTCTCACGAAAAATGCTTTTTTTTTTTATTCATCGTTTGAAAATGTTTTATTTACGATGAATTCTTTAAATATTTATTATTTAAATTTTCCCATCATAAAACTGTTTTCTTTGAGTCATTTTCCTGAACTAAATTGTATTTTACGATAAACTTTAACAGAAAAAAAGAGAATTTTATAAATGGATAACATAAAAAAATATTAAAATTATGAAATGTATCAAAAGAAACGTAGCTTTTTTCTGAAATTTAATGATAAAATTGTAATTCAATTTCATCCGTCATTGCATTTATGTGTTAAACTTTTCCAATCTAGTAAAATACTTTTTTTTCTTTTAACTTGTTGGAAAAAATCATACACAAGGCTATGGAGGTGATGTTAACTGTGAATTATTTATTTATTTTTTTTTTTTTTTTGCTTTGAGATCGAAAAAAGTAGCAGATAGGAAAGTAGCTATGCGAAAGTATCGAAGATACGTTCAAAAAATCACATGCAATAGGAAAAAAGTTTCCCGCTTTTATAGTAGTAAAAAATGATTAAATAATATTTCAAAAATTTATTTTAAACTATGATAGTATCAGTTACTGCTATTTACTGTTCTAAACTATACATATGCGCTTTTCATTAACTTTTTTAACATGCATTTACCTTTAACGCTAAATTATACGTTAACATTAAAAATGTACTTAGATATTTGTTTCAAATCAAAATGGCCCCTTCTCCATGCTGTATGTTAAAGTTAAAATACGAGTAAATATTAGCACCAACCAATTGAGAAATTCGGTTTTCAGCATGCATAGTTGAGATCCGTATTGATAAGTAGTAACTGGCTAGTATTAAAGATTTTCTTTTTTTTTTATTTCCATGTATCTGAGAAATTTTTCATTTAATTTGATTGAAAATTAAAATCCAGTAGTCCTTATTTTTGAAAATACAATAAGGTAGATGATTTCATTCTCTAGACGATAAAATCCCTTGTCTTTAAGAAAAAATAATATTTTTAGACCTATAGAAGCAAATAAAGTTTATGCCGGTGGTACTTTTCATCAGTATTAGCATTGTTATTTGAACCTGTTCAAATTATGCGCAATGAGGGCCCAAGAACGCTAATTATTTCCTTAGTAAGTAGCTGAATACAATATCTAAAAATTACAAAATTCATACACTAAAGAATGAAAGTACGGTCATAACTACCGAAATATGATACTGGAAACTGGAAATATTTTTTACCATAGTAGGCTCCTGAATTTTTTACATTGTAAAAGACTAGCTTTCAAAAAATAATTTTAGACTGTAACAGAAGGTGTAATATTTAGTGGTTTAAGAGAGCGATATGATGGTCCAAGTTCTTCCCATTATATAGAATTTTTCAATTTATTACCATTTCTTTCAATTCATATTCATTCATTCAATTTTCAACAATAACTAATTTTAAGAGGAATTGGATGATGCCGGTGATGATGAAATTCAACAATATATACATTCAACTCTATTAAAGAAAAGAGGAAGAATGCTTGGATACATATCTGATTTGTATATTTATTGAAGTTTATTTTTCATATCATTAATCGTTTTTATTTCATGTGCCGCCATTTGCATATTTGAATAATGTATTATTTCTCTTTCATTTATCGAAAACAAATATATTTTAATCATCACTTTTAAAAGTAATTGTTAATTTTACGCATGCAAATTTATGTTTTCTACTCTCAATGCAAATAAGATCTACTTGTCTAGTATACATCTGACAGAAAAAAAAAATTTCCAGACATAAAAACTTTCCAATGGTCGTTGCCACTGGGAAGGAGAAATATCTTTTCCAATTAGCGATTCTTATTTATTACTTAATGAAAAATATTCAAAGATTAAAATTTTTAATCTAACTTTTCGCTTTATATACAATTTTTAAAATATACGAATAACAAAATTAATCAAATATACATCGTATACAGTATAATATCAATAGAAAATAGTTGAAGAGAAGAACTGCTTTTTAACTAGCTAATAAATCCCAATTAATAAAAATTTTGAATAATTTAAAACTAAAACACAACAAAATCCATGAATGCTATAGCTAAAAAAAAAAGAAACATATTTAATTTTTTTTTTTCTCTTGCTGCAATTCTGATTAATTAGAAAACCGCAGGAGAATAACGGTTTTTGTCCATTAAAGTCGCTTTTGATAGTTATAACGAAAAGTTATTCAACAGTTCAGTCCGTTTTCACTGAGTAATAACTCTCGGGGAGAGGCAACTTTTCATGCTATTCATCTTTCAAAACTTAGAAATCCTCAAAATGCATCAGTTTGGAATCCAACCATCATTTTTGTATAAAAAAGGACATAAACCATTCTTCATCGTATGTCTTCAAGCGTCTGAAATATATTATTTTCGTTACAAAAGTACTTGAATTCATGAATTGCAAAAATCAGGAGTATAATTAAATAGTTGAAGTACAATCAGGATTTTCTTTTATAAATTTTATACAGATTTATTTTAAATTTTCTTTATGAAAAGAAAATCATAATTGGATCACTTCGACTTAAATGATATACTCATATTAGAATGTCGATAAAATGTCCGTATTTTAACCAATTTGTTTACCAATTTGTGTTATCTTTTGGTCAATACTTCAATTGGCATGCCATCTTCTAAAGTAATATATATTTTGTTAACATTTTTTTCGATAACATTGACAGTTACTAATAATAGTTGCGACACAGAGGCCTTCATTAGCCGTGAAACGCAAAACTGATGCTCAATTAAGGTATCAATCATAATTAATTTTGTTATTGACATCTTTAGGCACGAGATTTATTCATTAAATACATTTATTGGAATCTGGTGAAAAGATTAGTTAAAGACATTAAAAGCGTTAGCTTTCCTCAAATAGAATCATTTGCTTTATAATGATCCCAGAAAATGAATTATGAAATAATTACAAATTAATAAATTTGGTAATGCATTTTTTTCTATAAATAATAACAATTCGTCCAAAAAAAATCAAGGTTTAAAAGCAATGACGTCAATTCTTTATGGATTTATGAAAGTTGATTTGGAATGAATAGAAATAGAAGAATTCCAAAGCGGTATTTATTTTTTTATCTATTTATTTATCTATCTATTTATTTAATTTCTTATTTATTTATTTATTATTTTTTATCGGTTTATTTTTTTTTTACCTTTTA
Organism: Parasteatoda lunata; assembly: GCA_949128135.1. Taxonomy (NCBI): domain Eukaryota; kingdom Metazoa; phylum Arthropoda; class Arachnida; order Araneae; family Theridiidae; genus Parasteatoda; species Parasteatoda lunata. The sequence continues at coordinate 45,219,021 of OX421975.1, forward strand.
TGCATAAAACATTGAAATTTGAATAAAGTCATTTCTATGATTTTCCAAACACAATTTTTCGAGATTTTTTTTCTTCATGTAAACTCTAGCAGAGATTAAATACTTCAAAGATAAATATACAACGTGTGATATTTTTATTTTTAATATATAACGCAAAATGTAGAATGCAACATAATAATATGATATAAAATTAACGTATTAACTACTAATGTAGTTTCAAAATAAATTACAAATCTAAGTGAATTGTTTTGAACAAAACTGCTTTTTAAAATTTAAATATCAATTTACTAACATAATTAGTCGAGAATATATTCGTCATCAATTTTTATATATTTAAAATTATCTTTTAACAAATTGTCACGCAGAATGAATCCAATGCAACCCAGAAAGTAAAAGAGATTTATTAAGAATCTTCAAACGTATAGGGAGTACCAGCCTTTCGACTGGAAACTGATCTTTAATGGAGCTAAATGACCGAACAATAAAGGAAGAATTAGAACATTCTAGAAAATACAGAAATAATAAATAAAAGTTTATACCACATTTACTCACCTTCACATTTTCGCCAAGCTTTGAGGATCGAACCCGGTATCTCTTTCTCGGCAAGGGAATGAGTTTAAGCATTCGGCTTCCCAGACACACGTCAATGGTTCAAATGTATGTATATGAATGTTAAATATTTAGATTTCATTCCTTCAAGAATTACAAAGGGGAAAGATGGTTTATGTCAATGAAAACTGATTATGAGAAATATAAATTTCGAAAATTTTCAGGAGCAAGTGTTTGATTTAAAACACAAATATAAAAATATATAAGACAGTCACGATTTATTTACGCCGCCTTAAAAAAAAAATATATGGAATTTTATTTATAATTATTAGACAGGGAATAGTTAGAATTGTACATATTAATTATTAGACAGAGCAGTCATGAAAGTGTGTAGGAAAAGTTGTACTCCTCGGTTATATGTTAGGGAAAATCTTGCCTAACATATAAGTAAATCCGTAAGTAAAATACGTAAAATGTTTCAATTTAGGGAAAGAGGGAAATCTTAGAAATTACTATTGGTTTATGAAATAGGTCGAGTGATTCCCACGAAGATTAAAGGGAAAAAATATGTTGCTTTTAAGTATTGCATAGCTGAGCCAAAAATAGATTTAAGTACAGGATGTGAGTTTAAAAGTGTGAGAAAGTGGTTCAATTAGAATAATAAAATAAAACAAAAAGATTTACAGCAAAGAACTAACATAAATAAATTAATTCAAACTTTTTATGTTACATATATATACTTTTTCAGCTGGTGTGATGGTATATAGAGTGTCATCGCATACGACACATTATCACCCCTACTCCAGCCATGGCAGGGTTTCCAGGAGCCATTTTTCGCCAAGACTATACTCGGCCGCACACAACAATGGTGTCTCAGGAATTCCTTGACCACATTACTATCCTTCTCTGTTCTACTCAATTTCCCGGATTTTTCACCGAACGAGCACATCTGTAACCAGTTGGGACCGCAAGTTGGACAGCCTCCGAGTTAAGTTGATTTAGTCAATTTTTACGGCAGCTGTGAAACGAGATGCTGCAACACAGCATAAGGGATTTTCAGCATCGCATCCTGCATTCGCGCTAGAAGTGGTCCAAAAAGTTAACGAAATCTCCATTTATTTTTTCCTGCAATAAATAAACATGTCGCTTTAATTTTGTATTAACTTACTCACACCAACGTTGTACTTACGTTTGTAAATACAAGTAAGTACAAGTATAGTAAGTTGTACAAGTATACAGATCTTTTATTCGCATACAGCAATTAATTTTTGCAAGTATTTCTAACTAGAAATCCTAAGTTAGATGGCTTCGTTAGAACAATTTAAAAGTTCGATAATGTTTTAATAACTTTTCAATAATTGTCTAATAGCAGTTTAATAATTTAGAATTAAATATTTTAACTCATTCATTTTTGTTTTATGCATAACATTAACGATTGAGTTTTTAAAATGCTTATTAATAATAAAACCTATATTTGTACTTATTTTATATTATTTGTTTTATCCACTATTCGGAAATAACGATAAATAAGTACTATTTGTACGATAAAGAATCCCATTAACAACCTTTAATAACTTTTTTTTTTTCTTTTTTTACGTTTTTGTAGTTTTATAGTTTGCTTTTATAAAAAGTGGCATGCAGATAGTTTTTTTTTTTTTTCTCTTCAGAGACACGATTCACAAAAGTTTGCCTACCCCTGTTTTAATGATATTAAATTTACATTATAAAACTTGTCAATCTATTATAATATACATGCTCCAATCCTTTAAAACTACATATTATTATGCTTCATTTTAAATACCTGCAGGCAGATACTGCGATTTAATGGAATATGTGACGCATATCATGTTTAACGGTAATTCAAAACGTTACTCTTTCTGAGATATGGTGCGGGCAGTTGCCTATGGTAAACACCCGCATTTATTTTGATTGGCGTGTTTTACCACAAGGTTATTTAAGAAACTTACTACCATTTTCCTTTTGATAATGAAGACAAAGAACTCTACAAAATGAATTTATATTTATTCCCATTTAAAAAGAATGTTTTTTTGTTTTGACATGTTTTAGCTTGAATACTGACCAGCATCCTATCTAGTAATCATTGGTAACCCCAGTAATCATTTAACAAAAACTGTGATTATGACTGGCAAATAATTTACTTGTCTGTTTGATTTATATTTCTGAAAAAGATGATTCTCTTGACAAATTGTAAAGTAATAGTCACAATGTTTATGACGAAACTGTTATTCTTTCAAAGAAGAAAGGAAAAATTATAAAATTAAAACTAATTTTGAGTTCATGAGACTCAAAAATATGAAAAGAACTCAAAATATATTGCTAAATTTTTAGTAAAATGGAGCTCTCACCTGCAATACTTTTAACTGCATGTTGTAAATTTAAAAAATCGGTCTAAAAAGTTATATTATTTTAATATGTTGTCCGGTAAACTGATTGAAAACCTTTTATTGAAGTTATATACCATTTATTATATTTACGTATTCAATGCAATTGTAGTTTAATGAATTATATTTCTTCTGTGTCTTCTTACGCTTTTATTAAACATATATTTTATAATATTATCCGATAAGGCGAAAATTTAGCAGTTTTTTTCCTCTTGTGACAAACTTTCCTCTTTCCCCCACCACAGCGCCTCTGGCGGTGAACTAAGACAGTCTGCCAGGAACCGCCGTCAAATACGGACGTATAATTCGGAACCCTTAACCCCACTTCCAAATTCTTGTATTTTTTTTTATTCTTGTTTTATTTTATATGTGTTTTGTCCTTTTCAATAAATATTAAGAGTTAGTTAATTTCTGGTCTTTCATTATTTATGCGAATTGGAAAAATACAAATAAACTCAGACTTCCCCTACAAAATGACGCCCAACTTCGCGCCGAATTAAAGGTTCCTTGCTGGCTCAAATTTTTTTTTCAGAAAGCAAATGAACATCCAGTTCAGTTTTGTGCTTTTTATGAGGACATCCCGTACCTCTATTGCCTGGATTTTGAATTAGTATTTCCGTTTTCCAGCTCACCCCAGCTAGACGAGGAAAACCGGGAAAACCCTTTCCCGCCCAACACCGATAAGTATAGTTTTCATAGTAGTAAGGTTTACTAGAGTAAAATATTAATATTTACTATCCATTGATTTGAAATTTGTGAAAAATGTTATGTTGTATAGTTATTCGGTGTGTTCACTTTAATGTTATACGTATTTTGAATCATTAATTCTCAAAATAATTTTTATAAACTATGAATCTGGTGGAGAAATATATCATGAGAGTTAGCTATTTTTTATGTTTCAAAATGAATATATTGTGCAAAAGTTAAAAAAAAAAAAAAAAAACTGCATTCTAAAATATTTAAGCATTGATATTGTTTTCTCATTTAAAAAGTGTGTTTAAAATTTCTCATCTATTTGAATATTATTACTTTCAATTAATACTTGCGCGTCTGTGAATCAGACAAGATTCTTTCTTTATTGCTTTCTGTGGCGCCAAAACCACAGACGAATTTCTTTTCATGATAAAATAGGAGTGTTTGTAAATCGAAACTGAAACTTACGCTTATGTTATATTGTATTTTGTTTTATTTTCATTGATCTCAATTACAGAGATAAATTGAGTTAGCTAAGATTATAATAAAGCTTTTTATTTAAAAAAAAAAAAAAAAAAAATAAGAAAGAGGAAAAGAAATTTAAGAATATGTTGCTTCTTTTTAATTCATTCATGCAACTTATAGTATAGTTTTATTATTACAATTTCTATTTGTTACAATTTTTTTTATAAAAAAAAAGGAATATTTTTTTCCTTTTGCTATGTGTTTTATATATATGTTTCTATATTGAATACACTTTAGTAACAAAGGTGGTTAATTTTGGTAAATAAAGGGTTGTATTTTTTTCGGAAAAACAAGGAAAACAGAATCTTTATCTTGGTAAAATAAAATTTTTATCTAGGAAAATTAAAGCAAATAAATTAAGAAATTTATTGTTTTACTTTTGGGGTATTGAAAATAATAAGTGAAGCAATTAAATTTAATAGATGAGTAACACATGTGCATTTTTTCAGTAAAATTTTTATTTCATACATTCTAACCGTTAAACAACTTTCACCAATGTGATATTGAAATAACTTATTCACTGCATAAATACTCTTGAATAAAGTGAAATATTTGTATATTAAACGTATCAATGTTTATTGTTCAAAATTTTGTTTTATTTACAATATTGGTGTTTTATATGGAAATTTTGTGGATGTACTCATAGTTATAACTTACATTGCCACTACTTGCTTTATAATTAATGCATCGTGTATTTTCATTTTCCATTGGTTGTTTAAATAGAATATATTAACTGTTTCAAATTATCCCAAATAATGTGTGATAGGTTAACTATTATTAGAAACATTTCATATTTGTATGGAAAAATTTTAAGGTGATTTTTCAAAATAATTATTTATTTATCGAACTAACACTGTTAATTTGGGTTTGAACAATATAAGAATCGAACAATTTTAGTTAACATTTGTGCCAAACGTACCCCTTTCTTTGGTTCCGAATCATCTAGTGAAAATGGCATTTCTTGGAAAAGGAAAAAAAGAAGACTTGCGACTTCTTGCCTCAGAGCTTGGTCTGACTGTGTCCGATAATTTAAAAGTTATTAATCTACGAGAACTAATTCTTAAAAGTGAGAATTATGATGAAGAGCTTGTGAAAAATATGCTCACTATTATTATCGAAGATCGCCTAAAAGAAGAACAAAAAGCTGAGGATGAAAGAATAGCTAGAGAGAAAGAAGTTGAGGCAGAAAAACTTCTTAAAGCCCAAGTAGATGAGCAAATTCGGTTAGAGAAAGAACGGCAATATGAACTTGAAAAATTGAAAATCCAGCTCGAAACCCAAAAGATTTCAAATGCTGCTGTTTCTGTTTCCACAAATGACCCAAAATACGAGCTTAGCAGAATCATTCCAAAATTTAATCCTAAAGACGGTGAAATTGGATTGTTCTTAATAACTTTTGAAAGGCAGTTGAAATTTATGAATCTTCCAGAATCATCTTGGATACCATATCTCATTGGTTCTTTACCAGCTGATATAGCACAGTTACTTGCTAGAGAAGATGAACAGGATGCTAAGGATTATCATAAAGTGAAGGAAATGCTCCTGAAGAGATTCCGAGTCACTGCTGATAAGTTTCGACAACTATTCTCCCAACATAGAAAGAGTCCTGATACGACATGGAGGGATTACTTCTTCGAACTGGCTTCTTATTTCGAAGGATCGACAAAGGAACTGAATATTACTACATTCGATCAACTCAAAAATTTAATAATTGCTGATCAGATTAAAAGGAAAACTCCTCCAGATATCAAGGAACATTTCATCGATTCATGGGCAGAGTGTGTCAATCCTTTAGAATTAGCCGAAAAATTGGATACGTACGAGAATATACGTCATGTAGTGAAGAAACAAGTGACTCCGACTCAAAGGAAAGCACATCCTAGAGAAGAAAATAGAAGAACCACTTCAGATAGAAAGTTGAGTTCTGAAGTAACCAGACATGAAAATGTTCAAAGTCGCCAACCAAGGACGCTAGTATCTCGAAATTCTGCTTCCAGATTCGAAGGAAGAGTGCCACTTCAATGTTTTGGATGTGGAATGCCAGGAGTAGTGAAATCCAAGTGCCCTACTTGTACAAGAGCTAAACCTGAAGATAGTAGTGTTAATTGTATGAACTTATTTACAAATGAAAAAAATTTGAATCTCTCGAGTTTAATAATTTTCGAACTTTTTGGAGAAAGGATTGCTGTATGTGCCGATACAGGTGCTTCACACTCTATAGCAGGAGAAAAGTTATATGACTTTTTACGAAATCACGGAGTTGTCTTTGAGGACAAAAATATTTCCTTGACTCTCGCTGATGGAAAACTCCACTCGATAGTTGCTCTGAAAACTGTCGTCAACCTGTGCATAGAAGGTAAAACAGTATCTACTGAACTTCTCGTTCTGCCCGATGCTAAAGGGAACAATACACTATTAGGGAGAGATTTTCTCCATGCAGCTGGTATTGTGCTTGATGTTCAAAAAGGAACCTGGCACTTCAGTAAAAATCCACAAAAACAATATTTTTTCTACGTGAAGCCTGTTGAAAAGAAAGAAATTCCAAAAACTTTTGAATCAACAATCGTACCTGAACCTACCACTAATTTCTACTTGAGAGAAGATGAAGGGAAACATCTGACTCAGGAACAACGAGAAAAATTGAATTGCTTACTTCAAGAACATAAAACCTGCTTCGAACCAGGGGGAGATGCTACTCCATACGCAAAACATCACATAAATACTGGTGATCATCCTCCTGTATCGGTACCCCCGTACAGATTACCTCCTTCAAAGAAAGAAGAGTTGAAGAGACAAATTGATGATTTGCTAGAGAAGGATATAATTGAAGAGTGCGAGTCGCCTTATGCCGCTCCCGTGGTTTTAGTTCCAAAACCGAATGGTTATAGACTCTGCGTGGACTATCGAAAACTAAATGAGAAAACTTTACCTGATACATATCCATTACCTAGAATGGATGATTTATGGCATGATGCAAAGACATGTAAATATATGTCAACCATTGACTTAACAGCTAGCTATCATCAGGTAGAAGTCAACCCAGCTGATAGGGATAAAACAACATTCATCTGTTCTTTTGGCACTTTCCGATTCAAAAGAATGCCTTTTGGTTTACGAAACGCTGTAGCAACGTTCCAACGCCTGATGGATCGTTTCCGCAACGGACTTCCTTCGGTAAAACTGCTGGTTTACCTAGATGATCTGTTTGTGTTGTCACCTACCTTTGAGCAACATATCCAAGATCTGAAAGATGTCTTTGACCGTCTTGACAAATTTCGACTTAGTGCAAACAGAAAGAAATGTAAATTTGCATGTTCTAAAGTAAAGTATCTAGGACTTTGGATAACATCTGAGGGAATTGAAACAGACCCAGATAAAGTAAATGCCATCACCTCCATGCCTTCTCCAAGAAACGTGAAACAAGTTCAATCGTTTATACAAACATGTTCGTGGTATCGAAAATTTATTCCTGGTTTTTCCAAAATTGCCAGACCACTTACCAATTTGACAAAGAAAAATGCCTCTTGGGAATGGGGTGTTGAACAGCAAAAAGCATTTGAAGAACTGAAACAAAGCTTGGTTTCTCCTCCGATTCTAAAGCAAGCGGATGAAACTAAACCATTCCTCATACGAACAGACGCTAGTAACTACGCTTTGGGTGCTGTCCTTTTGCAAAAACACGGAACTCAAGAACATCCTGTTGAATACGCAAGCAGATTGCTGAGTTCTGCGGAACGGAATTACTCAACAACAGAGCGTGAGGCCCTTGCTGTCGTTTGGGCACTTCAGAAATTCCGAGGATACGTGGAAGGCACCGAAGTCATCATTTCGTCCGATCACCAACCTCTCAGGTGGCTCATGAGTTTAAAATCTTTATCTGGAAGACTGGCGAGATGGGCCCTGCAGCTGCAAGAGTTCAATCTTAAGATAGAATACCTCCCCGGGAAATCGAACTATGTGGCAGACATGCTTTCAAGACCCATATGCCAAACTGATGAAGTATTCTGCGAAGCTTCCACTATTTCTGTAGACTTCCCTAAGAAAACGCCCAAAGAAATAAGAGAGGAGCAAATGAAAGATGAAGAGCTTAAGAAAATAATTACATGTTTTGAAGATCCGGAAAAAGGAGTAGACTATTCCAATTGGACACAAAGAGGATATATAATGAATCAAGGCGTATTATTCCGATATTCTCCTGCTTCAGATGCTGAAGAAGCACAGTTGGTAGTACCCTTGCATGAAAGGGCGCAAATTTTAAAATTACACCATGACGCTCCAAGTGCTGGACACTACGGAGTAGAGGGAACATTAAATAGAATAAATCAACGATACTATTGGACTGGTATGAGATCCTTCATAGCTAACTATGTAAAGAGCTGTGTAGAATGCGCCAGATATAAAGCCAGTAATCAAAAACCTTGTGGACTTCTGCAGACACCAGTATACAGTCAACGATTTGAAACCTTGGCAATAGATCTCTTTGGACCATTACCCACAACTAATGAGGGTAAATCCTGGGTTTTTATAGTGGAAGATTGTTCTACTAAGTGGGTAGAATTATTTTCTCTCACTACAGCAACTGCTAAAGAATGCGCCACTGTTCTTGTGGAAGAGATTTTTCTTCGTTATGGGATTCCTCGAAGAATTATAAGTGATCACGGAACTCAGTTCGTCTCTGCTGTCATGCAGCAATTGTGTTTCCTTTTAAAAATAGATCAGAACCTAACACCAGTATATCACCCGCAGGCAAACCCTGTAGAGCGGAAAAATCGTGACTTGAAGCCACGTCTCGCAATCCTTGTGGGACAAGACCACACTTCCTGGGCTGAAAAACTTCCTATGATTAGATTCGCTATGAATAGTGCAAAGTGTGAAACAACTGGCGAAACAGCATCATTTCTCATGTTTGGACGAGAAATGAGAACCATAGATGACGTTACGAGTGATTTTCGTGCCATCGTCAACAACGATAATTTCGTTCCCGAGATCACTCCCTACCTAAAGAGATTAGCCAATATCTCTAATGACATCCGAGATAGAGTTGAATCCAAGCAAGATCAGAGAAAGACCTACGCAGATCAAAAGCGTCAAAAATCACCACAGTACGCACCTGGTGATAAAGTATGGGTTACATTGCATCCTAAGAGCAATGCTGCAAAATCAAAGTCGGCCAAGTTCATGCCAAAAAGAGATGGACCGTACATCATCCTCACCCAAAGGTCCCCTACATCGTATGAAGTGGCCCACGTTGATAAGCCACATGAACCGTTAGGACAGTATCATGTGTCTGCATTGAAAAAGTGTTCTGATGAAAATGCAGTGCCGGTGGCACCTTTACGTAAACGAGGCAGACCAAAAACTCTTGATCCTGACCCAAAAACCTTGACGTCCCTCAGGAGAAGCAAACGACCAAAAAGTGCTGGTCCCTCAACGAGACGTTAAATCGGAACCAGAGGGGGAGTGTGACAAACTTTCCTCTTTCCCCCACCACAGCGCCTCTGGCGGTGAACTAAGACAGTCTGCCAGGAACCGCCGTCAAATACGGACGTATAATTCGGAACCCTTAACCCCACTTCCAAATTCTTGTATTTTTTTTTATTCTTGTTTTATTTTATATGTGTTTTGTCCTTTTCAATAAATATTAAGAGTTAGTTAATTTCTGGTCTTTCATTATTTATGCGAATTGGAAAAATACAAATAAACTCAGACTTCCCCTACACTCTCTGTTTTCCTTTCCATAATCACTATATAGCTATTGTAAAAATGATAACGGTTCTTTCTAAAATAAGTTAAAATTTAACATAATTTCCTTTCTTACAAATATCCTAGCACCCATTTATTATAAAATTATTTTAAAAACGCTAACATTACTTCCACCTGAAAATTTAGCATAGTTTTTTTTTTCCTTGAACACAATTATTATACAACTGTCTTAAAAAAAATATAATAGTTTTTTTTCTAAATGAATGAAAATTTCCTAAATGCAATTTTTGCTCTCATTTTTCCTGTACCTCTTTTACGAATCGTGCAATAATTTTGTCGACGTAATGAACCTATTTCCACAGTATCTAAAATAAAAAGTCACATTATTGATGACACCAAATTTCTTCATAAAACCTCAATCCTCATTAAACCTATATTAGTATTTTTTTTACCTATTAAAACTGCAATATGTACTATAATACCAGTACAGCATATTACCAAAAATAATTAAGCATTATTAGTTTCAATAATAGTACGGCAGTTTTTTCGGAAGGGATTATCTTAAATGAAATAGTAAAATTCCCCTATCAATTTCCCTCTGTCTACATCCGTACCGATGTATATTTCACTTTGACTTGAATGAGACCAAATTCAAAATGATTGAAAAACCGCTATAAGGGCTTATAACGAAAGTTACAAGGGTTTCATCATTAGTTTCAAAAATGGCATGGTGATATACTTTTCTCCAAAACGAATTATTATCATCTCTCCATTAATTTCACCCTGTAGCACAAAGCTTTTTTTGCTTACTTCAAGTGTTTCTTGTTATCAAAATTAATGAAGCGTCATTGGCTTCAAAAAATTATGTGACGATTTTAACTGTTCTTTTAAATGAATTAGTACTATTTCGCCATTAATTTTGCCTTTTAATGCATATTTTTTTGTTTAAATTACCGTTGTTTTAAAATTATTTAATTATATATAAACACGTTTTAAAAGCATTACTATATATATAAACAAAAGCATTACCATACGTTATAAACAATGTTAGCACACGGATACTAATATAGTAACGTAGTTTGCCTATGATACCACGTTCATGTTGATCATTGAGTTTATCTGGCATAGGGAATAAAAAAATAATGAAACGTCAAAGAGCGTGCACTAAACTCTTGTGACCAAAATTCTAACAAACAGCACTGATGTCAACTTAAAACAAAACAGAATCGTATGCTATTTCATTTATGTCAATGATGATTTCTAAGCCAAATAAAAAGATTTCTTTTTCCAGCATCTCTGACAAATTATCTCATTGAAATTTTTTAACAATTTTTAGGATGAGGGTCTAAAATTACCCATTTTCCTTACTGTTCAAATTTCAAGAAGTTGGCATAAATAGTTTTGAAGTTAAATCACACACGCACGCAGACAAACTTCTAATTTTATAATTATAGATAAAATGTGCTATTTCTGAATGGCACCTACAAACACACATATAACTTTCTAACTATCAATCCTGTCAACTCTAATTTTATTAAGAATTAAAAATTTTTAAAGATTTAATATATTAAATCTCTAAAATTTAAAAAAAAAATTAAAATGAAAAATTTAATCGTTAAATGTATTTCACATGCTTATGTAGCTCCTACACAGCAAAGTAAGAAGCGTAATATGTCATGCCAAAAATAATACTTTTTTTCCTTAAAAAATCATGCAACTTTTAAACTGTTCATTTTATTGACTCGTGCGTAGCCTCATTCGGTTCAACATAAAAAAGAGAATTGGAAACAATGTTTCACTTGTTTAAATAGAAATATCAGATGCGAAAACAGGAACAAACGCAAATTTATACTTTTTACATAAAACCCCCCGTAACTTCCAAACCATTCGTTTGATCGTCTTGGAATCGGTCTCATTCAATTCCGGGAGAAAAATACGTTGGAAACAATGCTTCACTTTCCTGTAAAGAAAAAAATCTATTCTCCCCACAAATCACTCCCATTTTCCTCAAAAAAAGGGGAAAGCGTACGGATGAGACTAAGGAAGCTCTTAGATGTTATTTATAATAACACAGCAGCTTATCCAAACACAACAAAGATTTTGTCAACAAAATATCGTAGGTATTCATTTTTTTGAAGAAACACCATGTTCTTTTCTATAATTACTGGACTATTATATTTACTTTTACAAAAAAGCTTTTAAGTAAGTTTTAACAAATCTAGAAAATCTAGTTGTCATCAAACAAATCTAGTAGTTATATTAATTCTTTTAAAAGTAGCATTTGATGTTATTAATATTTACTCCGATTTTTATCACGTTTCCTAATTTAAGAATTTTTGTTAAAAAAAAATTTAAAACTGTCTGTTATGAACGTAACACAACAAGCTGTAATATGCACATTTTAATTTTTAAAACAATTTATATTTGTAAAAGTCAGCACAAATTGGTGTAAGTGTTATAACATCAACTATTATTTAAAAGAAATCTGTCAAATAACTTGATTTTTTTTAAACTGATTTATTTGCTTTAAATCCCAATATTTCAATCATAATGGTATAATTGCTCAATGAAAGAAAACAAAATGAGTGGGTCTAAATAAAATTTCGAACTTAATGTGTTAAATCATCGCTGTTATTGTAATGAAACATTTTAAAACTTTCATTTAAATAATTTTTAAGTGTGATATTGCAATCTTTTTGTCGTCATAAAAAATAATTTTGCTTACGCAATACATAATACAGTACCAATACGTCAATATGGCAATATACATTTCGTGTGAGTAAGCTATGGCGTCACAGTTTCTAATAATTACCCATTTCCTCTTAAGGAGACACCGCGCTTGCATCATCACTTCAATAATAAAAAAAATAAGTAAAATAAAGGTCGATAAAAATCTATGGAGACACTATGTTTTCTATACCCTGAAGGAAAGTTATAAAAAACCGCTATAACATCCAAGGGAATAATTAAAGAAACAAAAGCTTTCTTGTGATTTATCCATCAGATTCCATTAGGCCACCATCTGCCTTGGGTACAAGCCGGCAATTAGAAGTCAAGTTATAGTACCTAAGGTAAACATTAAATTCGGTGCCATACTTCGAGCATCATGCATAAATACATGATTAAAGACATATTGAGTATGGATTACGATATACCGAATGCATATGTATGGGGAGTGGATATGTATGTTCGAAGAATGGGAGGACACTGTCGGCAATTTCTTTTTTGATCAAGATGGCAATAAGGTCTTGTCTTGCAAGTCTGTGGTGAGGCTATAAGGAGGGTGACAAGCCCTCATTGTGCTTTTTTTATTATTATTATTCTTGACTTTGTCCTGCGAAAGTGGGGTGTGGTGGTATTACCGAACTGCTATAAGGCTTTTAGAAATGTTGATTTGGGACTTTATTACCGTTGGCTCATACTGTTGTTTTTCATTTTGCTGTTCGATTGGAAAGCAGTTGCGACATATTGACCTTGAAAGAATGTTTGTTAATCAATTCTTAAGTTCTGTTTACGCGAGTAATTGTTATGGGACGAGTGACTTGTCTCTGTTACGGTCAGAGAGCTAAGTTCTAGATCGCATTCATTCCAGAGTATGACGTAGTTTTGATAATTATTGTGAATATCAGGCGCCCGCACGCATAAATCAAGGTCTTTACTTGAGTATGGTAGAAGGTGAATGTGACGCTTAGTTGAGAAGTTAAGAATCATCTGCTCACTAAATATATAGTTAGATTTATTTATAGATGTATATACATAAAAAACAGATGACTCATGTCATGTTTTGGTCAAAGTTATTTATTAGATGAGAAATTTCGAGATTCTCTTTTACAAAAAAGCATTTTGATTTCAACTCGCAATTAAGTATTACGAAATGTAGTGAAAGTGAAAATTATTTTTATAACCGCATTTTTAAAAGAAAACAAAGAGATTCATAAATGTCAATTGTTCATAATATTTTCAAAAAAATAAAAAAGATTTTATAAAATATAAGCCACTTAAATTTTTTAAATAATCACTTGTGTCAATCAATCACAATCAATTTTTAAAACAATAACAATTCATTAATTAAAATTTTCATGTTTCGTAAAGCATATTAAATTTCAAGTTATTTAAAGTAAGTTATTTCAGTAAATAAGTTATTAAATTATGTCAGGTGATTTGACAGTAAAGGTTGAAAGTAAATATTGATGATGTAAAGTATTGTTTTTATTTTGTATTTCTGTAAGTATAACTTAAACCCAAAGTGTTTTTAACAGGAATCATGAAACGTAGTATATATCTTAGTCCCGATACTATTTATGCTAAAAAGCTTAGTTGCATAATAAAAAATAAACAATTCATAGCCATAGTTATAATTTTAATTTTTCTTCTCCAACTAATTATCGATTATTATATCAATGATTTTTTTAAAGTTATTAAAAATAAACAAATTTTATTTTATTCTTTAAAAAAACATTATCAACACATCTACTTTGAACTATGGAAAATTTTCTTAATAACTTTTAGTTCCATAAAAACAGATTATGTAAAAATATATTATTTTCCATAATCCATTATTTTCTTAACTCTATTTATTTATTTTTTCATTTTTTCTGGCTTTCAAATTTGAAATTTTGTCAAAATTAAAATTAACGTTTAAAAGTATCTTAAAAACATAAAGCCTTCCATTTTATTGTTTCAATTCTAAAATAAATTTCAGAGCACTCAAAAATATGTTATAATCATATAAAATTAGTAATATTTCCCCCACTTTAATGGTGAAAATTGAAAATAAAGTTAGTTCACTAAATAACAAAAATAATTACATTTATTGAATAAAATTTCAAAGTAAATATACGTCTGAACTATCTTTTTTAGAATTATTTATTGCTGACAGGAGTTAAAAAATAAAGGTTATAAAATTCATTACTCAAATTTTAAAATAAAAATTTGCTTGAAAACCGCTGTTAATTCAGCATCAGCATAGTGATATCCTTTTTTATGAGCGGAAGCTGTGTATTTGAAGTTCTCCCATAAGCTGTTTTAAATATTGATCAACTTTTGAAAGATCTATTAAAATGATTCAGAAGGGATTAAGCTATACAATGTGCATTAAATGTCTTTCTAGGTATTTTAGCTAAATTATGTGTATACTTTGTATCTAATTGAAAATTTTGCAAGTTTCTGTTCTTTTTTTTTTTTTTTTTTTTTTTTTTTTTAAATCTGCGATTTAATCATAGATTTATGAAATAAAACGATTCGTTAAAAACGCAAAATCATTTTTTAAAAAAATAATAAATATATAAACTTCATTTTTTGTACCATCTTGTTAAATCATAAAGCAAAAAAATGCATCTCTAAGCATTCAAAACGGCATATTTATTTATTTATTTGATTTCATTTGATTATCTATGACCAAGCACCATTCCCTTTTATCTAAAAAAAATTTTTTCCACATAGTCATTTATAATATTCATGAAGCAGTTATCTTTTCCTTTTTAATAAGGAGCCTATGGTTCTAACATTCAAATGTTTAATTGATAATAAGATACTAAGGAAAGATATAATTTTACTCTAGTCAGATACACTGATAGAAATCTCCCTGAAAAATGGCTAAATAGGTCAAATAACAATTTATTTAGTTATTTTTCAATAAATTCAAGCAAAATGGTCAAATAACTATAAATAAGACGATATTCAAACTGTTGACTGTGAGGAAAGGTTTAGATGAAACCTTTGATGAGATGATGAGTTAACGGTTTAGAGGAAAACCGTTAACTAACTGTTTTCATCTAAACCGGTTAAACAATAATACGCTCACCAAATACGGTTAATACGGTGGCACTAACTAAGCCCACCTAATGAAGCCACTTAGTTACTCGCAGATTTGTACACATTATAGCTCTAGCTGTGATGGCTAATCTGTTAATATCATGACAGACAGGCCAGGGGTTTGAGTCCCAGCATTAACACCACAATATTTCTTCCATTCACTTCAACTCATGAAAATTCTCCAGTGTCCTACACTCCCCCATTTGTGACCTAGGTCAGTTCGAATATGATACTCTCATTCACGTATAGATGGCAGCATGGTAAAGCAGCTAAACTACCCCCAATGCCGCTCTTTTTTACTGTTTTAAAACCTCGATAGTTGTGAATGGTTAAAAAAATTTCTTTGTATGCATTCATTAATTTTTTAGCCATAGTAGTTGTAAACTGTTTAAAAATCGTAAAAGTAAAACTATTCTTTACTGTTGACGATACGATTAATTTGAAAAGCAGACTGTTGCCGGTTATTTTGCCGTAATTTTAGAATAAAAATTCTAACAGTGTACGCCAGATAAGCATAACATTTAATCAGTGTAATATCTTCCCAGTATTGCTTTCAAGAAAAGGATGTTATCCCAAAACCTTTATAGAGGATTTATCTTGTTCTTTCTGGTCTTATCTAGTACATACTGCCGGATTTTGTTTTTGTTTTTTTTACATTATTTTATTCGTTTTGTATCATAAAAGATGACTTGTTCGTTTAAAAGATCATCAAAATTTAGTTTTGCACCGATATTTAAAGTCCGGTTTAAAACCACAAGATTAAGATGTTGAACACCACAAGTTTTCTAGATTAGCTTCTCAATGACAGTAACAAACCTTGGGCAATGTGTTTATTTATTTGTTTTTTTTTTTTTAAATCTCAAAGCTCACAAGAAGAAAAAAGAAAAATTTCTACGATTTGAATATAGGAATATGACGTAGTTCAGACTGATTTTTAAAGCACATTTCATTTTAGACATTAAGGGGAAAGAACTACTTATAGTTAGAACGAAAGTTTTTGAAGAATTATTTTTAAAATTCGAGTCTATGTAATTTCTAAATTCTCTCTGCATATAAATTTTAAAATAATATCTATGAGCCAACAGACTCCTTTTTTAATAACCTATGGCGTGTTGAACTTCATAGGCTAATCTTCTTCAGAAGATAATGTCCTTCATCGATTCCAATCTAAACGTGCTTGTGTTTCTGCTTTAGGCTACGGAAGTTGCCAGGTTTGCAAAGCTTCTCTTTTCATTATTTTTGCCTAATCCAAACATGCAACCTTTCTTTACTCGCTGAAAAAGATCCATTCTTGATTTCACATTCGCCACCTCATGATCGAGTATTTCAGAACATCTGCCGGCATTATAAAAGAACCATTACTTATATTTTAAACCCGCCTGTCCACAATTTTATTTCTTTTAGTCTTTACATTGTACAGGAATATGTTCTTAAGATATGCTTTTATAGCCCCGCTTGTTATTTTCATGGCAAAAGTCGATCCAATTATCCATAAAACAATGAGAGTCTATTTTTTAGAATATCAATGGAGTATTTAGTTCCCCCAGAGCCGTAAATATTGGATTAGATCATCAAATGCGGGATCCGGTATTAACTGACTAACCTTGAAATTACTGCATGCAATTATTATTATTTTTTTTTTTTTATGTTGTTGAAAGGATTAAGAGTTTTGCATTTATTTATACCTTGCTCATAGTTTTATAAAGTATTTAGTAAAATAATTAAATAATTGCGTAGTAAAAACTAGCGTATAAATTTTATTAGAAATGTTACGATCTATTTATGACCAATCAAACAAGCAATTATTAGGTATTGATAGATTATTAAAATACAATAAAGATCACTATCTATAAATAGTTGTGAATAAAAAAACTTAAATTAAAATGATGAGAATAATTTAAAAAATTTAAAAAAAGAAATAACATCAATGCAATATATTAAGCAAAAAGTTCAGAGTTGCTCGGAGTCACCCTAAAAGTAAAATAAATAAATGTATACAAGTTTTTATTTTTCTGTTTCTTTTGATATATCTTGATGCTAAACATGGAATTCCGTCTTGAACTACAAAATTATTTGTTTGGGAGCTTGACAATTTTAGAATGATAACTAAAAGAAAGATTTTAGATATCATATTTTATGAAAGATTTTATTTCTTTGTTATTAATTAATTTTAATTATAAGTGCTATGGTTTAATTCCATTAAGTTAGTCAATATTAGATAAGATAAAATTATCAAATGCCACCCCCGGTACAATTGTCTGTTTTTGTCTGCGTTTCTTGAAGTGTTGTAGAAATCACTTTTAAGGATTAGTCACAATATGTAATAGAATTGTTATTATAACAAGTTTGTTGCCTTAGGAAAATGTTTATTTTTAATGATAAAAAGAAATTAATATGTCTGAGTCCCGCAGTGGACTGATCGTTAAGACACGGTTCCCAGCAGATCACCGAAGTCAAGCATCACTGACCGCAGCCAGTGCGGGTGGGTGACCACTTCGATTAGTCTGCGTAGGGACCGAGGGTAAGTGGTGTTGGTCCTCGTTAAACTGTTCTACCGTAAAGGGCTCGACTTAGAGTGCAGGTCGTCGGGATACCGAAGTGGGGGAGCCATCCCTCTGCAGAGGATCAAAATTGTGATAGCATGTCTTTGGATCATCCTCAGGGACATTTCCCAGACCGTCGCCAATAGCCCATTGTGCAGCTCTAGTGCGACGTAAATGAACTACAACAACAATAAAATTTCTGAAAAATAAGCCATACTTATTTTCATCTTTTTGACGTGAAATGACAGAGTTTCCATTAAATAAGAATAAATTACTAAATGCAAACTCTGGTAGAAACTGCCTGCATGTAAAATTACTGCTTTTCTTTACAAACAAATGCCGTAGAAATCTGTTATAACGACAAATGCCAATAGATGGATGATTGTCATTATATACATCTATTTCGATAAAAATCTTATATTTAAAAATAAAATAACAATTAAAATATCTAAAAGATGAAATAGTTACACCCTTTCCCTTTATTTTGAGTGAATTGCATGATAGTCTCTTTCTCCAACGGATAGGTTAAAGGCTTCTATGCTTAAAATTATGAGCCTGAGAGTATGTTTTTTTGTAAATCTGAGATGCTGAAATTCATTAGCTTTAAGTTCTGACTTAAGTACATGGCTTTAATTTTGAGTATTGGACAATTAATAAGAGTTTTTTTAGTACGATATTATAGAAGTAAGTAAAGAGAGCTTTTTCCAATTCTTTCGTGTTTTCCAACATTTGAAAAAGTATTTTCTTTTCTTAAAGATGCCTCTTTGAATTTATCATCATATAAACATCTAATTTTCATTACCATATGAACAACGTTGGTTTATGAAGTCCATATTTTTTTCCGTTACATATTTTTGGAAATATAATTCGAATTAAGTTTTCAAATATTTTTTTAACTGCTGGAGCTTTCCATTTTCTCTCCTTTGTATTGTATTCACTTCTATGCATCAGACTCAACAAGCATTAAAACTCGAGTAGCAATAATTTCCCAAATCGAATCAAATTTTAGTAAAAAATAAGAAATAAATTAAATGAAGTGATCCACCGTATAGCAGCTCAACATGATGTACCCAGTTTTTGACGTTAAGGGTGACACTGATTGTTTGTTTTTTTTTTCTTTCTTTTTTCAATGGGTCACTTGAAATACTGACTAATTTTCAAGCCCACTTATTGTACACTGTTAGAAATTTCTCGGAAAAAGTGGTTTAAATAACAATTTATTGAATGGTTATTTCACCATATTTAATCAAAACAGTCAAATTACCATAAATAAAATGGTAATCAAACTGTTAAGTTTGAGAAAAACTGTTTGTAAACAGCTTTCACCCAATAACGGTTAAACAACCAGAATTTTATCACACTAACTAAAACCACCTAATGAAGCTACTTATGTCTTTGCAACTGCGTACATATCATAGTCGAGCGAGCTTATTTGTCAATCTCATGACTGGCACAACTGGAGTTCGAGTCGTTGTGTTGACACCACACTATTTCCTTCATTTCCTTCAACACATGAAGAATTTCCAGTGTCTGGCACTCTCCAATGCCCATTACATTGCGAAAAGCCGAGCTCCTGCGTCTAGTTAAATAATAAAATTTTATTTAACGTTTTTGAAAAGTTCTAGTTGTAAATGGTTAAAAAAACTGTATATTTTTGTATTCATGGTTTTATAACCATACTTTTTGTAAATGGTTTTTAAAACTATAAAGGAAAAAAATGTTCTTCACCGTAAACTTTACGGTTAGTCGGATGGACAGACAGCTGCCAGTTATTTCACCATAATTTTAGAATGAAAATTTTAACAGTGTAAGTAACATCTCACACTAACTTTGACCTAAGTAAGTAACCTATGTTCCAAGTACCTTATGCGCAGCGACTGCGTACATTTTCATTAGTACACTGTCAAGAAGAGTAACATGGTAAGGGATGTGGTTTAGAAAAAGGTTATTTCTATTAATATGTGCATCAGAATTCCGAAAAACAGAAATTTTTCTGCAAGGTGGAACAAACTTTAAACACTGGATGCTTTCAAGCATAAAATATTTAGATTACAAGAAGGAAATAAAATTATATAATTCTCCTTCTTCCCCGTTTCTGTATTAATGCATGAAATAAATAGAAATGTCTTTGATTTTTTAAAAAAAGTCACATAAATTTGCTTACTAAAACAAAAGAAAAACGTATTTCACACCGAACAAATTTGTAGCAATAGTAACAAAAATAAAAAAAAGATAAAGACTCTAAATTTACTTATGCGTTGCACACATTTTTAGAATATTATCTATTTATAGTAATTAAAACAAGCAATCATAAGGAATTAGTAGATAATAAAAATATAATTTAATTTATTATTTAGTTAAACTCATACACATAAGAATATCTTTTATTATTATTTTTAAAAATTTTAAATTATGGAACATAATT
This sequence comes from Parasteatoda lunata, assembly GCA_949128135.1. Taxonomy (NCBI): domain Eukaryota; kingdom Metazoa; phylum Arthropoda; class Arachnida; order Araneae; family Theridiidae; genus Parasteatoda; species Parasteatoda lunata. The sequence goes on from OX421975.1 coordinate 45,239,675, forward strand.
GAAATGCGTTTAACGCAGTATCATGTATAATTTCACTAGTAAAAATATTCACTAAACTTTAAATTTTAACAAAAAATAACTTCAACACATAATTCCAGTTCAATATTTAGTAAGGATATTTAATTTGTATGTAGTTTAACGTAGAACAAGTGTTGTGTCTCAAATTTGAAGATGACTTTTGGAAACATGGCAGTTTTAGAATCATCGAAATATAAACTACTAGCCATTAAAACTGATACACCAGGAAAGTAGTACGGAACACTAGGTTAAATTGCATGACATATATTTGAAGACATACTGCATGTAGATGTTTGTAAGATATACAAACGAATTTATTTTCTGCACGTTCATGCGAAGTAGGTGGTGATCAGAATAAAATCTGAGATTTGCAGAAATTTCATCAGACTCGATTTAAATGCTATTTTTGATTTAAAAAGCTGCTGTAATGCTTCGTAATAGGAAGAGAATGGCCTACAAGAACGTGTCTGATTTTGTCTGAGGAAAGATTATAGCTTAGTGGGCTTGCACTTTATAGTACCACAATATCGCTGCTGAAGTCGCTCGAGATCCCTTAAATGCTCCCAAAACATTGAATCTATGAGTTCAAAAAGGACATATGCAACATCGTTTTAGATTTCATCTGTTACCCACTACCAACAGGCAAGAATCAAACCTTAGATGCATATTGCCACAGGAGATAACATATCGAACTATGAGTAGAGATATGGAGTTGTTTGCAAGAAAAAACGTTTCTTTTCGAACAATTCGATGCCATTTGCAGCAATATGGACAACCAACGAGGCAATGACTTCCGTTACACGTGACTCCGTGTCACATATATTAGCGCACTTTCAATGGTGTGGTTAACGAATAAACTGCACACAAAACTGGCGGTAAGTCATCTTTACGCATGAATACCAATTTTGTATACAGTAGCATGATGACTGCAAATGTGTTATGACTGTTATGAGGTATAGTAAAAAAAGCTCGTAATTAACGTGAATTCGACATCATTATACAGGGACATCAGCTGCAATGATGGTGTGGGGTACCATAGTATTGATAAATTGTCAACCTCTGATTTCCATTCTTGGCACTTTGCAACAAACCTTTATATTTTAGGCGTATTAAGGCCATTGCTCTGCTCTTTCTTCAAGCCCTCTTTTACTCTAATTTTTTAGCAGGGAAATACAGGGTGCATATTGAATGTATTTGTATCGTTTTTAGGAAATCTAACTCCAATTGCGTCACCAGGCTGGGCTGTAGAGGTTTTCCTTGTGTAGTTTACAGCAATTTTACTAAATTTAGACCCTACTTTTATGACTGTAGCTATTTGCCCTTCAGAAACTATTGGGGCGATAATAAACTTTAATGAGCAGAGAGTATTTGTTTAACAAATTTTATTAAACTTCTCCTTTAAATTTTCTTAAAGCCTTTGAAAAGTACAAGAATTTGATTCTTTCGTGTTAAATTTCTTACTTGAGATTGAAACTACTGTTTGTAAAGGTATATCATTCGATAAAATAATTTGAATTTCAAAAATAACTAACATCAAAGGTGTTACATTTTTAATCAATGCATATTTTTTCTATTTAAAGCTGAATAGCTTCACGAAGTCATTTTTTGTTTTTTTTTTGTTTATGCCTAGTATCGGTTAATTGAAACTGTGCAAAACAAATAGGTTATCAAAATCGGTTTAGAAAAACATTATAATTTATAACATACTATCCCTTTTTATAATATAACATTTATAACATATAATTTACAACATATATATGCATAGTTGTTTACTGTTTTGGTTGAATATGATAAAGTAAAAATTAAATAATTTGCTATTTAAACATTATTCCCAGACCTTTCTAACAGCGCATAAATTACCTATACAATTTAGTATGAGTCTCATTAATATAGATATGCGTAGAATCTTCTATAATTAAATCGAAGAGTAATGCTGAATATGCTACAATCATTTGGTCAATAATCCTCAATAGAGAAGACCTTCAAGTTAATCTTTATCTAAAGGACTTTTAAAGGAATAATTACTTATCTCTAAGGACCAATATAATCATTTCCTTAATCACACATCTTTAAATATCTTTAAATTCTCCATCCAGCTGAGTTCTACATGTTGCAAAGAAGATTTAAAATAAACTGGAAATTACAAGCACATTAAAGTGTGCAATATTACGAACATAATTTCAAAAATATTCAGACCAATGTTATGTTTGGGTGAGTATTTTGATAGTATATTTGTTAAATGATTTTTTTTTTTTTTTTTTTTTTTGAAAAAGTTCTTAAATGGGTGGAAAAATCTATTTATTCCCAAGAATATCAATTTTTGATAGCTTCATTTTATTCTTATTAGAAAATACCTAAAATTTCAAGCAGTCAGTTAAAAATTTTGGCTATCTCAAAAGCTCAGAGTATATGATGTAAAATGTATAAATTATCCACAAATGATGACTATTTTTAATATTATAAATCTTTAACAATATACAATAAATGATCATTGTTATAATATAATAACCGATATATTTTACTACTAATAACATCAATGGGTAAGTAACTAATAATGGGTGGGTATTTTGATCGTATATTTGAAAAATGTTTTTTTTTTCTTTTGAAAGTTTTCATAAATGGGTGTAAAAATATATTTATTTCTAAGAATATAAATTTTTGATAGCTTCATTTTATTCTCATTATAAAATACCTAAAATTCAGGTAAGTTCAAAATTTTGGCTATCTCAAAAGCTCAGAGTATATGATATAAAATGTATAAATTATCCACAAATGATGACTATTTTTAATATTATAAATCATTAACATTATACAATAAATGATCATTGTTATAATATAATAACCGATATATTTTACTACTAATAACATCAATGGGTAAGTAACTAATAATGGGTGGGTATTTTGATCGTATCTTTGAAAAATGTTTTTTTTTTCTTTTGAAAGTGTTCATAAATGGGTGTAAAAATATATTTATTCCCAAGAATATAAATTGTGGATAAACTTCATTTTGTTCACATTATAAAATACCTAAAATTTCAAGTAAGTTCAAAATTTTGACTATCTCAAAAGCTCAGAGTATATGATATAAAATTTATAAATTATCCACAAATGATGACTATTTCTAATATTATAAATCATTAACATTATACAATAAATGATCATTGTTATAATATAATAACCGATATATTTTACTACTAATAACATCAATGGGTAAGTAACTAATAATGGGTGGGTATTTTGATCGTATATTTAAAAAATGTTTTTTTTTCTTTTGAAAGTGTTCATAAATGGGTGTAAAAATATATTTATTCCCAAGAATATAAATTTTTGATAGCTTCATTTTGTTCTCATTATAAAATACCTAAAATTTCAAGCAGTCAGTTCAACATTTTGGCTATCTCAAAAGCTCAGAGTATATTAAAAAAAGGGATAAATTATCTAAAATGATGACTTCTTTTAATATTATAAATTATTAACAATATACAATAAATAATCATTCTTATAATAAGTTAACCAAAATATTTTACTAATAATACAGTAGTAACCAATAATTATAGTAATATTTCTTATAATAGAATTAACAAATTGATTATTACTAATAGAATGAAAATAATAAAAACTATATTAAAAATAGTAAATTTTTGCTTTGCACTTCAGTAAATGAAAATCTTCCAATGGACGAAACTTTTGCGGACAATCTAAGCCTGCAACTGGCGGTAGAGCTACAGACAAAGAAGAACACCGTCCAAGTGCTAAAATAGGATGCTTTCAAATTTTTCTTGAAATAATTAATTGAAAATAATAATTTAAAAAGTAACTGATATTATTTGTAACAAACATTTTAGGGGCGTGAGTTTTTATTGATTTATTTATTTATTTATTTTTTAATGAAAAAAAAACTAATCAGATTAACAAAAAGAAATTTATTACATTTTTCGTTGTGCTTTGCTATATGAAAAAGCATAAAAAAATGTTTAAAAATCTTTTTTTACTTTGAAAATTGTTTTTTAAATTTTTGATTGAGTTTAAAAAATTTTGTTTTAAAATATTTTAAAAGATAAGTATATACATTTGCTTTAATGATTTGCTATTTGATTTTTATAGGACGAGAATTAAAATAGTATATTTCCGTAGATATTATTTAAAAAAAAAAACATTATACTCTAAAAACAGAAAAACAAAATATACAATAATATTAGTAAAATATGCATAATTCAATCTTTATCTAATTAAAACAATATCAACAGTTTTTAAAACTTGTATATTGTTTTAAAGTTTGGAAAAGATAATGAAATATAATCATAAAGAAATAAAGAATGCAAAATTTTCTTTTCCTTAAAAACAGGAAACAAAATGGTACGAAATCATGAGCAGAATTGTAAAACGATCAGAAGAACGGTTTTTCTCTTGCTCGAATTTTACATCTAAATATTAAAAACTTTACGTATTTTTTTATCAATTTTTTTATTATAATATTGGTTATTAATATACTCTATATATTAAAATATATTCTCAGCAGATAATTATATTTTGTATCATTGATGAAGTATTTTTATATCTCGTCTTTGTGCTTCTATAATTCCATTTTGAGACAATTAATCCTATTCATAAAACTATAACTTAACCATACTGAACTTTAGACTGACTGAAACTGGCCTTTAAGAAACTACTTATGATATGCTATGAAATTTTTGGGGATATTTGAGATTATATCAGATGTATGTTGTAATAATGTCTTATCGTTAACGGAAATACCTCTTTGAGTTATGAAAACTTTTTGCTCAAAAATGATGAAACTGTTGAAAAAATTTAAAAGTTCTCGGCTCATAAATTTTCAAAAACACTTCTGACAAAGATATGTATTAGCAGTTTTCAGAGAGTAAATATGTATAGGTAAATACTTTTTATTTTATTTTATAACCGTCGTTGAACAGCCGACCCAATTTCATGGGTTTACGACTACTAATATTCAACTCCGTAGCCTTGTAATTTTGAACCAATCCAGAAGACAAGGAAACTCCTGAATCAGTACCCCCAGAGGTATTGATTTGTTATGGGAACATGGAGGACTTTGAGACTCGACAGATTTAACGTGCATCAGTCACCATTTACTACACGGGGAGTCTTCGGCCGGCGAGGATCGAACCCACGACCTCTTAGACATGGGCCCAGCGCCCTACCGACCAGGCTATCCCGGCCCAGGTAAATACTTTGTGGAAAATAACAGAAGCAATTATCTTGTTTAGATGCTGAGAAGAGGTAAATCGGAAAAGGTCAGTTTTACCATTATTGGTATATGCCCTACCAACTCCCCTTAAAAAAAAATTTACAAAAAAACAGTTTAAAATTTTATTATATGGTCTATTCCTACTTTATTTTAGAATAATAATAAATAATTAATAATAATAATAACTATAATAAATAATTATAAAAAATAAAAAAATAGTTCCGGGCCCTCTAAATTTAATGAAATAATGGGTCAAAATATTTTATAAATGGGAATTGAATGATTAATTATTATCTATTATCAATAAATTCATAAATCAAATATAGTATATATTTGTTGTTTTTATTTTTATTTAAAAAAAATAAATAAATTGAACTTAATATTCCGCATCCTCAGTTTCTTTTCGTCTCACATTCGTTCAGATCAAATCTTTTCACTCTGCGGTCAGAGGACCGAATAGATGAAACAAAATATAAATTAAATAACCGCATGGAAAAATAAGGGAAAAAATTAAAATAAAAACAATAAATAAATGAATGGCCGGCTACTGAGCAATCGATATGGGATAGACAAAGACAGACCAACGAGATCCACTCGTCCCGCCTCTTCGGTCAACTTCGCTTGATCTGCAGCGCCTCCTGGTGGACAGGAAAATGCCGGCACCTGTTGAGCAAGGTGTTGCTGAACGATAGACATAGAGTTTGAGAACAAGAAGGGAGGGGTGGAGGTAACTAAAAAAATAATAAATAAAAAATAGAGAAACAGTTTGGGATGTGCCCCTGAGAGTACTTCTCCTAGTCTTCAGATAGAACTTTAATGAAGGATTGAAGAACACGTGTTTTGGTCTTCTCTTGGTCGGTCTTATATAACTAAATCGAATTTATGGAACACTATATGGTTATTTGATTTAATAAGAGCCGAATATTAAATAGTTATTAACTAATATATTATAAATATAATAAATCATTTATATTCCAGAAATACTTTTTGGAATAAAGACAATTTCATTTGTGAATAGTTTTTGACGATGGATTATTATTGCCGTTTTACCATGAAATAATTTTTTATAACAGACACATATTTTTATAGTACTGGGAACTGTAATAAAACACTATTTTTTCATATAAATAATCATTGATGATGTGATTTTTGAATGGACTTACTTCAATATGGTGCCTTATTAATCATTATACCTATCAGCATATTTTCCATCAAAATGATATTTTTCTGAAGACTTCCATATACAATTAGTAAACTTATGTTTGGGAAGAAAGAACTTTTTTGAATAAAATCTAGTCTTACAATTGGTGACTAAGTCGAGGAAATAAAAGAGATAATCATGGAGACATGTGTTTTGATACCAACAGAACTGTCTCTGGTGCTAACTACTTCACCATCATCCAAAAAATCATATACTGGAGCATCTGTTTGGAGCAATCAACGCATTCCAAGAGGCTCAAGATTTCTTCCTTTCCAGGGTACAGTTAGACTTGACAAGCTAGACATCTATTCAAATCTCGAAGATAATGACGTAAGTAATGTTTATGCTTTTAATATCTTTAAAAATGGTGGGATTTTTTTTTTACATGATGCTTGTGTTTAATGCATCAGAATTTTTTTTATTTTTTAAAATTTAATAAAAGCTTATTTAATTAGAATTTGAATATTATTTATGAAATAAAATTTAAGAAAAAAAAAATTTAGGGTTTCGAAAAAAAACATGCTATTTAAATTAATATTAATATGACGTTGTAATTTACGTTTCAAAATTTAATTTTCACTACTTAAGACATGTGTTTCAATTCAATGAATATATTATTTTTAAAAAAATTTTTTATGATGATTTCAACCTGCGTTAAGAAATAGCGAGGGATTTTAAAGAGATTTTTACAGTTAGTCTTTTTTTTATTTGAATAATTTTTTTTACTTAAATACTGTCATGAATTTGCTAACTGAGATCAAAAAAATACTGTAAAATTAAATATGAGTAATTGTTATTTTATTTATAAAAATAAAATTGCGCGTGATTTTGAAAGTATTAAAATTAGAAATGTTACTGTTCTGAATAGATTTATAAAATAATATATATATATATATATATATATACAGGATACAAACAAAGATTTTAATATATGTTACATAAAATGGGAAAAAAATCTAATTTATTATAGACAGCGAACTTCATTTTATCTCTGAAATATATGAAAACTACATGAATTTTCCTATTTTAATATTCTTTGTTCTAAATAATATGATATTCCTTAATATGTAAAAATAAATGTTTTGGAAACCAAATAAACTATTTCAAAATAGTTCAAAGCAATTTTCAGATTGTGGTAAAGGAAATGAAAGGAACTTAAACAGAATTATAAAAGAAAAAAGAAAATTATAGTTGAGTTATTTCAAAGAAATCTTTAAAACAGAATAAATTACTGTATTCCCGTTACTGCTGATAGATATAATTTTTCTATTTGACTATAAACTGACTCAAAAATGCATATAAAAGTAGTTCATCCTATGATTTATAAGACAATTGTAAATTTAAAATTATATCAGATTACATTAAAACTCGCATCATTTTAAATTTAAAAACTTATTTTATGTTATAAAAGAAAAATATGGCTATTATTTACCTAATAAATTGTCCATTTTGTTTAAAATAAATTTTGTTCTTTAAATATTTTTCTTTAATCAATTCATTTTACCATAATATTTTAAACACAAAAATTTTGGCGAATATTTAACGAAGAGTATTTAAGTATTTACGGCCAAATCAAAAATTTTTTTACAAGTGTGAAACTTTTAAGCACTTGATATAATAAACGCAATTAATCTAATTTATAGGGGAAATATTAAGAAAAAAGAATTGACATTGCTTACTCTACCCTAATACTTTAATAAACTTTAATTTCTTATTACAAATTAATGAAACACTACAAATTAAAAAAAGAACATAAAATCATAAAGAGTATAATTTTTATAGCAAAGAAAATGTTAATAGAAATTTCTTTCCTTAAATTCATATTTCGTGCAAGATAAGTACAAACCTTATTTCATTGTTTCTAAAAATTTCTTCACAAAAGATAATAATATAATTTTTAACAATAAAAAAGAATTTCAGCATGTCTTTATATGGATTTTTATAAATAAATTATGATACCGTCGTAGTATTTTTATTTACTCCCAAATGAAAAATATACTTAATTCATAATAATATTGTATATTTAAAGGATATATAAGTATTTGATGTATTAGTATAGTGTTTATGATATATTAATAGTGTAAAATTGCAATATAATATTAAAATTGCAGTTATTAAAAAATTAATACTACATATAATTGGATACTATATCAAAAATAATGATATTTTTTAATGTTACGATAATCTTAGGTAAAAGTTTATTCTTGAAATTTATCTTGAAAAGCGTATTTTCTAACAAATATAAAGTACAACGATAGCGAAGCGATTATCAATGTCAAAACAGCTGTAAAATGCGATAATATTATGTACATTTTCGATGCCGATGGAATTGTAAATACTACCGAAATCTGTAAAGAACAAATACGATTATTCCCAATAATTATAGCAACAGTTAGGGAATACAATGAGTTCGAAAAAACTTATTATAAAGATATTATCGTGCGTGTGCTAGTTTTACTAACAGCATTTTTCAATTATGACTAAAAGTGTAAGACACTTTCGAGTAATTTTTTTTTTTTAAATTTAGATAATCATTACACAATATATAGGCAATATAGAATTTTTAGAAAATGCAAAAATATGGCAGTATATAATAAAATATCGATATTTTACTATTATCACTAATTTCAAAATTTTTAAATTGCATAACGCTAGCTTACAAGAATAATAACAAACCCTGTGTTATTTTCTTTTCCTAAATTTTAATGCGTAGGTAATAAAAGAAAATTTATTCTATAATAATAATTATGTATTCATGCAGCAACTAATCACTATTCTGTTTACTCATGTTTTTATATTCATAATAAACAACGTTTTGATGAAATAAACGGATATCAAGCAGTTTTTCAAGCCCACTGTCAGATAAGTTTATTATTACCAAGTAAAAATTTTAAAAAAATGTTTAAATCAACTAACGCCACGCCTAAAAATATTTCAAGCCCGTGCCAGAAATAAAACCATAACGTTTAACCAGGTGAACCATTTCAATATTTCACAATTTATATTGACAGATTATTTTATTTTGCTTCATTTTGACCTTACCTTTACAAGAGAAAATTATCTAACTTTTACCTATAACAAGATCATTTCACATTAAACTAGTTATAACTAGAACTATTTAATTATCTAGCCTTGACAGTGCAGAATGGTATAAATAAAAATAATCAAAATCAGTATCTATGTTGATAACGCCTATTTATTAAAACAAACACTAGTTCTATTAGCCTAAAGTTATATAATCGTTTAATAGTTAAATAGATGTTGAGTCTGTGCCAATAGTCTTGTCATTATTCGAAGTGAACACATTTTTGTAATAAATAACTTGGAGTTTATTGATTAAGGATGTTAACGCTTTTGAAGAGTTTAAATTATATGAATTCAACTCAGAGTTGCAATTTAAGTTTATCTTTTTTTTTCATCTACTGACGTTTTATTAGTCATTCTGGGGCAAATATACAGCCCAAAGGAATTACATTGCTACTTGTGAAACTTGAACCAAATAGACGCCAAAGATAACTAGAAATAAAAAATATAATAACAGCAATAAATTTTTTCTGATCTTGACCTAAAAGACAACGTTCAATTTAATTTTAATTAAAATTAAAAATATTTAATAAAATTGCAATTTCAAAATGTTAAGAAAGCCAGTAAAGTGTATTTCCATTTTCTTAAAAATATGATGAAATTGTCTTTTTAATTTCATGCAATTTTTATTTATATTAGGCTTCAGTAATGCGAAGATCACTATTTGAAGCAAACAATTTAATGAATATTTCTTGAAATCTCCTTAGTGCTGAATATAAACTTTTGTCTTAGACACCTTATAAACTAGATTTTCTTTTAAGGTCTCATACCTTGTAGGTTGCGCAAAGTTTGAAGCATATTTTTAATTTAATTTTGCTAGAAAATATGAGTGCTGGTTTTTATTTTGCGTATAAAATAATAACACATACCTTAATATCAGCATTTCTTTTAAACAAAAGGATTTTTTTAAAAAAAAATATTGATTGATTTTATGTTTTAAGCCACGATGCCACATTGGTTAAGGCTCCTAGTTGACATTGTGTTAGAAGACACGTCAGTGCCTTAACCAACATACCAACGCAGTTACAGCACTGTCTTAACCGTAGTCTTCAGATCGATGGATACCAGCTTGTCTGGGGAATTAGTTTGGCTGGTGCACAATGCTGATAATATTTCGCTATCATGTCATTTATTTCAAATTGAGGAGTTTTAACCACCAAATTTGCATTTTTCTAATCTAGCATACATTAAATATAGTTTGCAATTTCCTAATATAACCTACATTTAATATAATTTGCTTTTTTCTAATCTATCGTGTTACATAGCTTGCTATTAATATAGCTTGATTTTTTCTAATTTAGCGCACATTTGATATAGTTTGCATTTTTCAATTTAGGAAGATTTAATATTGTTTGCAATTTTCTAAACAACCGCACTTTTAATATACTCGTAGTCTTCATTTCTTTTTCAATCCAGCGTGTATTTGATATAGTTCGCATTTTTCTAATATAGCGTACACTTACTAATGCAGCGTACATTTAGTATAGTTTACAGAGATTTTAGTAAAGTTTCCATCATCCAGGTAGATACATAGGTTCTGTTAGTTTTTCTTTACATGCAAATTTAATAATTGTCAAGCTTACTTTAACAAACTGCGTTACTCAAAATAAAAGCAGACTTAAAGGTTCATTTTTTTTGTCATTCTTCCAAAACATGTTTTTAACATTTCTGCACTTTTCCAAATATATTATTCCCATATATCCATATATATCATTTGATAACAAATTTTTTAAAGAAATTATTTAAACTATTATTCCTTTTGATGTTGCCGAGCTATAAAAATGAAATATTTTAAAATTCTTTTGAATTCCGAAAGGCAGAGTGACACGACCCCCTTCAGATTTTTAACCCAGGTGGTCGTGATCTATGGTTAAAAAAAAAAGTGAATTATGGATTTTTCTCCATTATTGATAATCTAAAGATGATATTCGTCATGCAAAGTCGGCATGGTGTCTCGCGTGTGCGCAATATATTTAAAAGGATGACGTCTCTGACTTAGAATCTTGTAGAAAATATTCTAACATATCTTTCTTCTTTAAAAATGTAAATTTTTTCCTTCTTTTTATTAAATATTACTCGTCTGTTTCATTCCTGAGTCAAAACAAATGGCACACACACGCAGAAAAAAAAAATTCTGTCAAAATTACCCTACTTACAGTAGGCAATAATCTATAATAAAAAAATAAAAACATAATTTTGGTTTTTTTTTAAAAAAAAAACAAAATATACGGTGTTTAAACCATTTATTTGGTATGCTTCCTCTTTCTATCCTAAAGTTTCACCAGAAATTTTAATTTTCAAAGTCACATTTCTTATTACTACAAATTCAGTAAAAAATACGAAACTGATGAATATATATTTAAGGAATAATTGGTTTCCGCACCATGCTCTCAGGTATCGTGATAAAATTACCAAATTTCACCACATATATCAAATTTTACCACACCATATTTTATCGTTAAATTTACCAAAATCGTTACTAAGGAGCTTCGGTAAAGAATACCAATTTTTTGATGTTCCCATAAATGTTACCTTATTCTGGTAGTTTTAACTGTACTTCTCTTCTCAGTGTATACAATTAAAATAAGTGCTATATTAATTATGAGCTACATTAACTAAGGAAACTCTATGCATAAAGCAATGTTTTATGATTAAATAAATAATAATATTATTACATCATAAAGAGTTTAAAAACATTCAAACATTTTCTTACTTTTTATAATCAAACACTTCAAGCTAAATCAATCTTCAATCTAAAAAGTACTAGAAACTGTGCGCATTCTGTACTCGAAACAATTTTATTCAATTATGTCACTTTTAGAGCTAAAAGTAATTTAAATAATCAATTTATAAATAGTAGTGTTTTTTATTAATCTTGAGAATAGGAATTATTTAAAAAAAATTATCCCTCGTAATATTTGAAAAAAAGTGGCTGGGTGGCGCAGTTGGTTTGTCGTTGGCCTTCTGAGCCCAAGTCTGCGGGTTCGATCCCCGGCCCAGACACCGGGATGCAGAAAATCCTCAGCGACCATGTCGCATGATTATGCGGCATGTAAAAGATCCCTGGAGTGCCTTATTGGCTCTTGGCATTTCTGGCTAAATTAAATTCCTAGTGCACTTTAGCATCCAAAGAGAGTCTAGGTGCTGCCATCTAGTGTGGCAGAAACTAGACGTCCAAATTAACATGGCCAACGGTATCTCACCCATTGTGGTGGCCACTGAAAGAGTAGATACCACTTCTTGAGAACGCACTAGGTCTGCTCATCGAGAGCACTGATTGTGCAGCTCATTGGAAATAAAAAATTAAAAAACAATATTTGAAAAAAAAAGCATCTGAGTACTAAGTGAAAATAAAACGTTTTGAAATATAACGTGAAAGTAAAAAGTATAAAGTAAAAATGAAAAACAATCAATAGTAAAAACTTGTTCATTCAAAAGCATTATTCAGTTGCCTAAAAATATTCTTTCAGAATAAAATTTAATTTAGTTTTTGAATTTTGTGCGATGTAGTTTCACGTTGTTTAATAGAATTTGATATTTCTTTAGTTAATTAAAACTGAAACTCATGAAAAACAATATTTCTTCAGTTTGACACCGAACCAGAAATAATTGACTTATTACATTTCAGCAAAATTCCAATGCGTATATAGTTTTGAAAATTAAAGAAAAAAAAAAAAATAGTGCGTGGAGTCCCTCCGCGCGGAAGAAGTGAAACTTCGTAATGTGGAAATGAAAGTAGAAGGGGGTAGAAATTGATTTTTAGTGAAATCATATCGTTTCTTTAAGACAAACTTTATTAGCATTGCTTACAATTCACAATTGATCGCATCTTTTAATTATCATTTTCAACGCGCATGCGTTCGAGTGCCACGCATTCACTCTCTCTCTGTCTCTTTCTATTCCCCCTCCCCAGGAGCGTTGAACGTTTAACGCAACCTTGTTGGAAGTCGCATTAGAAGTTTCACTTATAAAATAATAACCGGCAAAAATAAAAAAAACAAAGAAAAATAAGTATCTAAAGCAGATTATCTATGTGCATCAAAGTATTTTTTTAATTGTATTTCATAAAAAAAATATACTTATTAACTTTTTAAATACAATACTTCATTTCATTTTAAAAAAAATTCGCTTAGTTAAAAATATTAATAATAAAATATATATTTTTTAAAAATTATAATAAGAAATCAGCTTATTTCTAAATGTTCTAAATTTCAGTAAGGTATTCTTGACGAATTTAAAAAAAATATCGCTTTGTTTTCTCTAACGCCAATATTACCTACTATGTTTTTCTCTTACCTCGTGCGCTCAACGAACGTAAATAGAAATCTAGTTTACATGACAACGGTAGCGTTAAACGTTTAACGCAACATTGTTGGAAGTCGCATAAGAAGTTTCACTTATTATTGTATTCAAATATTAATGAAAGGAATTTCACCACTAATGCTTAGCTGTGCATTATTTCCTTCAAATTATAGAACCAAAGTGAAAAATAGACGAATACATAATAAAATCATACATAAAATCTCTTCTGTTATAAAACAAGATAAAGCAGTTTTCTGCTTATTAAGTCTGAAACAAAATTGATACAGTTTGCACAAACAAAAAACGTTTACACCTCTTTATAAAAGCTAGAAATTAAATACTGATGCAAATTTTTCGTTAACGTTTTCTTTAATTGTGGTTCTTGAACAAAGTTATTGTATTAACTCTGCTATTATGACAGACAGAAAATAAGTAAATACATATTTTAAATACATTAAACAATCTACTTAACTATCGTTCACACCTTTAATGATGACAATATTGTATAAAATCATAATTAAAGCTAATATTTGTCAATAATTAATACTATTTACTTGCTTATAAAATGTAATTAATGTTTTTAAACGGCTTTCTGTTTTATTGCTTAACCTTATTCCACATGAAAGTGGTTCGCCTTTCTGAGTCTACTAGCGTTAGTGACGCCGACAAAGAATAACTGATAACTTAATAGCCGATAAAAAGGGAAAATATTATGTTTCTTTTCTTTTTTTTCTGTAACATTTCTTTCTTTTTTGAACGCAAACTAATCAATCGTCTTTATTTTATTACAGAATGGAAGGGGTGGGATACATACATAAAAATTAATAACAAAATACATTTTGGCTTTTAAATTTTTCCTTAAACATTTATATCACGTTCATTGTCATCGTCAATATTAATGCACTGTTAGAAATTCCTCAGTAAAAATATTAGGTAGACCGGAATGTAATGTCGTTTTGGTGCAATTTATATTTGTTATCAAGATTTTATTTTAAATCAACAATGTATTCACCCTTGTTAGCAACAGTCTTTCAATGCCGGATCGAAAATCAATCAAAATAGATCGAAAAAATTTTTATTTGGCATTTAAGACTAACGATTATTTATTGCACCTAAACGGCATTACTTTTCGGTCCACCTAATAGTTAAATACCAATTTATTTCACTGTTATTTTAAAATATAAAACCAAAAGAGTCAAATTAACACAAGAATGATGATATTTAAACTGTTATAGTGAACTAAACTGTTATAGTGATGATATTTAAACTGAACTGATATTTAAACTGAACTTAAACTGTTATAGTGATGATATTTAAACTGAACTGATATTTAAACTGAACTTAAACTGTTATAGTGATGATATTTAAACTGATATTTAAACTGTTAAGTGTGAGAAAAAAATTGTTGATTGTTTTTTATGCTATACTGATTAATAACCAGAATTCCATTCACGCCAACTAATAAAGCCATTTTGTTCCTTGTGTTTGGGTACATACTGTAGCATAGAGGATATTTGGTCCATCTCATAACCGATTGTACAGAGGTTCAAATCCCAGTGTTGATACCAAAATATTTCTTCGATTGTTTCAATACATTAAGAGTTTCTAGTAACAATTGGTGACCCTAAACTGTTAGAGTACGAAATTATTATTTATGTATAAATAGCGCAGCACACACAGAATTCTAAAATCCGTTTAAGTGTTATTTTTATGTTTAAGAAACTATGCCAGGTACAAAATGGTTACAAAACCGTATAGTTTTGTATTCACGGTCTTATAACCGCACCATTTCTAAACGATTTCAAAACCGTATTTTAAATAAATTTTCCTAATCATAAAATTTATGGTAAATCGGATGAACATATTGCTGTTGGTTATTTTACAGTAATTTTAGAAAGAAAATAATGACAGTGTATTATTGCTTAAATTTTATTTGTTTTCCCATTAGCATTTTACCTCAAATTACTGAAATTATTATAATTCAATAGTAAGGGATTAAATTAAATATTTAAATATTGAGATTGTTCCTAGTAATAATAATAATTCAAAATAAAACGGATATAAATATAGAGAGAATAACTCTTATTGAATATCACATTGATAGCGCAAGGCTTATTTCTTAGTTGAAATAACAAATAGGGCCCCATTTCAAAAATTGCATTTTAGAGAGAATTATTGCATACATATATTTTTGAGTTGTGGGAATACGTTTATTTAGCTAAAATTATTACTAGCGTTTTATTTATTTTTATTAAAATTGAAAGTATTTTTCTACCTTCATTATTGAATCTTCAGTTTTTAATATAAATATTTTGGAATCAACCATTTGTTTTTTCAGATATCTGAAACAATAAAAATAACCCTAAACTGAGAATTTACAGCAGAATTAAATGAACTGTAAAGCAATTGTCAATGTATCAATTTTATCTACAAGACTTTCAGGATATCTTTTACAAATATATTCTTATTTATAATGCGTCAATCTACCTTCTGTGTTTAATTATTTAAAAAAAGCGATTCAGTGATATATTATTTCGTTTTTATTTATTCTCTTAATTATTCTTTTTTTTAAAAAGAATTTTTTTACTGATTGAATTTTAATTTTAAAAATTTATACCAATTAAATGATTTTAATTATTAAATTATATCTGAACGCATAGGAAAGAATTCCATTTTTACTATAAACATAACTTCACTTTTATTATCTTTAAACATAAACTGATACAAAATTACAAACAGCCATTTATGACTTTATTTTAAACTTGATGACACATTATACATTGCAACTGCAATATAAAAGCGATCAAATTCAGATTAATTACTTGCTGAAGTAAAAATATTTTTTTCAATAATCTATTTTTTTAATTTTAAATATCACAATCAATATTTTTTTTATCTTACTCATAAATAATGTGGTTTAACATTACAAAAAGAAGTGATTTATGACATCATTTTATATTAGATGATAAGCTATACATTACCGTTTCATTTTAAAAGAGACAAAATTCAGGTCAGTTCCTTTTAAAATAAAATCATTATTCTAATAACTTTATATTCAAAGATTAATTGAAATTGTATTGAATTAATTCGAGATAAAATTATTAATTAATTTATAATTGCAACGTTGATTACATGAGTAATTACTTTAAGTACCAACATCAAATAAAAACGCGCGTTGAAGTACCACTATAATGCCCTTCTTAATACTTAAACATTCAATAAACAAATATGTGGATAAATAAGTTTTATAGGGAGCATTACCTGCGCTGAATTACAAATAAAATTTATTGCTAATAAATAACAATTATAATGGGTGTGACAAGTTTTCTATCAACGCAAGCATCACAACCCTATACTATATAACAACTTTTTAAAAACTTGTTAAATACCGTATTGACCTACCTCATGCTTTACGTTAGAACGGCTCGAGCTATTGTTATAACAAAGGACCTCATTTATCACGTCTATATTTTGAAGGTTATTAATTGGTTGTAAATATACACCTGGTATTTTAATCAAAATTAGGTATTATATTAAGAAACGTGCCTCTTATTGTTTTAGGCGTGTGATTTTGTTGATAAAATAGGCAAAATCGTTGATATGATTAAACAAAAAATTAATAAAAAGTACATCAGGTAAGAATTTTACAGAAAAGCAACCTTCGATTTACAATGCAAGGTTTTTATTTTAAATTAATCGATACATTGAACTTTAAGTAATTAATTTAGCTCTATAAATTTAATTATAATACACGTGTCAAAACTTCACGTGATTGAAATAAAAAGCGAAGAGTATAAATATTCCAAATCTATAAATAGTGAATTTAGAATCATTTTTCTGAATTGTATTAATTGTGTAGTTAAATTTTCTGACAAGATGAAGCATGCATAAATTCTCACTATGATAATAATATATCTTTTAACTTATCTTAAAGCATTAAATTAATTATTAAAATTAAACTATCTATCATAACAAAATCTAAAATTAATTTCATTGTGACAACAAATATTTTAGAACAATTTTTATAATATATTTTATAGCGTTTGTGATATTAATTATTTAAAAAAAGTTTTGTGTATAATTTCGATTTTACTACAGATGGTGAACTTCTTTACTTCTCTTCCTAAAGACAAATGGTTTAAAAAGTCACCAAAATAAATTTAGATAAAATATACAGTAATATTATTAATTACAGAGATACGAGAGTTCGATTATATTTTTTACAAGTGTAAATGCGTTTTTGGTTTTTTTAGAAGCAATGCGAGGAAGCATCTGTAAAACGTTTAGAACGACAGTTTCGCATATCTGATTTATATATTTTATTCTTCATAGAATTGTTGTGAGAAATCAAGTCTTTTTATTACTTCCTACATGAAGAAATTTTTTTTTTTAAATTACCATACTCTATAGTTGTAAAAAAACATAATTCTGGGTAAAAAAGCCAAAATATACGGTACTTAATTCATTCATTGGGTAATTTTTCTGTTCATATCTTAACGGTTTACCGGAAGTTCTGGATATCAAAACTATAAATCTTATTACTAAACATTTCGTATAAAAATACAAAACTGAAAGATAAGTTTAACCACATAAACGTCCTTTCTTTAAGAAATCGTTATTTCTTGAAGCAATTAATTTACGCACTAATTTCAATTCACCAAATTTTATCACATATTATAAAAACCATATGTTACTGTTAATTTTACCAAAACCATTACCGCAGCTATTTGGAAGAAGAAAAAAATTACCAACCTTTTTTTTTGCCTCCCTTGAGTCAGAAATACGGTAAAAGTCACCATATTCTGGTTGCTTTAACCATACTTTTTTATATCAGCCTAATTAGGCAAGTTATGAAAAACAAATTTATATGAATACCTTCTCGTTTTAGAAACAAAATATAAATTTGACGATAACTTCGGAAAGACATTTTTAATCTCAGCAATAAAGGTTAACAAGCACTTGAACCAAATAACTTAATATTATTAAAATACGTTTTCATGCAATTTTTTGCAAATTTAAAAACACGGAAAATTAAACTGTATTCCCGTTTGAGATAAACTAAAACATCATGAAAACAAGTTTAAATTCGCACCATAATATGTTTCACTTTGACGTCATATTATAGCTGTAGCAAATTTAAATACCATTTAAGTTCAACACGCTCCCAAAATTGTAACAACACACTTAGGGGCAATTGGGATCACGAATTGTATAGATTAGATAAGATTTAAAGCAATTTATAGAAAAGCGCTTATTTTAAAATTGATCAGAGAATCTGTTCTTATAACTTTCTGTACTGCTAATATTTAATTCTTTGGTGTTCGAAAAATGAAATATAAATTCAAATAGAACAGAAACAAAGAAAATCGAAAACTTACTTTTTCATTTTGAGAATTTATGCCTCTTTGCATAAAGATTTAGTTTCTAGAACGAAAATATAATTAAATTGGATGAATGTTCAAAATTAGAATTCACGATTACCATTAAAAACTGGAAACCAAGAAAAAGATAGAAAAAACAATTTCCTATAGTTTATAAAAAGCAAATTATTAGTGCCGAAATAAATATACAATACTCAAATATGCTTCTTTGTTATTAACTGATTTTTTTCAACCAAGATATTATTATTTCATTTCATTATTAGTTTTGCATTATTTTATTATTATTTTAACTCACTAAAAGTTCAAAATTGGAAGAACGCACTATAAATATTTCCTTTTATTATTAGATTTGCATTTTTTTTTATTATTATTTTAATTCACTGCATGATCAAAATTAGAACAATAGTGTTTAAGACAAAACAGGAAACAGATATCTTGTAGTTTATATAAGGCAAACTGTTAGTACTAAATTAAATATATAAGTCTTAAATATGCTTGAGTTATTTTTATCTAATTTATACTGCCAATATATTAATATTTTATCCTATTAGTTTTATATTTGTTTCATTATCAGCATAATTCACTGAAAGTTCAAAATTAGAAGAGCACACCATTATTATTTGTTCTAAAGAAAAAGCTGGATACAAATCCTTTATGATTTATAAGAGACAAACTCTTCAAACTAAATTATATATATATATAAGACTTAAATATGCTTCTGTGTTATCCTTATCTAATTTATATAACTAAGATCTTAATATTTTATCCTATTATTGGTTTTACGGAACACCATCTGAATATATATCGTTATAAAGTCACGAAAAAACCATCTGCCACAAGTTGTTGAGCTCTATTTCTCTAACCTTATGAACTCTAAAATACTTTAAAAGATCAGAAAATCCCAATTCATAACTTCAACCTGTAAATCTGAGAAATCATGTTCTTTAGAACAAAAGAAATCCAATTCTTACATCTGTCGCTAAATTATGAATTCTATTCACAATATAGTAAGCGTGTTACAGTGCCTGAAGGTTCACATACATTCTGTCTACTTCATGTTCTGGATTCTGAAGCAGGTGTTGTATTATCTTTAGTTCCTACATCATAAAATATCAGAGGGGATTAAGGGACCTTCATACCTAAAGCATCACCTGTAGCAATCAGTTTTTTTTCCCCACTAAAAACAAAAGCTGAGTTTGATAACGTATTGTAAGAATGGATTAAAAAATTGCATTTTTATTTTTAAAACAAAAGCAATATGATTTTATTGAAAAACATTAATATTTTAGCACTGTATAAATAAAAATGCTTAAAAAATACTTTTTATAATTATTTACTATAGACAGATAAATAATATTATTTTTAGTTCATATATCACAAAATATCAGAGAGGATTAAGGGACCATCATACTTAAATTGTCACCCATAGTAATTAATTCTTTTCCACAAAACCGAGTTTAATTTTATATTGTAAAAGTGGTTTTATAAAATTGAACTAAGATTTTGAAGTATAAACCAGTGATTATAATGATAATTAATTTAATTTAATTTAATTAACTTTAGTACTAGATAATTGCTATTTTAAAACTATTTTTTAAATATTTTGCGAATCTAAACGTACAACTAACTTAATTAAAATATTTCATTTATATCAATTTATATTTAAGAAACAAAACTCAAGTTGAAAAAAATAAAGAAAACTCATTGTCAATTTCTTGACCCGATTCTTCTGCGTACATATATGACTAAGGTGACTGAATGGTAAAGAATAATTAATTTCAATTAATAACTGCGTAGTTGATTTTTTTTTTATAAATTTTCACTTGTAATTTTAAAAAAGTCATCAATGAATAATGAACTAATTCACCTAAACTAATCGTTGGTTTACTATGTCCAAATTATTTGAATCAGCTACTAATTTAATTATTCAGAAAGAAAAGTTAATAATACAAAAACGATTACTATACATTTATAACTGATACTTATTTTCTTATTTTTGTTGACATTTGATGTTATAAACGTTTTTAAAAATACCACATGCATTTTTATTTGAGTTTGTAGTTAGTGATGAAAATTAATCAGTTTTTCTTATCTAAGTTCAAAAAATAATTTTTATTTTCAAAACTGACAAATTAATATTTACTTGAGCCAAATTTTACACCTTTAATACGCATAATTAGCGAAAGTTTTTGTCAAAAATTAATCTTGGTGGTTCAGTTTAACTCATTTATGTCTAGACACAAAAAGTCATGCACAAAATGACACAAATAGTCATGCAGTCAAAGTCATAGAACGCACCTATGTGAAAGAGTAGTAGTACTTACTTGCTTTTACCTAGTATATGTTTCTTTCAGTTCGCTATAATTTTATCATTAAAAAATACTTTGCACTGACTTCAGATCCAAATGTATTTATAATATTGATATAATACTATCGAAACAGTGAGAAAAAAAGTATGATAGAAACTTCTAGAATACGGTAAAATTTACAGTGTTTCCGACTCTACGGGAGTGGTAAAAAGCTCGGTAATCTTAACCGAAGTTCTTCGGTGATATTTTTTTGTAAAATTAACAATAAAATATGGTTTTACAATAAGTAATAAATTTTGCTGAAGGTGGTAAAATTCGTGTATTTAAATACCTTGTATTTTAATTTATTAACTTAAATTATCTATTTTTTTTTTTAAACCCAAAGTGTTATTACAGCATAGTAAATCATCCAGAAGTTATTTTCTCTGTGGAAAACTAAGATTAAATTTCGCTTCTGTGAAAGTGATCCTAATAAGAAAACACTTGCGCTATTTTTTTTTAATACCTTTTTATTAAAAAAGAACAATTCTTTTAAATGGACACTAATCACAAATAAACAAATGTCCATGCAACACTTTTTTCTCTGCTCTTATTAATCAAATAGTGCAATTTTACTATTTTAATAATTTAAAATGAATCTATTCCTTCTGAATCCTATCCAGACTCATCCATTCTTACAAATCTAAAATCGACAGACTTATCACGTCTACAATGCATCTTTTAATGAATAGCCATTAAATTTAGCAATATCCTTTCACTTGAAACTTTACTTTTCGATCTGCATTGAATCGCTTGAGTTCACTCTTTAGGGGAGGGGAGAGGGCTTTCACTTCCGAAAGCAGTAACTTCCAGACCATTACTTAATTATTCCCAATCTCAATTCACGCTCTCATTGTATCACTTTGAATGAAATGGATGCACGTGCACCACCGCGTCCACAGGGGTGAATTGCTCGCAATCATTGCCATCTATAGCATGTAATGGCCAAAGTAATGAAACCATTTAAGGATCACAAAAGAATGGTTAACAAAAGAATGCAACGCTCTGCCAACTATGAAATGAGAGGTGTTTTGTCCGCAAACCAACCATGTCCGCAACAATGGTCTGGAGCCACCCTCAAGACACGCGACCGGCTAAGGCCAAGTTGACCGATCGGACAGGGTAGAGCTCATTGGCTTAAGTGGCCGTGACAATCGTTTGATCTTGAAAACTGCTTGATCTGATATCTTTGACAAAAAGAGAAAATGACTCGTTTTAAGATGCGGTGAGATTCTTAAAATAAGACTTACATCGCATCTTTAGCTTAATCTTAGTTTTATTTCAAACGGAAATGTCACTTATATTTGCTGATAAAATATTTATTACCTTCTGTAATCATCTAAGCTGAAAATGCCTAAACAATAAACCAAAACATGCATCAGGACAGCTGTAATTTTATTTCAGAAATTTAGAAGTAAACGTCTGTTAGAAACAAGTGAAACAAGAAATAAATTCTCTCTAACAAAAATAATTTGAAAGATGATCCCTATATTGCTATATAATCCAGCATATACATAATTATATATAAAATCATTGAATAATTATGCATATTAAAGTTCTATAAATAGTATTTAAAGTTACAAAAATATTAGCAATTTAAATTGAAAATGCAGTATTAAAGTTCTACGGAGAATACAGTTTAATTTGCAATCGTTAAAGCAATTTTAGAAGCAATTTTAATACTATTTAAGTTGTATTGAGAGTTTTGAAACACTAACAAATTCCTGATCAAATTACTATAAATTACCGGCGCTTTGGGTGACTCATGTATTACACATTTTTACCGAAAAATACTATACTGTAACTTTTACAGTAATAGTTATTTAGTTAGAGTGATTCAATAATTTTAAGGTAATTATTACTGTATAAAGTATAGTATATCAGATTTTTCGTTCCGTAGCATGTTCCTATAAAAATGGATTTTAAGATAAACAGTACCAGCACCTTCAGTACTGGCACTTTTTCCCGTAATTTATTTTGGAATTTTTTTACAATTAAGTTATAAAAATAAAAATTAATTTGAAAGGAAACAGTGATATTACTTAAGTTCTGTAGAGAATATTTCTAGTTGCAATGACATAAACAATTTGAAAGACAAATCTAATATTATAAATGTTAACTTAACATATAAAATTACAATAGTAAGAACAATTTGAAAGGAAATTTCAATATCAATGTTGTATAGAGAAATCTGTTGATGTATGTAATATAATACGTTTTGGTGTCTAGTAGTAGTTTGTAGCTGCTGTTGATTTAGCAAATTTTGACCATTAAAATGATTTCAAACAGTAAATCGAGAGAAAAAATCAATTTGCATGTTATAAAATAAAAATTTTCAAGACAATTGCTATATTACTAAAGTTATGTTAGGAACCTTTATAGGTACAATCACGAAAACAATTTACATTATTATTACAGTTTTTTAGAGATTTAGGTTATTTAGAGAAATTTGTTTATAAGTGTAATGCAATTCATTTTAATATCTTTTTTTATGTGCCTGTAGCTGATGACCTTAACAAATTTTCATTAAAATGACTCCAAACAGCAAATCAAAAGAAAAAGAAAAATACTATTTTCACATTATAATATAACAATTTATTTTAAAGATAACCACTAAATGTAATTAGGTGAAAGTAATTTAACAAGGTAACTCAACTGTGAAACATATTATCTACCCTTTCAACTAAATACACAAATTAACCGTTATATGGAATGCATTCTAACGGTATTTCAAATCCCTCATGAGAAAAACGGAAAAAGTTGAAGACGTGTTGTTACATGAATCACCTTCGCATAGCTTTACGCATGGTTGCACCGTGTGAATCAAGTATCTTGTAAAATAATTGCATAATCAAGCGTGCATTTACATGGGAGAGATATTTTAACCATAAAAACAAGCCATACCCATTAACCGTTAGCTTGATTTGAATAGATTGTATTATTTTTTCCCTTTTGTTTGACTCAAGTTAATTATCGATTAATAACGTGCCAAGTTTGTCGCAAGCCGTTACAACCGTCTTCAATATTCGTTAGATTCCAAGGATGAATATCATAAAATGATTATACGTATTCCAAAAATGGTGATAGAAAGCTCGTTGAGAGTCCATAACAATATAATGCATTATATATAAGAAATATACAATGCGAATAAAGTGCTTGACTAACTTGTCGGAGTTTAGAATTTTTTTTTTTTTCTTCTACTTCTTGATGCTCTGTTGGTGCTTTTGGTTTCAATTGTATTTCAGCAACTACCATACGGGAAAATTTACCATGCCGTACTTGTACGGTAATTACTTTTCTTGTAGAAAAAAACTTCATAATTTTATTAATAAATCCGAAATATACCGTATTTAACCATTCATTTGAACCAGCAGCGGTTGTTCACTTAAGCTAACAAATTCTGTTTTTCAAAATTATATTTCGTTTTACCCCGCCATTTAGTATATATGCAAAACTGAGATGTAAATTTAATTTAATAAATGACTTTTATACCGAAAAATCAATAAAATCATCATAATGAAATCAGAATAAAAATATCAAATAAAAATATCAGAGTAAAATTACAGAATTTTATCAAATTTACTACCAAACAGCATGGTAATGAAAAAATATTTTATTGCAATTTTTCCAAAAGTCATTACCATAGCGCTTCAATATTATAGCGATTTTTGGTGCTTCCATAGTATCAAAAACACAGTAAAATTTACTATATTCTAGTAGTTTTGACCATACGTTTTTTCTCAATGTCACATTTTAAAGAAAGCTTCAGTGTCTGGACTCCATTTTCATTTACCAGAAAAATAAACTAGTGCGAATGGAACCAAGACACAGACAAT
The DNA here is from genome assembly GCA_949128135.1 of Parasteatoda lunata. Taxonomy (NCBI): domain Eukaryota; kingdom Metazoa; phylum Arthropoda; class Arachnida; order Araneae; family Theridiidae; genus Parasteatoda; species Parasteatoda lunata. Next base: position 45,265,072 of record OX421975.1, read on the forward strand.
GAAAATAAATTTGTACCACTTAATTCCCCTGCAAAAAATGCTGCTTATTTATTGAAAAAAAAAATGGAAACTGCTTTATATAAGGGTTTATTCAAAAAAGAAGGTAAGAAGTACCACTATATATTGCAATAGTGCAAGTGAGTTTTAAGATAAAATATTTTAATACATATTTCACAAAATATCCTTCTTAAATGTTAACATCAAAATTAAATTTAAATTCAATTTTGCAATATACTATAAAAGAATTTTTTTCGATTGTTTTTTTTTTTTTATAAAGAAATGAGTTTTAAAAAGGATGTGATCTCTATAATATCTAAATTTCGATTATCCGAAGTAGGTCTAAATTTTCTCGGATAATCAAGTTCTTAGTTTAATTGAAAAGAAACCCTTCAGAGTAGAATTCTGTATGTCATCATTTGTTAACATAAAAACTGTTAATATAATAAGGAAAAATTTAAAAAAATCTATTTTAGAAAAAAAATTTAACATGAAGGGTACTAAAATGCACTTTATTTCATGGTTGGCTGCCCTTTAAGAATAACATCGATAAATATTTCTTTTAATAATAGATTTTAACATACACTTGTGTTCTAAGGGCTCTCGGCTAAAATTATCTAATTTTCCAAAAATGTTCTGAGGTTGAACAATTATTGAAGATAATTTTAAAGCAAAACAATTCCTTCATAAAGAATAGAAAAAAAAACGTCACATTATCAACCGATAAGATCACATCTTAACAAATGTGACCTCGACCTATAACGGACCCAAAATTTCTCTTCCAAAGTCTCAGAGAGACATACCTTTCCGCCAGGTACCTTCAAACTAATTAAACTCACCCAAAATATGTCGAAGAATCTGTAAGAAGAGAGATAAGATTCTCGAATAAATAGTTCCAACACGAAAGCGACAACTCAACTCCACTCAGCACGCAATTGACGTCACGGAAAGCCGAGTAAAATGGCGATACAAAGATACAAACTCCTAATGCGATAATAGTTGTCGGACTCATCTTCAAGTCTGGTTGGTCAAAGACTGGAGTTACGGAAAGGGGTATTTTATTATTTTTAATGTTTGTGCAACGATGCGGTGAATAGAGGAAGAAAAGAATAAATAGTCGAACATGAGAGGGGGGTTCTAAAAAGGAAGTAGGGGTTGAGGCGTATATTGTCGTGTGCGTGTCGAACGTTCAATCTGTCATTGAGATTCTTCTCACTTTGGATGTTATGGAATAATTTTTCCTCTTCTTTCTCATAATATCCTTGCGGCTATGACTTTGACTGTTGTATTTATTAGGGAGTGGGTTTATAATGACCGGAATAGATGACTTATCCATTTTCCAGATCTTTATTTTTTTACAATATCCATATTACAAGCAAACTGACGAAAGAAGGACATTATATATATATATATATATATATATATATATATATATTTCTACATCAGCTTCCAAGGAATGACCCTTAGAGATCTAATTTTTATGGTCATCTGTGTTTACGATAAAGACATATTGCTCACAATATATATTACATTTATATGAATAGAAATTAGAATAAATATTTTCGGGTATTTTATGCAATAAATGCGCATTATTATAATATAATAAAAATTTTATAATTTGTGGACTTTTTAGTTATTTATTTGAGAGGTTATAAATCTGAATATTATAAATAAAACCGTTTTTTGTTTCGTTCTAACGTTTTTCTAATAATGTTAACCATATTATTTCTTCTATTATTGGGAGTTAGACTAAAAAATACATTTGAAAAACAGGGACTGAGCTGCAGAATCTTGCGTTAAAAAATAAAAAAATTTAGGGATTTTAATTTGTGGGCAACTTCTGAGAAGGATTTTGAAAGTTATGATAATTATAATATTATATTATGAAATCACATTTTCAAAATTAATCTCTGATTATAGCGACATTTTTAACGTCATACTGTCCTCTTTTAAAAAAAATTACATTGCTTTATAAAAACGAATAAAATGGCTATAACAAGGAAAATGATTTCATAAAAAAAAAATTACATTTTGCACACACTATTATTTAATTTAATTTAATCTAATTTTTTAATAATTATTATTAATCAATATAAATTAACTGAAATATAATTATTCTAAATTATTAATTTAATCTAAATTGCTATTTAAATTTAATCTAATTTAATTTAATCTAAATTTCTTGAAATTTAAAATCTCCTGCGTACAGCGTAACTTTCAAATAATCAATTTAATGCTGATTAAATCAAAGAAACATTTCTTTTTCTTTACTTCATTAAACTTCTTTGAGTTCGTGCGCAAATTTTTCTTTAAAATTAAGTTAACCGTGTTAACGGATTAAACCGTGAAATTTCCAAGTGAACATTTATGAAATATTTTTACATAAATTAATAAAAAATAACGAATGATCTAAACAGTTCTAGAAGCGTAAAAACACGTTCAAAAATAAAAATTATTAATTAATTTCAAGAAAAAAACTAACCGATTTTCAACAACGCTGTAAACAATTTAAATCCTGAACATAATATCTCCCTGGTGAACCGTAACTTCTAAGTAATTACTTTATCGCTAAACAGCACCGAAAAAACTAAAAAAAAACCTAATCCACTTTTTCCCTTTCTTCATTAAACTTCTTCAGGTTCATTATCCAACATTGTTGCGACATTCAAGAAAGATAAACTCTACTGATATATAACCCCTCTCCATCATCAGTCTTGGTGACCATACACGCGACGGTCAGCAGCGTGGAACCATTTTTCCGGTTCAGATGGCGCAATGGATCCCCCAGAGTCAACTTCTCCTTAAACCTTTATCTCTGCCACCTCACTAAAGCAAAGATAAGAATCGCGTTACTTAAATGAACGAGCACTAAACAAAAGGTTGGTAATGACTAGCATTAAAAATGGTCATTTTCATTCTTTTCGTTTGTTCAGTTTTTTTTTAGCTGAAATTGAGGATGAGCTTGTTTCCTTTGTCAAAATCCTGAGGAAGTTGTTCCGTTAAGAAAACGCGTTTCCTTTTATTCGGTTGAGAGGGTTTATGATATTTGTGCAATTTTTCCATACCAGTGATTTTGTTATCGGGATAGGATCAAAAGCATATGTATTTATGAAACTTAGTTGAAGAATTTGTCGTTTGTAGCTTGAATGGCTCAAATTGAAATGAAAAAGGCAATTATTGTCAAATCTGAAAAGAGAAGAAAGAAATGAATGGTGATGCGTCCATTAAAGGGAAAATTAATCTTTTAACTCTAAAAATTGAAGTTAATTGTTCTTAAATTCGAGTTTTATTTATAAAAATTAAAAAATTTTTTTTTAAGAATTAAGATTATTTTGAAAATACTTAAATCACTTTTTTTCCCTACGGTTGCTTGAAAAATACCACCCATCTCTTATTAGGTAGACGTTAACCATTATGTCTTGTTGCACAAAATGAGAACCCAAGCTAACTTTGCGGCTATGTAGATTCAATATTGTTTTTACCTTTTATGAAACTTGAGTTAATGCCTAAGATTTTTGGCAATATTACTTTTATTTACTTCGCTTTGTGTTTTGAACTTAACCCAAAATGTAATAGAACTTACGAATCAGGTTTATTCACTTTGTACTTAATTCAAAGAGTAATGTAACATATGAATTGTGTTTAACTACGTTGCTTTATAAGTTTGAAGCTAACTCAAAAAGTAATAGAACATATGGATTATATATTCATATGAATTATATATTCGTATGTTCTATTGCTTTTACTCCAAACAACGTGAAGATTATTTTATCACATTGAAATAGTATGTCATTCTAAGCGCGAAAACAGTTAAATTACACTTTAAAAAAATATCTTATCACTCTCATGGATAAGATTAATCAAAAACTCGAAAACTCTTGTTAAAAAACTAAATAAAATGTATTTACACTGGTTTGTAACTCAGATTTGTTTAAAAAATTCCTTATTCTCTCATATTAGGTTGTAAAATGTAAAGCAAGATTAATATAAGTAATGAAACTTTCAATTGGAGACTGAAAGTGAAAAACTCAATAAACCAATGTAATTAATACTTCAAACTTTTATTGCATACATTGTTTAAAATTTTACTTTAAATTGCATTTTTTTTTTTTCCCTACAAAACCTTTGAAGGTATCAGATGATAGAACTAAAGCAATCTTATCAATATCATTGCCTCGAGCATTTTGTTTAAAACTAACTTTGATAAAAGCAATTTAGTTCGTCAAATTCAAACGGTTCGTGCAACGACATAACAGCCGTTACCAGTTTCAAAACTTACGGAAAGCACAAATTGTGATTCTCAGTAAGCCGAAAAATCAAGTTCTTAAAAAAAGTCTCACGTTGACGCGAAAAAAAATGAGGAAATAAATAAATACGAGAAAAGAGGGTGAAGGCTGAAAAAATGTAAGAGACGGGAAAAGTTAGATTCGGCCATTGTCTAGGTCGTGCAGTCGTAAAACTCGGTAGGAAATAGCGCGGGTCGTACCCAACTACCTCTATTAGTTACGTCGCTTTCACTTGAAGAATAAAAACAATGCTTTCAGTAGATTATGAAGCAATAAAAGCTTATAAACTGTGTTAAAAATTGTTAACAGCCAGAAAAGTATTCGCTTTTTTTTTTTTTTTTTTTTAAAGTCTTTTGATTTGAAACTATTTCAATTAATGTTTGGTAGAAAAAAACATTCTTTCCTTATAGGTTTTGATTTTCCATTCAAAGAAAAATTGAATAATATGCAGTAATATTATTAAAAAAATCAGTGCGAGCTTTAAAAGAGCTTAAAATCAACGTTTTTTCTCTCTATTTAAATATTGCATTTATTGTCATTCCAGCAAATATTGTAGGCAATATTAGCAAAATTTTTGACGTTTTTCTCACCTTATTTTGACAGTGATTGGCAGTTAGAGTTGGTAACGCCTTTTAATTTGACATAGTTTTCTAATTATTTAATCAAACATGCTACATTTGCTCAATAATTTTCAATAATTTCCTTTTTTGCGCGCAATAGAAGTTTATTTAAAAGCAAAAATCAGATTATACTTATATTTTTTTTAAAACAACATTCACATTTTAAAGCATATTCAATTTTATAATTTTTAATCAGCTATTTATAAATACATTTCTACTAAACTATTTGATTCAATAAAAAATCTCCACCGTTGAAAGGAATTTATAATTTTTTAATCGTCACTTTATGTAATGTTCATAAACTAATACAAATAGATATGTATTCTCTCTAATGAATTGATGACACGCTAATATTGTTACACTATAGCATTTTAAACAATCTAGAGCATTTCTGAAATATTCATGAGATTTTGCAGAAGAGTGAATGTGATCAGAAAATGGTTTCTCCAAAATACATAATCTTAAAATAAAAATGTTTGTTTGAAATTTTAACTTGCATTAAAAATATTGCAATTTTGTTTTGGCGTTCTTTTAAGGCACGTTTATGTTTTTTTTTTTTTTTTTTTTTTTTTTGACGTTTTATTTGACATATTATACTATGTCGAATGAATTTAAGTTAAAATATATAATTGGAGTGTATAGTTGCTCCCAAACATCATATTAGAACATTATTTGTTACATCATCAGTTTGATTTAAGAACTATTTCAACATTTTATAAAATCCATTCATGTTGTAAAAATATGTAATTTTATATCTTTTAATAAATTTATTAATTCTATTTACCCATGAAAAATAGAACCTCACACATTTGTATTTCTTTTACAGGTTCGATACAGGTTCGGTTGCTACGATGAAGTACAAAAACTAGACTGCCGCAGAGTCCGGCATTGCAATTGGATTCGCTTCTTGCGTTGTTCACAAACTCTTAGCAATGACGTAAATCTTATAGGAACACTGGTAAAAGGTGAACCAGTATTTGAAACTGTGAGAACTGTACCATCAAATACCGAGCTTATTGTGTACCTGGAGAGTGGCAGTGAAACGGAGGATTCCTTACGATCTCAAATGTCTCTTATGGCTTGTCGCACTCTTACAGCTGCTCATTACAGACATGCTATGGGTCTCATTCTTGAAGGTAAGTTGGTATAGTGGAAATTATTCTCTAATATTCAATTACTTTTTATAGTTAAAACCGTTCTCCTTTTACCCTCGGTAGAACATATTCATGTTTTGTTTATTTATACCGGATACGGCTATTAATCTCCAGGACTGATTTAATAACACCTGAAAATAACCAGGTGAATAACATACACATTACATTTATTTCAAAGTAACCTCAACCTCATTTCTGTACTCAGCTGTAAGTTTCAGAAACATTTTTTAAAGCCCACATATAAAATATTCTTCATCTCTGACGTCAAAATTTCCTTAAAATCTTCGGCGTACTAGAATTCGATTAAATTTTTTATACTAATGCCAAACAGTCGGTGTTGGGGATCTAGTCTTTGATGCAACACCGGGTTTAGCCGTGGTTCAACAGTTCTAACTGCTGTATATCAGGTATCAGGGAAATTTTTTTTCGATCGAGCCTGACTGGTTTCGAATCCAATTTAATATAGTATCCCTAGTTTCAGAACCAGAGAAGTCCACGCAAATTTCGGTGGTTTCGATGCGTGGTGAGGAGGTCGGGTGTTTACAACCACCATCTGCCCTCCAATCTGAATTGTAGAAGCGTATTGTGCGCTTATGCTAATATTGTCGTTAGATCATCATAAAGGATAAATCCCGGGTCATTGCCTGTAGCTTATTCCATTAACGTAGCTCTACTGAGAAGATTACAAAGAAAGCAATCATAGTTTTTTTTTCTTTCTTTGAACTTGATTCGATAATTCCTCTTCCCATTCACTCGGTTGTTTTCTTTCTAACTATGAACTCATCGCAATAGCGTTTGAAGACATATTCCGTTTTACAATAGGTTCTAATTACAGTTACCTATTTTTTTTATAAATATAATTTCATATCAGTGACAATTAACTTAAACTGAAATAAAGATTTTCTTCAGGCCATTAAATTTGGAATCATTTAGGCATCAATTTAAACTCAATTATCCTTACACCTCGATTCAAGTTTTATAAGCCATCAATTAAAGTTTTATTTATATAACCATAAATCGGAATGCAACAAGCGAAAAGGATACTCATAATCCATACAGACATCTCCAGGAAGTTCGACACCATTCTCTAACCATAGAACTATCTTCAAACTGGATCGAGTTCTGAAAAAAATGGCATAGTGGCGGTTACGGTACGCTGACGCCTTCAGTGGCAGACGTCAAAAATATCATTTAAAAGAGTTCCACAAATTGATGGGGATAAACTTGACGTGTCTCAATTTTCACATCAAGGGTCTAGGAAGCCTGTTATCGTTCTCTATGATTATTTCTTGGATGCTCTAGTTGGTGAATTGAAGTCTCCTTTTGAACGGAATGTTACACCCGTTTTGGAATATGGCAAATTTTTTATTTTTTTTTTTATTTTGTCTTTTAATGAAGGATAGAAACAGTAAAAAAAAAAGAGAAAAGAGAAGATTCTTGGTAATTCATTCAATACCTTCAGGTCGATCAACTGTTCGGGCCCACCTAACCCTGCGGGAAAGAAACCTTCAAATACGTTTTTTTTTTTTTTTTTTCATATGTATCTAACATCATATGTTTCTAACATAAACAGTTTAGAATTGCGAAGTGTGGCCTTCTCCTTCGAAAGGTTACTGATCGGTGATGAATATGGCTTCCGAGGAGACACAATCCAAACAAACGTTTAAAATTTGTATGGTGTTACTACACTAAAAAATTATAGTTGCTATTTCTCAATTCAATACATTTTAAGTACATTTTAATTATTACATTTACAGTACAGTTGCAGTGCATTTTAATTATTCATGCATTAAATGCTAGTAAATATTAAGACTATTTTTTCCTAAATTTGTATTATATTTACTCGTTATAATCTGCGTTATTCCTAAATCTTAATTCATCTGCGGGGCAGAAAATGATATGCTCGATGCTGCGCAGTAAAAAAATCCCATTGTCGTTCGTAATTGTAGTTCGTGAATATCATTAATGTTGACGCAGTATCTAACTTGCTTTAGTGCTGACTCGATATCCTAGTTATGTTTAGTGGTTTACAAATCCAAACTCCTATTCATTCGATTTAAAAAATCCAAGTTTACAGTGTATTCTGAGGTGGTCTATGAATCACGTGTCACAATCCTTTAGGAATCAAATCGTAAATCTTAATTCGAATTGTGGTGTATTGCGAAATATATATCGAGCTTTGATATTAATGAATTTTAGCATTTACGCATCACATTTTGCGATTAGTGCTATTCCAGTGGATTACAATTTGGAATTGCATTAAGATTCGTATTAACGTTGGTTAAATGTCAAGATTTATATTGCCAAGATTCTTGTTCACTCAAAATACGAAGTACGCCTTTTTCTTCTTTTTTTTAAATTTTTTTCTCTCATCGATATTTGTATTGTATATGCATATCAGTGCGAAACTTATTAATATCAATTAAATTTCATAATTGAGCATCGAATTCTGCAGTTATCTGCAAAACATTTTTATTCGTTTACTAATGCTCACTTTAGAACATTGCCTTTTATTCTTTGAATATTAATTCATATAAAATTTAAGTACATCTTTATATGTTGCAATTCAGCAACTCAAAATGAACAGCAAATAATGACGTCTTTATTCAGTATTTTAATACAGAACATATTCGTTAAAGATTCATTTAATTATCTGTTGACTAGCATAGCGTTCAAAACGTCTTTAAGTGACGTTGATTTCAGAGCATTAAAATTGCTAGCAGTAAATCTTGTTCAATATAAGTCTATATAATAAAATAATAATGTGACAGATGCTCCGAAAAATTATTTTTCTTCCCATCTATTAGTACAGCAATTATTTATTTACTTATTTATAACATTTAATTCTCAGAATGAGCTCTGCGCATTACAGTTTTATTGCAAAAAGTGAATGAGAATCTAGTGATTCTTCAACAAAGATTTGACCTCATCAGTGCAATTTGTTTAAAAAAAAGTGTTTGATAATTGCATCAGCGTAAGCATTCAGAAAGTTGCTGTCAAAAAGAATGCTCAACTGTCAATCGATAGAGAAAAGCAACTTTTAGTCTGGAGAAAATCTGAAGGCTAATTACAAAATCAGGGAGCAATTGAAAATTCATTGCGTGAATTTGTTATATTTTTATGAAGAATTTTCTTTCTTTTTCTTTTTCTGTTCCTAATGTTTGAACAACTGAATACTATGTATGGCATTCAGTAAGAAAAACTCAATTGATGGTGAAAATCTTCATGCATTTTGGTTTTGGAGAACCATTTAAATATTTCGTAAGCGCAGTATGAATCTATGTCCGAAATATCTATGTGCTTAATGTGAGCACATAATAGTTTTGTTTATATTCATAAAATAGGAAAGCAAAGATAGAATTTCCAGTTTTCTCTCCAATGTTGAATTAACCTATCTAATAAAAAAAACAGACTGTTTTGATCTTAACTAAATAAGTAATAGTTTAGAAAGCAAACAAAATTGATGTAAATTATTATAGAACTACCGTCATGCTCCATTTTACTTTATTCGAAAAAGTTCATCGATCCTTATAGACAAGCACACAAAAGTGAATATTTTACAAGCAGATATTAGACAACTAATAATTACAAACTTGATTTACCTCCTACGCATTTTTTTACAATAGATCCACTATTCAGTGTCTTATAAAATATCTTATCACTAATTGTTATATAGCATGTGACATGATGCCGCGCAAATATTTAGCAAAAACCTATGACCTGCATCGCCTAACATTTGGGTGCGAGCTCTTCATTCAAATAAGGCTAATTAGTGAGTACACAGTAAAGATAATATGAGCTATTCAGGTGAAATGATTTAATCTTTTGTCTTTAAGTAGAAAAAATAGTCATATTTTCTTTTTCGGAATCACTAAGAAATATTTCGTTTCTAATGAAATAAAAGAGAGTACATAAATATAAGTACACCCTTAAGAATAGTAATTAAGAAGGATTTGGAGTAAGCTGTTAGCTGTCAAATGTTTTGACCTTAAATGTTGCAGACAGGTCTAGACGTAGTTTTATACAACATTTGAATGTTTTTTTCATTATTTTAATTTTTTTTTAAAATGAAGTTTTTATGAAGAAAAAAAATGGATGTAGTATTTGGAACTCTTAAATTATTTCGTCACAAATAGTTTCAAACTATTTCTAAGTTAAATGTTTTGAGTCAAAAATAAAAGTTGCTTACAATTCTAGACAGATTTGCATACGGTAATTAAGATTTTTCAAATCGAGAATTTTTAAGAAAAGAAGTTTAAAGTTCTTCATGTTTGGTACTTTTAATTTATACTGTCACAAATAATTCCAATTTATTACTAAGTTAAATATTAAGAGTAAAAAAAAAAAAAAAAAATGAAAGGATGTTAAAGATAAATGACTTTTTAAACAATGCTGTAGAATTTTTCATTTTTTACTTCCTTACATACTCCTTTATTTTATAAAGTTATGAAAATTAATGTTATAATCCGATATAAGTACTGGGAATCCCACATTGCTATAATTAGTGGGAAAAATCTTGCAAAAAAGATTTTTCTTTCAAAGCCCTACACTAGTTTAAAAGAATAAATGATAATAAAAAAATTTATAGTTCTATTCTGCTGAAGCAGATTGTGAGTGAAAGAAGTAAACAGCTGGTAGATAAGCAGATATTAGGAGACAAATTAGATAATGAGACAATATGTATGACAATACATTGTACTGTAGGAGTCTTTAACAGTAGGCCTTGGCTCACTCTGAGCTGTCAGATCAAATAAGATATTGATTTTCTTATAAGCTTTAAAATAAAATTCATCTATATCCCAAATATTTTGAAAGAAAAACTATTATCCACTGATTTCAGTAGAACCTCAATTATTTGTTATCTGATTCCGACACCCTTTCTACGGTATATGGTGACGACTTCTGATTCGTAGATCACGATGCTTACTTTCTATATATTGAGAATATTAATCACATGACGTGATTTGTAAATCGGGAGAATACAAATCGCGGTGATCGAATTGTGCAGTATAATATCATGATAGTATTGTGTAGAAAAACAACCATTCATTTTCACAATTCCCATAATTTAGTGCAATGTTTGTAAACTTTAGCCACGATGGCTCAGGAGATAAAACGTTTGCCTTCCAATGGTGTGACCCGGGTTCGAATCCCAGTGATGGCTGGTCGATACGAATGCACATGCACCGCATCGATACGAATGCACCGACCACAGTGCTGACTTGAAATATCCTCAGTGGTATACAGACCATTTACCGTCAGCGCTAACCGTAGGAGGTTCTCATGGTCTTCCTCTCCATGTAACGCAAATGCGGGTTATTTCCATCAAAAAGTCCTCCGCGATGGCAAATTTCTCCCAATACTTGATTCAGGAGTTCCCTTGTCTTCTGTATTGGGAACAAAACTACAAGGCTACGGGAGTTGAATATTAGTATAATCGGTTGTTCAACGAAGAATATAAAATAAAATGTTTGTAAATTTAGAAGAGGTAACTAATGAAATATTTTAATTATCTAACGCTTTTTACTTTCCTACATACCACTTAAATTGGGAACAGATAATTGATATTCTAAATTGTAATGCATGATGTTTTACAGTTATTGATGATATTTTCATTCTCATAAGCAAGACAAAAATATTATTGCAAAAAGTGTACAAATTTGCTTTTCATTTCGTGCATCATTGCAAAAGTGCTTTTCATTTCGTAAATCATTAATTGTACTGGATTGAATCAGCTAGTAAGATCATTACATCTGAAGATAAATTTACAAGCATAGAGACAGATACGAAATGCTATGTTTATGTCATAGGCTAATTAAATAATCCTGCTCTATGCAAATACTTGCCTTTATTTTGCTATAAACAGAACAAATCGAAAAAATCTCCGGTAAAACAGAAAGATCTTACGCTTGTTGTAATAGATTCATATACATTTAGATTAAGTGAAAAATATTTCATTCAATATTAGTTAATCCTAACTTAAGCCCGGCAATTTGAAATGTTTCTAAATAACTTATAATATAAAACCTTATTAAACGGTTTGTTATAGTAATGCTAAGAAAATTCAGTTTCATTCAAAAATTATCCGCATATTTTTTTAATTTACCCATAAACATAGACAGGGCTGATTGGTTTCTGAAAAACTAGCAGATTAGAAATTACTGAAGACTTCGAATTTGCCTGGCGCATTACAAATTGCCAACAATGTTTACAAAAAGCTGAATTTTTCAATATCCTTTAATGAATTGAACGAAATGAAATGGAAATTGAAACGAAAATTGAAACGAATTCAGTAAGCATTTAAAAGAACTCAGCCGTTTTTTCAATTTATTTTCATAATGAGATTTTTGTTTGGCTCAAGGAAAAATGTTGTCATTCTGCTTACCAGTTTTACTTGCAGTATGAAAAAAAAAAAAAAAAAACTTTGAAATATGTAATAATATCTTTCCTTCACTGAAATTTGAAAACGAAGGCATCAATTCAGAAACAAACTGTACTCCCAATTTAATAAATTCCCATTCTCCTGTAAAATTTAAAATGTAGGATAATGAAAGTGTCATGAACAACCATCCTTCAATTAGTCTTATATGTCTTAATACCACCTGTCACCTTGTAAAAATCATCATCCATCATCATCGACCTTTCTAAAGTGTCATCTTTTATTCCCTGTCAAGATACGTCTTATTCTCAGAATCCTAGATGCTGAAATGCAACCCAATTCCAGGAAGGTCTCTCTTTGAATATTAAAACTCAGCCCATTATTACCATTTGAATAAAGATGAATTATCAAAAGAAAAATTACCAGTCTTAAAGCAACTTGATGCCAAATGAGAGCTAATTCGGTAGTATTTTGGAAGCAAGCCCAACACCCACAGTCGGGCAAGCGGCTTGCAAAAGGCTTGCTAGAGGCTTCTAATTGCGATGGATTTGCATAAATGAATGCTTAATTAGGCGAGGGAGGATAGTCGGAACATTACTGTACTAACTGCTTCGGTTATTCTATTAAACAGCCTGTTGAGAACAAGTAGCAGATGTATTTTGTCAGCTTATTGCTCACTAGATGCATTTTAATCAATGAAAATATGCTTAACTTTTCATTAAAATGCGTTTTAAGTGCTTCCTGGAGAACTTTGGGTTTAATTGCTTTATTTAAATTACTTTACTAATGTTGAATGCCCAGTGATAAAGAATATAGGATTGCGCATTTTAAATTTCACGTAATCTTCTAGTTATATGAAAATTTTTGTTTAATTATATTTCAAGAACTCGTTGTTTAGACAAGCAGAGTTAAATTTTGTTTCTCTCATCAATTTTTATTTATTTATTTAGATTAATCAAGTTTTTGGAAGCTTTACTATGTGTTAAAGGTTTTTTTTGTTTTCATTGTTAGCGTTCGAGAAATGCTTTTACTATTATAATATTTAAAATATAAGATTGAAATGAATAATTAATAACCTTAGGGTATTATTTAAAATATAAATTATTATAAATTAGGAAGTAAACAAAATATAAAAAAAATTTTGTTGAATAAAATTAAAGATACGTAAATAACACGTTGCATTCTGTTTCTTTTTAATTAATTGAGGTCATGCATATCAAATCCATGCCAAAAATATTATTCTAAGAAAATTGTTTCTTTATGCATTCAGATTTGTTCAAAGAAATTGTATGTTTTTGTCAATGTTAAGTTTGTTCTGATACCATCTCCAACATTTTAACCTTAATTTCTTAAGCCCTAAAAGCTCATTTGAAATATTTGTGACGTTTTTTTTTTTTTTAATTTTTTTTTTAAACATTTTAAGGATTATCTCAAAATTCTGTTGAGCTAACTTTACACTCTTTCATAGAAACTAGCTCGTTTCTATATTACTGTTATTTTAAACAAATACTTAGCTTTGTAATTTAATTATAAATTGTTATTTTACTTTTATACCACTATTTGCAAATTTAAATAATTAATTTTAAAAATGACTATATATTTTTTTTAATTTTATTCATTATTTTTAAAATAAATTTTCAAGTTACTTCTTATGAAATATCTTTAAAAAATCAACCCTGTGATACTTAATTAATGATATTTGGATGTATTTTTAATTCCTTAAAATAATGATTCTTTTATTTTAAGAAATACGTGGACTACTAAACAAATATCTACATGATACAAATGTCTTACGTTTTAAGATACCTACATAAAATTAGCATCAGTATTCTGTTATTGATGCCAAGTGAAAAACAAAAGTGTGTACATCTGCCGTTTTAAAAAAGATATTGTATACTAGAAGACAAAAACTCAATCAAGCTAAATTGTTATATATGTTACCGGCAAAGTATGAAATCCGGCATTCTATAGAATGTCTAGGCATTGTATATAATGCCTAAAATTAGCCGATAAATTATTAAATGATTTATATTTCACACATTTCCTAGGCATTCTATAGAATGCCAAATGAGAAACCGGCAAAGTATAAAATACATCTCCGATTCGTCAAAATGTCATTCAAAAATGACAAGTAGGTTAATTTCTGATTTTTTATATGAAAATTGTGTTTCCCTTAATAATAAAGGGATAAATTATGTTTTGCATAACTTTTTTTTTTCTTTACACATTTTGAATAAATGTTTTTTAATGGCACTCTCAGTATTTTTTCGGAATAAAATTTTTATTTTTGAGAAATGTATGCTACTGTGAATGACCGAAATCTGGAGAATGTCGACTTTCACCGGTGAATGTCAACAGTCACATAATCGCTTTGGTGAATGTCCGAAGTATTTATTACATCCGATTTTATATTAATTTATTCGTGGATATAATAACATTTATTCGATATTATAATACTTACTAACGATGGATTAGAAGAAACATCAATGTAGGGTATACCGGGCAATGGTACTTGACCTTAAAAAACATCAGTGTAGGGTATACCGGGCAGTGTCACTTGACCTTAAAAAAGCATCAGTGTAGGGTATACCGGGCAGTGTCACTTGACCTTAAAAAAGCATCAGTGTAGGGTATACCGGGCAGTGGCATTTGACTTTAAAAAAACATCAGTGTAGGATATACCGGGCAAATGTATACTGTACAGTGGCACTTAACTAGACCTAGTATATATTTCAGACATTTGCCAAAGTTCTAGTCATACTAGGTCTAGTTAATTGCCACTGCCCGGTATACATTTGCCCAGTATACCTTACGCTGATATTTTTTAAGGTCAAGTGCCATTGCCCGGTATATATTTGCCCGATACTCCAAACACTGATGTTTCTTCTAATCTATCGTCAGTAAGTATTAAAATATCGAATAAATGTAATTATATCCACGAATAAATTAATATAAAATCGGATGTAATAAATATTTCGGACATTCACCAAAGTGACGATGTGATTGTCAACATTCACCGGTGAAAATCAACAACCACCGATTTCGGTCATTCACAGTAACATGCACATCATTTACATAATAACCTCATCAGTATGTTTTTTTTTCATACTTTGCCTAAATAGCATTTGTCTTTCTATAGAATGCCTAGGTATTTTATACAATGCCTAGGGAAAGTATGCAATACTTCTCCCATTTCATACTTTACCTAAAAAAATCCGGCATTGTATAGGATGGCTAGGCATTCTATGCAATGCCGGCGTTTCATACTTTGCCGGTAACATATACATTTCAAGAAAAATTATCCATTACCATTGAACGTATATTGAGTATTAACAATTTAATTCCTTAACGATCAAATAAAATGTGACGTGTCATTTTTAGTTTTGGAATACTATTGAATTCTCAATATCCCCGAATTAATGACTTATATTTCAAACCGATGCCATAAAATAGTCATATCTGTTTTATTGATGTTTAAATCTGGATTAAAACGCGCCTCCACATTTTTAGTTTACCAAAATTACTCAAGGCGGTTAATCAAAGCGTTGTCCATGACCAATAATGATTTATATCTCAAAGAACTCTTTAGAAATACTTACCACTGTTCTGTTTCAATTTAAGAGTATGCTATATCATGGCAAAAATTCTTTCATCGGCATTAGTAATTTAAAATTTCAGTTATAGAAAACACATAGATCGGACAAACAAAGACTAAACTTTTAAATATCATATGGCGATTTTCTTTAATCATAGTTTGAAATAGCAGACAAAATATGTCAGAATTAAACCTTTCCATAGCAGCTGATTTTGTTCCAACTGCATTCCAATCTGACAAATTAAGTAATTTAATATCCGAAACGTCATTTTTAATTCTTGTCGAAACTGAACTCATTTTTATCTCTTCTTTAAATTTAATATCACGAATAAAGTTAAAAGAGAATTTACTGTAAATGGTATCTCTTCCCTGGGTATACTGTTCCCTTATTAATTAATTAAAATACGTTATGTATAACATCTTTGGACTCAGTGATCTTTCACAATAATAAGACTTTTGAAAAACGCTTCTGCGAACAATAGTATACAATGGTACAATTTGGATGAAGCATGATTCCAAAATGGTGCGTTTTTAATATCTCTTCTTTTGTTTGTCAATCGATAAACTTTAGCACAGTTTATAATCAATCAAAAGTCCATCTCTTCCGCTTCAAGATATTTCACCTCTAAGGCATTGATTCGACAGCTCCTCATTAATAAATGACAGGCCATTGAGACAAAATATTGTAGTGTCTCCAACAGGTAATGGAGATATGTTTTTGCTTTTCCAAATCCAAACCCTCCCCGAAGTAAAGAACGAATAAAAAAAACAAGGTCGTTTGGTTCTTCTTTTACAAAAGATCGTCATTGATGTGTGCCGCGGGTGATGTTCATTTATGCAAATTATTGATTTCAAACATCGAGGAACGGAAGATTTTGGCGACAACATTCACATATGAAACCTGTCATTGTGAACTGGCGAAAAATATATGACCATATTTTCTGTCTTTTTTTATTCGTGGCAAATTATTTATTGCTTTTTCTTACAAAAGTGGTTGATAAAAGTTGTAAAAAATAAGGAAGGCATGTTTGAAGAAAGAAATGCATAAGTCAAAATAACTGATTGCAATCTTTATTAAATAAACACTTTTACCTCCTGTTTATGTACTATTAATATACTTTATCCGATAGTTTTGAGATGTTAATTATAAGTATAATGCGAGAAATCCATAAATCAAATCATCTATTTGTGTTTATAAATAATATTTTTGCGTTTCACTATTGAAGAACAACGTCTGAAAAAATTTTATATTCTTTGATAATCAACATTTGTATATATATTAGAGATTTAAGATTGCTGAAGCATAATATGGTGCCAATTTTATGATCATTTAATATGATGGTAATTTGTATTGTTATACTGTAATTCTTTAAATTAGTATCATGATTCTATAGCTTAATTTTAGTGAAAACATGGTTCAGTTTATCACTTCATTGAAGTTGGAGAAAAAATATGAGCACCTAGTGCCAATAGTATGCCAATATATATGCTGATTCCATTTTTCCGAAAGTACATAAGATTTTTATTTACTTGTTGTGAAATATTACTAAATACCGTAATTTCTGCACAAGCAATTTTTAATATTTATTGAGAATGTAATATAAAAACTATTCATATGCTCTAAAACTAAAATGCAACTGTATTTTTCTCTTAAGCCGGAAAATATCGATATTCGCCATGAACAACGTTGGAAAAAAAACGTTTGTATTACGCTATGACAGAAATTCTCATGACCCTGTATTTCCCCAACAAATTACTTCTCATTTAAACTGGAGAATGTCGACATTCCCCATCATCGATGTTCAAAAAAAAGTATTTTTATAACGTTAAGAAAGAAAAAAAAAGGGCTATAAATAATAGGCCAGAAATAAAAGGTACATGATGAGAGAAATACTCAGTATTCCAAATTAAACTTACTTTGCAAATTTAGAACTAAACAAATGAGATATAATTTTATTTTAAATTATATCATTTAATGTATTTAAAATAAAATTAACTTATCTTCAATATAGATAATTTCATTTAATTGTTTTCGTAAGGTAAAAATATTGCTTTTCTTTTATAATTTCTATCGTTCTAAGCTTATCATATCTCCCATTGCAAACATCTAGAAATTAATTTGAGGTTATTCTATTTCAGACACACCATTAGATTTGTCGCGTTCACTGTTATCGTCTCGAGTACCAGTGATGACCCTAGATGTGCCTCAACCAACGAGGACATTAATGACACCTCCCTCCGAACCAGAAGAAAGGAGATCCGTATCAAGTGATGGTTTATCACCCAGTGACGAAGTAAGGATATTTTGAATATGACAGATATACAGTTTTCAGCATAAGTTCTGATAATTGTAAATTATTTGTTTCTGCGTTTACGTCAAATGTTTAAAAAATTCAGGCTACGCCAATTTTTTTACTTATTTATTTAATTTATTTATTATTCATTAACCCACTTAAAACCTGGAAAATTCTTGTTCATCCAATAAAACGTGTCCCTTCACAAGGAATTAGAAAAGTTCACGCGCTGTAGTTAACTATACAAGAAAATAAATCTGGTAAAATTACCACACTTTGTGGTAATCACATTTCTTCTTGAAAAAAAAACACGATTCTGATTAATAAAACCAAAATATACAATATTTAAGTCATTCAGATGGAAATTTTTCCGTTCATTTGACTTACAGACTGAAACTGAAAAAAGTAGATTCAACCGAATAAATCGTTTTTATTCCATACAACTGTCATGATAAAATTACTAAATCTTACCACATTCACCAAACATTAACAAATATTAAAAAAAACATACATTTTGTTAATATTTTGCTAAATTCGTTAACGAAGCGCTTCCATAAAAATAATTGAGCTTTCTCCTGTTCCCTTAGAGCCAGAAACATGCTGAATTTAACCATATTCTTGTAGTTTTGATCACATTTTCTTTTTTCAGTGTAGTTTGTAGTTGTAAATACTTTGATGCATAAGTTAATGAAATGTTTAATTCTGAATAAGCGACAAGGAATTTCTAATTTATCGAAAGGCATAAAAATATTAAAATTTTTAGACATTTATTTGTTAAAAAGACTGCTTACCATAAGCAAATTGTTTACAAATATTTGTAATTAAACTTGCTCCAAAAAGAAACGTAATAAACAAAATACTGCACTAAAATAAAAATTTTTGTTCAAGAATAATTTGGATGAATTCTGTACAAGAATGAATTCTATAGAGTTGTAAATGTGTATTAATATTTAGTATATAACATACTATTGTTATTTAATAAATTTTTTTACGTTAAATTTATATAGATGATAGTCATATATAGTATATCGTTTAGTATATGGTACATATACTGAAGATGCACAATAAGGTTTAAAGCAAAGTTATAATAGTGAATAGTGAGCGAAAAAAAAGGGTATTACAAGTAAAAAAAGAAAGTCAAAGGGATATAAATTAAACAAAAATACTGAAAAAACTAAAAATTCAAAAAAAAACAATCCAGAAAATACAAATCTGAAGGGGGAAAAAAAACATCCATTACGCTTAGAATAATTATTTGATGTGTGATAAAATATTATTAATGTCATTTTGTTGTTTCCAATAAACTTTTTTTTATTTATTTTCTAGTCTTTGAATAGTGAAATAAGGCCAACAATAGTGAAGAAAGGAAGAGAAAGAACATTACTGCCATGTGAAGTTTGCGGGAAAGCCTTTGATCGACCATCCCTTCTTAGGAGGCATATGAGAACGCACACAGGTAATTCTTTTTCCTTTCTTTTCTAACTCTATTTTTAAACCTCAAGAAAATTCTTTGTGTATAGTTTCTTTTTTTTTTAAACCGAATTCCAATAAACGTAAATGGATTTTTTTTGTTAAAGCTAGCTTTTTAAAAATGACTGAACTGCAAAAGTTTAAACTCAGATCTAATTTGGCTTTGAGCTTTCAGTCTATTGTTGTATTTCAATATGGATTTTTTTTTTTTTTTTTTTAATGCAGAAAGACATTTTTCGTGCTTAATAAAAGAGTTGTTAATATTTCAGTTCACATTATTATTAGATTTAAAGGTTGTGTTTCAGAAGGAAAAAGTGACTTTTCATCGATATTTATTCCCAGATTTTTTTTTAAAAAATTTATTTACACCCAATGACAGGAGAAAATGATAAAAACTAATTGTAAGTATCTCTTATATTAAGTTAACATTGAATAAAATAAATGCAAAGTAAAATATTCTTTAAAAGGCGACAACTTCCCTGTTCTTGGATTTGAATAACTTACTTATATCGAATATTTATTTCTATCGCTTATTTTTTTCAAACAATCTCCCCGCATCCCATAGCAATAATAACTAATGTATTATATAAGGCAAAATAATTTAACAATAAAAATATATTTAATAGCTAAATTTTTAAATAGATTACTACCGACCAAACACGTCGTTTTGGTTGGATATATCCGTTTTTCTTTTTTCAAGAAATTTTCGATCCAATGTATAGTTCAAATGAGAATAAATGAGAAGAGAATATTTTTATAATAATAACGATTAAATGAAGTTTTTAAATTTTGTATTTACATTTCTTTCTTTTATAATTTTTAGGTGAAAAACCTCACGTATGTGATGTGTGTGGTAAAGGTTTCAGTACTTCTAGTTCACTTAATACTCACAGAAGAATTCATTCCGGTGAAAAACCTCACCAATGCCATGTCTGTGGAAAGCGGTTTACAGCAAGTTCAAACCTGTATTACCATAGAATGACGCATAGTAAAGTAGGTACCATATGCATTCATAAAAAATCTATTTTTAATTTTAAAAAAAGGCTGATCAATTATTTGCTCACCTTAATCTTTCTTATTGGAAAGCCGAAACTTTCATTATTTATTTGGAATTTTAAAGGGGAGCTCAAATAATATTTACACAACAAAAAATTTCGAATCAAATAACGGTACAAATTACCGACTCTTTGGGTGTATCATCCATAAAATCCATTTTGCCGCAAAATCGTGTTTTACTATAAAATATGTATATTATACAGTAATTTTTACAATAATATTTATTTAATCGCGTGATTTTTTGGTTTTATTGTAATTATTACTGTAAATATTACGGTATATTGGATGGTTTGCTCCGGTTGAAAAAGATTTTATGGTAGAAAGTACCTGCACCCGGAGTGCTGATACAATTTATCGTCATTTGCTTTCGAATTTTTGATTTTAAGCCTAGTAAAATAGTTAGATTAATGTTTGAAATAAAAAGTATTAATGTTAATTTTATATAAAGTCTATCAAAATTGTATATTTGTTTAAAAAAATATCAGTGTAATTGAACTTACATAATCTGAATAGTATTATCTGAAACATAAGACTTTTAATAGTAAGTTGAAGACAGTAAATTACTTAATTTTATATTTATTTATTTATTATTTTTTTTTTTTTTGCAAATACTGTATACTTTCTTTAAATATACACTTAAAAGCATCAGTTTTGAATAGTACCATATTCTAGATTAAGTTTTTCTATTTAGTCAAAAACTGTTTGCTTCTTTTTTTTTTAAATATCCATGTAATATTTTTTAAATTTATTCCTAAAAAAATAACACGAAATAATTCACATGAAGTTCTCTCTGTAAGTATTTAGACAATCGCGAATCACCAAATCTTAGAAAGCGCAAGTTCATAACATCGAAAATATACAAACTGCAAATAAACGGTTGCTCAATATCATGTTGACTTAACAAATTGCTAATTAAATTACTGGATCAAAAATAAGCAATGATACTAATCTCAACTCTGATCAAAATAAATACCGATTTCGACAACAAATTATCTGTAACGATACGGAAATAATTAAAAAGGAATATAGCAATTAAGCTCTTACAACCCTACCACTGTCACATAGGGCATGGCATTATTTAGGTGAATCAAATGAGATAAATTACCTTTGAATTTGATAACTTAATAAACGTTCCGCTATTTTTAAATAAAACTGGTTTTTGAAAGTCAATTTTACCATATTTAAGAAGAAAAATAGAGTAGTTAGAGCTATTTTAACACAGAAAAGAAAAATAAAATATACAAAGGTTCCACCCAATAACCTCTGGTAGTAATAAACAAGCCGATAAGTGAACTATTGATAAATGTGAGCATACTAACCCTTTATCAGTTAGCCCGAGGTTAGACAATGACCCAAGCAGTTTAGAAGATTTTATTCTAATCAATTTTATCGTTTTACATTCGACAAAACGCCATAAGTCACTTGCATTACTAGTATAAACATTGACAGATCAAATGTGATTATGCGCACTTCGAAATAATGCATTTATAATGGACGCCTGAAGAGTTGTGTAATGCATATCAAATATTCCATTACTTCTATGCAAATTTTGTAGTGTTTATTTTTTTGTGAAACTTACGATTAAAGTTTTTTGTGCTTGAGATTTCATATGTGTTATATGAATTTTCAGGCCTGAACGATACCATGTTTCTTTGAACAAAAATATAAACTATTATTAAATAAATCTTTATTTGTATCATCTCTCGGCAACTGAGGTTTTTATAGTTTTTCTCACCTTTATTTTCCGTTATTCGTCGGCAACTCAGCCTTTTATATTTCAAATCACTTTTTTTTTTCTCCTTCACGTCTGGCAAATCTTGAAAATGAGTGCCTATTTTTGAGCGCTTGAAACATGCGGACTGTTATTTCCTACCTATATATCTCTGTAGCATATGAAGTTTTATTACCTGATTGGGATCAGATAAAAAAAATACAAAAAATCAAACAGTTCAAAAAATTAAATATTTTACAATCAAAGATAACACATTAGGATCCAATTGAATTTACATCTTTTTATCATACTGGTTGGACTACATTTTTAAGAGATAAAATATGCAGAATACCGCAGAAAAAATAATCAATACTACAAATTATTAATTTATTATGCATCGAACATATTATTTACGATTGGAGCAATATTACTTATTAAAAATGCTATTTTAAGTAAACTAATACAAATTTAAGTTCTGCAAGCCCCACAACATACAGACAAAAATATAACATTTTCCACAGAAACGTATTATCTCAATCCTTTGAACTGAAACAGTATACTTTGACATTATGGAATTAAATTAATCATTTTAAAAATTCTAGAAAACTGACCTATAATTTAAAGTCAACTGATATAAACTCAATTTCAAAGGTATATTCATTATCATTCAGGTGTTTTATAACCAAAAATATACAAGCAATATTTAATGACCCTGATTTACAAATTTCGGTACATGAAAATGAAACTAAAACTATTTCAAATATTGAAAGAAAATTGAAACTTAATAATGAATAAAAATAAAAGTAAAAATAGATATTCAAAGAAAACTTCTCATTTCAATTAAAAGTACAACCAACTAAGAATAGACATTTTTTTTTTAAAAAAAAAAGAGTTCCGTAAAATTTGCACAAAATATTTAAAGTATTATTTCTTAATTTTTATAAATCGAGTTTCCGGTCGTTAAATGACATTTTTTCCTAACTTAAAATAAGAGAATAAACTCTAGCGATGACAACAGAATACATCACTTTAATTGTTCAATCTATACATTTCTTCTTTTTATTGCCCAAGTATGCTTTGGAATATAAAAGAGGAGAATTCATTGTGTCAACGCAATTGAAATATTTATAGGTACAGCGTTTTTGATCATTTAATGTTCCACATAACTTATTTACTGAAATAAAATCATGTGACCACACAGAAGCAAAAAGTGTGTATTCGGAATAATATTTGCTGACAAATGCGCCATCTACAATTCAATGACGAACTGAACACGCGTTATTTATAAGTCCATGAATACAAAGTAAGTGTTGTAAACTTAGGTCTTAATGTTTTTTTTTTTCTCTGTCATTAATCAAGTTTATTTTGAACCAGGAGATTTCTTACTCTGTAAACAATTTCAGATCAAATTAAGGTATAAAGTACCGACACTGTGGGTACTTCATCCATAAAATCCACTTTACTGTAAAACCCGTTTTTACCATAAAATATTATACAGTATTTTTTTACAGCAATATTTATTTAATTACAGTACTTCAGTGTATATGGTAACTATTATTTTAAAAATGCTGTATATCAGAATTTTTGACCCCTGACATGTTCCCGTAAAAATGTATTTTCACGGTAAATATTACCGACACCCTGAATGCCGCTACTTTTTACCGTTATTTGTTCCTGGATATTTTGCAACGTTCTTAATATTAATTATTTGTGCAATTCATATAAAATCTTTCATAATATGTTTTAGGAAAAAAATATTTATTTATATAAAACTATTGCATTTTTCTGTACATTAAACAAAACAAAATAAAGCATTGGAAATACAAATTTCTGGAGAAAAAAAATATTTATAAACATAATCTAATAATATTATGAGAATATTATAAAATCCAGATACATTTTTTTTATTTTGATTGCATTTAAAATCTAAATCTACATGGAATTGTTATTTATTTTAGACTTTTTCGAATCGCTCGTATCTATTAGAAAAGTTGACAAGTTTAGTTGACAAGAGTTAGTTAGTTGACAAGAGTGATGTTAGAAAAGTTTAATATCTACTAATAAAACTAACGTCTATGAACTTCAGAAATGTTTAGAAAGCTGAGAATCTAAGATAAGTTAATATTTGCTATGACCCCAAGTTGTCCAAAAATGGATGCTAGAAAAGTTTTCTAACAATGTATATTTAATATATTCCGCCATTAATTTCCGTAAACTTTCTATCTATTTTAATCTGTATCCTTTCAAATGGTCTTGGAACGAATATTAAATGATTTATAATATATGCGATGCCCACGCAAATATGTATCGTAATTATCGGAAAAGGAAAGCAAACATCATTAACGAAAAATCCTTAATCAAAACTATGCTGTTTTTTTAAACTTAAAAGAAAAAAATAATAAATATCCGATTTATTACTGTTTTAATGAAATATGAACACAGGTATTCTGTATCATATTTGAGAAAAATCTTTATTTGTTTCCTTTTTTGTATATTTAATTTAAGCTATCATTAACTTACATAAGGTTTACAGCATACATCAGTATAAACAGCCCTGATATTTAATCAGTTTTCTATCTTCTTTTTATATAAAATCTATATATTACAACTAATCAAATATTACAACTAATCGAAACAAGATATTACAACTAATTGAATAGATTTTTTATCGATTTTTTTATAATTTTATTTCTAAATAAATAATAGAAAGCATAGTATGAGCTTAACAAGTTTTTTAAGCCTGTTAAAGTCACACTATGCATTCACAACTCAGCTAAAATTCTGATTATAGTTCATATTAAAATAGTTTTTTTCAAAGTTCATTCTGCATCGTTTGCAGATAGCGTTAAATATCGAAAGAAAGAAGATTTTTCTTTCACCGTCTTTGGTTTAGTTTTTCTTACGATAAATCTCACCTATCGCGCAAAAATGAGTTAAATGTTGCAACCTCAAGTTGCGATCTGTACCCTGTGACCCTTCCATGACCTCATTAAGCTGCAATTAGTACCTGATTTCAATAACTTCTGCTCCTCTTTTCCCTTTTTTCCTACTCGCAACCACCTCCTATTTCCGGCATTTAATGATTTAAGACTTGCAACCACGGCAAACTTCTGAAGAAAAGGGTTTGGTAGCTTTTAAATTTGTTTTTGATGCAACTGAGCTTTGTGCTACCAAATTATCTTCGCTTATTTGCATAGCCCTTGGTACGTTGACTCAAAAACCCATTTACATCACATATAATTCATTTGTACTTAAAAATATTAATTGTATTTAAAGCAACAAAAGTATGAAGCATAGTTTATTTTAAATAAGAAACATAGTTAAATATGAAGCATATTTTTTTCTTAGTAGAAAGTAATTACGCATTTCTTCTCCAGTTAATGGTCGTCTTCTTCAGATATTTACACTTTTCTTGAACAAGCTTTAGTTTGAAGAATATTTCAAATCGATATTGTTTTATTTAAAACAAAAAAAAAACGTGTGTGATTACTTGTTTGACTAAATCGAAATATTAAATAAATATTATTTGCAAATTGAATTATCATTTTTTTAATTTAAATCATTATTTGAAAATATGAATAGTATTTAAAACAACAAATGTATGAAACATAGTAAAAGTAACATAGAAAAAAAGTAATTATGGATTTCTTCTTCCGTCAATGACCATCTTTTTCAGATGTTTACCGTTTATTTCTTGAAAAGCTTTTGTTAGATGAATATTTCAAATTTAAAGACAGTAAAAAAGTTTCAGATTACATATGTGACTAAATCGAAATATAAATTAAAGATTTATTTTATATTATTATATTTTATATTATTATATTTTATATTATTATATTTTATATTTTATATTTAATCGAAATATAAATATAAAATAAAGAAAAGTTAAATCTTTGGATCTCAGAACAACATTTAGAAATAATGCGTTAACAGCAATTAAATACCTTCTATAAATAATATCTGTACATGATAAACCATGAACTATAAAATCTCATTTAAGGTTATTAGATTTACAAGTAATAAAAAGTTCTACTGCTATATAAACTTTTTTATATTATATAAACTTAATGAATGAAACGGTCGTAACTTTGAAATTTTAAAATTACCAAAATTCAGTTGATGTAACCTTCCCTTTGCTTAAATAGAAGATGCCAAAGTATCCTCCAAACTTTTAAATCGAAATTTATTTAAAAAGTGTTTAACAAAATAAGAACGAAATTCTATAAACTTTAAGATACTCTACAGAATGGCCAACAATAAAATAGCTTTATAGCTAAATTAGAAATCGCTAATATTAAAGTATAAACCATGAACGAGAAATGCCTTGCACTACATGCAAGAATAATTTACTAATTCTTATCTGAAAATTTGTTCAAGAGTTTTGGTTTCATTCACAAGCTTTATTAATTCTGAAACATTGCTTTTACTTTTTTTGAAGTATAAACTCAAAGATGTGCGCTTTGATAGCGTGTAAAGTCTCCATGTTCTCAAATCTTTGCAATTAGGACAACGAGTCACGTAACATATCACTGTATGGGCCCCAATAGTCTTCTTAATGGCACACAAGTTACGCAAACATTTCCGGCTGAAGACATGTTTCGATTCTAAACTGGTGACTGAAACCATTTTCATTCATCCTTCCGCCGGAAGTAAGAAATTTAAATAAGTCAGCGTGAATTCATATAAGTTTGATTAAAAAATTTCATATTCAACATCCTAAAATCTTCCTAAAATATATTATCTTCCAGTTTACAGCAACTAATGACACTTTAAAAAATAAAACTCGACCAACATATGACTCTGAAACGAAACGATTTAAAATATGTGAAGTACTCAGTTTTGCTGTAAACAAAAATTTATAGCATTTGCAATTTTATAAATTGTTTTATTTGTAAAATTTGAACAAAGATGGTGGGGAAATATTTATTAAAATTATAAAATGATTCTGCATTTTAAAAAAAAGCATTTAAGATTAAAAAAAAGTACTAATTTTTAGAACTATTCATCGGTTTTCAACTCAGTTTAGAATTGTCGGTCTATGAGGAAAAATTGTACTAGTCCAAATTTGATTTACGTCTGCAACGTTTCTAATATCCTATATTATGTTTTCATATATAATGTTTCGAACGGTTAATGGTAAACATGAGTTAAGACTAAGTTTACAGACAATATTTGGTTGCATCTTATTTTTCGCACACTGTTCTTTATTATCTATATTTTTTTAGCATGAATAAGTCTGAGAAATCCTTAATTTCCTTTGTCCTAATGTATGGTGGATCAAAGGTTATACCCTTAAAATATCCAAAGGGTACGGCTAAAATAACCCAAACGATTTTGGATAGATGCACATTATTTCAAATTCAAACAGACGAACAGATTTTTCTTCGATAATAAATGCCAGTTTTTAGATCAGTTTTATAAATTCAGTCTATGAGAGAGAAACACATTAGCGTCTTTATCCAATACTATGTTTATTGCTCTACATGGTACACATATCACGGAATCCCTAATAAAAATATTTAACTTCCAAGCAGTATCAATGGCTATAAGCCCCAGCAAAAATCACAACCTAGGTCTCGAGTTTTTTCAGGGTTTTTTTCTTCTCATAAAACTTCACAGAAACTACTCTGTACCAAACTCTACCGTATTCCTCTTTAGAAAGTAGCTTTTATTCATTCGTTTTACAAAAGTAATGCATTTAGTTTTGTTATTTGGATAGAATAGAGTTAAAGCTAGTAAGATGCTTAATTTAAATAATCAACCTCATATTTCCTAGACCATCCAAGTTACGTTATTTAAAATTTTAATCAACCGAAAATAGCAACAATTCTAAATTAATTCGAAAACAAAAGTTAAAAACTTCAAACATAAAGAAAACGGGGTTAAAATTCTTAATGAAACCACAAAGTTTATGAGGAGTGTGAGCTTATCCAACCTGATGCTCAACTCCTCGAGCTTGGTAACACATCCAGCTCATCAAAACGTAGTGGGAAATAAATCATTAATTGTTAAACGGAGGCTTCAGGCTATTTACTCAAATTATGAATTCATGCATGTTCATGATTTAAACTTTACGACCACAGGAACTTAATCCACCGTCTACTGGTAATAAAACATCAATTTTATAGTACATCAAAAATCATTTATACTCAAAGTCTAGGAAACTTATTAACTACTACATTAAACGGTACCCTCATCATTGAGAAAACAACTCCCAGGAGAAGGGCCATATCGTTTTCTATTTAATCACATTGTAATTCCTGCAGCAGAGGCCCGCACCAATTTGCTTGAATAAAGGTAGGGCTGTTTCAGAAGTGCTGACGTTCTTAAAATACAACCGATCCCTTTTACCATAATGCGCGGGTGCGTAGCAAATAAATTACAGCCAAAACCAACATTAAAGTCGTTTCCGACGATGGGTAGTGTTGAAGTAAAGCGCCGTTCGTAAAAGAAGGCGTGTTTATGTTTCTTTTCTCATATGCAAACAGTTTTGCTTGTAGGGATATTAAGAATGGAGCGGATAATTTGAAAAACTGTTATGCGCGATGAGGTAATATTCATTTAAATGGTTAAACTTATGGTAAAAACTGAAATGCTTTTATTATTTTTGGAGCTATAAAAAGTTTTAGGGTCTACAGAAAAAGTTAGTGCGTACTTAGAAAAAAAAAATTAAACATTTAAAAAAGAAAAAAACTATATGATTAATTATTTAAAACAAAGCTCATGAGAAAAATAAATTAGTCACTTTCTGTTAAAATATTATTCTGGCATGATGTTTAATAGAAAAAGAAATATTTCGATTGATCATTTAAACACGGAAAATTTAAATATCTGAGAATAGTTTTTAATACAATTTTTATCTAATAATTTTGAAGTATTTTAGATAATTAAATTTAATTTTATTTAATAATGCAATTGATCGATAGTTTAAATAGATATTTATATTTAATAAATTTGTGATTTTAATAGAATTTGAAAATTTTTATTAAGTAAGTTTACTAAGTTTTTTGCGCATTTGGAAGCTTTGAAAAATTAAAATTGTTTGTTTAAGTAACATAAGGCAATTACAATTATAAAATACCAATTAGCTCATTTGACAAAATCAATAGAGAATCATAATCAGTTATCAATTTTGGTCTGATTCAATTATTTGATAAATGACATTTACTAAATTTAAATAATATACTTCGTTTATAGCTAATTTCATTAACTGAAGTATTGCTATAGACAAGTAAAACTAATGAAAAGTTTAATCATATCATTTGTTTTAACTATGATTCTTCAAATGAAACAGAAAAAAAAACTACAACTTTATTAAAATAAATATTTTATAAGCATTACGTGTTTGAAAGAGGTAAATTGTTTTCTGGCTCTCAATTTTAAAATTCATTTTAAAATAAAACGAACCAAAACACAGTCTCAATTACCGCTATGGCAATCAATTGTAAATTATATTAAATTGGAAAGCAAGTTCTAACATAAAATATGAAAAAAGAACTTTCTAGTATTTAAACATTGAAAAACAACAGGAAAAAGTATAAACTACCATTTGAAAGAAAAAACAATAGCATACAGCTTTGTAAAATAAATCAAGAATAAGAAATAGATGCAGTTATACAATAATGTACAACTTCCGGTTACAATACACTTCTGTAAAAACACTTAACTGCTTTCAATGTACGGCATGCAAAACAATGAAATCAAGGACAGCTAAGAGAAAACAGGATAATAAAAATAATAAAAAATAATAAAAAATAAAAACAAATAACATAGGATAACATAAAATATAACTACTGTCTTCATAATAAGCATCAAGATAAGGTCTGCAGCTTGAAAAAGGAGGGGTCGTGTATATTGAGCAACCTGGACCATCTGCCTTTGGACCAATTTACCGATTGTTAAGTCGTCCAAAACTTGAATCGATTGAAAGTTCCAAATGACCAATTGCAGCGGTGGCAGGTGAATATGTCCACAGAACTACCGGTATTGAGGGATACCCAGCTTCATCAGATCGTCCCTCAGTTATACGTGGTACGTATTTACACGCACCTTTACCTGTATGAGAAGAAAAGTGGTAGTTAAAAGTTGGGAACGTATACTGTAATTTCCGCTTCGGTAAAAAAAGAGATTTCAGCTGCTTTCTTGCCACAGTCTTCGATCCGCCTGAGGCTTCTTTGGAGATATTGCAGGTGGTTTAATAGAAATAATATTACTAGAAAGCATGGTAAACCGTTGAGAGACTGAAGCCAACGCAAATCTGGAAGCCACGTGTATTGTAATGAATAAAAAAGTTTAACGACCCATACGTTGTTTTCTGTAGCTTTAGTCATATTTTATGCAGCATCACCTGCCGAGAAAATTTCAATAAAGTTGCTTAATTAAGGATGAAGTCTAAAAGCAATATTCTTTTATGTTTTAAAATGACGGATAAAACAGCAATACGTGAGCTGTAGGTTATGCCGTATTTTTTAGCATCATTCATGGATTTTATAAAAAAAATTAATTTTATTATTTTGTGTAAGCAGAATTTTTAAACTTTTTTCGTATTTTATTTTTGCACTACTTTTACTTTACACTTACTATTGACTGGATAATTCCTTAAAAGTATTTTTATTTAAACGCAAAAAAAAAAAAAAAAAAAAAAAAAAAAAAAAAATAGGAAATGAGTTTTAGTTTATAGAAAATTTATTTCCCTGAATAAATAATAACTAAAAAAAATTTTTCTACATTTGGTAACTTAAAATAGGTATTGGTGTTATTTAAATAAATGTCATAAGGCTATAATAGTAACAAAAAAATTATTAAAAAAAGTAGTAATTAGTGACTTTCTTTAAGAAAATAAAAAGTTGTTTTTAGGTTAAAAATTTACATTT
Source organism: Parasteatoda lunata (assembly GCA_949128135.1). Taxonomy (NCBI): domain Eukaryota; kingdom Metazoa; phylum Arthropoda; class Arachnida; order Araneae; family Theridiidae; genus Parasteatoda; species Parasteatoda lunata. The sequence goes on from OX421975.1 coordinate 45,296,507, forward strand.
GATAGGATAGTTTCTTTTTCCCCCAATCATTTCTGTTTTTTTTATTTTAGAAAAAAAAAACTATTCGAGTTTTTAAAAAAAACCGCGTACTCGCACTGACCACAGTGCGGACATAAAAAAATATCCACAGGACCAGATAGACCATGAGTTAAAATCCCCTTGTCCTCGGGCTAACTCTGCAAGGATTTGGTGGTGTTCCTCTCCATGTAACGCAAATGCGAGTTAGTTCCTCTAAAAAGTCCTTTACGAAGGCTAGATTGTTCCAATACTTGCTCCAGGAGTTCTCTTGTCTTATGTGTTTAGTTTAAAACTACAGGGCTAAGGAGTAGAACATTGTCCGTTGTGAACTCCAAAATGGGTCGGCTGTTCAACGCCAGTAATAAATTACTCTAATATTTAAAATGGAAACCACATTTTGTTTCTGTTTGCATACTACAATTAATAATAACACAGAATTCAGTTTCCCCGTCAAAATAAAAGTTTAATTTCTCTTTATGTAGGAATTGAATTCTTTACACAATTAGTCATAAAAAAAATGAGTTCTAGATTTACTTATTTTTCATAGAAAACATTCATGCTAAACATTTTTTTTATAATTTATTTTGTTTTTTAGAAATCTAACTACTGATGTTTCTTATACTTTAACACTATGAAACAACAAGCTTTAACAGTAAAAACCGCAAAATAAACCACCAATACCTTAGAAAAACATTCCAAGTTCTAAATTGTTTTATTTAATCCTAAAGTAATATTTTCACTTCGATATCATATCAGTAAACCTGATGAAGTAACAGCATAACGCCCTCAAGCAGCTGACACCTGATCTTTCAGGTAACAGCTCTTGACCTTATAGATTTTTTCAGCGTTGCTAATGCGACGCACTGCAAGAGTAAAATATCATGCCTACTGATTTATGCTGTTCTTTGATTATCAAAATATTATTGCTAGCGTGGTTTGCTGCCGTGGAATTTGTCATTTTTTCTTTACTTTGTCATAAAACAATACATAACAGTAGCGGGTGGTTTTGGGAGGTGAACTGTATAGAACTCGGATCGGGTGTTGTTCTTAAATAATCATAATGTTTTGTTTTAGATTTGTTGATGCAGGTGTGCGTTTTAGATTTTTTAACTTGAAAATGAAATTACAGTGTGATGAATGTTATAGTTATTAGGAAATTTTGTCATTTCTGGTGTTTTCATAGCTTCATAGAAATACTGTAAATTTTAAATTTTAGCATATTCTTGTAGTTTTTATCATATTTTTTTCTCAATTTTAAAGTATAGTCAAAGAAAATGTAATTTAAAAGTAAAATTTTTTACAATAGTCAAAACCTTATTATTGTTTGTAATTCGGAAGCTTAAAAAGATTTTTATTTCGTTTAATGGAATGATTTCTTTATATTTTTTTTTATTCTATAAAAATAGTTTTAAGCGAATAAGCTAGATTGATATCATTTACAAAACGGTTAGCGAGTAACTTCCTTTATTACATTAATTGAATACATCGCAATTTTTAAACATGCGTGAACATATCTTGATGCCATAACCATACATTAAACGTATAATTTTATATTGAAAAATAAAATTAATTAAATATTTTCTTGAAGTTTTTTTCATGCTATGGTAAAAAATGTATCAAATTTATTTTTATCCATATTTTATTTTCTATCTCCAACCAATCTCCAACTTTCGTCAAAAATAATATTTAATATCCGTATATAGGAAAAAAATTAGTAACTTTGTTTATAAAATGTTAATTATTAACTAATATTACATTTTGTGAAATCACTACAATTTAATTACAGTATTCCAAGCAAAGACTAAAACAATTATAAAACAAAATTGCGATTTTTCGCCAATAATCAACACACAGTTCATACAAAATTTAAACTGAAAAAGAAAATACTTATGACAAAGCCTTTCTGTGCAAAAAAATTTAGGAAATCGTGGGTTTTGTACAGAAATATACAATTAATCTTTTGATTGCCCCTCAAAATTTTTTAAATTTTAGACAATTATATTTTATGACACAATAAATCCCTTTCCAAATCGTTTTTGTTTTATTTTTCATGAAATACATTTTTTTTTTCTACAAATATATGTGCAAATTCATGTCTGATTCAATGTCTGAATGAATTCATGTCTGAAATTCATGTTTGAGGCACAGGATGAGAATATTATTATTCTTTAAATTTGTAAAAGAAGTACGTGAAGAAAAGTTTCGAGCAAATAAAGCATATCTGAAATTTTTTTACATTTTATTAGATCTGATACGCCAGTGACCTTAAGATACATGTTTATTGACGATAAATCAAATAAAAACTGCTTTTTCAAAGAAAAAATTTTTTACTTCCGCATTTTGATTTCATTTAACATCTTTCAACTTCTGATCGGAACAAAAATATCGTCATGTTTTCAGTCTAATTACAGTACTCGAATTCACTGACAACAACCATTCGAAATTATTACCCCACGATAACACTTGCTTTGAGACCACTAAAAATTACACAAAACCATTCAAAAAGATAAACAAATTCCATCGTGCCGGTAATTCAGTAGCTCTTTTTTTTTTCCGATTTCACTTGAAGATATCTGTTCTTTGATATCACGACTTGCAGATTTTAGCTCCAGTTCAAAAACTAATGTCATCAGAGGACTCAGATTAATCAAAAGTTATGTTTGCGTCATGGATTCTTTTAGATCCGAAGAAGTTGTAATAATAATTAGCTTGTCAAAGTCTACAAAGTAGCTCTTCACGTTTCCCAGGGTACAAGACTCCAACTACCGACGTGATCTACCCTCTAAAAAAACGTGTGTTATAGATATCTCTTATATTTAATGACTGCGACTACCCTTTATTGCAGTGGAGGAAGCAAAGGTGCAATATCACGATGTTTCTTAAGGCTAAGGCATTCCGCCGCCTGGATTGCTCATTAATTTCAGCTCCCTGCCATACTGCTCCTTGAAATATCTTTAATGAGATATAGGAGGCTGGAGAAATATCTTCTGGAAGGTACTTGGCGAAGATTTCGTGAGGATTGGGTTCCTCCCTTTTCATTTTTTTAATCTTCCTGATTTACTAACGAACCTTTCAATTTTTTCGGAGATATTGATGGTTTTGTTTTTATATCTTCACTTGTTATTGAAATTGAACAGATTGATCTTAGATCTTGAGTCCGAAAGATATTTTATTGAAAATTGTTTATGTAAATGATTAGTGTTATTTTGGTGGTTTGAAATTATATTAATTGTGAGATCATTCGGGGGGAAATAAAGGATATGTTTTTGTCTTGAATGAAATTAAAATAATGTGTAAAGAGCATAAACAATAATGAAGCATGAATAGATGGAGAGTTTCAAGAAGATTAAAGAGAAGATTGTTTTAATACAATAATGAAGCAGAATTGCCATTATAAAACCGAAAGGATCGTGATTCCTAAATAACTAACGAGTCCTTCCATACTTTTGGTTATATTAATGGCTGTGTTTTTATATATCCACTTGTTATTGAAATTGAGAACAGATTAATCTTAGATCTTGAGTCTAAAATGCAAATTTTTTTTTATTGAAAATTGTTTATGTAAATGCGATAGATTATTGGTTTGGAATTATATTAATTGGGAGATCATTCAGAAAAAGGTTATGTTTTAGTCTTGAATAAAAGTAAAATAATGTGCATAACAATGAAGCAAATGAGCATAAACAATGAAACATGAATAGATGGATTGTTTCAAAAAGACTAACGAGAATATAGATTTGGTACAATAATGAAGTAGATTTGTCATTATAAAAGTGAAAAGATCGTGTTTCCTGATTTACTAAAAAAAACTTCAATATTGCACTAAGTGCAAGCGATATTGATGGTTATTTTTTTATAAATATCTTCATTTGTTATTGAAATTGAACTGATTAATCTTAGATCCTGAGAGCTAAAATAAAAAGATATTTTATTGAAAATTGTTTATATAAAAGCGATGGATTAATGTTTTTTGGAATTATTTTGAAATAATTCGAAGGAAAACATTGTTTTTTTTTTTTTTTTTTTTTTTTTTTTTTTTGAAATTAATAAAATTCACACACCAAGGATAGAGAATGAATTATGAAACATAAATAGATGGATCGTTTCAAGAAAACTTAAGAGAAGATAGTTTTGATACTATAATGAAGCAGGGTTGTCATTATAAAACAGTAAGGATTGTCTACCTGATTTTGTGACATTATCTGTGTTATTTTCATGAAGTTTTACTTTGTTTTTGAGTAACAATAAGATAATATTTATTTATTTGAATATTTTTCTTAAAAATTTATTTTTTTTAATACAAAAATACATTTTCTGTTGTCATTTTATTTAATACGATTTATTAGTGTATCCTAAAGGAACTCCGGATCAAACTACTACAAAAAGTGTTGGCACTCAGGGTGCTGGTAATTTTCACCGTAAAATCCATTTTTACCGGAACATGTTACGGAGCAAAATATCTGATATACCGTAATTTTTGCAGCGAAAGTTTCCGTAAAATCACTGAGTCATTCGAATTAAACCATTAAAATCAATCTAATCTAACCATTAATCTAATCTAATTTAATCTAATCATTAATCTTTATTAATCTATTCTGACCAATAAAATTACCATAAAGTCATATATTAAAAAAAAAAAATGTCCCTGAATTTATTTTGCAATGATTTCGGAATTATAATAAAAACATGTGATATATTAAAACCTTGCCCTGAACTCAAATGTTTTCTTTAAAATAGTAAAAAACAGGTAACGACCATGTCCCAAACAGGTTTCAAAAACGAATTAACTCCGAGCATGTATTATTAACTATTACTGTGATTTTTCGTAATTCAGTTACAATGTTATGAGTGATTAGTTAATAGCCCTCGCCACAAACTATTATGTATAATTTTTGATGAATTATTCATAAATTAGTAAGACAACATTCAATTCCTTAGAATAGTTACGAACTTCGAAGTCAATTAGTAAAAAACCACGAATATTTATTTTTATTATGAAATTACTGCTTTTTCATTAAAGATTATTAAAGGTAAGTTAATAGTATTATGTGCTTTTCTATTATTCATATTTTTTCAATTAGGAATGGATAGATAGCACTGAATATTGTTTTCGGGTTTGTGATCACAACTGATATGATCTTTTATGAGTTTTAATTGACCACTCCTTTCTAATTTAGCGTTTCTTAAGAATTAATTAAAATTAGAGTAGGCTTATTTATGTAACATTTTGAGAAATCCTGTAATTAAAAAAAATTGTTTTAAATTATTATTAAAGTAAAGAAACAGGAATAGTTGTATCAAATACTTTCACTTTACTAATTTCAGTAAAATATAATTTAATATCAGAGACTTTTTTTAGCAAAGTTAGACGAAATTTGATGTCAATGTACTATAGTAATTTAATTTTGGTTAATTTAATTTTGGATATTGGTGTTGCCATAACATTTACATGGATTAAAAATTGTGTCAGATGCAACTGCATCTAATTTAAATAAATTAAACGTGTTTTAGTTTATTTTAACCCTCTGTGCATTCATTTAACGTGACCTCCCAACCCCTAAGCTAATTATAATTTATATGATAAAAATGATCCACATCAAAACAAAAGTGTCCTTATTTCAAGCACCATACAACATTCAAAACACGCAGACAATTTATTTTAAAGTTGCCGAATAGCGGTTTAACTATACCAGAAACTCCCTTTCATAAAAATAAAAATAAAACAGAAATGTATTTAGTACAACGTTCTAAACAAAATACCATCATTTAGCAAATCTTAATAATCTAAAAAAGAAACTGAAGAAAGCGGCATTAAAAAAAAAAAATTAAAAAAATTATCTGGGTGTGTGAAACCGTCAAGCCTCGTTGGAACATTACCGAAGTCGGCGAGGATCTTTGCAGAAGACAGGGCAATGTTTAAGGAAGAAAGATCCTCGTAATCCAAATATGAGCGTATTACTGCCTCTTAATTTGAGGTGTGGTGCTTATAAAATAGAACTACTAAGCACGTGATATTTTTGTACAATAACTGTGAAAGATTTTTGCCCAGAGGTATTGGGTGCGGAGGTAACGCGTCTTCACCAACAACTCTAGACGCTTTATGGTAAAAAGTGCGCTTTGTTTCATCTAGATCTAGATAACAATGAATTAACTGTTACGTTCGGTAATTGGATATGCGGTGTTTCACCATCATTGCACCTTTCTAACTATGAGAAATTTAATGTTGCTGTTCTTCTGAAAGGTTTTATGAGTACTAACATGAGAAGACTTTCTTGGAATTAATTAGAGCGTTATTCTTATAAGAAAGGGGAAATTAAATTTAAAAGACATATTAGGCAGAGTCTATAGGTTGAGTTGCTGTTAGGTTGATAGTGGTGTATATATCTAGGTTGGTGCAAATATCTATTAGGTTACCAAACTATATATTAGATTTATCTTGATGAGTTAGAATGGATTTCAGAAAAGTATAATCTTTTTTCAATGCTTGAGGCAATAATAGTGAGAAAAACAACTACGAAAGCAGATGCAAACAGTTTTGATAAGATCACCAATATCAAATACTGAAACTGATTCGTCAAAATTATCAACAGCAATAAACATATTCATTGTGTTTAAATGTGTTTTGTTTAACTTATGACTTTTGCCTGTTATTGATATGGTTATATGCCTAAACTTTCTCAATTATGCATTTAGGGATTTTTCTTGGATTCACCTTTTTTAAAATCAATTATTTCCTCATGAGGTATGATATTATTTTTAAATATATATATATATATATATATATATATATATATATATATATATATATATTCTTGCAAATTGGGAGAGTACAATGGCCTTCCCAAGCACAAAGGCGTGTACAAAAGTAAGCCAAATATTTGCCTTATCATATTTTAAGGATTTTTAATACAAAAGAGAGAATTTATCATATCAAACAGTGGTGCTCAAGGGATAATGGATTCAACAAAAGACGTTTGTCGATAAAAGAGGTAACTCAGATTCGAATCCCAATGGTTAATGGTTGATACGAAATCTGATCCCGGGTCGCACCGATCATATTGCTGATGTAAGATACCCTCAGCTGTAGATAGATCATTGGTTAGAATCCCTTGTCGTCGAAATAATCATGGAAGGTTTTCATGACTTTCCTCTCCATGCAACGAAAATGTCAGTTAGTTCCATCCAAAAGTCCCCCACGATGGCTAGTTTGTCCCAATGCTTGATTTAGGAGTTTCCTTGTCTCTTGGTTGGCTCAAAATTACAAAACTATTTAGTTAAAAATGAATAGTTGTAAACTCAGAATTGGGTCGGCTGTTTAACGCCGTTTATAAAATGAAATAAAAAAAGATCATATCATATTTTGCTGTTATAAACTTTTATATTAGAAACATTAACCAATTTAAAATCCATTAAATAAATTCTTTCAAACAGTTTGAAGGCATTCATGGAAACTCATCTCTTATTATTATATTATATATTGTTAATCAATTCATTGCTGAAATATTTTGGCAAATATAATTTATCATTTGTTTATCTTTTTTTAAATAATCTAAAGTTACGACTTTTAGCAATTAGTCTCTTAAAAAGTTTTTTTTTAAAGCCAAAAAAAAAATTGCGTTTTCTTCTTTTTTTTAAAGCAAATTTACAAATATTATGTTTTGTAAGTAACGGGTATATTATGTCTCTATTAATGAAAGTTAATTTTTTTGATCCATTTATTTATTTTTTTTTCTTTTAGGAAAAACCTCATAAATGCAACCTCTGTTCGAAGTCATTTCCTACTCCAGGAGATTTAAAAAGCCACATGTATGTCCACAATGGTTCTTGGCCTTACAAATGCCACATTTGCAATAGAGGATTCAGTAAACAGACTAATTTAAGAAATCATCTCTTTCTGCATACAGGTAAGAACAATAACACATCGTCCAATAACAATCATTTTATGGTTTCTGGCAGCACGAATATCACAATAACAACAGAGAATTCAGCAAAAAAAAATAATAAATTTTTTTAAAAAATAAAAGAATAATAAATAAATAAATAAAATTAAAATAAACATATATGTTAGAAGTAGAAATAGTATCTTTCTACAAGCAAGAAATAACAATAACATCTCGTCGAGTAACAATCTCAGCTTAGTTCTATTTGTCTAGAATAGTTCCTGGTTGAGTAACTGACTGCCATATTTTCATTAGATAATTCAACCAGCGAGCTGATTTACTCTTTTCTCTTAATCCAATCTGAAAATCTCTTCCAGCGTTCAGTTCCAAAGAAAAGCAAAATTTCTAATAACAATCACCGCATATTCTAATTATGTGCATCTTAGTTTTTGGTTTTTTAAATCTTATGCTCTGTAAAAAATTCCGGATTTAAGTTCGTAATCCGTATCATCCGTAAAAAATATTTTTACCATATGATCTTACAACGCACTTTTTACCCTAATTTGATCTGGAATTTCTTAAAGTGTGCAATTTTTTACAGTGGACTCAGTACATCCCATTGTAGTTCAAAATATAAGTTAATAGATTGGTAGAACATTATTAACTATGTATTTCTGTTATTACATACATATCTAAGCTAATTTTCAAAAAATAAAAAAATGGTTTATAATATACTTGAAATAGGAAAAAAATAAAACACAGTATTCCAAAAAGTCTCTAATATTAGCGATAATTTTTTATTAATCAATAAATTAAATTGAAATCTTAATAACTGAGTAGTACAGTTTCATAAAAACATTCGATAATCAGATTTGTTCAGTGATAATACACGAAGCGGAACAACCTCCACGAACACGTCACGCATGAGATTCGAAATAACGACGCCATGCACATGGTAGTTGACAAATTTTTTGATGAGTAACTTCTATTCTTAAAAAGATAGAGAGAAAAAAAAACCATGAAACACTTATATTATTTCTTTTATAAGGAAATAAACCGCAAAGCAGATGGTGTCCTCTTCTATTTTAACCTAGATCAAGTGAACGAATGAAAGATGAACAATTATTTCCATGCTTTTATCTAAAAATTGATGGCAACAGAGATTTCTAGAAATATGAGAGAATGAATGACAGACTACGAAGATTGCTTTTTTTCATATAATTAAAGGGGACATACACCCTTGAAAGTTCCGGTTAGGATTACGGCAAAAAAGTACCGATCCTCTGATTGCAGCATCCGTGAAATCCATTTTACCGTAAAATCTATTTTTGCCATAAAATTTTACACCGTAGTTTTTACAGTAGTATTTATTTAATTACAGTGATTTAGTGATTTACAGAAAATAATACTTTAAACTTTACGGTATATCATGCTTTTTGTTCCGTAAAGTACAAGCACCCAAAGTGCCTATACTTTTCACGGCAATTTTATCCGGATTTTCTTATAATGTAATAAAAAGCGTTAGTTCATTTTGGAAAAAAATTTTCTTTAAATTTTTTATTTGCATAATTTTTATTGTGTAAATACTAAATAGTGAAAACCAAATTTTAAATATAATTCTGAATTTTAATTTATTATTTTACTATTCAAAACAACACTTTGATAAATCAGTAAGACGCTCTTAAATTTAACATCATTTGGTAATTTAGAAAAAGAAATAATATGAATACTATTTATTCATTAATAATATTAATAGTATTTATTATGATTTATTAATTTATAAATAGTTGCATAGGTAAATAGTTATGTCAATTTCACAATTTTTGCGTTGTTCGTTAAAGTTAAGAAAAACGAATCTATAAAAAAATTCTTAAAATCAACATTAAAAGAAAACGATATGGTGTCATAAAAATATAATTTCACCTTAGTTATAGTTCAATAAACAACTACAATCATATTTATTTTTCTTCTCATTATTTATAATGTATTTATTAACTCACTAGCTAATAGCTAGCCATAGCTAATTTATAAACTAATTATTCATAATTTTAAAACATTCAAATAAGCATGTTTCTCATATACTAGTTGCAGTAATTCACCAATTTATTTTACTATTTTCATCTATATTTTTCAAAATATGGAAACAACCCCCTTGTTTCGTAGAATTGTGCCCTTTTTCATGGCGTAATGCACCTTCATTCAACAGGTGTCAGTTAATAGTTGTAGGCGGATTGCGTTGACCATATGTTTTGATGGGGAACGCGGAACAAGCTTAGAGTGCGCCACCCCCTCTTAAAAGCAGACATTTCCGCGGGCTAAAAAATTAATTCCGAATCTTAGGGACGGGCTCTTCCCGTTTGTCCAGGGGATGGTCAACGATGTAATTAGATCCGAGCTGGTCCCGTCTTCACACATGGAATAATGCAATTTTTTACGGGCGCGGAAAAGGCCTCGGGGACATTTAATATAAAGCTTCTTTTTTTTGTTCTTTTATTCTTTCAAATTGTTATTTATATTTTCTTATACGGAAGAAGGTTCGAGGTTATAGTTTATTATATTTTGGATTAAATGCGTCTTAATAGGTAACATTTCATTAAAATTAATAAGCTGTGACGCATGAAAAACAATTTTAATGTAAATCATAGCTTTAATCATATTTCTATCACTTGGGAAAGTACGCATATAATTATGCTAATGAACTTTTTCAATTTTATAGTATTTGCTTCTAGTACAATGTTGCGATATTTCACTATCCCTACAAAATATAAATGTTATTTAAACAAAATATGAATGTTTAAATAAAAGTTATCATTTTGAAATGTTACAAACTGAATGATTGGTTTTAGATAATTATTTACACTTCCAAAAAAAAAAGTTTAACGTTTAACAATATCAGCATTTTAAACCGTAAACCCGAAAAAAATTTGCTGATACGCTCATAAGGTTCGGAGGAGTCGCAATGACTCTATGGTGGGAAAGATTGGGGTTCGATCCCCAGTGGAGGCTTGAAGCTTCAGGTGGAAAGATGCCAGCTTGTCTGGAAAGTAAAGACGGTCGGTGCACCATGTTGATTATATTAGCACGATAATGCGGTCGGTCAAGAAATCGCAAAGCTTTAACCTTCATTAACCCCTTGTTCTACAATAGACTGTTCTGGGAATGTTTCACGTCACTTGATAAGTTTTTAAACTGAGTTGTTTAAATTATGACATAAATTGCACTACAATTTCAGTTTCACTTCACTAGTGAGTTCACTTCACTAGTTACACACTTCAGTTTACTAGTGAGTTTCACTTCACTAATGAGTTCACTTCACTAGTCACACACTTCAGTTCACTAGTGAGTTCCACTTCACTTGATAAGTTTTTAAACTGAGTCGTTTAAATTATGACATGAATTGCACTATAATTTCAGACAAAAGGATTTAAAATCCGAAATTTCTGGTCTTATTGTTAGAGTTTTCTCAAACTAAAAATAATCGAAAAAATAGTTAAATATTTGTAACGAATTAAATGAATATAAATGTGCGATATACTTAATAAAAATAACTTTGAACGAATTTATCATAAAAACTATATTTTTCTCCATAACATGTTTTTTTTAGCATTATGTAAAAGGAAATTCTGCATTTTTCTACTTTCATGTCTGAATAATTATATTGTTAACTAATTATATTGTTAACTAATTATAAACAACATGTAAGTTGTTTCAATTTGAATTTTTACTTCATTAGTCCCTTTTGAAAAACTTCTCTCCTGACAATTATTACTGCTACAAAACATATTACTATAGAATAACTACTTTTCACTCGCGTTTAAGCCTAGTTGTAATCGATCAAGCGAACTCATCATGAATTACAAATGAGATGTCAATCGTTAGCTTTAACCACACCTTCAATAAACAAAAAACAAAATCTTGTTAAAGTGTACTTTGTATGCAAAACTTAGTCTGGTATTATTCAAATCGAAACTGGAAAGAACGATATTTTAACTTTTAACACTTTTTGGTTTTTTCTTGGCCTATTTCTTTCAACATTTTTTAAAAATTTTTTTTGACACTTGCCTTGATGAATGTCTATGATTAAAAATTAATCATCTCTTGGTACCGAATTTTTTTTAAGCACAAATAATAGAATATATTTGCATTTTTGTTTACAGTGAACTGCTCTTTTCACAATGTTACATACTGCAACAGTTCCATTGAACTGATACTAATAAGACTTAAGTTGTTTGGATTTGTTTTTTTATTTCAGTTTGAATGATAGTGAAAGGTTATTTTTTATTTAATAAGGCCAAGGCTTTGTGTGCCTTAAAAAGGTTTTAATTCCAAATTAGACACGCAACATTAGTATCAAATTAATGAAACAATTTTAAAACATCGACCTTCTTCGACACGTATTTTAATTAATACTTTTTTTGCAGTCTTTTATTTACAAGTATTGTTGAACTCCAGTTTATGTATTAGAATGAAGATATGATAGTTGCTTTAAACAGTTAAATGCGTTATTATATAAGAGATCTCATATTCATTTAAGCAAAAAATGCCTCGATTTTATTTTATGGATAAATTGAATTTGTATAATCATATGTATAAGATGAAAAGCTTCTAAAACGCTCCAAAATCGCGTCATAGTTTTGTTTTTAACAAAGCAATGTAGTGCAATGCAAAAAATTCCGGATCAAATTGCAAGTAAAGAGTACCGACACTGTGGGTACATATATCACACATTTAGTAAACAAACACAAAATTGAAACTTAAATCTAACCGAATAAATGGTTTTTATGTCATGCTTTAAGGTATCATAACAAAATTACTAAATTTTACCTCATTTTCCAAACTTTATCATATTATAAGACCATAAATTGCTAAATTTTCCAAAAAAAAAAAAATTCTGTAAAAGAAACCGAGATTTTTGGTGTGTCCATAGAGCCAGAAAGACGGTAAATTTTACCATATTCTGGTAGTTTTTACTATACTTTTTTCTCAGTATAGTAGACTTGTTGCAAATATCTTCTAGACTGAATGGAATATTTTTGTAATTTGCATAATCATTTGAAAGAAATTAATTGAGTTTTCAATTTTGACAAACTTATAACTGTTCTCATTTTACCATTTCCCCTATCTAACATTACACTTAAAAATAAAATTTTGCAAGTTTTCATAATCCCAAATATTCCATTTATGATTAAACCCTTGGATAATAATAATTCGAGAAATAAACATATCGTATTTTGAATGGAATCGGGTTCGTTAACTCTAACAATTTCATTTAACTCATCCATTTCTAATATTGTAACATAGTGACTCAGAATTGTACCATATAAAAGGTCATGGTTCATGTCAGTGTGACCTCCATATAACGGATGGGCCTCACCGGTACGGCCCAAAATGCGGGGGCAACCCTCGCCTTTACGCCCTGGCTGCATTCTTCAGGGCGGAGGGGGTATTCCCTTGCTGCTATGGGAGCATTTTTGGGCGGTTAGGAAAACCGCCCTCAGTTTGTTAGGTAATGCAACTATGTTTGCCTTGTTGTCTTTTTTTGTCATTTTGGTGTCTAGCACCTGCGAACCTCGATTTTCACTGCAACTGTCGCGATACCTCCCTGATGACGTCACAGGTATACCCACCTATTGTGTCTCTAGAATTTCCTAATTGACGCGATCAGCACGGATTGCCAAAAGGTTGTTGTGTTTTAATTATCACGTGACAGGGTAGTTCTTACCCTAACTCATTAATCAACACCGATATATTAATGAATTCTTAATGATAATGAGTTTAGAGTGAGTGGTAACGAAGGCGTGAAGTTCCGAAATTCTACAAGGCTAATGTATCTTTGTTTAACCTTAATATTTCCTTAAAGATCAATATTTAAGTTGAATACGATATTTTTTTTAAATAATTAAAATAATTCGAAACAAATTCACAGGGTAAGAATAAAAATGATTAAGTTATTTAACTTCAAAAACTAGGGACATAGTTAAATTTATTGCAAATAAATTTTCAAAATTAAAAGAAAAAAGACTTCAAACGATTTGGCATATTATCACATCTACCAAGTATATTGCATTTGTGGTAATAGGAAAAATATTCACAATTATTTATTTATGTAGAGTAAAATCTTAAAATCAAAAATTTAAAAAAAAATAATAATAATAAATAATTTATTCATTGTTTTTTATTTAATTCCTCATATTTTTGTAGCTAATGCTATGTTATTGAATTTTAACTTTTCAAAAACATTTACATTTATTAAAAATCTCTACAACATATTTATATTAAATTTTTTATTCTTATATTTATTTTATTGGAACTAAAAATATCAGATTTACTCTGTACATTTTTTGATTAAGTGATAACATAGAAATTATACAAGTATGTAAGGTTTATCGACACAACAAATATCATTAACACATTTGAATGGAAAAAGCTGTTTCTTGCAATTAAAATAAAACTTTTTATTTATTTATTTTTTTAAAGTTTTTTACTGTTTACGAAATTAGAGAATGTTTAAAATATGGAAGGATTGCCAGTTTTATCCAACAAACTTATTCGCGTACTCAACATTAGCAAAATTATTAAATATCTCGAAAAACTTGTTTAAATAAGTCTGAAACTCAACTCTAAAAAAATTTTTTAAAAAAAGTAGCTTCCCAAAGTGTCATCGATGATTTTAATTAATAGAAAAGGACATGTTATGTATCAAAAGTTTTTGGTTTTGATTGAGCATTTTATTTTAGCTAAAAAACATGCATTGGAATAAAAGCAAATAATATAGAAACTAATCTATGGAAACACAGGGATAAATCTTAATAGTAAAAAATACGTCATGAAACGTTTGTTAGTCCAATTATACTCAAAGCCAGAATATTTTTAAAAGTAATTAAAACTTCTTGCTATCCACAGAAAGTGATTTCGACCTTTCTCGATGTGCCTTTTCTCAGCATCTAAACAAGATATTGCTTCAGTTTTTTTGCACAGAATATTTAGCTATACATGTTTACACTGTGATAACTGTTAATACATATGTTTGGTAGATTTGTTTTTTAAATATAAACTGAGAACTTTTAATTTTTTTAAAAAAAGTTTTATCATTATTAAAAAAATTTTCATAACTCAAAAAGCATTCTTGTTAACGCTGAAACATTATTTATAGCATACTAGTGATATAATCTCAAATACCACTAAAATATTTCAAAGCTATATCATAAGTAGTTTCTTAGATTAGACAAATCTAAAAAGGTCAGTTTTAGCATTATTGATATATGCCTCCCCCTTATATTATATTATAGATAGATGCGACGCCCCTAAATTATTGCTCAAGATAACAATATTATAAATGATTTCATTAAAAAAAAAAAACATTACAATAAACTAAATTCTCAAATTTAACATTTTTAGGAGAAAGTTGAGATCATTTTACCATATAAATACTTTTGTTCGTTCCAAAATGTCACGATTTGCTCCACTCATCATTAAATTCACCAAGGCTAGCATGCAAATGAATTTGAAAATCAAATGAGCAGTGAATTCTTGAAATGTTTTGAAACACTTAGTTTTTTTCTTCTTCTTCCTTCTACGACATATATTTCTCATCTATCACAGCAGTGTTTAGGCATAACACCCTGTTATGGGTGTCATATTTTTTGTGAATGAAAGTGCTGCATAATAGAGTGGGTGGAATATCCTCTAGTATTTCAAGGTGATTATATATTTTTTTTTAGTTTAAATGATGGCACACAATAAGACAATAAAAACAATGTGGTTATGTACAATTACTTTCACTAGTGGATGACTAAAGTTTCATATGCATGCATTAAATTTTAAGAAAATGTTTCAGCTACTATTGTAGTATTTGTTAAAATAAAAATAATGATTTTTATGATGATAAGATTGCGCTACAAAGAAATACATTGCAACTTGAAAGACATAATAAAAATAACCTTTTTTTTATTTATTTACTTTAATACCACAAGTCTTTAAATTAATCATGAAATAAAATATGGAAATATAAAATCAATAATTGCAAAATCTTAAACCAATAATAATATAGAAATCATATTATAGAAATCATCACCTTTAAGTTTTAAATCCTCAGTCATATCCTCTCACGCATAAAATAATTAGTATTAAATCCCCAGGTATATCCTCAGGCATTAAATAATTAGTATCAAATCCTTAGGTAAATCCTCAAATATCAAAAAATTAAAAACTAACGGATTGTGACATACTGAGCTACCTAATTTGTTGGGATAATTATTCCAGCCATATGTACTAATAAAATAAATCATCTGGTTAAATATTAATAAATCAGAAATTATCATGCTATAGAATCATTATTATAATAAAAAATAGATTAGATAAGCGTTAGATTTGATTATCACCGTTAGAATTGATTATAGTTACATACTTATAAACTGTTTTCTTCAAATATTTCCCTTGTAAAGTAATTTCTTTTCTTAAACTTTTTTTGTATAAATAATAATTTGAAGAAATTGTAACTTTTTTTTCAAATTTTAAGTAAAAAATAAAGAAAAAAATTTATTCAAATCAATGCGGAAAATATTATTCCGCATTGAGAAAATATTATTCAGAAAATAATATTCAGAAAATATTATTTTCTGAATCAATTTTTAAAATCTCTTTTTCATATTGAAATTAGTACTAATTTCTCGTGTTTTTTTTTTTTTTTTTTTTTCTTTTTTAAGTATTCGATGATAAATTTATACTGGAGATAAACTGAAACAAATTCCAAGGAATCATTATCTTTTAGAATATATTAATTCATCAGACAGATTTGTTTCAAAAATATTAATTAGTTTAGATTCTTTCATTACGTAGAAATGCATATTACTTGGTGTTTCTTATCTTTCACTGTTAAACCTGCTACATCACAACTTTCATCTCGCAAAGAATCTAAGTCTAGGTTTGATATATTATGAAGAGTGCTACAAAATTTTCAAGAAATCTTATCTTTTATGGTATATTATTACAGTTCCTTTTTCCTTAATTTTAAAAGCACGAAAAGTCCCTATAAAAATATACTTTGTTGGACGGGAAAATAAAAAAAATATCACATATTCCCATTACGAAAGATTGCACAATGGTCGAATTTCCCACAAACATACCTCACGAATCTGAAAATAACACCCCTAATACCAACTTCACGACTCATAAGTAACATCAGTAAAGCACCTACGCAGTGAAAACTACGACCCCAAAAAAAGAAATAAAAAATATCAGAAGCCCCTCTTCAAAGGGGGCTTCTCGATTGATTCTGACTAGATAAGTACATAAGAACAGCTTTGCTAAGTGTGGGGTGCTACGATGTACTATTTAGGGGTTGCTTCTGTACCTGTTTGCTGTGAAAACGATAATAAAAAAATTCCAAGACTCATACAGTTCCCAGCACGAAGCTTCGTGTGTAATGAGAATGTAGTAGCTTTAGTAGATGATGAGGGGATGATCTTGGACGGGAAACTACCCGTGCACTGCGTGATTCGTGATTTATCATACTAGTTCGTGACAGACTATGCCGCTCCCGGTTGATTAAGAACAAGCTACCGCCTTCTTTAATGAAGCCTACCCCCAACAGAGGTTCTTTGGGTTTATTTTTATTTATTTTTTTCTTACCTTTCCTCCAAAGTGAGTTTTGATTTTTCGACTTCTGGTTATTTAACTTTACTCTGGTTTGTTTTCATGTAAATTTTCTCTTGGCAAAGGGAAAAAGAAATTAGGAAACGGACCACTGCAAGAGGATTAACTTGCTAGTGATGTATTGCATTGAGTGAACTCATTTAATCCTAGAGTTCGTTTTAAGAAGTAGAGACATTTGTTATGTTTACTGTGTGATTTGTTAGGCTTTTAGTTCGATTGAGGTCATTTTTTTTTTTTTTTTTTTTTTTTTTTTTTGTTGCTTCTTTTTAGTATTCGGGTGTTATTTTTCTTCTTCTTTTTGCGGATGTTTTGTCTCCCTGAAGTAATTAATTTGCGGTAATGTTGTTTTCCAATTCGAGATTTCACCTGAAAAAGGAAAACAAAAAAATATATAAATCTTGCTATTATTTTATTTTGTTACTTATGCTTTTACAGAAATACACATGCAGAGATATGAAAAAGATTTTAGAGAAAGAAGAGTATGTCATGTCCAAAACTATTATTAGAATATGATAGAGTTTATTGTGTTTCTTGCTCTATCGCAACACAAGAAAATTCGTAAATTCTTATAGAAACACTTTGGTAATGATTTTGGTAAAATGAACAAAACAATTATAATCACATAATTGATGTTAATAAATATCAAGGGGCATTTGAAAAATTTTTTTACACCGTTAAACTAGCCTTAATAGTTAAATGGTCGATTTTTTCAGTAGAACATGGATCTAGCAGGAAAATATATAACATAAATGGTTCGAATATAATTTCTTATGTTTTCAAAAATACTATAACATGCTCTTAATTCTAAACTGAAAATCTATTAATATATTGAAGGCAGGTTTCATATTGTATAAAAAATGTGTTGTTATTAGCCTATTAATGGAAAGAAACATCACTGGAGTTTTCAACAAACAAATAGCCTTATTTAAATATATATAAAACCCTAATTTGTTAAAGGATAATTCAGCTAAAATTAATATATTAAGTATTGATCACTGATGAATCATTTTAAAACTTAAACGATACTTTTTTTCTTCAAGTACACGAATACGAAAGATTTGTACTGGAATAAATCAATGGTTAAGTTATTAGTTTTGATACTTCCAACTATTACACTTCACGAATTTTGAACATTATTCGTGTACGAAATAAAATAGTTTCTAATTAAAAAATTGTCGCCTGTTAAATTTTTCAAAAACTTTATTTTTTTTTCTGAAACTTATATTCACAATAAAAGAAAAAAATTTTTAATTTTTATTATTAAAAATAATTATTCCATATTAACCTTTTAGTGCAAATGGGACTGTCAGTATCAATTTTATATATTTTCTCTGACACTTTAATTGCAAACAAAAGTGTATTTTGGCATTTTTTAATCATAATAAAAAACACTCTTACAGTTACTTAAAAAAATCTGTAAAATTGTCGGAATAATATTTGCACTAAAATATAAAATCGAAAAAAAGTAATTCAAAAACATTTTTTTTTCATTCATATTCAAAACTTTATAAATAAATAATTTTGTAAATAAAAGAAATTTCAATGATGAATAACTGTTTCTTTTAGATCAGAACAGATATAATGCAAATTTTAAAAAAAAATTATTATTTTTAAGTGAGCCCTGTTTGAAAGATGTTACTTTAAACGCGGAAATTGATCACGCTGTATTTGATAACTAAAAATTATTGATATGTTAAATGTAATTTTTTTTTCGATTTTGAAAAAAAAAAAGTATGAAAGATATGTTTAATAAAAACTCCGCGTCAAAGGGTAAATAGTTGTTTTTATAAAAGATTTGAGAAATGACTTTTTATGAAAATGGTATCACAGAATGAAGAATTTTTCAAAATGTTTAAGCTTTAGAGTATTTTTTATACAGCTAAGCGCAAAAAAAAAAATTTGAAACATGAAAACAGTTTTTTTTTTTTTTTTTTTTTGAAAACATCAAACTGGAAACGTTAAACTTCAATGGCAGATCTTGAATGAAAGGAAACCATTAAATGCAGAATCACTATAAAATCTGTAGCGGAAAAAGTAGTGAGATTCCTTGAATAATTTTTTCAGCGTTCATTCATAGACTCGCAACTTCCCGTAGCTTTCAGAATTAATTAAACTGGTTCCTCTACTAGTACTTTAAGCACACGTTATATATTTGTTTTCTTTCAAAAATTTTCTTCTTGTAAAATGTTATTTTTTAAAGAGTGTTTTGTTATGTCATTATGTATTAATTTTGCTTTACATAATAAAGCATAGAAAATTAAAAACAAAATCTTTGAAGCCATATAGATTTTTGAAACAATTATACATATTATATATATATATATATATATATATATATATATATATATTATTTACGCTTATAAATATGTAATATGGTAATATATACATTATTTTCGAAATGCAGAAAAAAATTCCGGATCATGTTAAAATAAAAAGTATCAATACTCAAGATACCGGTATTTTTTTCTTATTGTAAATACCATTTTTACCAGAACAAGTTATGAAACAAAAAATAAATTAATCAAAATTTGCACAAATATAATTACCGTAAAATCAATAAATCACTGTAATTAAATAAATACTTCTGTAAAAGTTATAATATAATATTTTACAGTAAAATGTATTATAACGGATGATGTACCCAAAGTGCTTGTACTTTCTACATTGCATATTTAAAGTTGTAAAAGTCTTATAATGCATTTATTTTTACCTTTCATTATTATTACTTCATTAAAACAACAATCATTTATTATTTTTATCTAGTCTTGTTTGCTTTAATTTAGCTGTTTTCATTTCAGTTCTATAATTTATTTTACTTATACGGGTAAGAACAATTTTCTTAAAATTTACCCTAAATTACTTTTTAAAAATTGCAAGTTTTAACTGTTAAATGTAAAATACGTTTTCAATTTTTTTTTTTTTCTAATATTGAAAAGAAATTAGTCATTTATTTCCCCAACTAACTTCGAAATATGCCCTACTTTCCAAAATAAAGTATTTCAGCAAAATATACACTAATGCGAAGGAAAAGAAAATGTTTCTGGGGAATATGAAAAATTTTTCCTTTTTCAAAAATAAATCCATTTTCTTACGAAACGTGCTTTTTATCTTGTTTCGAAATCATAAAACATATTGACAGTCTTCTTCAGTCTTCAACCAAGATTTCCTTGAATCCATTTCGAAGAAGAAGAAAGAAATATTTTTTTCCCTAGCACCATAACTCAAAACACAGACATACATTTAACAGTACTTACAAGCCGGCATGCGACTTGTAGCCATGTCAGAACACACATGATCTAAGAATGTTTTTCAATACCAATCCAAAGATGTATGCGTCGGTGCGTCAAACGTGATATACCCCTCTATAGACGATATCACGCAAGTCAAGAGCAAATCCAACCTAATACTCCGCGAAAGCGTTTTTCCTTCTTTTGTGATCGAAGCTCTCTGTTCGTTATACCACATTCCAAAGCAACGAACACAAAAGCAAACAGTGATGAAGTGCGCACTTTGTTGAGTTGGTGCGTCGTCTTTTTTTTTTTTTTTCTATCCACCTCATCCCAGAAGAATTCTTTAAAAGGATTTGTACAAAATGGTATGTTGATGATTATAGATAGTACTTTTTTATGCGGTTTTGTTGTCTGCGTCCCCCAATGTTTTATGGCGATTGAGATACATATGATAGACCCAGAGGTTGGTGGCGTAAAAATTGGATTCCCCCCCCCCTCTTGCACTGTATAGTGACCTTTCAAAGAAGCCTGTATTGTTAACTGGTTGTTAAAATCAGAATTTTTGTGATTATATCTTGTTTTCGTCCTAAAGTCCTATAAAAAGGTTCTGAGAGAAAAAATTTTATGTTTGGAAATTTTTTTAAAGTGTTCGCGCTTTTTATTTACATTGTTTTGATAAAAGTTACTTAGGATTGGTTAATTAACTCCCTAGTCAAGCTGTTGTAATTTTCTATTTAATAAATGAAATTTAAAATAGTGATATTAAAAAAATTATTAAATTGTCATCAGTAGTAAATATCACGAAATTTGAACATGTAAATATAAAACTAAGCAGTACTGACATTTCATTAATTGAGTGTTGTAAAAAAAATTTATATTATTACAAATACTTTTATGCACATCTGAGTCTTTAAATTTATTTAAATTGATTGGTTTCCTAAATTATTGATTGGTTTCCCAAATAGTTATTTTTTGTTTATAATGATAAATAAATTTTGCAATAAAATGAGGAAATATTATTTAATTCATTATTTTTAACGTTTGTTTTCAATAAAATTAAACCCATTAAAAAACGAATATATTGACAACCTAAAGGACAGACGCATTTAAAATACACTAATTATCAAATTATTTATGTATTTTTTAAAGGAAATTATTCGCAAATAATGCAGATAAATAAAAAAAAATTTAAGCAATTTAAAACATATATATTTATTTATTAACTTTTATTAAAATTAGGCTGATTTTTTTTTATAAATCATTTTACAGTTTATTTTAAAACAAAAGGATAAGTATCTTTCAAATAAATAGTTAGGCATTATGAAATTAAATAACTTTAGTATTCTTTCCAAACTTATATTTTTCCTTTCTAAACTTAAAATATTTTAGTATTTGTAATAATTATGTAATAATAAATAAATTTTGTAATAATAAATGTAATAATAAATTTTGTAATAATAAATGTATTAGTAATAAATGTATTAGTAACTTTTCGAACTGTTGTTAAAAAATAAAATTCATTATGAATTATAACAATGTTTGTTGCAAAGTTATGGGCGGAAAATATTGATTTTGATGGTGAGATGGATTTTTCTTCAAGTTATGTTAAGCGATACGATATATTTCAAGCTTCTGTTAACCTCAGGAAGTTAAGTACTTTTAAAGGTGATAAATATGGCTGATATGGAAGCAACATTGGCTACTTTAGGTTTATAATCTGATGATGTATGGAGCTGTCAGACTTGTCGGAAAATAGATACATTTATTTAACCTTCAAAATGTGACTGATAAGGCAGAAATATGTGAAGAAAATATTTTGGTCTTGTTGTATAATAAACATGTATTTTCAAGAGTAACTTTCTTGTTATGGGAGAAAATAAATGAGCTATAAATTTGATTAATTTTCATCACTTGAAATTATTTGAGAAAAAGAAATTGATATTTTTATTTTTTTTTATTTTCTACTATTTAACGCAACTATTTCAGACAAAACATTTCAATACTTGTTTTTATATTTAAAAGATAATTTTTTCATACCCTCACGTTGCCTTATTTACCCCACAAACGGAATCTAATATTTATATTAAAATTTCTTTATATTCATCTTATTCACGATTGTTAATTGGTTAAAGATTGGAATAAATGCATTTAACTAGAAAATTCCGGATTATTTACTTTGTTTTATTTATACAGCTTGAATAATAAATCTAATTTATCCTAATGAGATAAAAAAAAAATATTAGTTACTTTAATTATTGTTATATTTGATACCTATATTTATGCACAAAAGATAGAAATCTAAAGCTTGGAAAAGTTTCAATTACAATAATTCTTGTGATTGATCCGATGTTTATTCTGACATTATAATGAACTTTTATTTATACTACTTGAAATTTGTAATTGAAAAAACCGTGTGTTTGGCACGGCATCTCCTTTTCTACCTAGTTCCAATAAACCATACTTTCAATAATGTGCAAACTAAACCTTTTTTATATTATAAAAAGAAGTGAAAAAATAAGTTTATTTTAAAAGGTTTTCTATTTTGTTTTATTTAGAGTAATAAGAACAATTTTTTTTTTTTTTTTTTTTTTTTTTTTACATACCTTTATAATTAAAAAATTTATTTTCGTTACTTACAAATATCGATCATATCGGTTTATTATTTTAACAGATTAACCAAGGTTAGCCCATTAAAATAGTTATAAACTAATCTTTATCACGCTGAGAAGAATAATTTTCTAGATTATTTTAACTGATTTCAGTGACTGATTAGTCTGCGACTGATTAGCACTTTCTCTGATAAGAAAAAGAAGTCTTGTTCAGGTTACACTATTCTACACATATTGTATATTCATCATGATAGAAATATTAAATTTATCATGACGCAACAAAAATGAAAGGTTAATTTATGCTAGTACTAATCAAATACTGATCAAAGTATTTCAGTATAAGAAAATACTAATCAAAGTATAAGAAATACTAATCAAATACTGAGGCAAAGAAGTTTTCATTTTCACTTGTTATATTTAATTTACAATCCTTTTTAAAAAGTTAACCAAGTTAACAATATATGTACAAAAAAAGTTTAAAAATACTTATTCTTACGACTTATAAATGACATTTAATAATGAAAGAAATACAAATGAATTTTTCTTGCTTAGGAAAAAATATAAAGCACAAGAAAACAAGAACGTCACGGTGTGCTATGTATTCGAACCTCGAGGGTACACTTGGCATTGCTTTGGAAAACATTGAAAGTCTTCTTCCTTGTCGAAGATGTTACGAAATTGGGGCGTGGTACCATATTTTACTTGTCACAGCAAATGATTATTTTTATTTTTTTATTATTTTAAACTGAAAGGCGTGAAAGATTTTGATTGTGTTATCGAAATATCAGCTCTTTGTTAAGGTCTTAACACTGCGTACTCTGGTAAAACAAGAAAAAAGATTAACTTGGTCACAAAGTCAACCTACTTGGCTTCTTATATGACATATTATTCGGTTTAAACAATAAATCCGAGGAAAAAAAAATATATTTATCGGAGACGTTAATCACAATAAATATTTTTAAGTTTTATTTTTTACTGATCTAGAATCTGTCTCAATTTTGCCGTGAGGTTTTACAGAAGCTTTTCAAATCAAGTAAAAACTGGAGCAAAAATTTAGTCTTTTGTAAGAGTGCATTTGACCCTTATGTTTTTAAAAATTTTCCAAACAATGTATCCTAGTTGTAAATAATATATATCATGTTTAAAGGAAATATATAACATTCCAATCTTGAATTAAAAGCTTAAATAACTGGAATGATGTTAGGATAGTATTATAAAATGATTTAAAGTCTATAGCTTACTTTTGATATAAATTTGGAAAACATATATTTAACGTATTGTAAGATTTTATCTGATTCATGAAAATATGAATTTAGTTTTATATTTATTCATATTGATGAAAAGGTTTCTTTTATGGCCTATTGGGCTTCATTTTGAGAAAAAAAATTAAACCATATGCAATAGTAAGATGTATTTTATAAATAATGCATGCTTTCCTATAATTTTTTTTTGTCAAAAACAATTAACCAATATAGACTATTTCAATTCAATATTCATGAAGTTATAATTGAAAAATTGCTTCTATTCACTTCGATATTAAATGTTAATTGTAAAAAAAAAAAAAAAAAATCCAAATATATATTTCATCACGTTGTTAAAAAGACAAAATTTTAGACCGAAGTTTTAATCACTATGAATGATAATAAGTTTGAGCACTATATAAAATACACATTGTGTTAAATGAATAATTTGCCAAATATACATGGGGCTAAGTAATTCATATGTAAAATACATATGGTGTGAGCTGAAACATTTGCAAAATACACATGGGATTATGTGAATTATTTGTAAAATACACTTAGTGTTAATTGAAACATTTCTAAAAACGCATGGTATTAAGTGAATAATTTGGCAAGTTATCAGGAATATAAATTTAACAAGCCCGAATCATCTGAAGGAGAAGGTGTTTCAATTTAATTTAAATAACCTTGGGTTCATGATTTTTAAAAAACTTTTAAAAGAAATATGTACCAGTATAAGAAGTAATCATTTTGAAAGGGCATATTTTTGATGAAAGAAATAATTAATATATAACTCTGCTGAATATGGCAAATTATGTTATAAAATACTTTCTACATTAGAATTAAATAGAATATTTATGCGGAGTTTAATGAGTTTGTGTAATGGAAAATTTTAAAAATCTTTGAGTGGTACTGTAAGCATAAATAAATGTTATTTAGTTTCGCATTAAAATAATTAACTAACTTTAAGTAACTATATTAATGGCTGAAGATCAAATTTAATTTAATAATTTGCCTATCACAATTAATAGATACATCAAAGTTATGTTATACACATGGGAAACTTCGAACTTTGTTTCAATCAATCAAACTGATTCGTTAAAATCTAGTTGCGAAAAACATTTTAAATAAATAATAAAGTACAATAAGGAAAAGATTGTTATAAGTTTATAAAGAATATATTTCACGTGTAACTAAATATGTGAAAAATTCATTACTTCGCTGAAAATTCCTTTGACTAACATTTATTTTTAAAATACAGCTTTAGTAGTTTGAAAAGAGATATGACTCTAGAAAATTTCTAAGAATACGCTTGAGGCCATTGGAGTAATGTGAATCGTTTGTGTAATTTTCTTACAATGAATAACATGAATTATATATTAATAACCTATATATTATTTAATATAAACCGATATATTGCAAAACATAAATTATATTTTAAAGAAATTGTTTGCTGAAACGTTGTATTGAATGTTATATAAGTGATTTTTATTTTTAGGTGATAAGCCACATTCCTGTAAGCACTGTCATAAGCGGTTTGCGTTGGCTTGCAATTTAAGAGCACATTTAAAAACACATGAAGGTAAGAACCAATTCATTTCAATTGTAAACATTTGTTTGTAAATTATGATTGTAATTTCATTTTTCACATTTAATCTATTAAGAAAATGTCGTGTACTATTAAGTAATCTTTGAAGTCTGAAGATCACTTTTTTTTCACTGAAAAAGTAAAGTTTCAAGTAAAAAAAAAAAAAATAGTACTTGCTTCTGAAATCAGTTCAAAGATTTATACACAAAACCCCAAAACTAATCTAAATCTTTTCAAGGAGCATTTTACGAGACCAAAACCTAAATTATTATTCTGAAAGAATGTTTATAACACCGGAATATTTACTTAACCCTAACCCTCATAGCATTCATAAAATTAAAACTATTTCTTTCCAAATAGGAAATTGATTTGCTCCTCATAAATATCTTCAATTAATTTTGAAGCAAAGAATGTGTGAAAAGCTTTCGGCCTTAGAACAAAACCTGATTGTCTTAAACTGATGAAGAACGTTCACACATAGTATCAAAGCATATTAATAATTCATCAGGATTGTGAATTTAAGACCATTGCGTCAACAAAAAATACAATTACAATCATTCAATGAATGATGAGTCTACAGTTAAAGTTTAAAGGGCGTATCACTATCAGAAAAGTTACTTATGAAATTCAAATTGAATAAATGAAATAAATTGTGAGCCCTGTAGGGCTTGACAGAAGTTCGATTGGTAGTTCCATCAAGAAGTGGATTTATTCCATTGCCTTTGGATAAGAAATGGAAGTGCATTGAAATTCAAGTTCGTCACCATATTAATCCTATTGAATTGATTAAAAATGAAGATCAATTCTCATACATCAATTCCTTTTTATAAGCATTCTTACTTTGTTGTTTTCATTTTTTCAATTTTATACGACATGTACGTTTAATCCATATCATGATAAAAGAATCAATTAGAATTATTAAGATTTTTTATCGTTATTTTTTTACGGCTTCTTTTACATTAACATTTCACTTGGCAAATTGGCAACAAGTCATCGATGTGATATAATTAGATGCTGGATTTGAGGAGTGGCTCATATCAGCAGTGGTCAGCTGCTTCATATTATTGTTTTATTTGTACCAGCTATCATATTAATTTATGAGTACACTTCAAAACATGAGAACTATTTAATTCAGTAGCTCAAGCATCATCAATAAAAATAATTTAATTTTCTAAGACTAGAATAAGTATTATATGTAGAAGGCGTCTATTTAGTATGAATTGAATTAATTATGCATAGGAATAAAATTATTTTATTATAGCCTTTCAAATGCAATTGGCTGTAATTTTTCGTATTTCCATAGATGTATAAATATAATTATAATATATATATATATATATATAATAGCCGATTTTTTTCTTCACTTTTGTACAAAAGTTTTAGCGAAAAGTTGTTAAATCCTTTATTTTGTTAACTAATTTGATACTGATTGACTGCTTAATAATTAATTGATTCAACTAGTTCCAAATAAAAACATCCAATAAAAATTATTAACTTCATTTTACTGAAATTTAAGTAATTCCAGTTCTTGTAATAGTTTTTGACTTTGTGTTCTATTATTAAGAATTTATTTTATTAAAAAAAAATAGGTAATAAAATATATCAATTGGTAATCAAAAATATTCACAGCTTGTTTAGCAAGAAATATAAATTTAAAATTCTTATTTACATGTTAGAATGCGAGAAAATGTTTTCATTTTATCGAGAGAGAAAATGAAATTTTTAGACACTTGTGTTAATTTACATCTTTTTTATTTTTTTCCTTTTTTTCTTCATTGGAAAAGAAAATATCATAAAATATGATAATAACAAAACAAAAAAAAACCTAGATTGACGTATTCAATTTCGAGTCATTAAAAATGTGCATCTTTTTTTTTTAAAAAGAAAAAAAATAATATTTTAGCTTAACTATAATTAACATGCGCAGAAGCAAAAGAACCCGTGGGGGAAAAAATTAACAATTTCGACTTTTCCGAAAATTCGAAATAATAAAAATTAGTCTTTGATTAATGATTATCGCTTCAAAAATGTACAAATCGGAAATAAAAGTCGACATGTTTCAAGCACTCAAAAACGGGCGCCCATTTTTAAAACTTGACCGACGTGAATCTGAAGACACAAAAGTAATTTGATATAAGAAACGTAAAGTTTCCAGTGAAAAACGAAAAATTATAAAAATGTTTTTAGTATAACCGTAAGTGACATCTTAACGCATTTTAAGATTATTTATTTAATCATCTTATATAGTTGACAAATAAGTATCTATTTTTTTGTTATTTTGCTGATAAATTACCTCAAAAACAACATAATTTTATATTTAAAAAAAATTTGAAATGAAATTTACAATAGTTTTAAGAAACCAAAAAAAATTCTTCATGCATAAAGATTCCTCCGAGCTAAACATCCTACCATTGATCTTTTTAAATTGCAGTTCTTTAAAACTTCTCAAAAGATAGTTCTTCTTCTTTTTTTCTTCTTTTTTGGTTATTTCTTTGAATATTACGTCAAAACTGGCGAACTTCACCTTGATTTTGCCGCCATTGAAACGCCAACGTCCATTCAAATGTCAAAATAAGATGATCAAACTGCAAATTAAATAATAATCGCCAGTTAAGCAAGAACTTTAGCAGTCCTTAATATGAATTAACTAGTTTCTTTGGCGATGAAGCATAACAAACATCCACTAATGAGTTTTTCCTTACTCTTCGAGGAGAACTAACAGTACCAGCTGTTGGCAGACACTTCCATTACTTGTTACATACGAAGGGAAGAAAAAATCCATATAACACCTCGACCTTTTACCTGTTATTTACATAATAACCGGTTTTTTGTGTTTTTATTTTAACTTGAACCCCCGAGTCGGGAGCTATAATAGGATGTTTAACTTTTGCTATTTACTGCTTTCAAAAGTTGTTTTTTTTTTTCTTTTTCGTTTTCATCCATGCGTAGAAGCTAAGAATTTTTTAAAGACTGTTTTCAAAAGTGCCTTTTAGCGAATCTTCTTAGTAATTATGTCCCTTTAAACACTGGTTGCTAAGTTTTTTCTTAAAATGGATTTATATTTTGTTAACTAGGGTCATGTTAATATAAATTAATTATTAACACAGGTAAAGTACAAAAGATGTTTCCAAAGATTCTATTCTAAAATAAAATTTACTGCTTTTTCCTTTTGTTTTGTTGTTGTTTGTTTGGATATTTTTTGGCAACGCTGTACAGATTTTTGAAATGTAATTACATTAACACTCAACTGGGATTGTCAATAATCAATTAAAAAAAATAAATAAATAAAAAATAAATAAAAAAAACAGTACGCTTACGGAAAGTCTTAAATTCTGAAAATTACAATCTTAATGCCATTGATATGTAAATTTTTATGCTTTTAAAATAAACATTACATTTTTCTAGCGTTAGTAAAATATTAGCAAGTGCACTTATTATTATTTTTCAATTTCTTCGTTCTCTTCTTTGCGTGGAAGCTAAGAATCTTCTAAATACTGTTTTTGAAAATGCCTTTTAGCAAGTTTTCTCAGTAATTATGTCCCTTTAAGCACTGGTTGCTGCATTACATTTTTTTTTACTAGGGTCATGTTATTATAAATTAAGTGCCAAATTATTGACACAGGTGAAATTCAAAAATTGTAACCATAGTAGAGAAAGATATTTGAAGGTGTATTTTAAAGTTTTCTCTCCATAAATTTTAGAGAAGCAGCATTTTTTTTTTTTTTTTAAATGATAAAGTAATAAATATCTTGTATTAACTTAGAAATAATTTGAATTTAAAAATAATGTCTTTTTATAATAAATAAAAGTTTCATTGTGTTCTTATTTAAGTAAAAAATAAATGTTTAATGAACATGGATATTTTTTGGCAAAGCTTTAGAGTTTCTTAAAATTATAATTGCACTAATTTTTAACTCAGATTATCAAGAATTAATTTTAAAGAATAATAGTAGGTTTACGAAAAATCTTAAATTAGTATCATTGTCATATAAATTTTTAAACTTTTAAAATAAAAATTAAATTTTACTTGCTTGAATATTAAATAATCATGAGCATTTCTCAATCACTTTCAAATTTCTTATACGCTGAAAAAAAACTTCTATTAAATAAATATTTTTATCCAATAAAAATTTATTTAAATTATCTAATACATTAGTTTGTTTGCCAGCTATATTAAATTTTATAGCCAATAGCTATTCTTGATTCACTTATTCTTTCATTTCATTTATTCATTCATTCCATTAAGTCATTTCATTTATTTCATTAATTCATATTCATTCATTTATTCTTGTTCTTAATTCTAATTAGCTACTCACATTTTGAAATGACTGTAATTCTCACATATCTCACATCAATTATTTCAGCAATGATTTTTTGTAATCGATTAAAGACTAAACTTGACTTGTATTTAAAACTTAATTTTTAAAGAAGGAAACAAAAATTAATGAAAGCCATTTTGCAAACAAATTTTAACGAGTATGTATTTTTAGCACCTTACATGAAAACAACGAATTAGTGA
Organism: Parasteatoda lunata; assembly: GCA_949128135.1. Lineage (NCBI taxonomy): Eukaryota > Metazoa > Arthropoda > Arachnida > Araneae > Theridiidae > Parasteatoda > Parasteatoda lunata. The sequence continues at coordinate 45,327,246 of OX421975.1, forward strand.
CATTTAAAAAAATAAAATAAAATGAAACGTTTTTTTTTTACTCTATTATTGACGTATTTAAGACTGAGAGTTCACAAAATCTAATTTACTACACTTTTAATGATCTTTAGTGTCACTTTTTAAAGTAATCACTTCAAAGACAACTCCTTATCTTTTCCTCTTCAATATTCAAGAATCTTGATTTAGACATCTCCATTAAAAATATATTAATATGTCAAAACCATATTAAATAGTAAATTATGGCCTGCAAAGTAAGATATAATACTGCAAATCTTAAACATTGACCCACTTTTAGTTCTAATACATGACCATCAGAACGTTCTAATTTTTTTCCTTGCTTCTTCTTCCATTTCTGTAAAAAGGTCCAGCCCATTAATTTTTTCAATTTTTTTTTTATTCATTTTTTAAAAGCGTTAAAGATTCCATACACGTCTATCATTGATATGTTCGTTTGATAGGACGAAGAAAAAACAAATCGGATGATGTGAAGAAATATTTTATCGATTTGAAATCGCAAGGAAATAATTAGAGATAATTGTAGATCTCAACGCAGTTTCTAAGGTAATTCAGTAAGAAATCTTCCATGTGATTTTTGTTTTGCGAAATCAAACATGCGTTGAGTCGAAATAATGAAAATGCGCATGTGCATTGTATTGATTTCGATCACTATAATACCAATTAATGAAAAAAGTTCTCATATGAATAAAACATAAAGCAATTTTTAAAAGTCAGCTGTTTTGACCTCTATGAATATGCAACCTTGATTCAGATCCTTCGCAAAAACAATTTGATTCTAATTATTTTCATAACGCCAACTACTTTATTGTATGTTACATTTTGTACAGTAAACACAGTGGATAAAAAATTATGAAAAATATTGTATTGATAATAAATACTCAGAAATAGTATTTTATTCTGAAAACACTAATTTCAATTTGGTTTGTTAAAACAGAGAATCAGATTTCATTATTTATTAAAAAAAATTATAATTATAAACACTCAGAAAGAGTAGTCGTTTATTATAGAACCGATTACATTTTGATCTGTTAAAACAGAGATTGAGATTTTATAATATAAAAAACATTATATTTTTAAAAATATTCATAATTATTGTAACAATGAAAATAAAAATTTGTTCTGTCTTAGAAGAAATTTAGATTTATTATGTATAAAAATATTATATTTACAATAAATACCCAGAAATAGTAATTTATTCGAATAATACAACTTAAAATTTGCTCAGTTAATAAAGAGATTGGCATAAAAATATTTTTTTTATAGATTATTTTATTAAAAAAATATTAAGCTTGTAATAAATATTTAGAAATAGTAATTTGTTCCACAAACTGTTCAATTTTTATTTTAATACAGCAATTCAGATTGTATTGTATAAAAAAAATATTTTATTTATACTATTTGTTCGGAAATAGCAATATATTCTAAAAACGCAACTTAGAATATGCTCTGTCAATAGAGAAATTGAGGCGTTCGACTTGACTGTTTTCTTTATTTTATCTTATTCTATATTTTGATAAATAAGATTTCTTATGTTTTTATACTATTAAAATCTGGCTCAGGAAAAAAGGTAACTAATTTGGAAATAGATATTAACTAATTTCGGAAGTTAATGAATCCATTGGACTAGGGTTACTCAAATGTACTCCCTCCCCTTATTTTCTTCTTGAACTTTTATTTTTAATAAAGTAGTCTAATTTTAAGAATTTTTGGCAAAAATTCATATTAAAATTTAATTTTGATTAGAACAAAAGTTACTTTTAAATTTATTTTATAAAATTTCAAAACTCCTTGAAGAGATTTTTTCCAGCATTTTCTTTCCCCAAATTTCACTTTTTCAAACTTCAAATTGTAATTTTCCTATATTTTGAATTAAAAATTAAAAAACAATTAAAAATAATAGGATTTTATTATCTTGCGTAACCACTGCTTATTCTCTCTCTTTCCTTTTTGTCAGCGAAAATATGTATGTCACAAAATCCTTCCTCCTATAGGTGCTCACGCACTATTTATATGGCCCCTTTTCGTTAAAATTAACGTGCTAATCCCGGAATGAATAAGAGATTCAGCTAGCCAAGTGAAAAATTCTTAACTTTCCTATCTATGATTAACGTAAGAGAAGCCGGATGAAAAAAAAACATAAATGTGTGGTTTATTTGTGCTTTATCACATCGCTTAATTTTGGACAAGAGCTGGTTATGAAATTAAGCTTTTAATTCTCAAAAAAAAAAAAACAAATAATAATAATTATAATAATAATAATAGCCCCATACATATATTTTTTTAAAAAATTAGTATTCCAACCTATTTTTTTTCCGATCTATGAAAGAAAAATAGCATCTAATCAATCAATCGGTATTCTTTTATATCGATTTCAAGCTCTGTAACAGCAATGAAAAGACTATGAAGGCATTTTTTATTTTCTCAATTAATATTCTTGACGCATTTTTTTTCTCGTTTAAGAAAGGCGTGTACTGTGACGAGTCAATGTCATATCATCAAATAAACATCTTGTAGGCGCTCCTTCAACATGTAACATGATAAAAATCGAACAAAAAAAGCGGAGCATCTCACAGGCTGGCACAGATAGGGCCATAACCAACCTTGATCTATATTTTGTAGAACCCTTGTACGATTTTTTCCTCATTTTTTAAACAAGGTAGGACCGAAATGTTTTACATTTTTTTTTTTATTCAAATGTAGCTATTATTTTTCACCAGTGATGGATTGTTATATTTTGAGGTGAGATTTTTGTTTTTACATAAATGCTAAAACTGAATTTTGAAAAGTTTTTCATTCACATAGATTCAAACTCTATTAAAATTGAAAAGAGTTGATATATAATATCATTTGAATCGACTTTTATAATTAATACATTGATTTTTATCTAGTCAATTGCATATTTCAATTTGGATTTTTTTTTCTTAAAAGTCAAAGAAGCATAGTAAATAGCCATTTTACTATTGATATCTACGGTACTCAATTAATTTTGATAATATTTTCTAATTAAAACAAAGAAAATAAGTTAATATTTAAAAATAAACATTAAAGGAGAAATGGTATCAATTTATTTCGTTCAAGTGAAACGTAAAAAATCACCAATGCTTATTCACGCCAATGATGCTTGATTAAATATAGTAACATGCACTGCAGGTATTATGGTAATCGAAGTTGATTTAATTCTTTTAAAAATGCCAATAAATATAATTAGTTTATTTGGTACGTATTAAAATTGAATCAATTTTGCCTTGTTTTAATACAGATACTGTAGAAGAGGTTTTTTTCCGGGCCTTCGAGAGAAATAAGTACTAGAAAAAATCGCTTGATTAAGGTAAATTTTAAATATAATGAAATGGCTTTGAGCAACATTATCATGCAAAATATTATTGAATGCATTTAACCTTTGGTTGGGATTGAACTACTAAAAACGTGTTTAGCTTAATCTAATAACATAAAGCCACTGGTAAACACAAAAATTTATAATTATGAATAAAAATGAAATTAATATAGATTTAATAATAGTATAATATTACATGTCTGTCAGCTTTTTGTTTGAGTTCATAGTATTCTTCAGTTGTGATTGATTAATTGTTTACGTCTTTTTTACATCCCGTACGGATTACAGGTATTCAGTTTGTAATCGATATAATACTGTGTTACATTAAAAATTATCTGCATAAAATTTGTGTAACATAATATAAACAAAATTCTTTTTTTTTCTTCATTAGGTGAACAACAAGAAAAATGCACACAATGTGGCAAAGGTTTTCCATCCGCTGCTAAAAAATTGACTCACGGATATTGCCAACCATGCTACCAAAACAGCAACGGGATAGCATTAACAAAGAAATTCGAAAGCCCTACCAGGGAAGATGATAGGGACTCTACCAGATCACCAACTACAGAATCTCCAACAGAAACTGTTAGTTCTATCAAACGGGAGAGATCACCAGATTTAGCTACCACTTCACCCACACCTCCGCCGCCAATGCTACTTGGCATGCTAGATGAAGTCATGCTAAGATATCGTGAAGCTGGTGGTATGATACCACCGTCATTATCAGCTCTTCGGTTTTTGGAAGGGTTGCCGGTGATTTCTCAAAGAAACTGAACCAAAGTATCAGGAAAATATTATTAATTGTGATTACGATGTTTTTTTTTAAAGGACTGGCGTCTTGTATGGACTGTAAAACTCAAGCACATATCTACAGCGCACTTATTTTGATGTTAACTCTTAGAACTCACTTTTTTTTGACAGGAGGGGTGTAGTAAATATTAGATGATTGTTTTATAAAATGTGTAAATACTAGTTTTTATTTTATGTTAGTCTTTGTATAAAGACGACGTAAAAAATATCATTATCATTCCATTTTTAATTGTTTTGTTTCCTAGTATATAATTTTTTGAAGATGGGCAAAAATCAAATTTCAATGTAATATTTATTTCTCTATAAATTTTATTACGTTCTTTTTAGCCTATTTTAAGTGAAAAGTACATAGTACTGTTCTCTCTAGAAAAATTGCTGGCGAAATCAATTTTTTTTTTAAAACAAATATTAATAAAGTATCAAAATGGTAATTTGAATAAAGTAAGATCAATTTGAAATAAAGCCTTTTTATAATCCTATTAATTTAAATGTTTTCCTGGGATTAAGTTAGATTTATTTTTCATTATTTCTTACAGATCTTAAAGGTAAAATACAATTAAAATTCTAAACTTAACTAGTGATTTCAAAATTCCACTAGAAAATAAAATGAAAATTTAAACAAACATTACGATCTCAAATCATACTAAAATAACTGAAATAATATCAAATCAAAATGAAGAGATTAAGCGAAAATTTCATATTAGAATAGAAAAATATTCAAAACAGTTGTTATAGTCACTGTAATAATTATATATTCTTAACCTTTTTGTATATAGATATATTTTCGTTAGGAAATATTTTTACAGGTTATTCAAACTTAACCAGTGAAAATATGCTATTTAACCAATTATCATATCAAAACAAAAATCAAATTACTATCAAAATGTTAAATCAAAGATTAAATCAAAATAATGAAATTATGTCATACACTTCGAACACTTGTTTCTTGTTAAAATGATATATTGTTAATCTCTTGTTTCTTGTTAAAATAATATATTATCATCGGATTTGGATGTATTTTCACTGAATATATTGTTAAACATGTTTGCCTCTTATAGAGAAAATGAAAAGATTATTCATCTTCACATCAGTATACTTGTTAAAAATTTAATTAATTTTTTTAAAAAAATCCAAAATTGTTAAACAAATTCTAAAGCTAAATATCATTTTTGGAATATTTGTATGACATTTGCTAATGACGAATACTTTCTTTACAAAATGTGCCTTTTCTTTTGTACGTAAAACGAAAAAAAAATATTTTGTACGATCTCTTTACTTCATTTTGTACAAAGAAAACTGTGCCATCTATTTTTATACACTTTTTACACTTTGTGAATGCGTGTTTTACTTAAATGTAAATCTCTGTGAGCAGTTTGGTCAGTTTTGTGGAATCAAAACATTGAGCAAACTTTCTTCCGTCCATTGAGCAACAAAAATCAAAATGTAAATCACTCATTTAAAATTTTATGATGCAAATTTATTGCATTTGTTAAATATTTCATTATTTGTTTGTAATTATGTTTGAAAAATGATTTTGAATTGTATAATTTGGTTTACTGTTTTATATGGTGATGTTAAATTTGGTGTTTGTTAAAGAAAAATCAAAATTTCATCTGTTACATGTAAAATATTTTCTTGGTATATTCTTCACAACAGTAATATATCATTTGTGTCTAGTCAGTGCCACATTTTTAAAACTGTATTACTTATTTTTGCTGTTTTTAGTATCCAAAAATTGAAATAAAAATGCTATTTTATCTAATTATAGATTTATTACTTTACTGTTGTTGTTTATTTGTTATGTAAGCACTTTTTCTTTCAAGATGAAAACTCAGCTAACGCAGTTAACATTAACTAAAAAGGAGACCGACTTCAGTATTTTGACCCAAATACCGAAAAATCAATCCTATCACACAACGAAAATTAATCATGTCACAAAATTCCCTGTCCAAAGGAATCGGGATTCAATCCTCGATTCTGCTAAAACCCACCGAGTACATGCACATGAATTGAAGTTTTCTGGTCGGTTACTGAACGATGTCATGGGTACAGGTATCAGGAGAAAATTTCCTTCCCCTTGAGATCCATCATGTCTAAATTAAAAAAGAAATTCTGGAAGTGACAAATGAGTGGTGCTGTTATTTTAGAGATTTTGGGATTTTGGTTGATTTATATTGAGATTTTGGGTCAAGACGCACTTTTACACTTGCGTCGCTCTCTTGTCATGACAATAAAAGAAGTAACTTAATGACTTAATTCGCAAAAAGACCAATGGTTGGCGAGCTTGGATTGTCCTAGTGTCACTAGAAACAACAACAACAAAATTTCCTAAAATATGTACCACAGTCAATCATGGCCTTGAGCTTTTTAAATAATTGTATCAAAATCACATGTGCTCCAAAATTTGGAAAAATACTTGCTAAAATCAATAATTTCTTAAAATTTTAGAAATATGTAGCAAAATCAAACTTGTTTGAAATCATGTGAAAAATAGCAGAATCAATCATTTTCCAAAATCTTTAAAATATGCACCGAAATCGAGTATGCGCTTAATTTACATTTTTTTTTTTTTATTATTAAACGACTTAAAACTCCTCATGCACCACAAAGTATAACATGAGGCTTACAGTTGTAAGTAGAAAACAAAAGAAGAAAAATTTACAAATTTAAATTAAAAACAAAATTCCGCAAGGCAGCAAGACTTTCAATACTTTTGACCAGTTCTGATAAGACAGGAGGCCAACAAATAGAAAGACGCCTCAATTCTTTATTTACATTTAAATTAAATTTTTCTTACACTATTTAATAAAGTTTGTTAAGTAATTACTGAATTTCCAAACTTGTTTGCTCAGCATATTATGGTGCACATTTAAGATTTTTTTTCTAATGTTAAATTCAAATTAATTGTATTCTAGAACAGTACAGAATTTTAATGTTTTATTTATTTCGTTTAAATTGATTTAATAGTCTCTCAAAAAAAACCTTCGTTGGTGGGTGAGATAAAAAATCTTATCTTAGACGAAACAAAAAAATGATTGGGGAATCTGTAGTCAATCAGAAAAAAAATCTACATCAATTTTCACATTTGACTATCTACAAGCACACATTGTAAAAAATTACGGTAAAAAAGGCAGCATCCATAACATCACTTTTACAGTAAAATTCATTTTACCGTAAAATCCATCTTAACGTAAAATACATTTTTATCGTGAAATTTTTACAGTAATATTTATTTAATTACAGTGATTTTACAGAAAACATAATGTAAAAATTACGGTATTTGTTCTAAAATTTTACGGGAAAATGGATTTTACGGTAAAATATGAGTGTCGGTACTATTTACCGTAATTTGATCTTTAATTTTTATGCAATGTAGCGACAACAACAGATGGAAATTCAATCACGAGCTAATTAATTATGCTTACAGCCTACTTATACTTTAAGTTTGCGATGAGTTAAAACACCTACTTAATATTAATATGTTCTGATACATAAAAACATGTAATTTTAACAGACCTTGGCAATCTTTAAATAATTGTCTTCTGTTCTGATTGACTCTCTTTTAACATAGCTATATTTGGAACCAAACAGATAAATACGCCTTTGACTGGTGAAAATACAACATAATAACAAATCATCTACAATCGCTTAACTTGGTTGAAGCGTCGCAGTTATATCCGGTCAATGCAATTGAAAAATTGGAAGAAAGAAACGTTAAAAGCTGGAATTGAGAAAAATACTTTTTTCAATACTGCTATTTGTATAATAAAATTAATAAACCCTATTTTGAGATAACGACAACCCTTTTTCAGCTCCCTATCCTTGTAAGTCTGAAACTAATCTGGAAAACAAGGGAACTCATGGATCAAGTATTAGGAGAAATCTGTCTGAGTGGAGGACTTTTCGAGGGAACTAACCCTAATCTGTTTTACATAGAGATGAAAGTCATGAAAACCTTCCACAGTTAGCCTAACGGCAAGGAGATTGTAACACATGACCCTCAACCATTGAGGATATTTTGCATCAGCATTGTGATCCCCCTCGAGTCAAGTACGGAATTCTGATCAATCAGCCGACGCTGGGATTCGAACCCAGGATACCTCATTGGGAGGCAAGCGCTCTATCTTCCAAGTCACCTCGAATCCAAAACATCAGCATTGTAGGATTTGATGTTTTATACAGATTACAATGTACACGAAATAATGGTTCTAGAGCAGGCTTACTATACTCGTACTAGCTTTGTCGAGGCAGCAATTGCTTACTTTCATAAATTTGCCAAGTTTCATTAAATAAAGCAGCTTCTTAGTGTATGTAAAAGAAATATTGAGACTTTATTCCGATTATAGAAAAACTTTAAGAATTTTATATTTTAATTAAGTAACTTTGTGCTTATAATTGAATAGTGACTAACGAGGCGAAAATTTATTTTTCAAATTATGTGAATCTTGTAAGAGTATGCAATGATCTCAAACTTAAAAAAAAAATTACATCTTGAATATGAGTAATCATTTTTTTACACATTTATTTCTCATTTTATATGATATCTTCTCTGTCGGTTTAATCAAGTCAATTTTGCTGTAATCTTCTTTAGTTTTCATCCAATAAATTTTAAATAATTAGAGAGGATTTTATGTTGTTTACAAAATGGCTATGATGCAAAATTTTTATGAACCAAGTTAAAAAATTACATCTTTTTTTTCATATTTGGAATGATTTATACGTATAAATAATCATCATGTTTAGCAAGCAACGCTCGAGGCACATTCATAGTCTGAAAAAAATAATCGCAGTTGCACCATATGAAGTTTTCTTTTTAGAAAATTACGGGAAGTTATCATAAACACAAACAATTACGTAGGTGGCCATACAAAATCTATGTAATCAATTTCCTGATAAATAACTAAGAAACCAATTCTCTTCATTTCCTACTTTTATTTACCGATTTCTATCAGAACTGGTTCATCATTTCAACTATTCTTTAACGAACCCAATCTTAACTAACGACTGACTTTTCTTTATGCAAATGAGAAATTCAAACTTGAATGAGGAGATGTTATCGATTTTTTTTTCTGTGGCATCTCCATAAAAAACGACGAAACAAAATATTTCGACCTTACACTTCTCTATGCATCTATTCCAAGGTTCCATACAGAAATGACCACTCCCAAATTGAATTTCGAAGACAACTACATCAGAAATAGCTTCAAGTGTGCTATCAAGGCCGGAAGACCTGTTTACATGAGTGTCCAGTTGGGAACAAGGCCAAAAAAAATATTTCCTTATTATATCTCATAGATTCAATCAATCGATAGCAACATATACTACACCAATAAGGTGTGACCAATGGCATCATAACGGTTGAAAAATCAAATATCATTTCTCGAACGGATAATCATCAAAACTACTTCTCTTTAACGCATCATAACCTCGATCACGAAATAAATCCTGTTCTATCGTTAATTATTTTCTGGTACTTTTGGAAATTACTGCTTTTTCATCATGCAATCTTACTGAAATATGCAGTAATGATAATGTAGCTCAATAATAATAATATAAAAAAGGAAATATTTTATTGAGAATTTTTATTTCTTTGCAATATATAATTTGATCTATTGTATGTCTCCCCTTTTCTGATTCCATAAACGGTTTGATGGTTTTAACAGATTTCTAAGTTCTCATTAGTATAATTATTTGATTTCTTCTGAGCTTCTCAAAATAGCTGTAATGATTTCAAACCAACGTTTCCTAAATTCAAAATGCGTGGTGAATTTTAGCTGATGTAATAAAAACTATTTATCTTCAAAGCTTTCCAATCTAGATCACGAGATAAATCAGTCTCAGTCGATAAATATATTCTAGATTTTAAAAAAAAACTACTTCTTTCCAATAAATCTGTACTAAAGGTCAAAATTTTATAAAAATTTAATCTTATTGGCTGATTTTGTTTCTTTATTCCGAAACAAATCTTTCTTTATTACATGACAGTAGTTATCTGAGTTCTTAATTAGTTTTCAGTTTTCGTTAATTAAGTAATTTTACCTGATATCAGAATTCAATGTAATTTTTTAAAATTATTGTTGTTTGACTTATATCCACAATGTATGCAGTAGTCTTCTTAATTTATTAATTATTAAATAATTTTGAACGAGATGGAATTTCCATTGACGAAAAATGACTGATATGTAATTTTTGATTATGTGCATCCCTTTTTTGATTATTGCACCAGTCCTGTTTTCATGCTTGTGCAAGTCAGTTTTTTATCTTATTTTGAAATTAATACACCTATAACTTATTTGTACCACCAAATTGAGAAAATCACAACTCAGACAAACTTAGAAAGACAACGCATTATTTAATGTAATTTATGAAAAAAATGGGTGCATAACTTTTTGAAATGTTTACCCTCATTCGACATACTCTAATGTATTTATTATCTTTAGTTCACTCAATCGGGATTAGGTTTTGTAAACCATGGTTTGGATCGGGGTTCGATTCCCCGTGGTAAAGGCTTGTTGTCTAATCTGAATGTACTTTTTTCGATCATGCCTAATAGTTTTGAATCTACTCTAATGTAATATCTCAGGTGGTTTCATAGCAAGAAATATTTCTCAAGGTTGGTTGATTGGGAAGCGTGAAGAGGAGGCTGGATACTACCATCATCTGTTTCGTGCATAAGATCCTAGCCTTCATATCCTGGTTAGTGTCTTCGTTTGTAAGTAAAGATTAATTCTGGACTGTCACCAATAGTCTATTAGCTTAACTCTTGTGCACAGATAACAACCAAATCAAACAAAACATTATACTTATTTGCTTGTTTTACAGACTACAGTAAAAATGAGGTCATCATATTAAATTCATTCGATTTTTGGAAGTCTGAAATTTGTGTAGTCTATTATGCTAGCTAAAGTATAGCACTTCTACAGCATTCGGTTTCTTTCCAGGGAGTCATGGCACTAAAAACTCCACAAGCTTTAGACCATCATTTAGATGATTGCTATACAGTCTGCATTGTGCACAGATCACCGTTACTTCTCAGACGAACTAGTACCCATTACTTTGAAGCTGCGAGGACTGTAAGCCGTCTCCTGGAGTAGAATTCAATTCTCATAATGAGTGCAGTACCTTAACCATTGTGCAATCACGGCTTCAAGAACCAGTTCCCAGTGAAACTAGTACCCATAACTTTGAAGCTTTGTGGACTGTAAACCGTCTCCTGTAGTAGAATTCAGTTCTCATAATGAGTGCAGTACCTTAACCATTGTGCAATCACGGCTTCAAGAACCAGTTCCCAGTGAAACTAGTACCCATAACTTTGAAGCTTTGTGGACTGTAAGCCGTCTCCTGGAGTAGAATTCAGTTCTCATAATGAGTGCAGTACCTTAACCATTGTGCAATCACGGCTTCAAGAACCAGTTCCCAGTGAAACTAGTACCCATAACTTTGAAGCTTTGTGGACTGTAAGCCGTCTCCTGGAGTAGAATTCAGTTCTCATAATGAATGCAGTACCTTAACCATTGTGCAATCACGGCTTCAAGAACCAGTTACCAGTGAAACTAGTACCCATAACTTTGAAGCTTTGTGGACTGTAAGCCGTCTCCTGGAGTAGAATTCAGTTCTCATAATGAGTGCAGTACCTTAACCATTGTGCAATCACGGCTTCAAGAACCAGTTCCCAGTGAAACTAGTACCCATAACTTTGAAGCTTTGTGGACTGTAAGCCGTCTCCTGGAGTAGAATTCAGTTCTCATAATGAATGCAGTACCTTAACCATTGTGCAATCACGGCTTCAAGAACCAGTTACCAGTGAAACTAGTACCCATAACTTTGAAGCTTTGTGGACTGTAAGCCGTCTCCTGGAGTAGAATTCAGTTCTCATATTGTTTACAGTACCTTAACCATTGTGCAATCACGGCTTCAATCACTAGTTTTTTTTTCTTATTTTAAAACAGAAAAGAATCAAGTTTAAATTTGAAATACGCATGAATAAACGTTATTTGTTTTTGTTTAGAATGCATAATTCTTAACTCTTTGCAGTGATGCGAATTTCAACGCTAACCACAAAGTAAACAAAATGATGGAAATATTCATTTTAATAAATTGTTCTATTAGAGCCAAACTAAAATAATTTTGATCATTTTTGTGTTTAATTATTAAACAAATGACATACATACATATTCCTTTTCACTCCGAATTGGAGCATAGGTTTTCTATGACAGCTCTTCATCTCACTCTATTTTATTTATGGTCAGACAGTTTGCCTCTCTCCATGCATTCCCTGTTGTTTTCAGTTTGCTTACAATCCTCCTCCAAGTATTTTAACGTCTCCCTCTTTTTCTATTGTACTGAGGGTTCCAATAAAAAATTTTATTCTTTAAATATTTCAGGTTTTACGTAGAATATGACCAATTCATTTCCCTTTACGTTTTTTTTTTTTCAATTTCTAGATCAATTGGTTTTTGTTTTGATTTTCTAAGGATTTCTGTATTACAAATTTTATGGAACCACATGATACTCAAGTTTTTCTTAAGTAATAGTTAATAATTACTTGACGTTTTCTTGTTATTCTTAGTGCAGTGCCATGTCTCAGATCCTAAAGATTAATATTGATATTTCTAATTTTTATTGAATATGTTATGTTTTTGTTTTGCCTGAAATTATTAAATAAATTCCTGTCTCTCACAGTTAAAGCTATTAAATTGATGAAAATTTGATATGATTAAGAGTATAATTTAGAAGAACTTTCAATACTTAAGGAAAAAGTATGATTATCAAAATGTATATATCCTTCAAAATATAATGGTCATTAATTATAAATATAATGGCCATTTTTGAATTTTGCCATGTAAAAATTACACACTTAAATATGACGTAAAAATTTTATACTATACAGTTCAAAAGTTTTCGACTATTATTTGATAAAACAGTAAAAAATGATAAATACTTACTTATTAAATTACTTACTTACTTACTTATTAATACTTACTTACTTATTAATACTTACTTATTAAATTTTATTTTTTGCATGGAATCATGGAATTATCTATTGATGAACAAATTTTATAATTGTGTGTAAAAATTCTTCGATTCACTTAATAAGATTTTGAAATATGGCAAAATACACAAACAGTCAAATTAACATTAAGAGGTACGAACTTTGGTCCTCTCTCTCGGCCAAACTATTTGAACCATATTTCCCAGATTTCGGCTGCCTCCTAGAAAAAGGGGCAGGTTTATTCAGAGAAAGTACGTTTTTATGTCTGATTTCGTAATTTAAAACATCGACTGCACTAATTAATTAGCATATATGAGAATAATCGAATAATTAAGATTGAGTCCTAAAACGTGCAGATCCAACCATTAGATCAAAAGTTATTCTAAGTGTTCGTTTTCTTTCTTTGAAGCATTGTACATTAATGCTATGGGAAATAAGCCACTTCTTTATCTGCAGCTGGTCTTTTTTCGATACATTTCAACTGCAATAACTCTAGCTTACTTTTTAAAATAAAAATTATGGAGTAAAAATATTTAAATTAAAATTATATATTTGAAATAAAAATTATAACACATTTAGATAGAAGAATAGTATTTGCTCATCAATAATGTATTTTCTATTTTTATCGATTATTTCTTAAGTTTTACACTTTTGAGAATACTTCCTTTGGATAGAATGCGATGTTTTTTGTTAAAAATAGTGATGAGAATGGTTTAAAATTCTTATGTCTGATAAATATTTTTTGTCATTGATATTATGCCATTATGTCATTGATGTAATTTTGCCATGGAACGAATGTTTAAAAGTCTGAATTTTCAACGTCTGGTGTATATTGCTTATTTTTTTCCAATATCCTAAGTCCTAAGTTTTCTAACGTCTATCAAATTATGAAAAAATGTGCTTTTCTATTTACCAATTACAAATGTCTTTCTTGAATAATGATCTGCTAACAGCTTTTCAAGACAGCTACATATTGGTTGTATACTTTTGTTTTTCCAAAAAAACATAATTTTTGGTATGAACTTTTGCAATTGATATCCTGTTTCGATTACACGAGAGATCCTGGAGCATGCTAGTACTGCATTAGCTCACTAGCGCAAAATCTGTGAAACAATAACACGTTTGCATAAAACCGCCTAGTAGTCTTATTTAAGTGGGCACTCAGTGTATATATATTTCATTTACATTTAAATAGTAAGAGAAACTGAACGATTTTTAAAAGTGAGATCTCTTTAATTTCGAAGAATGAACTGATGATGCAGATTTGAACTGGATATAATCTTTTATTTCAAATCTAAACTTAGTCTTATTTCCTATTATTTTCACGTGAGACTTGTTAGTAAAGTAACGAACTCTTTATTAGATAACTTTATTTTCATTGAAAATTTCTAAAATTTATTAGCAGGATTATTACATCCCCTATTATAACATCACTGCACAAAAAGAAGCTTTTAAGCTGTCTGTCGCGAAACAAAACGAATAATAAAAAACTCATTTTACCACATGGATTATATCGAGATTTATCCTACGTATTCAGAAGCATAAGAAAGTAACAGCCTTTATTAATTTAATGTTGAAAGCAATAATAAAAAAGAAAGTTAGCAAACAAATGAATTAAATTTGATTTTAAAGTTTTCTCTTAAATTAAAATCTACTCTTCGTCTTTAACATTTGTATGTGAGACCAACTGGTAAAATATCAAGGTTTTGATTTATAAAAAATCATTATCATTAAGAATTGTTAAAAGGTTAATTAAACAGGATAATAATAGCCATAAATCCTAATATATTTTTGTAATCTTACATCACTGAGCAATGATGAGTTCTTAAAAGTTGTCTGGCTTCAAACAAAACAAACCATGAAGGAACTTCCATGCTTCCATATTGACCATATCGTGACTTATCACTCCTTATGTAAGAGTGGAGGAAAGTGAATATCTTTATTAGCTCAGTGTTTCAAAAATTCTCCAAACAGTAGGTTCAACATTTTCACGATCATTTGTCACGATAAAACCATGACCTCAATCATTCGAGTGATGAAAAGGATGACTTCGGCTACTATTTCCAGGAGAGAACGGTATCGCTTAACCCTACGTTCTTGAACTTCGCCAAGAATTCCCTACGAAGCCGTTACGCAGTAATTTTTCAATGTTTTCGATGATTATCACGAATTACTAAGAGAAACACGAATTTGTTTAGTTTAGATTTAGAATTTATTACATTTTATTGTTTGGTTTTGTTCAGCTTAAGTTTTTTTAATTATAAATTTGCATTTTAATAGTGAAGGGACAGCGTGAGTCTTCTTTAAGCTTTATGCAATAAATTTGCTAAATTGAAATTACAGAGTTGAAATGAATTAATTATACTTATAATGGAATAAACAATTCGACTATACATGTGTTTGTTTGTAAATAGACATCAACGAAAAATATGATGGTATCTGAAACTTTGCACTTAACAAACTAACTTCAGATTTTCATACAGCATTTTTTCTACATTTTGCAAATACAAATAAGGTTATCTTTAAAACCATTGTTTGAATTTAACTGCGTACATATGTGGGCTTGTTTGCCTATTACAAAGAACGGCTTATAAACTCGCGTCAAGTAGGAGGGCAAAAAATACAAATGAAGAAAAATATCAGCAAGAAACCAAAATAAATCCAGATTTATGGCGTGTTTCAAACCATTAAAATTTTCTCAACCTTTAAATTTTTTTTGAGGAAAAAACGGAACTTCCCAACTATGTTGGCCCAGAGTGTTTCTTATTTTAACAGTTTAAAAATCATAATACCATTACAGTGATATGTATATATTACAGTCAAAAATAGATAGAATTGAAATAGTTAATCCGACAGTTCAATGAACGTACTCAATATTTTTTCTCTGGTCTTTTAACTCTGCTTAAGAAAACTTTTGTATATTAATAACAATGAATGAGGATGATGATAACATAACATACTAATGATAACATTTACGTTTACGCGAAAAGGGTCAGTTCTAATTCAAATAAAGCCATTATTGAAATTGCTTGGTTTTTTACATAAATACAACGTTTACGGTCGAATTAACAAAGACAAAAATCTATATATCGGTAAAAAAAGTTAATAAAACAAACTTTTACAAAGGAAGAGTAGTAACAGAAGTAGTAATAAATATCATGGATATTGCTACAAAAATGAAGTTTATTATCATAAGCGATACCCAAACTTAAATTGAACTAATAATAAATAAGTGGAAACTGTATTTCCTCAAGTTCTATGGTCATTATATATTCTTTTAAACTAGTTGAATTTGTTCATCTGAAACTACAAAAAAAAATTGCTCATGCATAAAATTGTTTTTGACAACAATGTCTTACTAGATAGTGGGCAAAAAAGATGCTCTTATTAACCAATTAACACTTACCAATAGCAAACCGGTATAAGCATGATGTTGAGCTAATAACAGCTTATTAAATCTATGAACAAGAATCATGATGTATTCTATTTAAGACGAAATAAATGCTGTTAAGAAGCACTTTTAAAAAACAATGAATGAAGACAGATGAATATCAGTTACTAAGATCAAGTCATGAAAACAATGGTTAGAGAAAGTAGCATGATAATCAAAGGTTTTTCAGTGGTTATAAATCAATATTTCGTTCAAGACTTGGTGTTAAAATGTGTATTTAGCACCACGATTTTCTTCTTAATGCTTCACGACGCGTTTTTTTTATCCCTACCTTTTAATAGATATGTGTTAAAGTGTACCTGACAATTACACACGAACCACAACTACTTTAGGCACCAACAATGAGATAATGAATGGTTGTTAGAGATTTAGAAAGATTGGCGATTTTTTACAATCAACAGCTGTTTATGAGTTTGATGTAATTAATAATTTAAAGTCACCGAATATATAAACCACGATATATTTGCAATTTTTTGAAATCAACAGTTGACTATGAGTTTGATGTAATTAATATCAATTAACTGAATCTATAAACTACGATATAAATTAATTCTGGGTAGTTAAATGTATTAAAGAATCGTCCCAATTTTGGTTGCTGATTATAGCAATTGCATTTTGAACAGTAAGTCTATGTTTCTATGTGCGAGATTTTTAGAGCTTAAAAAAAAAAAAAAAAAAAAAAAAAAAAAAAAAAAAACATTATACCACCCGATTCCTGTAAATAACAAGTGAAAAGTGCTCCCTATATGCTGCCCTTAAGTTATATTTTTCCATCTTTAACAGAGAGCTTCATTTTTTAAAAAAAAGATTATGATAAACTTCTTTTTGATAAAGATCATGAGATACAGATTTTAACAATAAAGGTTAAATGATTACTTAAAAATAAAAATTAGTCAAATTGTTAAAAATTAGATTGCGCATTGATTTGTAAAAGGGAAAATTACATTTAAATGAGCTAAATGATTGAATATTGATTGCGCTGGTTTATTTATAGGAACTATAAAGATACCCACAATATTAATTTAGATTTTTACAGTGCAAGAAGCCCGGTTGGCGGATAGGTAGCGCATTGCACTTCCATACCTTAAATCCTGGGTTCCATCGCTAGACTGGGCAAAGTTGATTCAGCCTTTCATCCATTCAGTGAGTCGATGAAATGAGTACCAAGCATGTTTGGTGACTAAACATTGAGGGTTCCACGTTTGCTCTTACACCCCATGCCGAATGAAAAATAACTGCAACGGGCACAGAAGGCCTTGGCTCTCTATGGGCTATCGTGTCATTGAGTTTAGTTTTTCATAGCTTATTCAAAAAAGTTCTTTTTGAACGCAATACGAATAAAAGAGTAAAAAGCAACTGATCCCGACCTAGTATCAGTTGTCTTACTATTTTTGAAACTTTCCCTGTTTTCCAAAATTTCCAATGGCAAAAGAAAATGACAAACTCTTACAAGAACAGTGAACAAAAATGGTGAACAACAAACAAGAGACAAAAGTCACTATCTCATTAACAGATGTCGGGCGCCTCACCCCAGAGTCCCCACTCAGAGCCGAGCATCTCAATAGATGGTTCCTGTCCATAAGTTCATTATTCGAGCATAACGGGCAATTTGGGTCAGCAAAAATGCCAATACGGCAGAGGTGGTTCGCCAAGCAATCATGGCCCACCGCAAGTCTGAATTCTGCAACAGCTTTATTGCGGGGCTTATTGGCAATACCCAGTTCTAAGCTGTTCCTCCAAGTTCTTGAAGAAATACGGGAAGCGAGAAACGCTTTCCAGTTTTGTCTCATAAAATGTTTGATATAGAGTTTTGCCGAATGATAGCCAGCATATCGGCCTGTTCATTGCCGTAGATATCGCAATGTCCTGAGATCCATTGGAGTGTTACTTGTCGCCCTTCTATCCTCAAACTCTCCAGGAGAACCTGGCAGTCGTGGATAGTCCTGGAGATAGGTATTTCACGAGATCTAATTTCCAAAAGTAAATTTGTGCAAAAATATTTGTCAGTTCACAATACGAAGGCTGTGCATGTTAATAAAAATTTAATGCATGTGGATGAATGTGCATTTACATGAAAAAAGTTAAAGTTAAAAGGAAAATATTTTGCGATGACTAGCTCTGTTTTACCAAAGATTAGAAGAAAGGTGATATTTGGAACAAGTCAGCTTTCTTTCTTTTTTTTTTTTTCTTTTTTTTTTCAAATCATTAGATTAACTTTGCTTCTGGATCGTTTTTCTCCTCCATTTGCAACAAAAATACCATATCCTCTCTTGTTTTTGTTTTTAAAAAAATCAGACATGCTAATATAATTAAATTTATCTTCCTCAAAGATCCTATCAGTACATTTAAGGAACTTAAATGTAATTATTGGGACATTAACTGGATAATTTTCTATGCAACCTTGGATACATAGGGTGAACCAGACGGGCTTTAAAAGTTAGATTAAAAGGACATGACATATATGTTCGTGATCGACAATTAAGTAGATTACAGAATACCGCACATTGTTGGAACCTTGGAAATAAATTAGACTGTTAACGCCAAAATTCTTCCCATCGCTGTCATAATAACTTATCTTAGTGCTCTGGAATCTTTTAAGGTTTCTGTAATCTTTTATAGCTTAACGACATTAGTTCTTCATACTCCTTGGAAATGCATCCTGTACTGATTTGTATCACTTAATCACCTTTCTATCCTGCGACTATCATTGTTTCTCGTGTATTGTATTTTTGCTCTACTTTTATGCATTTTTTTATTTGGTAGCAATCTTGTATTTTTTTTTTTTTTTTTTTTTTTTTTTTTTTTGCGTCTTTCGTTTTTTCACATCCACATCTGATAAGTCTTGAAAATTAACGTATGTTTTTGAGTTTTTGAGTGCTCGAAACAGGCTGACGCTTTTAGTCCTAGTAATTTTCAAAGCTAAAAAAGTTTTCCATTGAGACCATTTTTCTCTCACAGTTTCTTGAATGTGCTTCTCACTTTTATTTTTTAACTCCTCCAACCCCCTCCCCAAAAAAAAATTACGAAACCGAAGCAATTTTAATCTATATTAGTTTCGCTAAACTGGAAGGTAGAGAGAGGATTAAATTCCTTATCGAAACGACTGAGTAAATTTGTTAGAAATTTCAGAGATCACGTCCAAATATAGAAACACATAATTTTTATTTATTTATATATTTTTAACATTTGAAAAAGAATTATGTGTTTTGACCTAACAAAAAAAAGCTCAAAATCCTTAAGAATTTTATATAATAAAACACCTAATTACTTATGTAAAATTCACCTTGTATAACTTTTCTTACAAATTATTTAATACAAAACCGAACACATTCATTTAAAAGTTTTTTTTCAAATTAAATTGAAACAATTCCTCATTTTGAGTTGTGCTTCTGAAAGTACCAATTTCTCTTACTTCACCCATTATGGTCATGGATACCACACTGAAGGCATTTTCCAATTATGAAAATTGTTTTGTTCCTTTTTTTCCCACAGTATCCCCACCCTTTTCTTTTACCAACAAAGACCTTCACGAGAACGTTTAAAGTGTTTAAAATAACCTTTCACCGTGGATTAAGTAGTCACTGTAACCCTACAGTTATTGAAGTTGGAAGTAAAAGTAGGACAAACCTTAAGCGATTATTATACAGAAAGCGTGAAGTTTAAATGCATGGGATTCCATTTACATGTTAACAAAATCGTTTTTAAACACTTTAATGTAGTTCTAATTGTATATCTGTTAAATGGTTTTTCTTTATCTTGTATCATTTTGTTACTATCAGGGATTATCTCGATTTCGGGGGTTGCATACAAATTGGCAGCAAATCTTGATCAAATGTTTCTTTTACGAAACATTTGATCATGACTACGATATGTTTTTTCAACATCATTACGGCTATAACTGTTTATTTTATGAAGTTAAAAAATAACTGTTACGTTTCGTAATATTTTAAATTTTTTAAAGGATTGTGTCTATCTTTGAGTAAAATTCCGAATTATGTTAAAAACTAAAGCGTATCTACCCCCTCAGTAAATTTTAAAAATTTAAAAATATATATAATTATAATATTTAGGATATTATTGTTGTATCATTTAGTAAATATTTCGTAATATTTTAAATTTTAAGGAATTGTGTACATATCTTCGAGTAAAATTCCAAATTACGTTATAAATTATAGCATATCTATCACCTCAGTAAATTTTAAAATTTTAAAAATACAGTACCCTTCCAAATTATTAGGGACACTTAAAGTTTCTAAAAAATTTTCATTTTTCAAAGTGTCATAACTTTTTCAAAAATGAATCAATTTTCATAAAAATTCCAGGATATCATGTTCAGGTCTTCTACTTTCACCTAATAATTTGATTTATCTCAATGTTTTGCAAAAATTTGCACATTTGAACAAAGCAATTTTTTTTCTCTAAAAAATGTCAAGTTTGACAAGTTGCTACTTTGTAACAAAATTTTCTGCATAAAAATTATTATTGACACATTAAAGTACAAGTCATTAACTTTAAAACGCGCTAAAGTAAATGACTTTACGATTTTTTTTGACCGAGATATGAGATTTTGAAATTTATTTGTCATTTATAGTGAAAACGAAATTATTGTAATTCGAAAATTATTTAGTATATATTTAGTATAGATATTATTGCAAAAGCAAAAGCTTGTATTGAAAGTATGCCGCGAAGAATAAACGCAGTTATACAAGCAAAAGGACATGTTACAAAATATTAAGAATTTTTTTATTATACTTGTTTTTGTAAAAAAAATTTTGAATTTTATAATAAAGTTAAATTTCTTAAAAAATTCTTGAGTCCTTTTTTAAAATTGTTATTGCAAATTAAAAAATTTTATGTTCCTGTTTGTAATGTTTTAAATAAAAAACTTAATTAATCCAAATAAGAAAGTTGCAAAAAAATAATACTAAATACTAAATAATTTTCGAATTCGCAATAATTTCGTTTTCACTATAAATGACAAACAATTTTCAAAATCTCATATCTCGCTCAAAAAAAAATCGTAAGGTCATTTACTTTAGCGTGTTTTAAAGTTAATGAAATGTACTTTAATGTGTAAATAATAATTTTTATGCAAAAAATTTTGTTTCAAAGAAGCAACTTGTCAAACTTGACATTTTTTTTATTAAAAAAATTGCTTTGTTCAAATGTGCAAATTTTTGCAAAAAATTTAGATAAATTAAATTAGTAATTTTTAGGTGAAAGTAGAAAATCTGAACATGATATCCTGAAATTTTTATGAAAATAATTCATTTTTGAAAAAGTTATGACAGTTTGAAAAATGACAATTTTTTAGAAATTTTAAGTGTCCCTAATAATTTGGAAGGGTACTGTATATATTATTTATATATAACTTAGAGTATTTAGGATATTGATGTTTTATCATTTAGTAACTTCCAGCGCCTATCTCGATGATTTTGGGGGTTGCATACAAATTGACACCAGATATAGAGCAAAGAAAATGAGATCATGATTACGTATTTAGCCCCTTATCGTTATAACTATAATAGAATAATTTTTTAAAGTTAAAAATGTAATCAACACATTTCAAAATATTTTAAAGAATTATGTATTATATTTGTATACGATTCAAATTTTGAATTATGTTATAAATTAAAGCTTATCTATCTCCTTAGTACAGTTAAAAAATAATTCAAAAATTCTAAAAATATGTAATTTAGAGTATTTAGGATATTGATATTATCAAGTATGCTTTCATGCATAGACTATTTTCTTTCAAGCTACGTCCATCACTCATCGATTTCTTCTTTACTCATAAAATGATTCATAAAATGACTCTTAAAGAGACTCATAAATTGTTCTTAAATTTACGTCAGATTAATAAATTGCTCATAAAATTATGTCCGTCTTCAGCGCTATGCTTGAAAAACGAACTTTCCTGCAATTTTAACTGAAAAAACATATGGACCGACTAATGAGACTTATTATTCTTTCTAGAAATAATATCCAAAGATTAAAAGCTATGAGTAGATTGAACTATTAAGTAAAATTTTCCTGACTGATTCAAAGCTGACCAAATGATGGTTCAACTTACCACTTATCCATATTCAGTGGAAACTTATTTTTTTTTCTCGAGAAAATCGTGGTGGTTTGATACATGGCAAACCATCGTTTTCCATTTTTGAAATGAAGAGCACTCTATTCTTCTATGCAGAGCAAAAAGATGGCTGGGGGCTGAATTCTTGTGCAAAAAAACATTCTTCGCTGAATCTCTCTAAGGGTTTAATAAATAAATTCACTGAACTGATCATGGGAATTAAATTAAATAACATGATAAATATTAATTGAAGAAAAAAATTCTAATGAAATTACCTTTGTTTTTATTGTAATAACATTTCAAGTAAGTCAAAAATAATTCTAGTAATTAAAATGCAACATGTATTGCATTTTAACCATTCATGTGCAATTTTAACCATTTATTCATATAATATTCCAGTTCATACGATGATGATTAGCCAAAAATTCTGGCTTTCAAAATGATAGTTCTTATTACCACACATTTTGTAAAAAATGAAAAACTGAAAAGTGAATTCTATCGTACAAATGGCTTTTGTGCCATGCTTTAGGGAATTTTTATAAGCATTCCAATTTTTGTCACGTTTAGCATCTTCTTTTACATGCCATAAAACCGTATTTTATTGTTAATTTTACCAAAATCATTACCAAAGCGTTTCAGTATAAATTATCCAGCTTTTTGGTTTTCCCACAGAGCCAGAAACACGGTAAATGTTACCATATTTTGGTAATTTTGATTATATTGTTTTCACCCTGCCTTCTATATTAAAAAAAGTCGAGTTACACATATATACACACACATACACACATATATATATATATATATATATATATATATATATATATATATATATATATATATATATATATATATATATATGTATATATATCGGTAAATGTAACAGAAAAAGCATTTTGAAAATCTAAAATCTAAAGTTTTGAAGTTAAAATCTGAGATGAACAAATATCTACTTAGTGGAATTGATTCCAACTTGCAATTTCTGTATTTTTGCGATAAATGTTTTTTTATGACCGGAATCTTCATGTAAATAAAAAAAGAAATAATTTATTTTCATAAGTTTATTTATTGTTATGTTTTACATTTTCTTAAGTCATTAAAAAATAACGTTTCACTTAGTTAAATATTTTCTTTAAATTTGAATAAAATTTATATCTTTTGTATTTAAATTCTCTACTTTTGCTACAATATAATAGTGATCAATCTTTTAAAACGTCTTACTCCTAATGCAATAAGCATCAGCTGAAAATGAAAGTCAATTCTCAAGGTCTTTTCAAAGGTCATTTTAGAATTGTTTTGCATTGTGTTTAATCACGGCCTCGATCAGTGTTTTCTGTTTCAAGCTAACAATAGAAAAAGAAATCGTTTAAGAGCTTAAACATTGGAATTTGTTAGGGAATAATGTAAATCAACTTAGTAAATAATAACTTACTTAAATTGTTTTTTTTTTTTTTTTTTCATTTAATATGATGAGGTTTATGGAAACTGTTTTTATTTTTCTTAACATAATTAGGCTCGATTTTCGATTGCTCTGCCTTGATTAAATGGAGTTTTGTTTATCAGATATGAAGAACCGGTTTTTTTAAAAGCTAAAAGAAAGTAATCATTAATTGGGAAAGGTAGAAAATTAAAATTGAAAAACAAAATGCATTGCAAAATAGTAAATTACAAAATTAATGTTTAATAGTTCAGTTTAAAATAATTAATATTAGTTGCAAATGATGATAGTTATAAATATATTTTTTAATTAATTAATATTTTGTTGCCAAAATTATAATAGTACAATAGTAGTTATTTTTACTATTAACTAATTTAAAAGGAATTACGTAATATTTTTCAAATCTAAAGAAGAAATAATAACTTATTATTTAAAATAATAATAATTGTTTGTTCAATGTAAGTATTTTCATAAATTGCATAAACAAATATGTTATTGATTCAATGTTTTTAAAAGTTCATAATCTACATATGTTTGTTTTAATGTTCTAATTACGTATTATCAATTACGTAACTACAATGTTTGATACGTAATTTCAAATTTAAGTTTTGTCATAAATTACATAAACTAATAATAGTTATTTTTAAACAGCATATTATTGTTGAATAACTGTTGACTGGGGTTAATTAAACTGAAATACTTCGCGCTCATACGAATTTCGTTATTTCGTGAAAAATATTACTGAAACAAAAATAATAAAGAATTTCGTAAAAAATATATTTTGAAAATCTTGCGTATAAAATATAATTAATATATTACAATCGCTTAATATTTTACACCGTAATGGGACGTGATATGCTTAATATACGTTTAATGATGGTATATATTTAAATAAAATATGTGATAAAAATAATGACAGATTATAAATATAATGACGTGATATATTTGAATAATATATAAAAAAGCTTTGTGAAAAAGATATATTTTGATTATTTTTTTATTATTTGATTTCATACACAAATAATATTTTTTGTTTCTTGAAAACAATTCTGCATAATATCACTCATTTGACGAACTATCGATGGATGCATCTCTTTATAAAGGATTTCATCAAAACTTGTAACTTTTAAAAATGTTTAACTCCAAAACCAAAGTAAAATCAGCACAATTTTTATCATATTAATAACTTCCAAGTTTTCTTGTCTGTAAAATTTAGCTTCATATGCGAATACACTTGGGTTACCTTTTATATTAAAGCTTTGTGCAGACACGCATTGATAAAGAAAAACGTGTAATAAAACATATTTCTTATCGTTTTGTCTTCTAAGAATAGATAAAATGATACATTTAATATACTTTTTGTGATTAAGAAGACTATCAGTGAGTGTTGAATATACACACGCCTCAACAAGGAATTACGTTACATTAATTGAATAATTAAGTATACTATTTTTTGTGGTATTATGCAATGGCAGTTAAAATAATAATATGCACAAACGAAGCTATTAGTGTTGAACCATGAATGAAGAAAGCAATAAATTATCGCATTATGATTAACTATTAACAATTAACAGATTATTATATGAAAGTCTTTTTTTTATAGTTTTTGAGCACCCGTTAATTCTAATCCACCAATTATTAACATATTCGATTTAAAAAATAAATTTGTTAGTGTTTAACAAAGCCATTAATAATTTAAAAAGTTATAAATTATCGATTATCAAAAAACTATATTATCAGTTAACAGATTATTACATGAAAAACATTTCTTATAGTTTAGTAATCATCCATTAATTCAAATCCATCATTTATTAGTATTTTTGATTTGATAAATGAAGCTATTAGTGTTTAAAAAAAACCATTATTTATTGATAAAGCTATAAATGATCGTTTATCAAAACTATTAACGATTAACAGATTATTAAATGAAAAACTTTTCTTATAGTTTATCGAGCATCCGGTAATTTTAATACGCCAATTATTAGCATTTTTATTTGTCTATTTATTCGAAAGTGCGGATTAATTGTGACCTTAATTTTTAGGTCAGTTCGTTTAAGGATGATCTCAAAAACTTAAATTTTAAAAAAAAATGGACTGCAATTAAAATGAAATGAATGCATCTTTAAGCAACCCCTACAGGCATACT
The DNA here is from genome assembly GCA_949128135.1 of Parasteatoda lunata. Lineage (NCBI taxonomy): Eukaryota > Metazoa > Arthropoda > Arachnida > Araneae > Theridiidae > Parasteatoda > Parasteatoda lunata. The sequence goes on from OX421975.1 coordinate 45,353,508, forward strand.
AAAGTGTCAAATCTTATTTAAATCACTGGATTCTCGTTAAAGAATTCAGTAACAAGAAATACGTTTAGAATATGTTGTTTGTGAATCCGATTATCTTTAAATTAATGAATAGTGCAAAAAGTATGAACAGTTCCATTTATTATTTGTACTGTGACATTAAAAGAAGAATACCCGATAAGATAAGTGCAAGAGCGTCTCATTCATAAACGACATTTTCCAAGATTTGAAGAAAGAAAAAAATTGAAGGAAAGCAATGAAGTACATATTCATTCACCATTTTCTAATTCCACATGCTTTCATACTGCCAAAAATGTCACTTGTTTTTATTATTTACATATATAGAAGGGATATTTTTCTTTATAATATTTTATGGAGAAATTTTTTACCCTTGGTGGTAGTAACTTGATGATACACACAGTCTTTTTTCAGAAAAGCTTCTAAAATTGTATTTTAATGCAGAAGTGAATTGTATTTTTTACATAAATTTGGTATAAATCAATAAGATTTTGTTTAGAATTTTTGCATATTTCTAGTAGATTCTTTTTCATCATTGGTTATACATTATATATTAAGACGCAGTTCGTTCAAATCTAACTTAAAAAGCAAATATTATGTCCATCGCTGGTGCAACAACAACCAAAGTTATAATAACATATGAATGGAGTATACCACAGACAATATTTAAGCAATTAAAATATTCACATGAGAGCATGTGAAGTGAATGTAAGGCCATACAAAAAATAATGCATCCAAAACAGAGAATGTTTTTAACAACAGAAGCACATTTTATCATTCCTTTCGTTTAACAAAATTTTCAGATGTCTTTAGTCTCTTAGATTACCTCAAATAATCTCATCAAAATCATATAATGGGTTCATTTGAAATCATGCTGTCTGCTTGCTCAGTGATACGGTGGATCCAATGTTGATATTCAGGGCAAAAAATAAAACGAATAATTTGATAACTTTCTACCTAATAATTGGATTTTTACACATTAAGACTCAATCATAATATTTCAAAGACTAGACTTAATATGCCAATTAATTAGTGACAACAATATTTTAAGATACAAAATCATACACCAGGGCAATCTTTCTCTGGATAAAAATGCCTTTTTATCGACGGAATATGCTTCCAATATTTTAGAATTGTAAGTGTTTGACAGTCAAATCCCTTAATATTAAATTCTTTTTCTCCATATTTCACTAACTTTCATGCAAATTTGAATTTATCACGTAGATTAAATTAATTCATAAATTACCTTAAAATTCGTTTTCTTACCATAACTAATTAATAAAAAAATGAGAAAAAGTACAAGTAAAAACAATATTTTGCAAAAAATCTTTAAATAAGCAAGTTTCGTAATTGGGTGCAAGCTGTTTTTGATTCACTTCATTAGTTTTAGAGATATGGAAAAATATGCTGAAACTGAAATTAACGTTAAGGGATATGAACTTTCTACAGATCTCTTGATTAAACTATCAAGACTATATTTTGTTTTCCTGATTGTTCCTATACTCTTTATATTGAACAGCGATGGCTCAGGTTATAGAGCGTTCACCTCCCAATGTTCAAATTCGAAAATCAGCAGTGAGTGATTGATACGAACGCTGCTCCCTGTTCATACCGACCACAGTGCTAACGTAAAATATCTTTAGTGGTAGACAGATCATGGGTTCGAATCTTTTTATGGCAGGGATTTCGTGTTTTACCTCCACATGTACACATTTCAATTATGTCGAGAAAAAAAGGTAAGTCTGTGGGAATATTTTAGGAAAGTTAAGGTTAGTCACGTAAAATATTAACATTTGAGTCCTAATACGCCATTAGATTAAAATCATTATTAATGCAGTCCTGATCATTTAATCAGAAGTTATGAATTTTTTTAAAATTTTTATTTAACTATTTTTTAATTTTGCACACCGCAAGCTGTTTACGAAAAAATTCACTGCATCTGTTCTTATAGATTATACCGTGTATGGCATAAAGAACAAACTTTCAGCGAGGAATGCCAGCATTGCAGCATCTTTACTGACTATATAATACTTTTGCCCGTTTTTTAATGCACTTAAACATCAATCCTAGAGTCATGGTGACTCAGGGAATAGAGCTCCCTCTTCCCAATGAAGTGTCCCAGGTTCGAATCAAAGAGATTGCTGCTAAATTCGAATTCCGCGCATGGCTCGCTCCTACCTCAGTGCTGACGTATAATATCCTCAGTGGTAGACGAATCATGGGTGATAGTCTCTTTGCCAGCAGGCTAACCATGGAAAGTTTTCGTGGTTTTCCTCTCTATGTAACACAAATGTGGATCAGTTCCATAAAAAAAAAGTCCCACACGAAGACGAATTTCTCCCAAGACTGGACCCAGGAGTTCCCTTGTCTTCTGAATTGTGTTTAAAATTACAAGTCTAAGGAATTGAACATAGGTAGTCGTAAACCCAAAATTGGGTAAGATGTTCAACAACGGTTATAAAAAAAATTCATCTATTTTAACAATACACTACATTTACTTTGAACACACTCATGTAAACTAGTTAATCAGTTATGCACAATCTGCAGTTCACACTCTTTACTCGAATTTATAACTCTGAAAGGTGGCATTTCAATCACCAGTGCATTTCTGGATCTATGGCGCATGTCCACTTTCTAGACCTTATTTACAAGCTATAAAAGAAGAGTGTTTTCAATTATAGATTAGTTTTAAAAAAACTTACTTTTCTCCACTTTAACTCCCTTCAGAATTTTGATATTGTATCGCATTGGAACAAATCTACACGGAGAAAAACATTCTGGTAAAATTACCCTACGATATTTCTGGTTAATAAAAACAACCATAATTCTGGTTAATAAAACCAAAATATACGATATTTAAACCGTTCATTTGGTATTATTTTTAATAATTTTGCAACAGTTTAGCGGAAACTCGTATTCAGCTCGTAATGCCACACATTTAGCAAGAAATAGAAATCTGAAAAGTAAAGTTGGCCGAATAAACAATTTTTATGCCATGCTTTATGGTGTCGTAATAAAACTACCAAATTGTACTACATTTACCAAATTTTATGACACAATATGACACCATATTTTAAAGTCAATTTTACAAAAATCTTTACTAAAGCACTCCGATATAAATTACCTTAAGGACAGAAACACGGTGAATTTTACTAGATTCTGGTTCATAATTCCATACTTTTTTTTTCTCAAAGTACAGTTGGATTCAATAAACAATTGTTAATACAATTAAAATAATATAATCCGTTAGCAAATATATTTTGCATCATAAAACAAAATTTATTATAAAGCCGTGATTTTACCAGAGATGTTTTTAATTCATATCATTCCATATTATACAGTTTTTGTTTCATTATAAGACCAGAGTTTTTTTATATCAATTAGAAATAAATATTCGAAATATAAGTTTTACATATTTGTTTATTCTAGATCGTCAACCTTTCATAAAAAGCCCTGCCTTTAAGGTATAATAATGAAAAAGCGCCTTACCTGATTTCTTTGCGTTTTTGTTACTTACAATCGAACTATTTGTTCAACGTTCCAATCAGCGATGCCATCAGGGATACTTGTTGTTAGGTGATATCCGTAACCGGCTATTAATATGAATGGAACATATTTTTGTTGATGGTAATTACAGTTACAGCTACAATCGCATGTTACTGACATCTTCTGCGATGTCAATTAAATAAAATTATATTTCATATATCCTTCAAGTTCGTTCATCTTAGTTTTCGTTGATTCACCAGAATTTAAGTGTTTTGATCTCTAAAATCGTTCTTTATATTTTATTTCCTGGAGATAAGATTGATGGTTATTTATTAGTTTAGATATCTGTTTTTATTTATAATAACAGTATTTAGAAAAAATTGTTTAGATAACACTAAAGATTAATTTTATTATCTAATATTATTTTTGATTTTAGTGTATTCTAAGATTTATTTGCGGATAGATTCTTTCGATTTTGCATCTGTAGCTTCATAGTCCGATTATTGATTTAAGATTTGCTTTAAAAACAAGAAGTTTAGTTGAGATTAATTGGAAATACACTCTCAATTCGTTTGAACTTTGAGTCATAATATCGGTACCTTGGACTAATAATACGGTGCAAATTTGCTTTATGAGGGTTTAAATCGAACAATGTTTACGTTCAATTTCGGAAGCAGTACCGCGTAATCAAGTATGATAGTACGGTGATTTGGTTTAAAATTTTAATCCTATTGTTAGCAATCATAACTTGATTCATAATAAGAAAATAATTTGCTTTATGAAGTGTTAAATCTAACAATGTTTACTTTCAATTTGGGAAGCAGTACCGCGTCATCAAGTATAATAGTACGGTAATTTGGTTAAAAATTTCAATCACACTGTTAGTAATCATACCTTGATTCATAATAAAAAACTAATTTGCTTTATGAGGTTTTAAATCGAACAATGTTTACGCTCAATTTGGGAAGCCGTACCGTGTAATCAAGTATTCTTTTTTTTAATGGCTGGCACTTGGAACTATTGTACATTGGCCACAGAAAGTGCCAGAACTGCTAACCCTCTTTTCGTTACCCAGTGGGCACTTGTGGCGAAGCCACGTCGGTGGAGCAGCGTCGCCCACGTCACACTACCACAACCCGTTTATCGGGCGGGTCACATTCACACATTCACAAAGGAGAGAGGACATAGAACACAGATAGAGAGAAAGAAACATCCATGCCTTGCCCGGAATTCGAACCCAGAACCTTTCTGATGCAAGGACAGCTCCTGTAATCAAGTATAACAGTACGGTAATTTGGTTTAAAATTTTAATCATACTGCTAGCAATCATAACTTGATTCATAATAAGAAACAAATTTGCTTTATAAGGTGTTAAATTAAACAATTTTTCCATCTAAATTAGGTCAAAATATGACCTAATAGAGTATAAGCAGCAGTGTAATTTGGTTTTAACTTTCAGGTTTAATGTTAGTAACTTGGATTATAATTCGGTACAAATAGGCTTGATAAGGTGATGAATTGAAAAATGATTCCGGTCAATTTGGGACAACCAAGTAAAAGAAGCTCTGTGATTTGGTTTAAGCTTCAAGTCATAATGTATGTCAGTAACTAAGGCCATAATACGGTACAAATTAGCTGGATAAGGTGTTAAGTTTATGTCTGATTCCGTTCAATTCGGTACCGCGAAATCAAATCCTCATAGTTCCACGAAATCAAATATAAGAAACATAGTAATTTGGTTTGGCTTCGCATTATATAGATTCAAGAATTTTGAAAGATATTAAGTTTTAACATACTCCGAAATTTTTAATAGTGTTAAAAAAAGTACATGATTTTAATTATCCATCCTGTGTTTAATCTCAGAAAAATTGACCCATTCAGTAGTGAGATACATACCTGATTATGATCATGAATTGCGGAGAAGAATAAAGTTCTAGGTTGTTTTTTTTTTCTTTAATTGCAACATCATTAATAAAGTATTTGTTTATAAATTAAAATATTTAAAAGGTTATCAGAATTAAAGAAATAAGTGTAAATATCACTCATTATCATCATTGCCGGACAGCCCAATTTGAGCCCTGGCCTTCTCGAGGATCTCCATTTATCCTAACTTGTTCCCAGCAACGGTTCTCTCCTCTTGATTCCTCTTGAGATTTCATAGCTGTTTTTTTGCGGTATCCTTATCCCAATCTTCAATCTGGAAGGCCAGTGGTGTTTCACTTCGTCTGGCACTCACTCTTTGACCTGTCTGGCTTGAAAATCCCTACCAGTAGCTAAGTTACCGTCTACATAGGTCTCTGGGTGATTGATAAATATCACTACGTATATTAAATGATCTATCGTTAGAAGTTTTGGAGCGCTTTAAGCTGTTATATTGTTCAACCCTATTGTTCAAACCTTAATATTTTGCCAAGTTAAACCATATAGCAATTTTTATGCTTAAATATCCGATATAGTTAAACTTTACCTGAAACAATTTATTACTATTGAAATAAATTTAATGTGCTTTTACTAAATATAAATATCATGGTGTGACTTGGGATCATTTTTCTGTGTGAGTACTTGATTGACGGTCTTTGCAATTTAGTAAGCCTAGGAGGAAGGAAAACAATGTTAATTACATCATTTTTGAACCTGGTTATATTGAATAATTAAAAATATGAATCACAGATTTAAAATTATCTCTCCAGCTAATAGAAGTTTAAAGTATTTAGCAATTTGTTTCAAAATATTATAAATGAAGAAATCTGTTTCGTAACATTTCCCAAATCTGGTTAACATAGTACACTTTAACTTTGAATAAATTTATTTGAATGCTGATGTTATAATCAAATATGCATGTATAACAAAATAATGTGTCATCAATTAATTATTTAAAGTAATTGAATAGATTTATAAATGTGACATTTTATCACAATATTGAAACTGAGGATCTAGTCAGAATAAAAATATTTATATGGTCTCAAAATTTTAAACATTTTGGTCCAAATCAGTATTTCGGTAAAAAAAAATTGAAAAGAATGTATGTTTTCTCTGTTTTAAAATCCAATCATAATTTAAGAAAAATAAGAATGAGACTTCATCTAATTACAAATGTTCTTTAACGTTTCTCCGCAAGCCAATTAAAAATAACTGTGCCGAGATGTGAAACAATTCAAATTCGCAATAATTACTACTTTATGTAACTTCGAGCTATTAATATTCACTGCGGAGATTCAATTATATTTTAATTTTCTTCAGTAAAAAATAACGTCTTTTGTTTCAAACTTAAATTATATAAAAGTTGTATTTAATTTAATATTATTTACCGACTCTTCTCGCATTGAATATGAAATGGTTATTTCAATTAAATTATGTACCTTAGAGCAATAAAAACTGCCACTCATGAGAGAAAGTAAAGCAATTAAATAATATTCTAACACATTACATGTCATCTCACAATTTTGTTTAATATTCAAGTCCTGGTTACTGTTTTTTTTTTTTTTTGGTAGTAAATGAGATTTTTTTATCCAGCTCTTTATTATTAAATGTTTTTTTTTCTATGTTCAATTAGTGCTCTATTTGCTGTTGTTTTATCTTCGGGTCAGATAAAAAGTCAACAATAAACTTTTTCTGCTCTCTGATCACTAGTTTAATATTATTATAAATGTGGCTGGGTGGCGCAGTTGGTTTGTCGTCGGCCTTCTGAGCCCAAGTCTGCGGGTTCGATCCCCGGCCCAGACACCGGATTTTCGGGATGCAGAAAATCCTCAGCGGCCATGTCGTATGATTATGCGGCATGTAAAAGATCCCTGGAGTGCCATATTGGCTCTTGGCATTTCCGGCAAAATTAATTCCTAGTGCACTTTAGCATCCAAATAGAGTCTAGGTGCTGCCATCTAGTGTGGTAGAAACTAGACGTCTAAATTAACATGGCCAACGGTATCTCACCCATTGTGGTAGCCACTGAAAGAGTAGATACCACTTCTGGAGAACCGCACTAGGTCTGCCCATCGGGAAGACTGATTGTGCAGCTCATTGGAAGAAAAAAAAATTTTTTATAAATATAAAAATTAAAATATAAAGTTAATAACAACGTGGAATGAAATTACAGAAAGTATAACAATGGAGTTTCTAGCAACAGATTTTTAACTACAAAAAATATAACAATGGAGTTTCTAGCAGCAGATTTTTATCTACAAAAAGTATAACAATGGAGTTTCTTGCAGCAGATTTTTAACTACAAAAAGTATAACAATGGAGTTTCTAGCAACAGATTGTTAACTACAAAAAGTATAACAATGGAGTTTCTAGCAGCAGATTTTTATCTACAAAAAGTATAACAATGGAGTTTCTTGCAGCAGATTTTTAACTACAAAAAGTATAACAATGGAGTTTCTAGCAACAGATTTTTAACTACAAAAAGTATAACAATGGAGTTTCTAGCAACAGATTTTTAACTACAAAAAGTATAACAATGGAGTTTCTAGCAGCAGATTTTTATCTATAAAAAGTATAACAATGGAGTTACTTGCAACAGATTTTTATCTACAAAAAGTATAACAATGGAGTTTCTTGCAACAGATTTTTATCTATAAAAAGTATAACAATGGAGTTTCTAGCAGCAGATTTTTATCTACAAAGAGTATAACAATAGAATTTCTAGCAACAGATTTTTAACTACAAGAATAATGAAACAAAAAAAAAACTTTAACAAAAGAAAAATGTAACAAAAAATACTTCAACCATTCATTACGTATAAATACGGTTATCACACGTAGAAAAATATTACTTTTACCGTTAAATTTAGTTTAGTTTTGTTAAAAAAAACAAAGACGTAAAGTATTTCTTTTAAAAAATAAACATTTAAAAGTAATTGTTTTAGCAAAAGTAATTATTTTAATAGTAAAATTGCAGTTTTTAATTACATGCTTTGTTTTATATAATTTTCCATAGATAGAATTATCAATGTAATTTTTTACAGATTTGAACTATATGCGTTCAACATATTCAGACTAAAAATTGAATATACTTTTGAAATGATTTTAAAGTTTTAAATATAAGTTCAAATGAAAATTTGAAATTATGAAAAGTTGTGATAATATTGAGCATGCGAATATTTTAAAAGTAGACAATTTCTGTTACGCTTGCCGCAATTAAAATTAACAACCTATTTTTATCTGAAACACAATAATTCAAAAAAACTAAAGAAACTAAATGGTCCGTAACATTAGTATCGGTATCTTGAACCATGATAGATTTCAAACTTGCTGCAAACTTTATAAACTGTGAATAAGTTTAAAGCAAGTTGAACCATAGTTCCGTGAAATCAAGATTAAGAATTACGATAATATCGGCCAACTTAACACTAAGTCACGTTGGAAACATATTTGAGCGTTTTTAGAATTCAATATTATTATTAGTGTAAATTTTTTTTTCCTTGCATTCCCCAAAGTAGTGCTATTCCTAGAAGTAGTAGAAGTAGAAGGTAAAATAGACATTTCGAATTGTCAAAAGCCAGTGATAAAAAAAATTGTGTTAAAATACACATTTGGCTGTCATTTTATCGTAAATACCGGCCATGATGGCTTAGGAGATAGAGTGCTAGCCTCCCAATTGAACCTCGTTTAAATCCCAACGCCTATTGTCGAGCCGAATTCTGCTCCTGGCTGGCACAGGCCACAGCGCTGAAATAAAATATCCTCAGTGGTAAATAGATCATGGGTTAGAATCCCTCTTCTGTTGGATATATCGGGGGATTTTCTCGTGGTTTTCTACTTCGTGTAACGCAAAGCGGGTTATTTCCATAAAATAGTCCTCCGCGATGGCTAGTTTGTCTTCTGGATAAGGCATTCCTTATATTCTGGATAAGGTTCAAAATTACAAGGCTACAGAGTTAAACATTGACACCAAAAACTCAGAATTAGGTCGTTTATTCAACGCCGTTTATTGAAGAGAATATACTAGTTTTATACAAATAATTTAGTGCATCATATTTTTGCCACTAGAAGGCTAGCTTAGGGCTGACTCACTTCCCCAATTCTATTTGTATGTTCATCTTCTCCGAGGCACTAAAACAAAACATTGTTGATTTTAAGCATTCTGTAATGTTGATGATCTTTTTCATTGGAGAGGGGTGCTTGGTGCTTTTATCAAGATAATGACATTTGCGATATTGCTGTATTCTTAGAGAATAAGAGCAACATACTGGAAACTTTATATGGTTCTGTTGCACCGTCATCAACCTCTAGATTTCTATGGTGTTGGGGAGTACTACGAAATGCAGAATTTTTACTTTAAAAGCAATATTTTTTTTTACTATTTTGATACACTTTTTTTTACAATAGCACAAACTTTTTCCATTTTATTGAATTTACTCTGAAGACGTTTTAAAAGATGACAACTCAGTCACCTGATAAAATTTTTGTTTTTTCTTAGTTTTAAAAATATTTTTATTATGAAAATATTCAAATTATAGTTTTTTACAAAGATATTAAATTATTTGCTTTATCAGAACAATATTTCAAGTTACTTATAATAACTGTTTAAAGCAATAATTATAAGAACTCATATGAAAACTTAGATTAATTTTTTTGTGTTTACAAGTATTATGAAAAATTTCAGCAATGGATTAATAAATAAATAAGCATTTTAAATAAGTTTTTCTCATACTGACTAAAAAAGAAAGAAGCAAACAAAAGAAAATATTACGTTTTTCATTACTTTATAGTGTTACAATATACACTTGAAATAACTAGCTTTCACTTAAAATAGCAATTTTTACAAAAATGTTTCTTAAGATCTAAAAAATATGTCGAAAGAAATTTACTAATACTCCTACAGAAAGTAAAATTAATAATAATAATAGCATAAAATATGTCATTATTTTGTTTGTACTTGAGAAACGCCTTTCATAAAAGTAACTAAAAACTAAACCCAGTGGCGCGACAGCCCATAGAGGGACAAGAGCTACTGTGCCAATCTCAGTATTCTTGACTTTACGCTCTGGGGTGCAGGAGCAGATGTTCCGGTCAGGTGAACGCGGAACCCCCAGTAATTAGATCCCAAGCATACGCTGTACTCATTTATTGACCCACTGAAGGGATTAAAGACTGTGTCAACCTTGCCCGGCTCGAGGATTGAACCTAGAACCTGTGGCACGGCAGCGCAAAGCGCTACCACTCAGCCACCGGGCGTCTTTATAAAAGTAACATTTCTTTAATATTTCTTAAAAAGACAAATTTTTAGCTTTAAAAAACACAAGTACCCAGATAGACTGATTTTATAAGTCAGGAAAGTTCTTTACATATTTTTAAGGGGCATGTAATTTATGGAAAAATTGTGACTACAAAAAAGTGATTTTATTAAAATAGTTATAATGAATTATTTTACAAAAGCATTATATTACTTTAATAAAAATCTACATCAGTTGCTTGTTAAATTTAATGCTTTTAGCTAAAAATTAATTGTAATACTAAGTTTCAAAATTATAACAAACGCAAAAAAAATTACATTAGTGGGAACTTAACAAAACACTTTCTTTAAGATAGTATTTTTTAAAGGATTTTATTACATTGTATTGTAGAAAAAAAAAATCACTTTTAGTTTCAAGCAACAAAGGGGACTCGTTTTGTCTGTCAATCACAATAGACAATTAAAAATCTGAAAATAGCTGGAGCAGAAAATTGTATGAATAATCGTCACAGAGACAATATTAACGTCTGCATGCCACTCTTGATCTTGAACCCTATTCGTGCAATTCGCCTCCAATCATTAGTTAACAGGAACAAAAGAGAGACGCAGAAAGTTTGTCACTTCCGGTGGCATTCATAGAGCTAATGAGAAGAGCAGCAATGCATTTTGCTGATTAGCTGCAAGATGCCGCAATGCGATAAATGCTCTTAAGAACTGATTACTTATCTGATACTTGTGAGTCTTTTAAGAGAGAGAGAAATGAAACAGAAAAAAACTGTTGGCATATGAAACCTCATTAGGGTAAAAGTCTTGTCGTTATCCGACTGAGGGACTGGTAACATATTAAGTAGCAACAATGTAGTTTTGTTTTTATCATTTTTATCTATAAATATAGAGCATACGAATTTCAAAAAAGTATTAAATCGGTTGAAAAGTGCACAGTAAAAAATTCCGATCAAATCACGGTATTAAGTGGGATTAACCAATGGGATTAAAGGATTTTACCAATGATGCACCTAAAGCGCATCATTGGTAAAACTCTTTTGACGGTAAAAAATATTGAACCGTATTTTTTACAGCAATATTTATTGTATCGAGAGTAGAATTCGACAATTTAAACCTCCATCTATGAAAAGGTACCCCGCCATATAATCGAGCTAACACGTCTTATACACTATAAAACTGAAACTGTATCTTTATAGTGGTAGATATACTACAGTACTCCCCCACCAAAATTTTATCTGTGAAAGAATTCGATGTACGGATACTAGTAGTTGATTCATTGCTGTTTTGTGAGAAGCCGGGAGAGCTGTATTATTATCACCGTACTTTTTGAGTGCTGATCGTGAGAGCCTTATTAAGTTCACGGTCGTGGTCGCTCCTATGTTGACTTTAGCAGTCGAGTTAATACTTTGTACGTTATGTGTGATAGTGGCTGAGTAGCAACAGCGTAAGGAGGTCAGTGTTGCAGTCACAAGTCGCAAGTCAACTGTTCAATGTGGACCATCCATCAAAGTAGGCGTGTTCAAATCACAGTGGGAGTTTCTGTCAAGGTAGGCTTGTTCACATCACGTCCGGGTCACCAATATTGGGAGAGCAGAATTCGACAATGTAAACTTTCGTCTATAAAAAGGATCATTGCTTTGAGGCAACTTATTTTAATTCCGGAACTACTCAATTTTAACCACTGATAAATGCTTCAACACAAATCTCTGAGAAATATTCTTAGGTATATTAAATAAGAGGTTAAATACTATAAATTAGTGAAAATGTAGGCATTTCATATTATCAATGATTAGCATTACAGTAAAACTAAATTATCTCCGAAATCCAACAATACATTTTTTAAATGGTATAAATCTGTGGGTCAAACAAACTAATTAAACAAATTGATCATAAATCGATATGTTAATTTAAATCACACTAATGGTTCAACAGGTGTAAATCAATCCATGATATCACTTTTAATGCTGAAGCATGTAAATTATTTAAGCAAACTGATTCAAATCACTGATGAATAGTATCAATTTAATTGTTAAAAATTAATCAACTTAATTTTATGAGCTATTTTAATTGCCTAAAGAGTCTTTTTTTTAAGTCAAATAATACTAGTAAGTTATACAATTTAAACCACTGTTACATATTTAAAAGTATATGATGCAAAGTACCAAATGCAATGGCAAATGTCTTGATATTTCATTAGCATACAGATTTAAACAATGTTTAAAGCTTTGGAGTTGAGCTAATTAATCCCTAATGTGACCTAAATAAATGAAAATCTTTTTACGTGGTCTTAAACACTAACAAGTAAGTCAAATAAATCAAATAACTTGTAAGTCAAATAAGCTAATTCAATTCTTTGATTTAACGAATAGATCATCAAAGGAGAGTTTCATTTATATCATAAAAATGATTCAACTTCTGTTAATAAATCTACTGTTTCCAATTCTTATTGTGTATAAAGATAGTTATTAAATCAAACTGATTCAAATCACTGATTAAAAAAATGGCAATGTAATTATTGGAAATAATTAATTAAATTATATTCAATAGTTTTAAATGTAAATTAACTCGTTTTTTAAGGCAATTGATTTAAATCATATATACATAAATTTCCTTACAGTTGATCAGCAAATAATTTTTTGTTTTAAATCAATAGAATTTATCCCTCAATTATTGCAATTTATTTTAAGAGTTAGTTATTTTAAGATTGAATTAATCGATAGTATTAGACATGTTAAGTTTTTAAACTATAAATTTTTTTAATAGAAAAAATTTAGTCCCTTTAATATGTCTATATTTAAAGCATTTAAATATCTAACAGTTTTTTATTATTTTAACATTTATTTTAAAATGTTAAATAATATTTAATATGCAACTTATTCTATTACGCTTAAACGTATATTTATTTTTAAACGGAAATGTAAAGGTTAAAAGTACAGACATTTGTCGTTTTGAATCACTTTAGAGAGAAAAAAAAACAGGTAAGAAAGACATATCTTGTCACTTATTTCTGAGAATCTTCAATATTGGGTTAATAGCCATTGATTTGTCATTTTATTTTTAGTATTTCAAGCATTTATTTGAAGCATATAAATATCACTTCAGTATTAAAAAAAATCGTGAAATTTTTTGTTCAAAATGTTACTGTTTTTTAGCTTCAGGTAAACCAAAATTAATAACATCTGTTTTCCTATTTAAAATCATAAAAAAAAAGTGATTGTTTTGTGTCAACATAGCATAATTTCATTATATTTAATCAAAAAAGATTTGTTTACTTAAAATTATCATTACAAATTCAAAACATGATACTTACCTTGAAAAGTTGCTCTTAAAAACTCACATCCGGACAAAAAAAACTAATTGCCAATTAAAATAAACTTTTGAGATCTCATCATCAAAAGATTTTGCTTACTTGTTTACAGAAAAGTTGTTTACTTTAACTTATAGATGCAAAACAAGTTATTTATTTAAAAAATATAACGTGTATTATATTTATAAAGTATGGAAATGCAAATTCAGTTCATAAACTGAATCTTTATCGCGTATGAATAAAGTAATTCAATTAAACAATCTAATAATTTATGAACAAGAGGCTTATCCTCATAAGTTGATCTCATCCTCACAAGAAATAATAAAATGGATTAAAATTTGGGTGTGCTATATAATTCTAATATTTGAAAACTAAAAATTTAAATTGTCTTATCTGTCGTTAAATGATTGTCGTGCTATTTGTCTTATCTGTCGTAAAAATTTAATTTGTCTTGTCTTATCGTTCCACTACCTTATAAGTCAATTCAACATTGAGCCATGATAACAATTATTAAAAAAATTAACCATCCTGAATAACTTTTAATCAAACGATCGGATTTAAGTGCTCTAGGACACAATCTATTCTGTTTAAAAAAGAAACTTCAAATGTTGTATTTAATAAGTGCAGACACTGTTTTAAATTTAGAAATCAGAAATAGAAACGTTCTTACTCTAAATTAACACATCTTTTATTCGATGAATTTAGAATTACAACACTCAAAATATAGGGTGTAACCGCAGTGTAAAAAATATAGTCTATATAAGAAAGATAACATATTTTAGTAAAATATAGGAATATTTACTATTTTGATTAAAAAAAAAAATTTAAAAAAATAATAAAAAAAATAAAAAAAACGGTACAAAGTTTGGGTATAATAATGTCAATTTTACTCTTGGAATATTTCGGCATACCTCAAGAATTTTTTTTAACGCTAGGAAAAAACTTTCTGACCATCATAAAAATACTTTATCCAAACATATTCCCATGCAAAACATAATTTTACATAAAAATTTGATACTTTTCATTATTTTATTTGATAATAATTTAAATAATTTTGTAATATGAGGTATACACATTTTAACATCATTTCAAAGATTGTAATTTTATAAAGCAAATGATAAAAATTGAACAAATTCGGAAAAAATCTAAATCGATCGAAATACCGATTTCGCTCAAATTTCGTATTTTACTATACAAAAATACATTTTTAAAATTATGTAAAACTTGTTATCCCTTCAACTTAAACAAATTTCTATTATTATGAAATAGAATATTAAAAAATAATCAATATGTTTTACTTTTTTATTTTTTTTATTTTTTGCATTTGTCTCTGGATTTATTATTGTGTACAAAAGTTTTTCGATTATCTTAGAAAAATCTCGGGGTATGACGAAACATACTAAAATTGAAATTAATATTAAAAGGTCCAAAACTTCAATTTGTTCTCCTGCTATAAATCAAAATGAAGATTTTTCCCAGATCGCAGCTTCCCGTTATATTTTGAAAGTAAAGAATCTAAATAAGTCGAAAAAAAGTTATGCTTATTCAAAGAAAGTAAGTTTTTGTGTTTAATTTCATACCTTCAAATATCACCGACATTAATTCATTAGCACATTTATAGTTCCCTCGGAAATCTATTCAATAAATAGATAATTTTTTTTTATAAACATTCAGTAACACTTCCTTCTTTAAAACATTTTATTTTATTTAATGACCAGCATTGAATAGTCGACTCAATTTTACGATAACAACTATCAATATTCAACCATGAATTTTTGTTCTAGGCGATTGAATTTCATTTTATTTTGTTTAGCGTCTATGCAAAAAAATGCCTCATTTTTACCTAAAAATGACCATCTAAAAAAAAGGATATTTTTAGCCAGTTTTAAAAATGTTGAAAATATAAGTTTTAAGTTCTGAGTTTCGTTTTACACGTAATAAAACATATAAACTAGTTTTTTTTTTAAATTTATATAAAATTGTCGAAACTAATCGGATACCTTAAAAGAATAAACGCAATTATGAATAAGTATTTTTATGCTTCTTTCTCAAATAAGGAATAAAAAAAAGGGATTAAAATAAATTTCCTTACAAAATTGACAGCATAGTTAATTAAAAATTACTTAAATAAATGCAAACATTCGAAATAGCAATTCAGTAAAATTCAGTAGAAATAGAATTCAATTTTTTTATTACTTAAATCGTGGATTCAATGTAAACAAAAGCCCTACCTCAACATGATTAATAAGCAAGTTATTCAATTTGCAGAAAAATATGAACGTTTTTAGCTCGAGATTTTAATATCAGTGGCAATGACAATGAGAACTATTCTTTCTTAAATTCTAAAAAAACATTTTCAGTACAAAACACTTTTTTAATGGAAAATTAAAAATAAAAAGAAACTCCCTTCGTAAGTGTGTAATACAAGTTATTTCTTGATTTGTTGACTTATCTTACAATTATAATGTTAAATTCAGTTATATTCAGCCAAATTGATTTATAATACTTATGCACAACATGCTTCAGTAACACCAACTTATTACTGATACATTTATCTATCGATAGTTTTGCATTAAAACTCTTCAAAACAAATTAGACACATACCACTTTCCACATATCACAAAATATTGCCAGAGAAAATTCCCCTTATTTAATTCTTCCAAGATATTTTCATTACAAGTTTAAAAAAACTTTATTTCATAATTAAATAAAATATTAATAATTTAAATGATAAGCGAACTAGTTTTTTTCTAATAAAAGAGCGTCCTAAATTTAATTCTTTGCGGTTTGTCCTTATTACTTAGCAATCTAAGCTGTAATTTTAGGGCACATAATCACTGATAATATATTTTAATTTACATCATTTTAATTTTTTTTTACATTACGAGCAATTAATCAAATTTTAAATCTATCAAAGAGAAAAGGACGGGAACGACATCATCTAGTTTAGTGCCGAAATTTGCTTAATATTCACAGCATCTCTAATGACGCTTGTATGGCTAAACTGATGATGATGAATAAGTGTCAAATTATCTAACAAACTACCTTATCATCATTCTTACCTCCTAAGTAAAAAAAAAAACATTTAATAATAATAACATTTAATAATTTTTAACTAAAAAACGGGTAAATAGATGATGATGAAAAAATGTCAAATATTTAAGAAACTACCTTATCATCATATCTCTTTGCTAAAAAACAATTACATTTAAAAATTTTCAATTATCTATTAAAAAAACGTCTACTGCTATAATTAAAGTGAAAAACAATTTCGTATCCCGAAGCTCTAGGTTTCAGTTTACGACTAAATTAGTTCTTAGGCAATTCTAGAAAATTGAAAGTGATAAAACAAAAATTTCATTGTATTGAAGTGCGTTTAGTAACTGCAAGGCTTGGAAGTGGTCGACCATCATGAAGGCAAACCAAGTAGTCAGTCAACAGTAAATAATAAAAAAAAATATTTTTGCCGCGTTATTTTTAATGGAAAGACTATCCTTTTTTTGGCAACACCCACTTTCATGGTGTACAAAACAATTCATCATAAGTAGTCAAGAATGCTCTGCATATAAGGCCTAATATTCTATATTAAAAAAGTTTATAAGCAAGACCTTTTTGATTGTTTGGCGCCGCTAGTGTAAATTTTGACCCATATGTAGCTCTTTCTGTTTCTTATTGTTCTCCGAAAACAGCAGTGATTGCTTAGATCTTAATTTACATTTTCTTTCTCGAATTATTTTGTAGTTCGTAAACTTAATTCCTCATTTTATATCAAAGTGCTTCTGATCCATACGAGAGATAAGAGTACTTGTCAATCATAAATAAGCAACATTGTCAAAAAAAAAGTTTCGAAAAGCAATTTTGAATGATGGATTGCTTTAATGCGTTGCTCGAAACTATTAGCTAATTCTGTTGTTACAAAAACCACGTTGATCTTGTGGTTTTTATAACAACACACTCAAAAAGGTCTCTTCAATCATTGAATTTGATACTTTGAATTTTAATTCTCGCAATCATGTCCTGGAAAGCATGTTGATTTTTTAGAATGCTGTAATAATAGATTTGGTTTAAATGTAACACTTTTTAAACTTCCCTTCTTAATACGTGAATAAAACTAATAGGTCATATTTTGCATGCAAGATAAGGAAAAAACTAGATTGCTCATTAATATCAGATACCCCAGAGAATGGAAAAACATGCATCTTAGCAGATTTTACATTTAAAAGAATCACAATATATAAATATTGTAATGAATCACGCTTTGTAACTTTTTTAAAAAACATTTTTACAAAAAATTGGATTGTTTTCTAATGCTCATACTAAACACACTGAGATAAAAAGTATGACCAAAATTATCAGAGTATTAGACCGTATTTCTGGATCTAGGAAAACACCAAAAAGCTCTGTAGTTTTAACCGAAACGTTTCGCGAATGATTTTGGTAAAATAAACAATAATATATGTTTTTATAATATGTGAAAAAAAAATGTTTAAATGTAGTGAAACTTGCTAATATTATAAGGATACCTTAGCATGACATAAACATTATTTATTCAGATAAATTAGCCTTCCAGTTTTCTATTTTTTACTAAATGTGTGGTAATAAGAACCATAAATTTGAAAAGCAGAATTCCAGGTAAACCGTTACCGAATAAAGTGAAAAATTACTAAATGATTTGAATATCGATTAGTTTGGTTTTATTGACCAGAATTATGGTTTCTTTTCACCACAAAAATGTCAGTCTCATACAAAACGATGATTGAACCGAATTTTTTTTTCGTGCATGGTGGTCAATTAACTTGTCACTTCATTTAAAATGTTATGCTTCGTAATCTTTCAAGTCCAAAAAATTCAAGTTCTCTTCGCATTGCTCCATCAGAGATCCTTTTTTTTTCTCAGTTTAAACTGAAAACCTACGTAATTTGTAGAGTTTTCAACTACGTGATATCCCTATTTTACTTCACAATCTACTTTAATTTTCTGTCATCATTTTTTGTCCTTTTTTAGTGTTTAAATAATCTTGATGTTGAAGGTTTTGAACTAAATTAATTTATATATGTTGTTGTAGTAGGCCATTAAATCAAAGGGTGGGATTGTACTTTTTTCAGTGGCGCCATCTATGAGAGTGAACTCAACTTCTGACACACCCATACGTCAAACCTGTTTATAGGGAGGACCCATTCATATATCCATTCATTAACGTTATTTTACCAAATAGGCACAATATGCCTTCTTTTAAACTTATAGATTTATTTAACAATATAATAAAACAAAAAATAACCAATGTTACAAAAGTTCAAAAAATTTTACATTTCCTAAATAGACGCGTTATTTTGATATTTTTTTAAAGACATTATAGTGAATGTTTTCTCGAATTTCAATTTAATAATAATTAATAATAAAGAATTTAATAATAATAATTAATAATAATAATTAATAATAAAGAATAAACAAAATGTTTTTAGTGAACAAGTGTTCGGCAATTGTGTTTACATTTTTTGAAAATTTGCTTTAATGTTTAACCATGATACTGTTACCTTGAATCACAACGTCGTTCATATTTGCAGCAACCTTAATGAAGTGTTAAATTGCAAAATATATCCATATTGTTGGACAAATTTTATGCGTTTTGCAAATTTACTAAAATTAAATGTTCTTTGAAAGTTATAATTCATAAGGTAGAAACATCTTCAAATCTTCTACTATAAGAACCTGTTCGAAGGAGAATGAAAGAGATCTGTCTGGCAGAAAGACGACCGCAGTGATGTGTTACTGTGGATTCGTTCCAGATTTCAACGAGCTCAAAATAACTGATACTAGAATTACTGTTAATGCAGATGTAGAACTGTTATGTTTTTATTTAATGGCAAAGAATGCTACCTATTTTATACTATAAATGCTGTTTTTGGTCTATAAGTTTCCTTATGTCTGCATAGAAAGAATTGACTTTACATTCAAATCAAACCATAGAAGCATGCAATCAAATTTCAAATTACATGATTTGTAAGATAATATGGTTTATTTTACCTCTTTATTAAAATTGAAAAATATATTCTCGATGTTGTGATTTCACGGTTATCAATATTTCTGAAAGGTAAGACACGTTGTTTAACACTAGATTGCCCAAGGAAGTCATTTTGACTGCTTCTTCAATTTCAATTAGAAAACAATGAAATTTTGTGACTTTTATAATTATTTTTAAAGTGGCTGGGTGACGCAGTTGGTTTGTCGTCGTCCTTTTGAGCCCAAGTCTGCGGGTTCGATCCCCGGCCCAGACACCGGGTTTTCGGGATGCAGAAAATCCTCAGCGGCCATGTCGTATGATTATGCGGCATGTAAAAGATCCCTGGAGTACCTTATTGGCTCTTGGCATTTCCGGCAAAATTAAATTCCTAGTGCACTTTAACATCCAAATAGAGTCTCGGTGCTGCCATCTAGTGTGGCAGAAACTAGACGTCCAAATTAACATGGCCAACGGTATCTCACCCATTGTGGTGGTCCTGAAAGAGTGGATACCACTTCTGGAGAACGCACTAGGTCTGCTCATCGGGAAGACTGATTGTGCAGCTCATGGGAAATAAAAAAAATTATTATTTTTAATTGTTGATATTCACTAATTACTTGTAACACAACTGAAAATAATATTAAAAATATTAAAAATTAATTTTAAACAAATTTCTTTATACATTAGTTATTTTTTCACAATGCAGTCATTTTGACTGCTTTTGGGCAATGTAGGTATTTCAATTTTTAGTGTTAACGTCTTATTGACTTTGTGAAAATATATTAACATGTTTAGAACGACTAGCGATGGCTCAGTAGTAAGGATCGAAACTTCCATTGCCAAGAGCTGGGTTTTGAACCCCAGATGAAGATAAATGGTTTTCTGGGAAGTAAAGGTGCAACTTTGACCACATTGCCACATCATGCCGTTGATCACAAAATTGTGCCCGCAAGATCGCAACGGTTGGTTTCGGGAACTCGCTTCTTTAATATTATAGAAATAAGTTGATATTTTATTCGTAATGGCTTTTTATAACTGAAAGATTTTCTTTAATTCCATTGGCAACATATGCTATTGTGTCACTTAACGGGGGATACTGTTGATCTCTTTTCGTAGGCTCCATATAAATGGATTAACATCACTTTTCAACATAAAAAGGACAGGCAGTACTCAGAGAGAGAGCTAGAAATTGCATCCATTGCCAAAACAAGATTTGAACCCGGGATCTTCTCGACATGTGGTCAGCTCCCTGACCACCATAGTTGCTAGTCAGCACCCTAAGCAAATAACCACATAGAATTTTTTTATAAATTTATAAAATATATACTGCCAAAATATATTTAACAATCAGTCATAAAAAATATTTAAAAAAATTTCATTGACTTCATAGAAGATCAAATATCATCTAAATATCAAAGTGTTAGGAAGCAAATTTTAAAAACCCGGAAAACAATAATGCAAAAATCATAAGTTTTAATACAATACTTTGCAACGTAAAAATAAAAAAAATTTTTAATTAAAAAATAAAATTTAGAGAAAAACAGCCTTTTCCCCAAATTTAAAAAAAATTATTTTACTGGAATACTCCTTTTATTAGACATAAAGAAAGGAAGAATTTCTAAAAATAAAATATTAAAGCAATATTTCAGTAAAGTTTTCGAGCTCAAATTTTTGTTTCAATGATCATAATAAATTAATAACATTGTAATAATTTTAATACATAGTAAGAATTATTTTATCTTTAAATTATTAATATTTTATCTTCCAACTTCATATTGTGAAAATTTAACTAAATATTTATAAAGAATCAATTTGTATATAATTGTATTTATTTACGTATAAATCCTGTATTTAAAAAAATTTCCGTCTGATTAAATTAATTAATTATTTGTTTAAAATAATTCGTAATATAAATTTTGCATTTTAAATAATTAAGTTTTGATGGTTTTTTTTAGTTTAAAAAACTTGATATTTATTATTTGGTTCGCAATATTTATATTTTTCAGATAGCATATAGATATTCATCGATGTCATTAATATTTTTAAAAAAATCAACAAAATTTAAGGATTTTCTTGATTATGAAACATTTTAAAAAAACTAAAAGCCTTTTTAATTTAAATTAAAATTTTTAAAGATACTATATCAACTTCTATTATATACTCTCTAGTTCCTATTTTCGATGAATTTGCGCATTTTTTTAATGACAATGAAGAAAATCATTTATAACATTTTTGCTGTTAGGACTTATTTTTCAAGCTACTCATTATCTAATTTTCGCTAATCATTGCAACAATTAGATAGGATCATCACACTTTTGGCGACAAAATATATTATTAAATAAAGTATAAACTGTAATTAATTAATTAGATTCTTTAGTTTCCGTCATTTTCAGCAGGCGGTTACGTCCAACTTTTACAAGAAGGATCATTAATAATAAAGAAATATCGCCAAAGTAATTGATAACGTTTACTTCAAAATTCATCAATTGTTGCATAGGATATTATTATTTTTTTAAGAATTCGATCGGAATATAATATAACTCAGTTGCTCTGGTAACCCAATTTTAAAAAATACTATGTTTCCTTTACTTTAAATAATATATTTCTTAACTTTCAACAATTTAATTACATTGACTACATATTTTAACTCAGTTTGTACCGATTTGTATAATTTGTATTATATTGTTATAATATAAACATATTCTATAATTCATAACAATAGATTTGATACTTGATGCTTATCTCTTTATTACAAATTATGCAAATGAGAAATACAATTATCCGCAAGTTACGCAAATACCAAACTTATCTAATTTATCACGATATCATCATTTGATGATTCTCTGTTTATTACAACGCTATTAAACATATTATTCAATTTATTGAGACTTTTTCAGGTGGTATTTGTTTGTTAACCGCAATTAAAGTAAACATTAAATACATAATTTCATTTATTGCTATAGTTTCAGTTTATAATTATGTATTTACGACAATTTATGCTGCACTTAAATACATATCTAATTTATTACAACAGCTGCAAATGATAATTATCTGTTTACCACAACGTAAGCCATTATTAATTATATTAATGGTAGTAGTAAAAAGTGTAGGGAGGAAAAAATTCTGGTAAAACTACCATACTGTGTAGTAAAAATTTTTCTGGTGAAAGCAATCCTGAAACTGTTTAATAAAACCAAAATGTACGGTTTTTAAACCGTCGATTTGATAATTTGTCCGATCATATGGTAAAGGTTTGTCCGATCATATGGTTCTAGTTTTCAAAATTATAGTGCTTATTACCACACATTTGTAAAAACTACCAAACTGAAAAGTATATTTTACCGAATAAAAGGTGTTTAGGTCATGTTCTGAGGTATCCTAACAAAATTTCCGAATTTTAAGACACTTGACAAAATTTATTACACATTATAAAGCCATATTATATTGTTAATTTCACCGAAACAATTACCAAAGTGCTACGGTAAAAATTACCTAGCATTTTGGTGTTCCCATAAAAACAGAAATACGGTAAATTTTACCATACCATTTTCTCAGCGCATATTTTTAATGAATTACCATAAATTGCACATATCTGTCCATTGTAACTGAGGCAAATTAGTAATTCTATGCAGTACTTATGCATTGAATTTATTGCTGATATTTAAATTTCTTGTAAATTGTCAAAATAAAAATTCATAAGAGAATATAGTTGAAGATGTGCTTTCTTCAAAAGATTCATTGATAAAGATTACGCGTCCACGAGTCAACGATGTAAGGCCAGGCTACCGGCAATGTCAACTGTCATCTATCAAAAGATACCTCCTGATGGCATAGAATGAACAGATCTTATATACTAGAGAACGGGAATTTAAAAGTTGTAGTGGTAACTATACTTTGAAACTGAAACGGCGTCGATGCTATTTAGTTTCTTACTTTTAAAAAATAAAAGAAATGTACCTCAATTCATTGGAAACATGATATTAAAAAAAATTATCTAAGATTTTCGGAAACATTTTTATCGAGTTAAAATGAGTTTCTGATTTTTTCTGCAGTGTACTTATTTGTGCTCAATATTTTTATTTTGTTTCAAAAATGGGAATACCATTAGGAACATATCAATATGTTTGCGAATCTTGCCACCCTTCACTTAGAAAAAAATATGGTCAAAACTAGCAGAACTGGGTAAAATTTGCAATGTTTCTGGCTCTATAGGAACACCAGAAAGGTCCGAAATGACCGAAGCACTTTTCTATTGATTTCGGTGAATTAACAATTAAATATGGTTTTATAATAGGTGATAAAATTTGTTAAATCTAGTAATTTTATCATGATACTCTAGAGCATGACAGAAAAACCAATTATTTGGTTAAATTTACTTTTAATTTTTTTAATTAAATATTTGGTAATAATTATAATTTTGAAAAAGAGAATTTGCGGTAAACTGTTACTAAATGAATGGAAAATTTAACAAATGATTGGGTTTAAATATTGTATATTTCCATTTTATTAAACAAAATTATGTTGTTGTTGTTTCTTACCAGAAACGTCATTACCATTCAGTACGGAAATTTTACCAGAATATTTTTCTCTGTGTTGAATTTAATTTATAACTTTACATCCTTAAGTAACTTGTAAGTTGAACTGATTACATTAAGTCGATATGTAAGTTTGAATCCACACAGAAGTCCTTTCAAAAATCTTCACAACGAAAAATGAAAAAAAAACCTTATTAAGTAAACCTAAAGTTTAAAGCTGAAAGCTTATATTTCAAAGAAAACATGCTTTTATAAAAAATTGTTTTTCCATGCTAAATGAGTGATATTCAGATGCATTAATTTACGTTAATATGATGTAGATATTTTAAAGTGAATGTCAACACTTGTTCGCATGAAATATAAATAAAGAGTTTGTGTGTTCAGAAACATTAACCTTAAAACGTTAATATCAACGTTAATATCAACGTTAATATCAACGTTAATATCAACGTTAATATCAACGTTAATATCAACGTTAATATCAACGTTAATATCAACTAAGTATTATTAAATGAACATATTTTATAATTACCTCATACTAAATTTGTTACCTACAATATCATTTAATTTTTCTTGAGGGTCCGAATCTAACAAGCATTTTTAAATCCTGATATATTTGATGCAAGACAAATTTATGAGAGCCTTATTTACAGTCTTAAGATAAAAGTAAGCTCTTGTAAATTACAACAAAGCTTTTACAAGTACTTGAAAAATGGCGTATCATGAATCTAATCTAAGTTCAATTAACAAAAAAGAAATCTAAGGATGCAGCGGCGTTTATTAATTAAGACCGAAAAATTGAGTGGCCGGAGGTTAAAAAGGAAATAATTGCCCTGCCTTGTTTTCTTCTTGTTTGTATATTGACGAATAATAGTCCATGTTAATCCGCTGAAAGTTAATCGATTTGTGATAGGAAACCAGGATTGTTTGTCCTGATCTTCTGACACTCAAAACAACTGGTACTTAAAAGTACCCGATGGCATTTTTTGTTCTGTTAGATGTATAATTAGTACTTAACAGAATATTTTAATTAAGCTCTTGTGATAAAAATTTTGGATTATTAGTTTCTTGGAAAATTAATCTCCGTTGTATATGGCCGGAAATCTTAAGTTTGTGAAGTTGAAGTTATGTGAAATTTAATGCAAAAGAACTTTTCAAACATTTCCTTATAATTGCATTGCTTTGGAGGGAAATGAATGTTTTATTAGTGGTACAATCATTCAATTAATATACGAACTCAGAATATTTATTTCCACTATAGACCACCTGACACATTTAGTTTATAAATCTAAACTTCAAGTTCGCAAAAATTTAATAAAGTTTAAGTATCAGAAAAATTATTATAATATTCTTTGAAATAAAAATTTTAAATCTAAATCAATGATTACTAGTGTTGCAATCTTTTTTAAAAGTTTTATACATGCTCTCGTTTTGAAGACTGCCCGTATACATTACCTTACAAAATTAATGCCTGCTATACAGAAATTAAATGCTTTTTGAAGTTAAATTACACCCTGTAAAAAAATTCCGAATCAAATTCCGGTATGAAGTACCGGCACTTTCGTTGGATCATCTTTGATATTAATTTTGACGTTAAGTGAATTATCGCCGCAAAACATTACACCGTAATTATTACAGTAATATTTATTTAATTATAGTGATTCTGTGACTTAAAGGTAATTATTAACGCAAAAATTACGGTATTTCAGATTTTTTTTTTGTAAGCATGTTCCTGTAAAAGTGTACTTTAGGGTAAAAATTAAATTTACAGTTTTACAGTAATTTGATCGGAGATTCTTTACAGTGTTCACATAATAATTATTAGTTAGCAAAATCATTTTAAGAGATTCTATAAAATGCTGCGATTTGAAATGCACTTAGCATTAATATTATCTTTATATTATCTTTATTATCTTTATAGAAATATATTATAGTATCTTTATTATCTTTATAGATTTTTATGGATCTTTATCTTTATTATCTTTATAGATCTTTATCTTTATTATCTTTATAGATTTATTATCTTTATTATCTTAATATTATCTTTATAGAAAATAACAAATGACGGGGAAGAATTTAAATGACAATTTAATTAAGTAATCATGAAAACAAGAAATTAGAATTGAATTCAGTATCTCTCAATGTATTTCCATTGAAATATATCTGTTTAAACCATTCACTATCGATATTGAAATTTTACATTATTTTGATATTGAAATATACTTTTTGAACAAAAATGTATGTTTATTTAGGATAATTTAAACTATTTACTTAGCTGCATTGATCAGGTTATCAAACACGTCCGAATACCTATTATCGAAATTTCCGACTAAAGCGTTTGACAAATCCTTATCTAATATAATGTTGCAGCACAATTAATAGAACCAGATATGAAGTAATTCAGTAATTATTGTTAGCTAAAGCTAATGTTTGATATTTATTTTACCTTTATTTACTTTTTATTGGAAATTTAAGGGGAAATGTTATTTGACCTTTCAAAATTATTTCAAACAGTTAAAGTGATAGATAAATGCAATGCAAATGCCTATATCTCCGTAAAACATTTCTATTGTAATCCACACTAATTTTACTGTTTAAGCAAACGGGGTCTTAAACTATCTGCCGGGGTCTTATTGTGCACAGAAAGTTATTCTTGGGCTTTGAAGTAGAAAAAAATGTATATATTTGATGTGAAATTAATTTATTCGAGAAAAAAATTCAAGAGAAAGTTATAAAAAATCGGAATTTAATTTTGTTTCACTTAAAAAAAATAGTAAAGAATGAATATTAAACTCTAATTCTTCTTATTTTGTGGCTAGTCTGATGTGAGGCCCCTCTGCTTTAGTAGCATTTTGTGAAAAATGCTCCAAACCTAATTCTTCCTGGTTCCATTTTCTTGCATCGTCTACTTTGTTTATAATATCTAAGAGTCCTTTAACAGAGCTGAGGTGTAGCTTTGTAAGGTGGAGAGTGCCTAAAATAGTAAATAGTGTTAGAGCAAAGGCATCGCGCTCATATTAAATATGATGCGCTGTTTCCACATCCTTGTATCATTTCTTGCATATTGGTTCTTGTTGAAAATGTCCCACTCTATGAAGGTGTTTTCTGAAATGAAAATACCCAGTGCTGGAACCCACAAGCAAATATTATATTTTCGCTTCACCGACCGGACTGTGTAGGGATCAAGGAACTGGCCTTGCATCGGAAAGTTTCTGGGTTCGAATCCCGATCAAAGCATGGATGTTCTTTCATTATCTGTACTATGTGTCCTTACTTTTGGAGCAACGTTGACCCACCTAGCATAGTGTCTCTGAAGGAGTGGCCAACAAATCTTCCCCGTAAAATGCTTGACCCAGTTAATGTTAACCCAGGTAAGCATTGAAAATTTAAAAAAAAATATTTTTGCCTCACCAGCGAAATTTTAACCTTTTTTGACATGAATGTTGTAGTACTGTTTTGAATGAAGTGAAACACAGTAACTGTATTTTCAATGCTCATTAAGACTTACTTTTCAATTATTTTTTAGTCAGACACTAACATGTTTTCATACGATTTCATCTGCAAACATGATTAAACAAATCAAGAAAGTATCTCTAAAAATCTTCTCATTTAAATGTTTAAGATTCTTGGTACTTATAACTGAATACTTTCTTTTTTAAATCTCTAGTATTCCCTCAATTGACTCTAAAGCATTTGATATTTTGGTAGTTGAAGGTATGAAAGTTGGGGAATGAAGACGTGCGTAATGTGTAAAGATTATTCACCATTCTTACTGACTTTCACAAGCTTTACAGTTTAGTTGATTGAGAGTGATAACAGTCAATTGCGACACAGTTATGAACTTATTTTTGGATAGAATTCAAAATTGTGTAGATTACAAGCCTTAAATCCAATAAATTGGGGCTATAGCCACGGAATATAGCCAGAAAGACATATAGCCACGGAACAACAATTGTCTTCTTCGAAATCTCTACAAGAGTAAATCTGCAAGGTATGTATATTTGCCAAGATCTTGACAAGAATATATTTTTTGTTCTGGGAAAATTTTTGAAATATATTACTCAAACTATACCAAAGCAAATGTTAGCTAGCTTAAAGTACAAATTTGGCAAAATACTGATAACGATTTGTTACCACTCACGAAGACGACAGATGCAATTTTAGATGAGCTTAGCGATGTTATTTGAGAGATCGCATTGAAGTATCGATGAAATAAGTAGCTCAATTTGCAAGGCTATCTTCCCAAGATGGCAGAATCTCTTGGACAAAGGGAAAAGTGTGTTATCAAGGTACGTATGTTGCTTCAAAATTTAAAAAGTGGTAGCAAAAATAAAAAAGCATAAACGAATTTAGCAATATCAAAAAAACTAAAAATTTTAAAAAAAACTCCAAGATAAAAAGCATAGAATCAGAATTTTGGGAATTTGTTTTGAAAGGGAAAATTTATATTTAAACTTTTCTATAGCACATCTGGTACCACGATTTTTATGTTTTAAGCACTGTACTAACCCTGGTTACGTATAGGGAAAATAAAAGTTCTTAAAAAACGCGAATAAAACGCTTTTTATTGTGTAGATTAGAATCAAAAATTCAAATATTGAATTTCCATTAATTGTTACAGTAACGGGCGTCCAAGTGCAGTGCATTTTAGATTTTGGTATTAAATAAAATAAGAAATTTGAGTTAGGAATTTGAAAAGAATCTAATTTACCTATACATTACTGCGTTATTTAAAATTATTAAGTTCCCGAAAAATTAAATTTATTAAAGTATTGGTATAAAGCTTTTATTGAGTAAGTGTTTTAATGTTTGAATAAAACATTTATAAAACTGACTTAGATATGAAAGAGTGATCATTTTTGAACATCTAAACCGGCGAATTCAAGAGTATTTTTATCCCCATCAAATAACATGGGGAAATGTGTTTTCCAAAGCGCAGAAAAATGCAACTAGAAATGAAACGTCTTATGTACCCGTCCTCAAGAAATTTAAATTATTTTTCCCAAACTTTATTCGAATAAAATCAACTCATTAACTACTTTTTATAAGTGAAAAATGTAAATTAATGTGATTTAGGAAATGTTTTGTCAAAATTGCTTTGAAATAGACGTTATAAACAGCAACTATATTTTCTTTATGAAATAAATAAAAAAAATCCTTCCATTGCTTGAAAAAACAAATAGATTTATTTATTTTAATTTGAAAAATTAAGTCACCATTAATAGTTTTCTTTATTTTTATTTCATTTAAGAAATTGAAAATCGAAGAACTCGTATAAGTATTAAAGCTGCTCCACTCTTATTTCAACAATTCAACCACGAAACCCAGCAGTAACTCATTAACGAGCTTATGCTGCAGGATTAAGCATCAGTTGACAAGGAGGGAAATCTCCTTGAAATTATAGGGTTTGATATCCATAGTAGATAGGGAACAAAGATATTCTATAGAACCATGTTTAGAATTACTAATACAATTATCGTGCTTGGGTCGGTTAATCTAAATTACTGTAACACATCTTACAAGAATTTAATATAGTGCCTAACACAAAATTAAATTATATTAATTTTACTATATAAATTTTTAATATTGATTATTTTTTATATTAATGTTTTATATTAATTTTATTTAACTCGAAATATTTAATGTAATTTAGAAAATTATAATTAAAAACAAATATTTTAATTCATAGAATTTGTGATATCAAAGTAAAAATAAATGTAAAAATCATTATATACTCGGCATAGAAATCATTAGATTAAGTGTCATACATTTTAAATTTGTTAAACTAATTATAGTTATACTAGTATATACGCACAGTGTAAAAAATGAATATTCAAATTTTAAGAAATTTTTTTTCAGAAAATCATTTCCTAAGAAATGCTCCAAGCAAACATTTTGACAACTTAAGGGAACTAATAAACAGAAAAAAATTCTGGTAAAACTACCAAACGATATGGTAATGATATTTCTGGTAACAAATAACATGATTCTGGTTAATAAAAGCAATATATCATTTAACTATATAATAGATATCATCTATCAGTATTTGAACCATTCATTTACTAATTTTTTCTTTTAAATGGGGGTGGTCTACTGAAAATTCCATTTTTCCAAAATTATAGTTTTTATTACCACACATTTAGTAAAAACCGCAAAAATGAAAGAAAATTTAACCAAATGGTCAATTTTCTTTCACAGTGGCGAATATCAATATACCATGTTCAAAGATAATGTGATAAAATTACTAAATTTTACCACACTTACCTAATTTTTACTAAATATTATAAAATCAAATTTTATTGTTGATTTTACCAAAATAATTATCGAAGAACTTCGGTAAAAATTGTTGAGCCTGTTTTTGCTCCCATAAAACCAGAAGCATGTAAGCTTTAGCATATTCTGGTAGTTTTGACCATACTTTTTCTCAGTACACCTTTTCAATTTCTTCATGAAGCGCAGACTCTTTTAAAATTTAAAAAGTAAATATTGAAAGACTGGTTATGACGCCACTGTGAAGGAAAATAAAGCTACCATGTCATTTCATTTACATTATTCAAGACTATATTTCCTTCATTATTTTGTACAAAAGTTAATACTACTGAACATTTTACAGTAGTAATTACCACTCAAGCTGGGAACAAAAAGCTCCTAGAATACCCTGAGTCAAAACATGAGAAAGAAAGTTCAGTTAGCGTTTTTCACGTCCTGACGAAGCGTTTACGTTTTGTCAATAAGCAGGCAATTTTGAAACGAAATGATCACCGAAAATACCAAAATTCAGTTCAAAGATTAAACATATTGCTGAAAAAAGAAATTTTATTCAAAGTGAATTGTCGTTAAATTAGCTCACCAAACATATGCAGCAAACTTAAAACTCCCGAAACTAACAAGTAACAACATAAGTAATGTTTTACATCCATCAATATTAACAACAAATGTGACTTTTTAATATTTTAAAAAGTAACGTTTTACATCATACAATATTGAGTTCGTTCACGCTTTCAAGCACGTGAATTTGAAACAAAATGATCGTTAAAAGTAACAAAATATTGCTCGTGGATTAAGAATTCGTCGAAATAAAGTTTTATTTAAAATTTTCATAGTCACCAAATAAGCTCAATAAACGTCTGTATCCATCATTGCAGCAAACTTTTCACTTCCTGAAATAAACTAAATTTTACAGTTTGTCGTCATTAATATTTTAAAATTTAACGTCATACATCCTTCTATATTTTCAATAAATGATACTTCTTTATAATTTTAAAAAATTACGTGTTGTCTCATACAATATTAAGAGCTTTCACGTTTTGTAACGTTTGTCACGTTGTGAACAAAATTTTGGTCAGAAATATAAAAATACATATCAGGGATAAAAAAAATAATCAAAAAAAGGGAAGTTTCATTTAAAGTGCATCGTCGCCAAATTTGCTCAACAAACATCTCTATCCATCACTGCAACAAATTTTACACTTCCTGAGTTAAACTATTAATTCGTCAGTCTTCATTAATGTCTCAAAAAGTACAGCTTTACAAAAGTATATTCTTACATCATGCAATATTAAGAACGTTCTCGTTTTGTCAATAATTATGTGAATTGGAAACGAAATGATCGTGGAAAAAAAACCAAAATACAGCTCAAGGATTAAAAAATCGTTAATAAAATAAAGTTTTATTCAAAGCGCATACTCTCCTAACTAGTTTATCAAACATCGATATCCATCACTGCAACAAACTTTAAACTTCCCCAACTAACCATTAATTAGTCAGTCTTCATTAATATTTTAAAAATTAACGTTTTACATTATACAATATTTTGAACAAAATGTTATAAAAGCACATCAAGTAATATTTGACCTCATATGTCACTCATATTTGTTGACAAGCAATGTATCATTTTGATTTTGTTGAGGAACTGTCACATTGCAAGGAGGTATTAGGTGTTTAATAATTGGTTTGGGAAATCAAAGTATAAGTTTATCACAGCGTATGTTGCCGCATTAAATTTGATGATTATTGTAATACAAAAATTCTTGAATAATTCATGGCATCTCATAATTCTTGACAAGTAATTCAAGAGTTGTTCCTTAACCTTACCTGTTCGTAATGTCATGTTTATGAGAACTTATCAAAGCAGATTGAGACAAATAACATTGACGTTAATTACTTAACCTATTCTTAGAAAATATTTTTCTTAAAATAATTTGTTTCTGTTGAATGTTCTGGACATTTTGTAAAGGAAAGTATTTAGCCTATAATTTCAATTTATTTAACTGGTTATTGAAACTTTGAATTCATTTATTATTTTTAGGTATCTTCTTTTTAATTATCAAGCACTTTTAGAGTATTGATTATAAACTGTTTTTTTTTTTTTTTTTTTTTGTTATGATATTTAATAATAATATTTTATAGCAATATGAAATTTTAAAATATGGCGTTCTTGAACCTGATGTGTTAAGTTTTTGTTTGTTTCTGAATTTGGCTTCTGAAATTGACTAAAAGTTTTTTTTTTTATATTATAGTTCAAAATATTATGATCCATAGTTTTCAATGACACCAAGTCCAAAAATTTATAGTTTCCGAAATACGAAGCCTCAAACCTCAAATCGCAATTCCCGCTTCCTTAATTCCGTCACGACATTAGCACTAACCAAGGAAAAAAGTTAATAATGAACTTTTAAATAAATATTGAAAGTTAGATTAAGTAATGATAAAACCTGGAGCACGTCAAAACTTCCAACACTGAGTAACTGGCTTTACTTTTCTCTGCATTCACTTAAGCCAATGCTGCGCATTTCAAGCACTTTTCACCACAGTAACAGTTGCATATATTTTGTAGGATGGAAACTACGTATCTTGGAAGAAAATATCCACTCTTGGGTTTTGTGTCAATGAGAACTTTTTCTCAAAATGTTTTGAATTATAACCTATTAAAATTTTCAGTCAATCTAAGAAACAGTTAAGTTCAAAAAGATTTCCGAGAGGCCTTCTTACATTAATGTATCTTAATCTTTTTATCTAAAGTACTACCTTCAACTGGTTAAAAAAAAACTAAGAAACTGAAGCGGTAAGGCATTATTTGATTAAAAAACTTCTTTGGCTGCAAAATTATGCTGATGGAAATAAAAGCCAGCATGTCATATGCGTCCAAAAATAGGCACCTATTCTGAAGGTTTGCCAGGCGTGAATAAAAAGAAAGAAAAGTTATTTGACCTTTTAACGAGAATAAATATAAGCCTTTTAAGGATCCCATCGATTTCAAAATTCACTCGAGCATTTACCACATACCTTGCTTGCCAGAGCGACTTTTGCTACATCACATAGACCAGGGTGTTTTAAAATTGAGATTTAAAATACACGACAGATGTGTCCGTTATCAAGAAGAAGATAAGGAAAACCAGAAGACAAAAGAACTCCTGAATCAGTAACCCCAGAGGATCAGTACCCTTTGTGAACCCGACGGATTTAACGTGCACTAGTCACCATTTAATAATCGGGATTCTTCATCCTGCAGGATTTGAACCACCATTCTCACGAACACAAGTCCAACACCCTTCAAACCAGACTATCCTGGCGCCAGCAATTGGATTTTATTTTATTTCATATCCGTCGTTGAACAGCCGACCCAAATTTTACGACTACTAATGTTCAACTCCATAGCCTTGTAGTTTTGAATCAATCCAGAAGACAAAAAACTCCTGGATCAGTACCCCTAGAGCTATTGATTTGTTATGGAAACATGGAGGACTTTGCGACTCGACAGATTTAACGCGCATCAGCCACCATTTACTACACGGGGAGTTTTCGGCCGGCTGGGATCGAACCTAAGAAATCTTGTACGCGGCCTCAGCGCTCTACCAACGAGGCTATCCCGGCCTCAGCAATTAGATAGCAATTTTGAATTGCCTTCGAGATGTGTGCTGGTTGACTAATTTGCAATCCAGTGTTCTTTAAGACCTCGCTCTCTTTTTTGAAGTTTGTCCTCTCGGCAGTAATTGGTCTCAGTTACACTGCAAGATTTTTTTTTTTTTAAATTTGTTACCCGAAAAAAAGAAGTAGAAAACCAAGTTTTTATTTTATTTAATAAAATGCTAAACAGAACGGAGGAAAGTTAAATGTTACTGAATTGGAAAGTTGCTGCCGACGAATCATAGTAATATTTACCCGAAACTCGTGTACTCTATGTATCTCTCCATGGATTTACACCACCTTCTTTATAAATACTTGACCCCATCGCATACTTGTAAATGAACAGTTCTTTGAATCTGGGTAAATCATTCAGGCTTACCTAGTATTTAATATAAAATATTTCAATCATTACAACCTTAGCTAACTGTATATAGCAACAAAATAAACAAGTATCTTTACGTATTTCTATTTTATTTATTTTATTTGTATTTTTTTTTTGTCTGATCAATTCTAATAAGGAAGAAAATTACCAGCATAGTTGAATGCTTTGTGTAAATACTGCGAGTCATATAACACTGAACATTTTGGCAATATTTCGTCTCAATAATTTAAAAAAGGTATACATACCTTTAACTCAATTATTAACCTATAACTAAATTATTTCACAGAGACAAAATTTTTCTTATGTTCATCTCCGGAGTTCCCTTGGTTTGAGTTCAAAGTTACGAGGTAATAGAGTTAAACATTTATAGAGTAGCAAATCAAATATTAGTCGGAAGTTCAACGTTATTGATAAAATTTAAAAAAATGGCCAACCATTTGCTATTATTATTCCGGAGACAAAAAAACATCTAACTGTTACATATATATATATATATATATATATATATATATATATATATATATATATATATATATATATATATATATATATATATATTACATATATATATATATATATATATATATATATATATATATATATATATATATATATATATATAACCAATTTTATGTATGCTAAGTGTAAGGAAAACAAACACATTAACTTGATTTAAAAGCCCAATAAGGTCAGTTAAAAAAGACATAAAGAATGGGTTAAAAACGATAATGATAAATGAATTGTCCCGAATAGCATACTGAATAAATGCCATTACTTAAACTGTGGTAACTCTCAATTAATGGAGTATTTTCGAGAATTTTTTTTTTGGCATAAAATATATTTGTGTAAAAATAAAATAAAAAATTAAAACAGAGCATTTTAACTGCTTTATAGACAAAATAAATTAATGAATAAATTTACTAAATATTCTGTCTTCCCCAATTTTAACTACTCAAAGTTATGAAACCAAACCCATTATCTCGATTTAAAAGTCTAATAAAGTCACTTAAAAATGACATTAATAATGTGTTAAAAATGATAATGACAAATGAATCACTCCGAATGGCAAACTGAATAAATTTCATTCTTTAAATTGTGGCAACTTTCAATTAAAGGAGTATTTTCAAATGCTTTAAAGTGGAATCACCGCTATTAAGAAACTCTCCATTACAGCGTATTATAAAATAATTACTGCAATTAAATCTTCTCACTTCACTCATTATTTGTCCGAAACAACAATCCTCCAGGCTTTTGAAATAATAAAATTAATTTATAACCCTCACGCGTACCTCAGGTAAGCACTTCATTCTGTTCGTTCCTAACAACGATCTTATAATTAACTCCAGTATATGCGCAACACTTAAATCTTCTTGGACAATGGCAAACAAGTGATTAATTATTATTAAAATGCGAAACCTATCGCTCATAATTAGATGATACTTCGCCATTTAAACATTTCATAAAAATGGGTCCAACTGCTTGGAAATAGAGCAAACTGTAAAATATTTTTTTTCTGTTCCTTCTGCACTGCTTAAAATGAATTTAAATCATTCTTCAAAGAATGCGGGGATAAATTTTAACCCGAAGATAAAACGAAATTCCACCCTACCGCACCAACTCACCTAATCTACATCCATAACATTGACCTGCTATTATCACCTACACGTTAAATATCACCTTTAACTCAATCATCTTCCTTTTAATTCTCTTTTTCAGTCAGAGTAGAAATAAGAAAATAAATAAGAAGCCGAAGACAGATTCAGTGCATAGTGCCCCACCTTCTTATTTCATCAAATGAATAACGCGGTCAGTCCATGCCGTTGTCTTAACTGCCGTTTTGGACATTGGGGGTTCCAATATTACCCGTAATTAATATTTCGTTATAAACGAGTCTCGAGACCCCGAGTAATGACTTCGTTATCTGATAAAATGTTCTATTAAGATGGAAGAGAGGAAAAAGAACAATTGAAAATGGTCGAGTGGGGAAAATTGCAATTTTGACCTGCTTGATGAGTTGTTCCTTAGTTTACTTGTCAAATCTTAATTATGCCTTTTAAGGAAAGTAATAATTCTTCTATAAAGTGGTATAAAATGTGATATATTATTAAACTGCGTGGTATTACGGAACTGTTTAATGGATAAAAGAAATACTTATCGAAAATTTCAAAGAAATATGTTGCTTAGATGTTCAAAATTAATTTTGAAGGGTTATAGCTGGAATTAGTAAAGCAATAATCATGTCGAATAGCAGATATTGTTTGTCTTAATGCCATTCACTGACTTTGTAGAACTTCAATTTTCTCTGTGAGTAAAGAAGAATTAGACTTAATACTTTGGTTAAAACATATTATTTCATCAAAAAAAATTCGTTTGTATGATTAAAATAGACTATTATTTAAATGTATAGTATAAGTGCTATTAAAAAAATACGTCAAAGTTGGATCGAAAAAAATAACTGTCGAAATATAAAACCCCGTATATTTGAAATTGAAAGTGCATAAACTGCATTCCTTAGCATTCTGCATATTGCATTCTGACAATGCATTTTTGAGCAAAATGCAGTGTCTCCAAAGTAGCGGGGAGGGTAAATTATATGAGAAAATACTCATCGGCTACAGACAGCATTTGAACCAAGGATATCTGTTCTCGTAATAGGATGCTCTAGACATCATAAATGCACAACTCAGTCCAGAGAGAGTTAGGATTATATATTCCAATCGTTTAAAAGATTTTTTAGATATAGCGAAATAAGAAAAAGTGAAAGCAAAATTCCCGATCTCCTGGCTAAGCTATTTAAACCATATTTTCCAATTTGCAACCCTTTTTTTCCCTTGAAATTGGAATTTTGTATGTTAAGATGCGTCATTGTTCCGGCGACTATATAAAGCTTCCTAACTTACCCAGGACTTTGATTGCGTCAAAAAAAACAACCCTATATGACTTTTGATCTAATGATCGGATCTTCACGTTTTAAAACTCAATCTTAATGGTTTGAAGGGGAGACTTCAACTATGCTAATTAATTTATGCAGACGATATTTTAGGTTACAAAAATAGACACAAAAACGCATTTTCTCTGAATAG
Organism: Parasteatoda lunata; assembly: GCA_949128135.1. NCBI lineage: Eukaryota > Metazoa > Arthropoda > Arachnida > Araneae > Theridiidae > Parasteatoda > Parasteatoda lunata. The sequence goes on from OX421975.1 coordinate 45,391,402, forward strand.
ACATACCTTTTTTCGATAGATTCAGATTTGTGACCCCCTAGGGGTTAGCCGCAATCTGGGAAATATAGTTCTAATAGGTTGGTCAGGAGAGCGCTCCAAAGTTTAGACCCATTAATGTTATTTTTACTTTTTGCACATTTCGCTATATTTCGAGAACTTTTCATCCGAATGGAAAAATTTTTGCACACAATTATAAAATTTGTTTATCTAAAGATAAATCCATGCAAAAAAATATATTTTAAAAATATTTATTATTTTTTTATTACTTCATTTAATAATGTTCGAATTACATCTTTACAACTGTCCCGCTATTCTGGCGCAATTGCAACAAATAAGTGACAATCCGTGGGCGAACTTATATGAAGAAAATTGCCTGAATATTGCAGATTTTGTTTATAGGACCTTTGATCACATTTAAAATTATTTTCTGTTCGTGGTATGACACCAGCCAAACAACCAACCATGTTCGAAAAAATTTTGAATTGTAAGGTATACAATTTCTTACATCATTTCAAAGAATGTAATTTTGCATGGCAAATCATAAAACTTGAGAAAAATCATCGGTTAAATAATTCCTGAAAAATTGAATTTTAAATATCTGACGATTTTGAAATTCAATTTCTCAAGAACTATTCAACCGATTTTATTCAAGCTTTGAATTTTGTCCTGTGAAATTATAATCTTTTAAATAATATAAAAAATTGTTTACCTTACAATTCAAAAATTTTTCTACCATTATTAAATATAATAAAAAACATTAAATACTTTTAAAAAAAGGTTATTTTTGGCAGGAAATTATCTTTGGACAATTTAATTTTATATATGTGTGCATGAATTTTTCACTTCGCTTAAAAAGTTATCGAGATATAGCGAAATACACAAAAAGTAAAATTAACATTAAAGGGTCAAAACTTTGGACCACTCTCCTGATCTAGCTGTTGGGAGCATATTTCCCAGATCACGGCTACTCCCTATATTTTGGAGGTCAGAAATCCTAATCCGTTGGAAAAAAAGGTATGTTTATTCAGAGAAAGTACATTTTTTTAGAACTTTTTACTAGGAAACCTCTAGTGGGTGTCTAATATATAGCCCTGCTTGTATAGATAAGTTTGCTTTGAACATATCATATTTTTACTGAAAGAAAAAAGTGAAAATATTGTAAAGACCATATATCAAGTATGCAAATCTCTTACCATTTACAAAAAAAAAAAAAAAAATCTAAATGATAACGAAATTTTCAAATTTTAGCTAGAATTTTAAAACTGGGCAAAGCTATACCCTGATTAACTTTCCAGAAATTAACGATGGACACAATCAAAACAAAATTCGATATCCTCGAATTCATGTAACAAGAATAACGTGATAACAGTTTTACTACACGTTTAGATAATTGTTATGAAAGAGATAATTTTAAGTTAGTGTTCTTATAAATAAAAAAAGTTTTTATTATCACTTAAACTGTATTTGCAGCTCAGGTATTGAAAATAATACTCTGTTGCGATTTGCCACAATGCAGTATATCACGCCGTAATAAATGAATCATATCCACACCCTTATCTTTATTGAAGTTAAAGTCAGACGACTTTTTTCGACCTTCAAACGATATTACATAATAAAAGAACAGAGCACGAATAAACTCCAATAAAATGAAGAGATTAAAATTTCGAAATATGTTAAATTGGTTCTCTTCCAACTTCCGGCAACATAATTGGGGTTCTTATCAGGAAGGTAAAATATCGTTTAATTTCACTGGAAGGTAAAATATCGTTTAATTTCGCTAAGTCGTTACCTAATGTTATTAATATTTTTAATCATAACACGAAAAACTAAAAAGAAAATACGTGTAATTAAAAGATTATTCGTGTATAGAAATTTAGTTACATTTAAGAAGAAGTTACGAATCAGCTTTTATACATTTACAAATTAATTATTTTAAATTTCTTAAGATAAAACACTTTATTTTTATATACGTGAGTAAAATAAGTATGTTTAATGATAATAATAATAATAAAATGAGAAAATTGTTTTACTAAAAAAATTTTTAAATGGTCTACTATATTTCTAATAATGTTTTCTAATCCTTACTATTTCATTTTTCTGGAGATATTTGATGGTAAATTACATGTTTATTTATTTAATATATGACCCGTTACTCTCATATTCCAATAAACTGCTAAGATGCAATCAGTTTTTAATATACTCCCCAGTACTCTCTAATCTCCCGATTACTTACTAAGTTGTGAAAAAAATGTCTTTCTACTATATTTCAAAGATTCAAGAAAAGTGGAACGTAATGTTTCGGAATTTCAACTGTTCGCCACTCTTTTAGCCAAATTGTGACCATACTTTCAAACTTAAACTATCCGCCTTAACTAAACATAATAAAAAAGACCTTTTCTTTGAAGAAAAAGCAAATTTCCTGTATGATAATTTACATTTTTGTCCCTTAAAATCTGGTAGCCGCAATCTGAGTTCATATTTTGAACCCCTTAAAATTTTGCCGCATAACATTCGTTTATCCAAAGATTATTTCCTGCAAAAATAACTTCTAGTAAATATTTATTATCCATATTTTAATTAGTGACAGTCGAAAAAAAATTTGAATTGTAAGGTATAAAATTTTTTACATCATTTTAAAGTATGTAGTTTTACATGGCAAAATATAGAATTTTAGCGAAATCGATGATATCGGTGATTTATGAGATATCGAGATCTGAAAATACTACTTTTACTCGAGTCCTAGAACGTGAGGATCAGATCATTAAATCAAAATTTATTCAGGTTCGTCCGTTTTTTTCCACACTGCACAATCAACAAAATAAGTAACTTTAATTGAATTGTACGACTTTTTAAAACCAGTGTGTATTCCTTATGGATATTACTGGCGTATTACTTTCGGAACATAATTTTCACTATAATTAATTAGATCACAAAATTAGACTTAAAACTTATTTCGTAGAATAGACCTTATTTCTAAAAGCTAAATACCTGACATTAGTATCATTAAATAAACCTCTTGTGCTTCTGGACATATCAATGATGTCAGTTAGCATATTGCATTATTTTGGTTAAAAATAATACACATTTGCTGAAATATGTATTACCCAAGACTTCAAAATGGACAATTCACTGTAAGTCATGGGGCATGGATTACATCATATATTACGTTCAATCCAAAGAATATACTTGACGTTGTAAAAAATTCAAAAAACCAATACGTAAACGATAAGATATATTACAAGATATGGAATGATTAAAGTGGCAGACAAAAAGAGATGAATACGCAAATTGAAAAGAAATTAGTAAACTTTTGTTCAATCGTGCAAATAACTTTGCCCAAGGTCTTTTATTTTCCGTAGCCTGTAAGCTGTTAATTTCTTTTTCAAAATGACTATTAGCTTTTATTAAGAAATTCAAATTACATAATGTTCATGTAGTTTTCTCCTATACACAGAAAATATTTACAGAAATGTCTTTTAAAACATTTTAATTACATCACAACTTTCCCAACTGAATTTCGTATTCAAATGAAATGTACTCACATAAAATGATTAACTCTAAAATAAAATACATTAGTTTGTCATATTTAAATTAAATGAATAGTTTTATAAAAACTGAATTAATAAGTTGACCGCAGGAACAAAAACTTTATATTGTTAATTCATTTCGCGTGCAAATAATTCCCTAGTATATTTAAATATTAGAAAACCTATTTAACTTATGTATATTTAGGAATAATTATTCACAATGTAAATTATTGAATATAAATTAAAATATTAACCCTAGCATTTATTTTGCATGTTGCGATTAATTTTAATAACACCTGTTCCTGAATCAACACTAATTTTCACCAATCCCTTTCATAACGTGCAATTATCGGCAAATGTTGCACCATGATATATTGCTGAAGCAGTCGCCTAATGTTTCCTTTTTGAATATCGATGGATTTCATGGCTAACATATTAAACGACGATAGCCAAGCTTTACCTGATGTCTCTGTCATCTTGATTGTCACTTTGTCTATCGACCTTGATGCAAGGACAGCTGCTGCCAGCGTCCAGATGTTCTGCGGGAGTTGATTCTAGTGAAAAAAAAATAATTGTTTGTAGATTCATATTAGAAGATATATTTCGGGTGGAGCTCAAGGACTTTAATCGCAGGAGGTACCTGCAACGCACCGATGAGTTAAGGAAAATGTCGAGGATAAACAAGGACTTTGATTATGGCTATCCGAAAAAGGAAGCATAAGGAAAAGGGTTCTTCTTCATATTAAATATCACTTACACTGAGGTATGAATTGTTTGAAGAAAAACGTACTTATTTTAAGGAAAGTGAAAAAATACGAGAAACTAAATTCTTGAAAATAGAATTACAACGAAAATGCATTTCTTCTGATTTAAAAACAAATGAAATTAAATAATTGAAACGAAGGAATATTTTAACTGCCTTTTAAATAACGTGTCATCAAAGAAATCAGTAATGAAAATCAGAACGATTGATTCTCAATAAAATTTCATGAATTCACAAAGAATTATTCTCATGATTAGAAGATGCATTTTAGGAGCAGCTCGAGGACTTAAATCAAAGGAGGTACCTGCTAACGCACTTATGTGCTAAGGAAAATGTCGAGGATAAACAAGAACTTTTTGGTTACCCAGAAAAGGAAGCAAGATGGAAAGGATTCTTCACCACAAAAAAAATCAAAACTGTTTGCTTTAATTTAGAATTTTTATAGTTATCATTTGTATTAAAAAGCATTATAGATCTTAATTATATGTAACAAATAGATACTATTATTTGCTTAAGGACAATTTAACAGCTTAATACATCTTTATTGGCAAGTTTCAAGATATTGGCTGAGCCAAATATCAAGATATTGATATTCGATATTGATATTGGCTGAGCCAAATATCAAGATGCAAAACCATTACAAAAGGTGGTGAAATGGCCACAAATCTTGTTAACATTAAAAAGGCCACTTTAATAAAAAAAAATTAGTTTGTGAAGTTATTAGTTTACCTCTAATCGAATTTTCTATCGGGGAAGTTTCTAGAGACATTCCGATGGAAATTTCTTAAAGATACTTAAAGACATAACAGAATCTTCCATACAAGTAAAAATACTTAATAAGTATTCTCTAGTACTATCTTAAAAACAACGTTTGTTTTTTTTAACCTGCTGCATTTTACCGTGAGCAAAGTTTTCCAATTGGGTACTTTTGAGGGAGGATTGATTAATCGAAAATAAAGCAGTTGGAGAAGAAATGAATATAGCAAATTGCATATAATATTTTTTTTATTTATACAGTGAAACCTGCCAAGTTGACCACCCTTGTAAGTTGGGCACCTGCATAAGTTGACCTCAATTATCAAGAACGGAATTTTTCCTAAAGAAGCAAAACCTTTGTAACTTGACCACCTGTCTATCTTGTATGTTGACCACTGAAATAAGTCAATTTTGTCTAGGAGTATTATGAAATTCTATTCTAAAACCCTCATAAGTTGACCAGAAAAAGAATTTCAGAAAATGTTTTGTCATTTTGCAATGTATGTTAAAATTTCACTTGTTTGGTGAAATAGTGTAAAAAGCTAATCTAAACCCTTTTGTGAGTTGACCATCTGGGAAAAATGTAGGGGGGGGGGCAGCTTTTGACCATTTCTTTCATTCATTCATTGAAAACAGGTGTGTTAGTTGAAAAGTTGCTCTTCCAGTTGCAATAGTGAGCAGATAGTAAGTGTAGTAATAACAGAATAAATTTTAAAATGTTCAAATAATTTTGTTTTGTTAAAGTTTTCAAATTTCATGTCTTCGTGTTTCGATATTTTAAGAGATTATTTTTATTAAAAACTTCACATGCATAACTAACGAAATAATATTTTTAGAAAAGTTAGTTAAACATTAGAATTATGTATATGCAACAAATTGAAGTTTATTCAGGTTAAACACATTTCATTTGGTTATCTGCTAAATAAAATTTTTAAGTCAAGTAAAAAAAAAATTTATATATAGCAACATGATATAGGAAATGAAAAAGTAAACAATGACCTGCCCCCTCTATAAGTTCACCACTTGTCTAAGTTGACCACTAAAACAGTGCACCACAAGTGGTCAACTTACACAAGTTTTACTGTATATAGAATGCATTTTTAATCATTATATTAATTTGTAAACGAAAAAATGCTTAAAAGACTCCTGTAATCATTAATTTCTGAAAAATGCAATAAAACAGAAAGAGTTTTTAAATTTGCTTTGGCTCACACTTGCGCGGGAAAATTGAGGTTAACGTCAACAAAGTTAAACTAGTAAAAGCGTACATAGTAAATATACTCTATAACTACCATTTAATTTTAAATTTACTGTATCCTAACAGGGATTGTGCAACGCTTTTGGACAAATGTCTGGAAACGAAAAAGAGATGATATGCTGAAGCTGAATACTCAATAAATGTTAAATGCTGTACCCAAGGTATAGAAAGAACTAAAAAGATCCATCCCAAATAAATATTTATCTTAAGTAAGCAAAATAATCGATAAAGATTCTGATGATGCTCCGGTGCAAAGTTCCAGAAGAAATTAGTGAGGGAATTCGTCTTTGTCACGCAAGCATACATTGTATGGAAGTTAATTATGCTTAAATTATTGAAAAATTCCCAACTTCACCGAATATCAATAAATATTTAAAACATTGAATAAAACGATAGATTGGGCTATAATTGCATCGATAATTGCAAGGCAATTAATTTCCTATTAAACAAAGTAACGATTTTTAATTTCTGCTCAATCCCTGAGAGAGTGTTAAACTTTTTTCTCCAAATCGGCATTTTTCGATAAGAAAATAAGTCACATGTTTTATTAGTATAATTAATAGGTTGTTTTTTCCAAATAACTCTCGCTAATATTCTTAATCAATATGAATCTACAACTTCTGATCAGGCTTCGACTATTAAGATAACTTTTTTTATTCCATCATTCATATTCAGATCTCGTAATATCCACATGGTAAAGGACTCAAAAATAACTTCTTTTTGTATTTCAGGTTGAAAATTAGCATTTTAACTATTAGGAGTTCTATTAATGGCTTAAAATGATAGTTATGTCAACTGTATAACAGAAATGATTTACTCTTACTTGATTGAAAGATAAGCATTAATGCATATTTAAGTGATGAAAAAAACATTGTATTAACTATAACTACTGCTTTATTTTTAAGTAAGGAGACGCATTAAAAAAATTTTAATGCGTCTATTTAATTGATATCTTTGGAGTTATTAAACATTCATTTATCTGAAATTCTGTTGTTATTGATAATTAGCCAAATATTTCAAAAGAATTACAAGGCTATTTTATCGAATATCAATTATATTTTTGTCACTAGAAAGTCAAGCTGAATTTATTTATTCAGCTGGTTCTTTGGTTTATGAAATGATATATATATGTTACCGGCAAAGTATGAAATGGTTTATATTTCACACATTGCCTAGGTATTCTATAGAATGCCGAATGTTATTTAGGCAAAGTATGAAATAAACGTCCAGATGAGGTTATTATGTAAATGATGTGTACTGTGAATGACCGGTGGCTGTTGACACCGGTGAATGTTGACAATCACATAGCCGCTTTGGTGAATGTCCGAAATATTTATTACATCCGATTTGATATTAATTTATTCGTGGATTTAAATACATTTGTTCGATATTTTAATACTTACTGACGATAGATTAGAAGAAACATCAGTGTTTTTAGTATCAGGCAAATATATACCGGGCAATGGCACTTGACTTTAAAAAAAACATCAGTGTAGGGTAAACCGAGCAAATATATACCGGGCAGTGGCACTGAACCTTAAAAAATCATCAGTGTAGGATATACCGGGCAAATGTATACCGGGCTGTGGCACTCAACCTTAAAACAACAACAGTGTAGGGTATACAGGGCAAGTGTATACCGAGAAATGGCACTTAACTAGACCTACTACTAGACTTCATACTAGACCTTTAGTAAATGTCCGGTCTAGTTAATCGCCACTGCCCGGTATACATTTGCCCGGTATATCCTGCACTAATGTTTTTTTAAGGTTCAGTGCCTCTGCCCGGTATACCCTACACTAATGTTTTTTTAAGATCAAGTGCCATTGCCCGGTATACCCTACACTGATGTTTCTTCTAATCTATCGTCAGTAAGTATTAAAATATCGAATAAATGTAATTATATTCACGAATAAATTAATATAAAATCGGATGTAATAAGTATTTCGGACATTCACCAAAGCAACTATGTGATTGTCAACATTCAACGGTGAAAGTCAACAACCACCGATTTCGATCATTCACAGTAACGTGCACATCATTTACATAATAACCTCATCAGGACGTTTATTTCACACTTTGCCTAAGTAGCTTTTGGCATTCTATATTATGCCTAGGCAAAGGATGTAATAATTCTCACATTTCATACTTTGCCTAAAAACGTCATGCATTCTATACAATGCCTAGGCATTCTATACAATGCTGGCGGCATTTCATACTTTGCCGGTAACATAAATATAAATATTTGCATATTTCACTTTAGTTGTATACTAAATTAGTTACTATATAAGTTACTGAATATGTAAATTTGGACAAAAAAATTATAAAGAATTGTGAAAATTTCGCAAAGTTTTCGAAAACGAATGCAGTCCAAAGATTCACTTTAAATCATAAATTTCAAACGATTTCTCGTTAGAGTTCTAAATTAGCAAATGAACTGTTAGTGTGAAAAAATACTTGTAAGAAACTTTGAATTTACGACTTAAAACAATAGAATTTTTCTTGTAATTTCTAAAATTGAACATTTTGTTTCAGCATTTAAAACGCAAACATGAAAGCTTTCGAATTAGAATATTCTAAAATTAAACCAACATTTTACAGTTAACATTGATGTCACCAGCAAGATTTACAAAAGTTGGTAACGTAAAGGCAACACATTCATTCTTATTAATTACTTTGAAATAGAGAGAATTAATACTACATAAAATTAAATCAAAATCTCTAATATCTAATCGAAAAATCACCTTGTAAAAAAAATTGGCTCATAAAGAAAGAGCAGTCAGAACAAAACGAAATTTTGCATGCGTAAGTACAATAAATAATACCAAAGTACAATAGGAAAGTGATTAGTATTCCAAAGCAGAATGATCATTGATTTCAAGAGAAGTACAAATGAAAGGAGATTTAAATACCCTGTATGGCCACCTCCAGTGCAAATACAGGATAGTTCAGCTTTACCCTGTCCCACCCCCATTTCGGGGCATTCAGGGGTAAAGCCGAACTATACAAATACAGTATGCGATACAGGATGCAATACAGGATGCGATACTGCAAATACAGGATGCGATACTGCCGAACACAGACAAATCCGTGCAGGCCTCTACGTCTCGCTGGAAATCTACTGCAACAGATTTTACAAACTCGCTCGCTACAAAATAATTTTAATGACTGGTCATAACAAGAGTTATTTGAAGTAATTCCCTTTGATGTCATTGCATAGTCTACAACAACGTAAAAAGAATTATCAAGTGCTTTGGAATGTGCCTAGTGTGCATTTGATATTTGCCTATGTGATGACAATCCGTAATACCGTACGGTCCGCTAACGGTTTGTCTATTACGCAGCCTGTAAACAAGTGATTTAATGTTACCACATACGGTAAAAGCATGGCTTCAGAACGAGCAGACATGGTGTCCAAGCAGATTTGAACTATTTTTAACAACGTTGTAGTAAATTTGAAAAGCGCCTGATGATATAAATATATAGATATGTATATACAATCTAGTTGAGAAGGTAAAAGTTTGGTTTTGCATTGCATTATCCACAAAATTCCATAGAAAAAGAAGTAAAATTTTAATACAAAAGTAAATGTTCAAAAGCTATTTTTACAAAATAAGCCTCTTTGTGCTTTTAGTAAAGGCTCCACAATAAATTTTACCCTTGGACCCGTAAAACTTATTTTACTGCCTCACCTTCTTCTTCCGCTGCACTGTAGCTTTCCTGAGCCATGTATTGAATCACATAGAGAGGGTGGGAGTAAAACCACATTGTGCCCAGTCTTATCCGGAGGGAAGATGTTATCGAAACGTTCATACCATTTGAACGTGCTTTAAAGCTTAAAAAATAATCTTCAAAGTTGAGTCCTTAAATTTAATCTTTACATCAAAAGAGTGAACAATTAACTTATTTAAAAATATTAAATTGAAGACGCATAATTTATTTTTATTCACTGCATATTTTGCTTATATTTAAATATTTTTATTAACAAACATTTTGAAAATGATAAATCAGAAATCTTTAAATCTATCGAAATAAAAGAAATACTTTCGATCATTGACTTTTTTAACGATGCAAAAACGGTCTTTTACAATTTAATTACATGTAATAAACTTAGAAGCGTACAAACGTAAAATTCATTTTTACCCTTCTAAATAAAGCAAAGATCAAAAGGATCTGGTACTTTTTTAGCCATACAAAGAAAATGCACTTAATAGTTTAATTTCCTATTGAAAACTTAAAGGAAATTGATCATGAATATATAATTTCGATAAAAATAGTATTAAAAAAAAATTCGAAAGAAAGAGTTTTCGCATTCATTCCAAACGGTAATTGACGTAATATCTGCAACATCTTCAAAAAGCCGCTGAAGAAAAGGTAGATAATTACTCCTCTCCAAACGAGGAGTTATATTAAGAGATAATTACTCATAGATGTAGTTGACGTTCGCAAATCATTTTCTACAATAATCACTGTTTAGATGAAAAAATAAACTAAAAGAACTAAATAAACTTAAAGAACTAAAGAGACTAAACGTTTCACAGAAGATCGTTTTGGTGTTCGTTTAATATTTCGTAATTACTCCATTGACAAAGAATTTATATCTCTTAAAAAGGAAAATCGCAATATGTGTTCTTGTTTCATGAGTTTAATGTGGACCTTTTAACGGAATACTCGAGTTTTATTCTTTAATTTGTATGTCTGGCTCAATTGATGTTGGAAGTTATGGATATTTTTTTCGTAAAGCCAAGAGATGATGATAATTGATTTTTGCACGATATGTAATCATCGAGTTATTTACTTCTTGTTATTGAACCCTTCATAAAAGAACCGCCAAGACATAGCAATTTTCTTAGTTAGATTTTTTATTTTGATTCTTGAGAATTGTGTCGTGATCGCTGATGTTTCTTTAATACCGAATTATGATTCGAGGAATTGGAGTATAGTGCTTGAAATGAAAAAGAAAACCAAAGTATGTATTTTCGATTATTAAAATTCTACTTAAGCTACTAGGAAGGTTTTTAAGAGCTGGCTATGAGAAAAAATTACCCTGCTTTATTTTTTTAAAAGAATGCGCTGAGAAAACTATATTTAATAACCTCGTAACTATTTTTGCTAAAATTAAAATTATACACCAATCAGTTTTTTTTTTTTTTTTTTAGAAATTTATATGTTGATGCTTCTAATTTTTAAAAACAATCAGTTTTGTATTTAAGTTTCTAAAAAACTGCCAACTTACAGTAAGAAGTTTTTTAATAGCAAGATAAAATCTTGCTATTAAATAGCGTTCTATTATTGTAAATAGTAAAAATTAAAAAAAACTAGCTTATTTTTAAATCTATAGAATAAAAAATTTGTTTTAGTAATAAGTACATATTTTATGATTGAAATTTTTTTAAAGTAATTATTATTAATAGTATAGCAAATATTTCTTATTTTATAATGTGTTTTATCTCTCTCTCTCTTTCTTATTTTTTAAAAATAGTTTGTACATGAAATGATTATATTAAAATATATTTTGTACATTTGAGTTTGAACAATAATATACGCTTCAATTTATATATCTCTAAAAGATTTCATACCATATTCAAAATTCAATGGAACTATTTTTTATAATACACAGTCCAGTCACATTAATGTGACCACCTGTCAAAAGCCAGAATAACCACCTTTGGCATAGCGGACCGCTGCGAGACTTGCAGGAAGAGAGTCAATTAGGTTTCTGAAGGTGTTCACTGGGATGCTGAGCCACGCCGACTCCAGTGCCATAGCCAGCTGCGCTAGATTACGCGGTTGAGGATGCATGGCGTGAAAAACCCGATCGAGGTGGTCCCACAGATTCTAGATTGGGTTAAAATCCGGTGAGTTTGCTGGCCAGGGATGTACGGTAAACTCATCCTGGTGCTCTTCGTACCACACACATACACTGCGAGCTGTAAGACACCTCGCATTGTCCCGGGTAGATGCCATCATTCTAAGGAAAAATCATTCGCACGTAGGGGTGGACATGGTCCGGAAGGGCAGATGTGTACTTGTGCTGATCCATCGTTCCTTCCACAATGATGAGTGCACCCAGGGAATGCCAGGAAAACATTCCCCAAACCATAATGCTCCATCCTCTAGCGTGGATCCTTCCGGCAATTGTTGTAGTGTGATTGCTTTCAGACGTTTCATGCCGCATACGCCACCGTCCAGCTGTCCGATGGAGCATAAAAAGTGATTCATCGGAAAAAGCCACCTGTCGCCACTCTGTGGACGTCTAGTTGCGGTACTGGCATGCAAATTCCAGCCTTCGTCGCCCATGAACAGCAGTCAGCATAAATGCATTAACCAGGCTTCTGCTACGGAGGCCCATGCGCAGCAACGTTCGCTGAACCATTGTTGAGGATACACACTTGGTAGCCCTTTGGTTCATCTGGGCGGTCAGTTTCTCATCATTAGCACGTCCACTAGCTCGAACGCATCTCCGTTGCCTTCCTTCGCCTCTGTCATCTACAGTCCGTGGTGCACAGCATGTGCCCCCCCCCCCCGTTGATTTTGGATGGTGCCATTTTGCTATGCACGGTATACTTTCACCACGGCAGCTAGCGAACAGTTCACAAAATTAGCCGTTTCCGAAATGCTTCCACACTTGTCTCGAAAGCCAATAATCATACCCTTTTGGACGTCGGATAAATCGCTACGTTTTTGCATTACGCCAACGCTTGAAATGCTTTTCGATGCCCTAGGACATCCTTTATATACACTCCACTCTACTATGCTGCCACCTGCCTTCTGTGATTGGTTATTTCACGTTGACATCGAAAGTAGGTGGTGGTCACATTAATGTGACTGGACTGTGTATTTATATTTAATAGAAATAAATAGCTTGTTTCTTGTAAAATTTATTGTTGTCAAATTTATTATGATGAAATTAACAATTTTATGATTAATATTTTTTATCCACCTTTTTTGAAAAAATAAAAATATTTATAACAAGTAACCTTAAATATGTTTGACACTTTGAATGTTAAATATAAAACTGTATCAATAAAAACTGCGTGCGAAAGTCATCAAACTAATTCTTAACTCTATTAGCGTTAATGACTTGTTTTATAGTACATATTTACGGGGTCATATTTTTAATCCCTTTCTTGTCAAAAAGAAATATGTTCAAGACAATACATTTAAATACATTTTTAGTCATTTAAGGGTGAAAAATGAATACAAAGAATTCTGTATTTAAGTACATTAAAGCAAAATATGAACTCCTACACAATGTCCAAACTCGAATTTGCAAATCAATAAATCCTTAACTCTAGGTATCTGAGTTTGGTTTATGTTTTTGTATAAAGGAAAACTGAAAGAAAATTATAGTATAACTAACTACAACTGAATATATTTCAGCATTTTAATTTCAAGTAAAAAAGAAGAAAAATGAGAAAAGTTTTGAAGTGTTACATATCTATGCTGTGAAAATAGGGGGTGCTTAGTGAGGAGATACTTAAATAGTTGAATTAGGATTATTTCACCAAAACTCAGGAAAGTGCAAAAATCTGTAGGCAGCGCTATATAAGCATCCAAGTAAACTTGAGATAATTTCTAAATATCCATCATTCAACCACAATAACCCATATTAACCATAACTGTATTAATGACAAATAGGACGATTAAAGAGATCCATTTTCGTGTTTTGCACTGTGCACAATTGATTATGATGTCATGCATTAGTATAATAAGGAGAAGATTGATTGAAAAGATTTTCTATATTTTCAAATGCTTCAAATAGCATCATTTATGTGTTTTTTTAAAAATTTTGATGAGTTTAACATTTTTTAAAACTATTTTAACATTTTCTACAAAAATATCTTAAACTAACACGACTAATATTAACTTTAATAAATTAAATGATCGGTACCGTTGGTGCATAAATTCCTTAAAAAAATTTTGTTCAACTTTTATTACTCATAAGTTGAGCTCAATGAATGTTAGTAGCACATTTAAATTTTTATTAATGAATGTAAGAAACACATTTAAATCAAAATGAAATACAATATAACTTCTATTTAATTAAAAGGTTCCATGCTATTGCTCAACGACATTATTTTTAATTGAACTTTCACAGTTTAAAATCAAAATTTTTTTTAAAAAATTTTAAGAATACCAGTGTTGTTTACAGTAACAAATAATTTTGAGGAACTGGTAAATTGGGTCAGTTGATTTTTCTTTAGAATTTAATGCTGCTAAGTGAAATTATTTAAATAAAAATTGTTCTCCTAACGCAAAATATATGCGAAAGAAACAAAGTAAAATTAATGTTACAGTAATTTCAAAGCATCATAAATTATTTCTCACTTCTTTTTATTAGTACAGATTTTAGCGTTATTTTATTCATTAGTGTATTATTTTTACAAAAAGTATCATGTATATCCTAGATAGGATATCTCAAACGTGTCCGTTTCTTTCATTTACAGAACCTCCGTCGTTTAAACAGCTAAATTTTTAGTATGTATATATGTATATAATTGTGTGTAATTTTCATCTTTCACGTCTTAGCAAGACGTTTTACGTCATTGGTGAAAAGTCTTTAAAAATCCAAATCATAAAAAATGTGCCATATAATGCGCATAATTCATGACAAATATCTAATTCATGAGTTAGGTGCTATTATTACAAAAAAAGTGGATAATTTTATAAATCCAATTAGCTGTTTTTTTAAACAAGTAATAGAAAATTTAAGAGACACCAAAGAAGAATGCGTTTCTCTAAAAATTCCCTTATTTCATAATGTATATAAAGTACAACTATCACGTTCTGGTGAGACATTACCAGCTTCAGAAAGAACTTCTTAAATTGTTCTTAATAAAATCTGAAACATATACTGAGTCATCTACTTTATGACTTTAAGTTATTCTTTTAAAACGAAGCAAAATTTTTTCGTATCAAATAAGCTAGTTTTTAAGCAAAGTGATGGAAAATACAAAATAAAAAATTAAGAATATTTTCGGTTAAAGAAGTTTTAAGAGGGAGAATGTTGTACCTTTGATCTTTTGCTCCTTGTATCTGAGTAAATATTCTTTTGCTGTGTAATAGATAATTTCTGTCGTGAATATATCTACACGGTAAGAAATTCTGGATAAAATTTACGAAAAAAGTACCAGCATTCAGGGTGCCGATACTTTTTACCACGAAATCAATTTTCACCGAAACATGTTACGGAGCAAACTCTACCGTATTTTCATAATATTCTGATCGACCATAATTTTTACAATAATTATTATCATAAAATCACTGAGTCATTATAAATAAATAAATATTAATGGCAACATTACGGTTTAATATTTCATAGTAAAAATGGATTTTACGAATGAAACATCCAAAGAGCAGGGACTTTATAGTATAATTTAATCCGAAATATTTTATAGTTAAATGATACCTGCAGCAACAGTTGTCATCTGTTATGTTGTGGGTCAATTCCGGTCCTCTGAGTCTGTCATAAAAAGCTTTTTTTTTTATTTCTAGCTTTTGAATCATTTTTTCCAACGAAATTTTTTTATGAATTTTTAAATTAAACGTTGATGTACTGGCATTTTATTTTATAACCATAGTTGAACATCTGACCCAATTCTGGGTTTACGTCTACCAATGTTCAACTCCGTAGCTTTGTAATTGGGAACCCAATCCAGAAGACAAGGGAACTCCTGGATCAAGTATTGGGAGAAATTTGCTATCGTGGAGGACTTTTTGTTGAGGGAGGATTTGTACAAGATACTTGCACAAACTCCAACTGACACAAATGTGGACTTATAATGTGGCAACATACAAAATGTATGTTGCCACATGTTGTACTATGTTCTTAGTGAGTCAAAAAAAGTTTTTTTAATTTTATAATGAATGTTTATTTTGTATTACATTTCATTTTTTTTAAAATTTGATTTAATGTGGTATACTTGAAGACCTTATTAGAAAAATTTCAATCGAACGAACATCCAACTTGAATCAACTTTCCAATCTAAAACACAAGGACTCGAAATAATTATTATTCAAGACATAAAATCTAATGTTCCAAGTTTCAACACCATTTTGTAGACTGGACAAATTTTTTACTTTTAAGAAGACTTTTTTTCCAGCTTATTACAGAATTCGCTCATAATAAATTTTTATTAATAGACAAATATATATTGTATTTTACAGACAATTTCTAAATTGTTCGAATCATTAAATTAAGTGTAACAAAATAAAAAGCCAAAAATCGGTGCAGAGCGCAACACTCCCCCCTAATATATAATATTTTTTATCAACCACGTCCTAGCAAACATCGTCGGCATTAGTGAAAAGTTCTTAAGCATCTAAATGATAAAATCTGAGTCACATAATCTGCTAAATTCCCAGACGAATATCAACTTCATGACTTTAAGTTCTAATTTAACAACGAAGCAAAAAAAAGAACTTTTCGGCGCTTGTTTTCGAGGCTGGAGAGAGGGTAGTTATTTAACTGCACCCTCTGTACAAGACACCACAAAGCCATACTATTCAGATAAGAGGTTTACGATCCCGAAAAAATGTAAGTAGGCTTGTCGAATACGGAGCTTTGCTTCTTCGCGTTGATGGTTTCTTGTTTTAGAGTCTTGATAATTTTACTTCATTTCAGAAGCTGAGTATCTTATCTGAAACTTTTATCGAAGAGCTACTGTTGAAGATGTTACAAAGAAAATAAAAATCACCTCCTCAGAACTTTTCGAAGCTGATTTTCTGGAGTGGCACAACTGTCCAAGTACTTATCTGTAACATTACTCAAACTGAAGTGAAGAGGCAGTCAACGATCGGAAGCTTAAGGCCTAGAAATTGAAATCGTTTGCTTTTAGTTTTTGATTTTTGTTTCGAATTTCGGCTTTGAAGAAAAATGGTAACTTTGTTTAACAAGTATTTCTTAGCGATACTTTGGAATGGCAGTTAAAATGTTTCCATCATAAGTTTTTCAATGGAGATAGAAGTGGCATCTTCTCTAAAATGCAAACGATGTGAATTGATTTAAAATTATCTGTATTTGTTGTTATGCTTTACAGCTCACACGAAGTTGTTTTATTGACTTAAGAATTAAATTTCAATTAAAAATATTTTTTTTCAAAATTATCGCTATGAAAAAGTGGAAAGTCAATACCATTTAGTAGTAAAGTATAAGTTGATGTGAAACTCAAATTTTTTTTTTTTTCGGAATTTTATTTTTGTTTAATAATTTTAATTCTTTTCACAACTGTTTTAGCTATCAAAAATAATATCCAAATTTTAAATTCTGATATTAATTGTTTTACAATTAATATTTACATAAACGCTCAATTGTTTGCACAATCCTACACAATTTAGTTTTGGGCTATATTCCTACCGACTAATATGAATTCCCCGATGTTCCAAAGTGAATTCCCCGATGTTCCGAAGTGAATTCCCCGATGTCCCGAAGTGAATTCCCCGATGTTTGAAATTAAATTGAAATTTAGATTTTTTTTACCGCATTTTTGTGAATTAATTCTTTTGCATTTTAACAAACAAAAAAAAAAGAATTAAAAAATTAAAATTTGAAACTTTTTTAGGCCAAAAACTTAGAAATTTAAGATAACAAAAAATTGTCAATGCCTTCAAACTGCGCAGACTGTAACAAATGCCGAACCAAATTACAGTACAAAATAAGCTAACTTTAAATACATTTTCTGTAAAATCCATTTTAATGTAGAAATCATTTTATCGTAATATATTATACCGTCATTTCTACAGTAATATTTATTTAATTCGAGTGAGTTTACGATTATTATTTCTGTGAAAACTGCAATAAGTCAGAATATTTGTTCTGTAACATGTTCTGGTATAAAAGTACTGGCACCCTGATTGCTGATACTTTTTAGCGCAATTCGATCCGGAATTTTTTACAATGTAATTTTGAAGGATAAAATCAACAATTTAAAGGTATTTGTTTTTATCATGGTTGAAAAATAAACATTTAAACACATTTTATGTTTTAATCTTCATTTTTAAGATACTATTCGATGATTCTTATTTATTTGATCAAATATAAGATTTTATCACTAAAATTTATCTAGTTGTAAATTTGTTTTTAATTATAATCCAAATTTTTGATCTTCAAAAAAAAATAAACAATAAAAAATAAATATGTAACTATTACATATTTTAAGAGAAATTAGAATTTTAAATTTATGATCCTCATAATTACTTTCAAAAAGTTGAGAAAAATAACAAAAAAAAATTCAAATTACATTAAGGGATATAAACTCTCATTCACTATCTCTAAAAATATCTTATTTACAAATTCCAGACTCCAACTTCTCTCCTATACAATAATTAGATGCAAAAACATAAATTAATTCAGAACAATATTATTTTCTGTCTTCCAACTTCGGATCAAAACCTGTATGTTTATTCGGAATGAAAGTATCTCATACTTTTATGATAATTTAAGAATTCGGGTCAGAAACTGTCTGCTTAAATGGAGATAAATTATTCTATACTTTCATGATATCGTAAGAATTCGGGTCAAAAACTGTATATTTATTTGGCGTGAATTCTTTTTATATTTCCATGATACCTTATGAATTTGGTTCAGAAGCTATATGTTTAATTGAAGACAAATTATTGTATACTTCCATGATACTATGATTCGGGTCAGAAACTGTATGTTTAATTGGAGCAAACGTATTTTATACTTGTATGATACAATAATTCGGCTCAGAGACTGTATATTTAATTGGAGCAACTTTTTTTTCATATATTTTTATGCAATCGTAAGTATTACGGCTAGAAACTATATATTTCATTGCAGCTAAATTATTTCATACTTTCATGATGCAATAATTTTGCTCAGAAACTATATATTTAATTGGTGCAAAATTAATTTATACTTTCATGATAACATAATATTTCGTATCAGAAACTGTAGGCTCAATTGGATGCGAAATCATTTGAGCTAATTTTAAAATGTATTTCATTCTTTATTTTAAATATATTATATATTTTTCATACATTAAATATTTTAATATATTATATATTTTCAATGCATTACATATTATTATTTTAATATATTATATATCATATATATTTGATTATAAGTATTTCATTAACATTTCCTAATACAGATAATATATACTTTTTGATACATATTTTTAAAGCTGAACAACATGAATAAATAACATTCGAGTCTGTCTGCCGTTACTTTTACTTTATTTACAATTATTAATTTTATTTATTAAAATTGCATCGTGTAATACTAGTATTTAATCATGCGATTACGAATAATTCAAAATGCAACATTTTCGTTTTTCAAAAAAATTTATACCGAAAAAATTCGATTATGCTGATATCACTTAAAAGTATCATGCTCTAGCTTACTTTTTAAAGACTACCTGAGAAATAATGAATGATAAATAAGTAAACAGTTTTAATAAAATAACGAGAAAAAAACTAGTTTAATAAATTTTAACTTTAAAGAATTTCAATAATAATATTTAGTTTGTTAAAATTAGTGTAGAAAATACATTACTATTAAGTAAGTCTGCTTCATTGATCAATTGTTGTGTTTTTTTTTTCTTTTTTTTTTTTTTTTTTTCGCTTTTCTGATTTCAAGAGTTGAATATTGCATGAATGTATAGATCAAATAAAACAACATATCTTGTTTTCAACGCCAAATTAATATTTAATATTCATGTCTTGAAGAGAAAATCTTTTGTCTGAGCATTTCCACGCTTTCCCTAGGTTTACTTGGCGCAATAAAAATTGATTTATTGTTATTGGAGCTCTTCCAAAATAAAACAAACAAACAATTGGCTTCCTTAACTAAAACATTAAGGCCTTGAACACGTCTGTTGACTAACATTAATTTTTGCTTACTCTAGTTACATTCGTTCAAGTTTCACAAATTGATTGTTTATTGCGAAAAATAGTTTTTATTTATGTCGTTGTTTGTTTGTGAAAAGCATTTTATTTCTGCTATATACATTCTTTCCCTTTTATTTTCTTTTTTCCTTTTTTTTTCCTTTAACTTTTTTTTTTGAAAAGTTTTTTACTAAAAACTATTTGTTTGCTTCGTATTTTTAGAATGACTTTGGCTAAAATAAGTTTTGATTATTTAGTTAAACTGTGTTTAATTATTGCTTAGCGCTTCAAATGGTTAATTTTATTCGTGTTATTTTTAATGTTTGGCTCTGAAGTGTGTCGGAAAATGTGTTATTGATCTTAAGAAGGGATTTTCACGTTCATGGTGCAATTAAATGATCCACAAAAGGATAATTACGTTATTCCAACATTGTAAAAAACTTCTGGATTAAATTACGGTGTAAAATACTAGCAGTTTGGTGCATCATGCTTGAAATCCATTTTACTGTAAAATATACCGTAATTTTTACAATAATATTTATTTCATTTGAGGGATTTTTACTATAATTATTACTGTAAAATTACGGTATATCAAGTTTTTTTTGTCTTGTAACATCTTCTGGTAAAAATGGCTTTTACGATTTAAAGTACTGGCACTCTGAGTGCCAGTAACTATTACCGTAATTTGATCAGTAAATTTTACAACGAATATTTACGATGTTACGATTCTCAATTCTGTTAAACTATTCGATTACGCTTAGCTTTGAACACTATATTGTCCAATTTATTTAATTTAACAAAACATGTTATAGAAATGCAAACTTTCCAGCATTTAATTAATAAAATGACTGAAATATTTTTAGTATTTTACTCTTTTTTAATAAAAGCATAGGTTGTATATTTTATACTAAAAGTTCTGTTGCGATTATTAATTTAGTTATTAATTTTTTTGTAATTTTGACAAACACTGAATATCATATTGCACTTTATCAATATAACTCAGAGGAAATTTTTGCATGAATACTGTCGGAATTTACAAGCCTTCATATATTTTACTCTTTTGAGTCATAGAATTAGATGGGCTAATTTAAATTATGCAGATAAATATTTTGGTATGATGTTTAATACAATTTCTATAATTAGCAATGGTATACAGTTTGCCTACTGAATTTCTTAATCACCCTTCTAATATTCTAAGAGTTAACATTCGAAGAAATATAGATATATCTATAGCTATATCTATTGCTATATAAGTGCTGTCTATATGCAGTAAAGTTAAAATGCACTAAGGTGAAAAACTGTGAACTGTGTGAACTGTGTTTGGTTTTACTTTGAAAAGTATTAACTTATCTACAATTAAATACGAATAGACACCTAATAAGCAATAATGTTAAGTAACAAAACCGATTCTAGTGCGCATTTGTTTGTTCTGAATTTCCAACTCTATTTAATGCAGTGAAAGTTTCTTAGAAAAAAAAAAAGAACAAACTATCACAAGAAACCCTTAAATTTACTTTACACCTTGTTTTAAGATCTATACAAAAAGAAGGAAGTAATTTAAATTTTTCCATGCACTATGACAAGAAAGAAATATTTTACGTAAAAAAAAAAAAAAGATCACATAATGGCGTGACGAAACGATCTTAAGAAGAAATTTCAAGAAACGATCTTAATCTATTTATCACAAGATACTTATATTTTTCAATTTTGAACATTTTCTCCAGCGAAAATGTGTTAACGGAGAATATATATTATACACTGTGCTTTGAGGAAGCAATCATAATAAAAAAATAAGGTACAGATATCACAAAGTTCTTTTTTTTTATTTTCCATTTAGTTCAGTACTTTAGAAATGGGTAGGTTTAGTTCAATACTTTGGTACTTCGTTAAGCCGAGGTAGCTTGGTTGGTAGGGCGTTTGGTCCATGTCCAAATTGTCTTGAGCTTGCCGGCAGAAGACTGCCCGTGTAGTAAATGGGGACTGATTCACGCTACATCTGTCTGGTCACAAAGTCCTCCATGTTCCGATAACAAATCAATGACTCTGGTGGTATTGAATTGAAGATTGATTGCTCAGATCAAAATTACGATCAGTGAATGAATAGATGTGTGAATGGTTTCACCATATAAATAGGTTGTGACGTGCGTCTGTGCGGCTGCAGTATTCTTGGCCATAGATGGCGTCACTAAAAAACAAGAAACACACCCTCTGCCTTAAATTCGTTTGGTTCAACGAAGTTAGCTTGCTAGTAGTTCGCAAATGGCATTAGAAACAACACAACTTTGAAAACAACAGGGTCATTTTATTGCTAATTACTTGAAGTTGGAATTTCGGACAATGATTTAAAAAGGTATGGCCACAAAACCAGAATATGGTAAAATTAACTATATATCTGGATCTATGTGAAGATTAACAAAATTGGTAATACTTTTTGAAACACTTTGATAATGAATTTAGTAAAATGAACTATAAAATATAGCTTTATAATATGTAATAAAATTTGGGAAAATGTTGTAAAAAGTGATAATCTTATCATAATACCTTAAAGCATGCGATAAAAACCATTTATTCGGCAAAATTTACTTTTCGGTATTGTTTTAATATGTGTATGGTAGTAAGAAGTGTAATTTTGAAAACCAGAATTTCCTGTGAACTGTTACTATAGGAGCGGAAAAATTACCAAATGAGTAGTATAAATCTCGTATATTTTGGTTTTATTTACCGTGAACCATTAATAAAGTTACGAAAAAACATGACGAAAGAATCCTAAAGAGAAAAAAGATCGGGCTATCACAAAAGAATCCTAGAATTGGAAAAATCCAGCTATCATAAAAGGATACTAGAAAAAAAAGATCTGGCTATCACAGAAGAATCTTGGAAAAAAATGAGCCGGCTGTCACAAAAGTATCCTAGAAAAAATAAAGATCCAGCTATCACAAAAAGATCCTAGAAAAATGAATGATCTGGCTATCACAAAATATTTTTATTTTGGACTGAGCGTATTACTTTGAAAATAAAAGCATGAAAAGATAACAAAGTTTAGTTTATTTGTAAGATAGTTTTATTAGATCAAATGGTAGAAAATTCCGATGCAATCAAAAACATTTTTTATTTATTATATCTGAGCATTAATTGGTGTCTATTCACTCTAAATCGGCTGTGCTCTACAACATTTTAGTTCAATTTTCTCCTGTATTACCACTATTAAAATAGAAACGTACTATCCGTCGGGGTGGAGATTTAAGTGGTCATAACTTGTAACGCAGAGAATTTTTTTTTTTTAAATTCTGAGTCATGCTTTCATCAGACTGAGATAAGATTATAATTTTTTTTAATATTATATATTTTATATTACTTTTATAATTGTAGTCATTTAAAAGTTTAAAGGTGATATCCGGATTTTAAAGTGTACTTTATATTTTTGTCTAATTATAAAAATAAAAGTTTTGCAACAACAGTAAAAAATAATATGAGCAGTACAAAGTATCTTTTTTTATAAATTGAAATATTAAAAATCTTACATTCAAGTAGTTGTATCCTTAATGATATCTCACAATTATAAATCATGCGTATATAACATTAAAAAAAAAATTTTTTTAATGTTTCCATTCCAATATCTCTTTTAATACATATTTATTTATTATAATTTACATTTCAAAAATTCCAAATGAAAATAGTTTTATGAGTAAACATTTGGTGAAAACGATAGATTTAATTATTCTACTGCAAATCATCATTAAAAGAGACTTTATATTATAAAAATAGAGAGGCGAAAGTTGGTAGTGATCGATCATTACCTGTGTATAAATGAAAAGAAAATTGAGAAAGGAAAGAAAATTAAGAAAAGAAAAAAAAAGAAAATGAAAAGCGTTGTTATGAATTTCGGTAAAAACAGTAGCCACGATTCATTCATGTCTCCCAGACCTTTTGTGACCCCAACTACCTCCGAAGATTCGAAAGGTTGCTTTGTCTCTAAAATACCTGTCAAGATGATTATCGCCAAAGATAGCGCCAACTGTCGTTGGCTTTTATGTAGAATGGTTTTCTCTCTAAAATATTATTCGATATTCTCATAAAAAAAAATTTCCATATTTTACTTATACAACTTAAAACTTTTAATTTTCAAACAGTATTTTATTACTTATTTCTTCCTTTTTACTCACACTAAATAATTTATTTTGAAAAAAAAATCCGATTATAAGAAAAACACTTTTTCAAATCATTATTTACCCAAAAATAGATTAATTAAAAATAGTAAAGCTTATATTTCATATCATATAACTATATCATGCAATCATACCAGTTATTTATAGAATTATATATATCAATATAAAATTAATGTCCGTTTAATTAATAACATTTTCAAGTCATTATTTAGCCTAAAACGGATAAAACCAAAATAGTAAAACCTAACTTTCACATCATGTAATCTTGTATATGATCAAAAACATCAAGAAACTTAATTTTTATAGTACACTAAAAATGAAAGAAAAACTTTGTTTGAGGCCTTTATTCTAAATCCATCGTAAAATGAAATTGTTTAACTTAAATAAAATATTTACTTTTTTATTAAAAAGAGGTAGCATTTATGTAAATTTAAATTTTTGACTGATTTTTTTCATTAACTTCAATAAATTAATATGGACATATTAAATATTTATTATTACATTAGGTTTTTCAAACAACTTGTGTTTTAGACACATTATAATTTATTTATTTATTTTTTTTTTTTTTGTTATAACCGTCTAATAATTTTTGTGTCATTTAACTTTTGTTTTTAATACACATAATGACCAAAGTTTAAGCTTTTTATGTAATATGTGTAGCGCCCTTCAATAGAATATATTCCTTAACATTAATGTCTTTATTTGGCCCCAAATTATTGTTGTTTTATAACATTTATAAATTTTTTTTAAATTTATAATTTCATATTTAATTTAAATTTTACTCTAAATTTTGATAAAACTTTACTCAAGTAGAACTTAATAAATTATAAAATTTGTTTTCGCTAAAATAGTGTTCTAATTTTGTGTTAATTGAAGTTAACTATAGTTCTGT
The DNA here is from genome assembly GCA_949128135.1 of Parasteatoda lunata. Classification (NCBI taxonomy): domain Eukaryota; kingdom Metazoa; phylum Arthropoda; class Arachnida; order Araneae; family Theridiidae; genus Parasteatoda; species Parasteatoda lunata. The sequence continues at coordinate 45,416,618 of OX421975.1, forward strand.
ACGCAACCACAAATGGCGATAATCGAGAAAATATTGTAACACAAAATTTTTCTTTCAATCACGTACACTTAAAATCCTCTCCCATCACCTGACTAAAAATGAAAAAGAATAAGAAAAGGGAATAAAACAAAATCACCTTTTTAAAAGCGCATCATTTTCTGTTTTATTTTATTTATTTTTCTTTTTACTTTCTTACTTCCCTTCTTGTGGGCACCGGCTACAAAAAGAGATTACATAGACTTAATTCAGAGGCAGCGTTTGCTTCATTCCGAACTTTTTGGATAGCAATAAAAATTTATTGCGGTATTAGATGTCTGTTTACGATCCATGTTTTGCAATAGGGGGGAACAATATTGAAGAGGATTTGGCTGAGAGATTTTGACACGAAAGCCGATCAAGATGTATAGGTAGACTCCAAAACGGATTACAAAAATCTAGACAGTCTCTAAAATAAAACTAAAAGAAAAATGATGCAACAAAGTGTCTAGTGAATGAAAAATTGTCTTTTAAACATCTTGAGGGTAAAAAAAGAAGAAAAATTTTTTGGAATAATTTTACTATATTTCCCAGGGAGGCTGACCTAGTTTTTATGATATAAATGTTTCACATAAAAAAAGCTAATATATTACCAAAACTCAAGAAAATTTTTTTAAATAATAATTATTTTTAAAGAATAATACGATTTATTTTAAAATATCATAAAAATATATCATAAAAATCATAAAAATTTTTAATAACTTTAACAAAAGTAATGTTGACAATTCTATTTTTTTTTAATCCTTTATCAAGGGATAGATTAAAAATACAACTAGGTAAAAATTTTGATTTTTGAAAGCTATATCATTATTGATAGCTGTGATATTTGATATAAATATGACATGGCATAATAATTATAATATTAAGCAGATTACGATATTGTAATTATGATATTTAACTAACTATATTATAATTATAGTATTGAATCACTGATTGATGCTTATGATATTGAGTGTTTAATAATCAATTATGATATTAAAGTGATAATTTATAAACATAATATTAAATTGATAATTATAGAACTGATTTTGAAAGGCTCTTGAAATGCTTTTTAAAGCTGACCATAGAAATACTACATAGAATATTTTCTGCGAAGCTCTTTAATTGATAATTATAATAGGAAATTACTAATTAGTAATCATGACTAGCACTCGATCATAAGGATATTGAATAGGCAATTTATAATTAGGATAATGAGTTAATTATCATTTTACTGAATTGGCAAATTAAAATTTTCCTATTGAATTGATAATTATGATATTGAGTTTAAAATTGCTAATTATTTGGTTTAAAAAAAAAAGAAATTATGTACCGAAAGGTACCATGTAAGAAACTTAAAAATGAAAAGAAATAAAAATTTGTATGTGGAAAAAGATATTACAATGAAGTTCCGCTATTTGTAGATAATTTAATTTGTTTTTGTCACGTCAATAAACAAGACGGTTTAATAAAAATGTTTTTAATCTCCTTGCTGTTGCTTTCCTAAATCTGATATTTCTAAATTAATTTAAATAGTATTTAAGCTTTGTTCGACTAAGACCTTTAATGTATAATTATGTAATTCAATTCGCAATCGGAAAATAATAAGGCAAATTTCTAGAAAATAATAATACATAAATAATGCATAATATATAAATAATATATGATATATAAATAACATATAATAAATATTATATAAATAATAATGTAGGCTTCAAAATTAATTTAAATAGTACATAAAGTTTTGTTCCACTAAGATCTTTAATTTATAATTATGAAACGGAATTCGCAATTGAAAATAATAATATAGATTAATATTTTATAATAATTACATAAATATAATGTTATAATTTTGGATTTATAATTTATAACAATAATATTGAATAGTTAATATTGAATAATTAATTATAATACCAAATTGAAATTTTTGATATTGTTGATTGATAACTAAAATATTGAGAGCTATTATGATTATGCTATTTTTTATAATTTAAAGAAGATTTATTTAATTTACAGTTTATTTTTCCCGTTGAGCCATAAAAAGTGACAGGTATTACTAATTTATAACTTTTATCATGATTTTTAAAATTGTTAATATTTTTTAGCTATTTATCAAATACTTATATTCTCTTTTAATGTATTAAACTCGCTGTTATACTAAAAGAAAAGTATGATTGCTATCATTATTTTAAAGAACTATCGTTTAACGTTCCTAAAAGAGAAATAAATAAATCTAAAAAATGCAGGATCATATTTTACTGAAATTTATTTTTACTGAAGATGAATTTAAAATATCCGTTAAATTAATGGAATGCAGATATAAGTATACTACTTTACAATTGATGAACTTTAAATATTAGAGATAAATGCTCTAACAGCGAATAAATTTATTCCACTAATGAAATTCTCGAACATATTTCTCAATATAGACAGATAAAAAAGTCGTTTAATGGCGTCGTATTTTTTATACATAAATATATAAAAAGCGTTGATTATTTGCTCATATCTTTTTCCCATTTCAGCATTTGAGGCAACAAAAAAAAATGCTTAAGTACAATTTTAATTATATATATCTTATCTGTGATTTGTAGAATTCGACCACGTGGGACATTTTAAATATTAAAAAAAAAAAAATCATTTAAATTAGAAACAAGATTGCAATCACTTCAATAACTGGTTCGCGTATTTTTATTTTCTCTTTGAATTTATTGAGATGATGCTTTTTAGACATTTTTTATAAGCTTCTTTTTTTAGGAAGCTACGTATAGCTACGTTATTTTTAGGAAAGTTAAAGTTATCAAAAACTGTTAGATAAAACATTAAAAAATCCTTTAAAAGAGCGAGTACTATCTATTCTAGGATCACTTTTTATAAATTACTGCCTAAAATCTTTAAGGATAATTATTTTTATAAATTGAAATTTTTTTCCAGATTTATTTAGATCTTTGGAAACGATGCGGAACAGCCTTTTTTTATATACTATCTTAATATACTTTCTTAATATACTTTTCTTAAAGCACTTTTAAGTTATATCTAAAAAAAAATTAATCTAATGAAACATGTATTTAAATATGTTTTTAGGTCCGCAGATCAGGACAAATAAGTCCGGAAGCTAATTTGTTAAATACCAGTTCTTCGAAATATTTCTGTTACTAACGTTTTCATTTCTTCAGAAAATGCTTACTTCAACAGATTTTATTCTTTGAAAATTGCAGAATTTCTAGAGAATTAGCTTATATTTTAGAAACTTAGGAATTATATTTAATTTTTTGGGAAATTTAGGTCTTAAAAAATTATAAGGAACGGATCTTCCTCAAATTACGAAATTTGCCTAGAAACCTAAGTGAACCTAGATAGGACAACCTGGGTAAATCTTGTGCATCGAAACCAATATCTACATATACAGTAATAAATAGAAAAGAACAAATAATTTTGACATCTAGGTTTTGACATCTACTCTTCAAAATTGCTTGTTATTTCAGAACTTTATCACAAACAGAGAAACCTTTTTTTGTAAAATTTCCGTATTGCAGTTTAATGTCCTTTGCAGTGATAAAAGCTGTAATTATGGTTAATAAAATCAGAATATACGGTATTTAAATCATTCATATGGAAATTTTTTCATTAATATGGTAACAGTTTATCGGACATTCCAGTTTTTAAAATCATCATTCTTATTTCCACACATTTAGTAAAAAGTACAAAATTCTAGAGTAAATTCAACTAAATAAAAGGTTCTTATGATAAGTTCTGAGTAATCATGATAAAATTATCAAATTTTAACTCATTTAAAATATTTTATCACATATCATAAAATTCTATTTTATTGTCAATTTTATCGAAATCATCACCAAACTGCCCCCATACTGTTATCCATCAGAAGCCATATTCATATATTTTTTACTATACTTTTTCTAGGTGCAGAATTTATCTTTAAGAAATTACAAAATTTTTAGAAATTAAGAATTCTGAAATTTGAAATTAGATTTGAACTTTTAGAGCTTTAGTTCTTTTGAAATTCTAGTAAGAGAAAAAAGTATTTTAAAATCTACCAGAATATGGTAATATTTATTGTGTTTCTAATTCTATAGGAACGGTGATTTTTACAGAAACGCTTTGGTAATGCTTTTGGGAAAATTAACAATGAAGTATGGTTTTAAATTATGTAATAAAAATTGGGTAAATACAGTAAATTCTTGTAATTTTATCATGATACTTAAAAGCATGACATGAAAATCATTTATCCCGTTAAATTTACGTTTCAGTTTTGTATTTTACACTAAACGTGAAGTTAAAAAAATATAAAGCAAAAAACCAGACTTTACGGTAAACGTTTACCATACAAACGGAAAAATTACCAAATAAATAATCATATACTTTCGTTTAAAAATTGTACATTTTTTATATCCAGATTTATGGTTTTATAATAAATGTCATTATCATACAGTACGGTAAATTTACCAGAATTTTTTCTCCATGTACGGAACAAATCTTCTTATAATATGGTCCACGAAATTTGATTTTAGGAAACCAAATAACATCCATCGTTTTCAATTTTCTATACTTTGATAAGCAATATTTCATTTACTCACCGAAGTTGATGTGTGTTGATTAATACGAAAATCATTATTTAGTATCAATAAAGTTTCAATTAATAGTGTTGATCTCTTTGTTTGTAAACAACTCGAGGTCAATTTCACACATCGTCGCGAAGTTCAAAGTAATTATTAGATTCCATGAATTAAACTTTCGGGATACAATATACACTGGAATTAGAGTAAGATGAATTATTTATTTCTACAAACTAACCATTAAAGCAATTCGTAATTGAATTCTAAAAGCTGAAGTAACAGTAATGAATAAAAGAACAATCCTTTTTTTTATTAAACTAAAATGCTTATGTTCACATATTTGTTTCAAGATAAATTAACGTTTTTTTAAATATATATATTTTAGTTATTCACGATTTTCTATTTCTGTATTTACTTATCAAATAGAATTAAAATTTAAAGCTTTAGCTGCTTTTTTTTTATAAAATGTTACATTTTGTAACATTAACGGAAAACATGAGTTTTTTTTTTTTTTCTTCTGCGTCATTCTGTTTTTAATCACATCTCTGAACTTGCGAAAGATACCCATATGAAATAATGAAATTAGAAAATTAGTCAAGCTTTGTATTGAATATGAGAATTAATATATTTAGTAGGTATTTCGTTTAGTTAGTAGTTGGTGAAAATAAAAATAGTAAAATTTTTACATAGAAAATATTAAAAAAATTTTTTAGAACTTTTGATTAACAGCCATGGGGAAACTGCGGTATAAAACTTACTACATGACCTAATAAGAAAATTAATAACCAGATACAAGTAGCTTTTAACGTTGATTGAAATGATTCTTTCAGTATTTTAACAGATTTTTGCTAAAATTGCAATAAAAAACTGTGTAATCGCCAAAAAGCAAGTTTGTATAAAGCTCAGATAGTTAATTTATTTACAGTACAATAATTTTACTATTCTTTTTTTTTTTTCCTTTTTTTTTTTTTTGTCCAACAACGAGATGAGTTTTGTTGTTTTTTAAGAGTTTTTTTTTAGTACCAGCACCCTGAGTGCCTACTTCACCCCCTAATTTTATCAGAAATATATTGCAGTGCAAATGGCCTTTTATACATCTGTTGAAAAAATACATATATAAATGTAAAAAAAAAACGTTTTCAATCAAATTTAATAAAATAAGAATCAATTATTAAACGATAAAGCTAACTACCATCTGCTACTGAAATGTATAATAAGAAAAGCTCTTTTAGGGAAAAAACGGTAAGACCGTACGGAATAAGGTTAATGGTTTTATTTATTTCGTTATTTGTTCACAAATAAGTTCAATTTAGTTCACAAATATAAAACCAGGTGTATGGATTTAAAAATTTCGAGGAATACAATTACTGATGATAAATGCTAAAAAAAAATTTTAAAAAAGTTATTCGTTTTCATATTTCTATATATGTTCCAAAAATGGAACATTGTCGTTTAGACTGTTAAAAATCATTTCTCAGGCAGTAAAACATTAATAGAATTCAGGTTCAAAATAATATGCCATGCACTCCAAATGTCTACGATTGTCTCAATTACTGAAGATAAATGCTAAAAACGAAATAAAAAAGTTAACCGTGTACATCTTTCTCAAAAAGAAATATGTTCCAAATACGGAACATTAAGGCGCTTAAACGGTTTAAAACTTGTCTGAGGCAGTAAAGGATTATTAGAATTTAGGTACAAAATAATACGCTGTGCACTACAAATACGACCCCTTCAGCATTCAAGTTTCTCACTCTATCACAACATCGATGAATTGTCTTCCGAATCTTCTCCAAAGACGATGAATGAGATGTGGGGGGTATGAATCAAAAAACTTTTTTTTTCTTCTTGTTGCTCTTCTTAACTTTGGAAAAATATGAAAAGTAAAAACAAAACTCCAAGGTGGAGCCTGTGGTGTCTAATCTTCCAACTGATTCAGCCATGCCTTTCTGCTTCTTGTCGCTGAATGGCCACTTTTTAGCTTCGTGACATCATCACTGGAGCCACCAATACATCATCATAATGGCACGCCATTATAATCATAAAGCCACTTACCGAAAATGGTTTGAAGCCAGATTCATTTTATTTTGTTTTATTTTGATTTTGAGATTATTGATGTACAGCGTTTTATGGCAAGATTCATCCACAGAGGACGTGGTACGACCTTGAAGGAGCTAATTATTAATTCTCTGTGCCACTTTTTTTTTTTTACCCATAATGGGAGTTTTTTTTTTTTCTCCTTCTAATCGCGAAACACTTTAATGAATGGGGGGCCCATTCTTTGAAGTTTGGATTGGGAAATGCAATTAAAAGAGAAATGGGTAAGCAATTAAGTGAAGATCGTCTGTGCTCATGAAAATGATTTTTCAGACTTATAATCCATAATCACCAAAGCTAAAACATGCCATTTGTATTACCGTAATTACTCTTGCGAAGTTAATGAGTAATTAACGTGTTAATAAATTTTTCATCATTTGCACTTCAAAAGTGCTTTGGGAAAAAAACACATTTCTATAAATAGATTAATAAAAAAACGAATTAAGAAATTCGGAGAAAAAAAAGTGATGAGATATTTTTAAGGTAATATTAGATTAATTAAGTAAATAGCAAGAAAAAGAAAAAAATAAATTCCCATTTATAATTAGCACGAATTTTTAAAACTGAAGTATCATAACATTTCAGGGAATAGCTTTCCGACTTAATTCAAAATAATATTTTGCTTTCACCATGTCAGTATAAATAGAAGGTTCGTGAAAGAACTTGCTTGAATCACAGTGGCCATTGCTTCATGATTCTCGGACCAATGGCAGGTGGAGGTAAAGGGGTCAGCATCTTGCACCAGCCGCATTTATTTCCAAGAGAAGTTGGTACCCTTAGATCTATCGCTGAGTGCATTTCATGCCGCCACTGGAGAGGAAATAAATATCTTACCTTTCATAAATTAAAATCATTCATTGTGTTAAATTACTTTTTTTAAGTTTTGTATTTTTAACTATATGCGTGGTAATAAAAAAATTATGATTTTAAAAGTCAGAGTTTCCAATAAACCGTTACCATATGAACGGAGAAATTATCAAATGGATGGTTGAAATTCCGTATATTTTGGTTTTATTATGAATACCAGATAATTATGAATGTTAATTATGAATACCAGAATCTGCGTTATTATATGAACGGAAAAATTACCAAACGAATACTGTGTACCGTATATTGTGTTTTCTATTTAAATACTGTGTATTTTGGTTTTATTAATCAGAGTTATGGTTTCTTAATACGAAAAAATGTCCTTACCATAGAATGCAGTAATTTCATCAATAAAAAAAATTTCTCCGCTGATCAGTTTCTAAATTAATAGGAAAAGTTATTATTCTATAAGAAAGAACTTTAGAACGTTAAGTGTATTTAAAGTGTGTAAAGTCATCGTCAATGTAAAATCAAATTGTTTGAAACAAAAAGTTTATTTCCAGTTCTCATATCTTACTGTAAATTGAAATGTTAATGTTACTGAATAACAAAGATATTGTATCACAAAAATAACTTTACTGACTCTTATATCTGACATATCTTACTGTAAATTGAAATGTTAATGTTACTGAATAACAAAGATGTTGTATCACAAAAATAACTTTACTGACTCTTATATCTGACATATCTTACTGTAAATTGAAATGTTAATGTTACTGAATAACAAAGATGTTGTATCACAAAAATAACTTTACTGACTCTTATATCTGACATATCTTACTGTAAATTGAAATGTTAATGTTACTGAATAACAAAGATGTTGTATCACAAAAATAACTTTACTGACTCTTATATCTGACATATCTTACTGTAAATTGAAATGTTAATGTTACTGAATAACAAAGATGTTGTATCACAAAAATAACTTTACTGACTCTTATATCTGACATATCTTACTGTAAATTGAAATGTTAATGTTACTGAATAACAAAGATGTTGTATCACAAAAATAACTTTACTGACTCTTATATCTGACATATCTTACTGTAAATTGAAATGTTAATGTTACTGAATAACAAAGATGTTGTATCACAAAAATAACTTTACTGACTCTTATATCTGACATATCTTACTGTAAATTGAAATGTTAATGTTACTGAATAACAAAGATGTTGTATCACAAAAATAACTTTACTGACTCTTATATCTGACATATCTTACTGTAAATTGAAATGTTAATGTTACTGAATAACAAAGATGTTGTATCACAAAAATAACTTTACTGACTCTTATATCTGACATATCTTACTGTAAATTGAAATGTTAATGTTACTGAATAACAAAGATGTTGTATCACAAAAATAACTTTACTGACTCTTATATCTGACATATCTTACTGTAAATTGAAATGTTAATGTTACTGAATAACAAAGATGTTGTATCACAAAAATAACTTTACTGACTCTTATATCTGACATATCTTACTGTAAATTGAAATGTTAATGTTACTGAATAACAAAGATGTTGTATCACAAAAATAACTTTACTGACTCTTATATCTGACATATCTTACTGTAAATTGAAATGTTAATGTTACTGAATAACAAAGATGTTGTATCACAAAAATAACTTTACTGACTCTTATATCTGACATATCTTACTGTAAATTGAAATGTTAATGTTACTGAATAACAAAGATGTTGTATCACAAAAATAACTTTACTGACTCTTATATCTGACATATCTTACTGTAAATTGAAATGTTAATGTTACTGAATAACAAAGATGTTGTATCACAAAAATAACTTTACTGACTCTTATATCTGACATATCTTACTGTAAATTGAAATGTTAATGTTACTGAATAACAAAGATGTTGTATCACAAAAATAACTTTACTGACTCTTATATCTGACATATCTTACTGTAAATTGAAATGTTAATGTTACTGAATAACAAAGATGGTTACAGCTACACCAAATAGTGAAAAAAACATTCTTGATGCTGAAAGACACCAGAAATTATCCTCGGTTTTTGGTGTAGTAGATTTGAAGTATAGTAGCTACCCATTTTTAGTGTTAAAATATACTAATATTTTTCGCAGTGTTTATATTTGCAAACTAATTTTATTTAAGGAATTGATGTGGGTCTTCATCTTAAACTACCTACTCTTACTTTCAATTTTATCGTAAAAATAACTTAACTGACACTTTGGTTTATTGTATTTTGCTAATAATGTAAACTCTATTGTTACTGAGCATCAAAAAAGTTTTCATCAAAATCAGCATAAAGGGACATTTCTCGTGTTTAACGACACCAATAAATGTCCCTTATGATTAATTTCATCTAAAAATCACCACTGGATGTGTCATTATATCACTTTTGGTGTAAAATTAGTGCCTAAGTTTTGGTATTTATGTACCCAAAAAGCTTTTACCGTGAATAAGTTAACTTGATATCACATTCACAAGAACCTTATCGATTTTCCGATTTTTGCGAATAATACGCTATTTTTTATAACTGTTGGGACTTTGTAAACGATACTCATGACTGTTAGGTCAAGTTTAGCCATCTGCGTCAATGATTATTTTGATAATAACTTAAATATTGAGAAAAGCCACAGAGTTTTGGGAAAATGAAAAGGGGCGTTTGCAGTTTAATATTTTAATATTTATAAACTTATTCCAATGCTGCATTATCTGGGATCATGAAGGTGTGCCAAAATTTTTAGAAAGGCAGTGATTTTGATCATTTTCAGCTGGATGCAAACATGCCGCCAAATAGGTGATTTTTTTAAAAAGTTTAATAAGTAACTAATTACTTTTAAAATATTTAAGTTATTTGTCCATTCTAAAAAATCGGATAGTTCTTAATGGCAAAATGATATAGTTTAAAATCGTTGCATTGCTTCAAGTGTAAAACACTTAAACGGTAGCTTTTTTTTATTTTCTTCGGTGACAGAGTTTCGAAAAACAATGTTAAAGTTTTAAAATATTTTATCAGTATAATCTGTACTAAAATATGTAAAACCCATGCAAACAATAAACTATTTTTTAAAAAAAAGATTTTCGTATCACTTTCAACCTGTTCTATACAGAGTTAAACAATATAATTAGCCTCTTCAACTACGCTCTTTAAAGTCATTATTTTATACAATGAAGCTTTTAAAATATTCACTGCATAAAATATGTACCAAAATGCTTAAGACCCCAACAAACACTTTCCACAAAGCTTGCCGAACCTGTAACGCCATATCCTTTTATGGTCCTCCTAAATTTTCAGAAAGTAAATATTTTGACAGTTACAGAAAAATGCTTTTGAGGAAAACCGTACACCAGAAACATTCTTTGGGTGTCTAAGGGGATTTATTTTTAAATATTTCACCGAAGTGGGAAGTTGCATAGCAAAAATAAATATTTTCAAATCGAAATAAAGAGTTAAACGTACCGCAATATCAAGCAAAATTTAACACTCCATATTTTCAAAAGCATTAATTAGCAAATTATTTTAGATTCATTTTATTGCTGTTTATTCGAGAATGTTTGTAGTTTATTAGAGAATTATTTTAAACATACAGATAATTTGAAGACTTTCTCCAAAAAAAAAAATTAAAGCTAATGAAAAAAAGAACCCATTAAGAACCGCAAAAAAATAATGAAGTTTTTTTTCCCTCACCTGGATTAAAAGAAAATCAGATTGACAGTTTCATATATAAGGAATTTTAAGTACTCATCATTTAAAATGACATGTTAACGCAATGTGTAATTTCCATAGTAAAATATTAGCAACCAACATAAAAAAAATTAAAAAATAAACCACAACTACTTCGCTTAAGGTATGGCACGTTGTGGTATGTAACCGCAAGCACTTGACAAGTTTACCTTTCTTTTAGTTTCATAGAAATAGCAATATTGCACGCTCACTTTTCAATACGTGGGAAAATTCACCGCATATGTTAAAAAATATCAATATAGTCAATGTATTTTATTACGTTTTTCTAACCCGGTTTCGCGGTTGTTTGTTAGACACAAATTTTCAAATAAGATTTCCATAACTTTCCGGCTAGAATTTTAACTGAATTTTTGTGCTGAAATTTCAAGTTATAGAGTTTCACAAGCTATAGAATTTCATAGATTTTCACTAGAATTTTTAAGTGTGCAATACAAATTTCAGTGATTTTCTAACCCCTATAAGCACACTGTAAAAACGTTTAGAACATCAAAAATGGTGTCAACTATTTTATACCAAAGTGATGCAATACTATCGCAGTAAAAAAAATTGGTGCATAGTTGCCACTATTTGCGATGTTGAGGTTGACTAAAATTTTATACAGTGCATGCAGCGACATTTTGTATTTACTTGTTCACTATTATAGTTTTATATATTTATTTATTGTTTCATTACTGACAAAGTACATTTACTTGCGCATTCAATATAATGCTCCATTACAAAAGCATTTCGTTTAAAAAACAAGCATATTTTTAGTAATACATCTGCACTAATTCGTTCGAACAATTGTTTGTTTGTTTTTTTTAATTTTACGCAATTTTTTTGCGCAATAACTTCAGTTCTGTACTTAATGTATTTAATTTACCACAAAAAAAAATATTTTGGCATCATATGCTAGATCTGTGAACTACAATTCTTGGTGTATTGGAATACCAAAAATTATTGGTTACACTACTCGATGTAAAGCAGTTTCGCCACTTTTGATATTCAGTAACACTAATATTTATAACTGTAGTAAGGTTATTTATATGAGACAATATAAAGTAAGATTCATTAATTTAGAATGAATCCATGCACTAATTCTTAAAACAAAATTACTTTGAATACCATACGCATAGCAATGAGAAAATTTTAAAGGTAAGTTCGAACTAGGCTTAGCAAAACTGGTACGGATAGAAATTATGCACTTTGAAACAATTCAATTCAATTCACAGAGATTTGAATAAAAATAATTAACCTTATTATAAAATTAACAACATGCATACCTATTTTAGCGGCAAACTTCAAACTTCTGTTGAAGACAACAACAAACAAATGCCAACGCGTCATCACTTGTAACTAATTACAAATGATATAAAACATTGAAGTTTTCGAAAGCAAAAATATTTAAGATTTGATGATTTTGGAGCAAACTTTTCGTATTTTAGGTACTTAGAACTTCCATACACACTTAAAATTGTGCATGAAAGCTCTATTGGTGTTAACGTAAAAAAAGGTTACGTCACACAATTCTTTAAATTGAATTTTTGTGCTGAAATTTCAAGTTATAGAGTTTCACAAGCTATAGAATTTCATAGATTTTCACTAGAATTTTTAAGTGTGCAATACAAATTTCAGTGATTTTCTAACCCCTATAAGCACACTGTAAAAACGTTTAGAACATCAAAAATGGTGTCAACTATTTTATACCAAAGTGATGCAATACTATCGCAGTAAAAAAAATTGGTGCATAGTTGCCACTATTTGCGATGTTGAGGTTGACTAAAATTTTATACAGTGCATGCAGCGACATTTTGTATTTACTTTTTCACTATTATAGTTTTATATATTTATTTATTGTTTCATTACTGACAAAGTACATTTACTTGCGCATTCAATATAATTGCTCCATTACAAAAGCATTTCGTTTAAAAAACAAGCATATTTTTAGTAATACATCTGCACTAATTCGTTCGAACAATTGTTTGTTTGTTTTTTTTAATTTTACGCAATTTTTTTGCGCAATAACTTCAGTTCTGTACTTAATGTATTTAATTTACCACAAAAAAAAATATTTTGGCATCATATGCTAGATCTGTGAACTACAATTCTTGGCGTATTGGAATACCAAAAATTATTGGTTACACTACTCGATGTAAAGCAGTTTCGCCACTTTTGATATTCAGTAACACTAATATTTATAACTGTAGTAAGGTTATTTATATGAGACAATATAAAGTAAGATTCATTAATTTAGAATGAATCCATGCACTAATTCTTAAAACAAAATTACTTTGAATACCATACGCATAGCAATGAGAAAATTTTAAAGGTAAGTTCGAACTAGGCTTAGCAAAACTGGTACGGATAGAAATTATGCACTTTGAAACAATTCAATTCAATTCACAGAGATTTGAATAAAAATAATTAACCTTATTATAAAATTAACAACATGCATACCTATTTTAGCGGCAAACTTCAAACTTCTGTTGAAGACAACAACAAACAAATGCCAACGCGTCATCACTTGTAACTAATTACAAATGATATAAAACATTGAAAATTTCGAAAGCAAAAATATTTAAGATTTGATGATTTTGGAGCAAACTTTTCGTATTTTAGGTACTTAGAACTTCCATACACACTTAAAATTGTGCATGAAAGCTCTATTGGTGTTAACGTAAAAAAAGGTTACGTCACACAATTCTTTAAATTGTTCAGCATAAAATTCGAAAGGATATTACACCACATATTATACAATGCAGAATAACAAAATACATTGTATAGTCATTCAAATTTTTAACTAATTCTCAATTAGCAGGATCGATAATATTTAAATGGGATGTCTGAGAAGACCAGATACAATATACTTAAATTCTATAACTTGTCAACATGAATCCATTGTAAATAAGAGTCATTGCTGAACGGAATTTATACAATTTCGGATGTAAATAAACTGGCTGGCACAAAATGAAAATGATTAATAATAAAAAATGAAATTATGTAAATGAATAAAAAGGGAGAAATAATCCTATTTTGTGGTACTTAAAACGAAAATGTGGGGAGTTGCACTGAGGCTTTGAATTTCTATCAAAAAGAGGTGGGATAATCTAGTTGGCAGGGTGTAAGACCCATGTTGAAGAAGTCGTGAGTTCGGTCACCGAAAGTCGAAGACTCCCCGTTTCGTGAATGATGGCTGGTGTACACTAAATCTGTCGGTTCATCAAATCCTCCAAGTTAACTTGGAGTAAAGACCGGGATAGCCTGGTCGGTAGGGTACTGGACCCATGTCCAAGTGTGTCGTGGGTTCGATCCTCGCCGGCCGAAGACTCCGCGTGTAGTAAATGGTGACTGATGCACTTTAAATCTGCCGAGTCTCAAAGTCCTCCATGTTCCCATAACAAATCAATACCTCTGAGGGTACTGATTCAAGAGTTTCCTTGTCTTCAGGATTGGTTCAAAATTACAAGGCTACGGAGTTGAACATCAGTAGTTGTAAACCCATGAAATTGGGTCGGCTTTTCAACGACGGTTATAAAATAAAAATAAAAAAGTCAACTTAAAGGACTTTCCATTACAAATTGATACCTCTGAGGGCACTGCATTGAAGATTGATCGTGGATTCTCTGGTTACGGTCAAAATTATGATTTCTAGATGAATGAATGAATATATAAATGGATGCGCCCAGTAAAATGGGATGTGAAATGTGTGTGTGGGTGGAAGACGTATTCTTGGCCAAAGATGGCGCAACTGCGAAACAAGAAATGAACCCTCTGCCTTAAATTTGCTTGAACGAAAATAGAAAAATGACGAATATCGATATATTTTCCCCGATTTCAGTATCTTTTGAAAATATAGCTTGTATTTTTGTTACTGTTATTATTCATTCCTCATTAGGCTTTTTTTATTAGTAAAGTATATTCCAATAAGAAAAAATCAATCAACAAAAATGGATATAATATAAAAATGATATATTATTCAATAAAAATGGGTATGCATGCCAATATTGCATCAATAATCTTTATCAGAACGTATTTAACGCATCAGTTGTGAAACTTGTGTGCGCGAAAATGGTTTAAAACATAGAGTAACTTCAACTGATATGACGTATAAAATATCCTGCTGACATCTAGTTATTAGATAGGACACTAATCAGTTAAATAGTACGATATAACTATTTAAATATTATGCAACAGTCTTTTTAAATTTTCTAACTGAACTTTTTAATTATTTTCGTAATGAAAACAATACAAAATCATTTTAAAATTGAATCTCTATTGTAATTTCCTGATTATAAAACAGTATTTATAAGACAATGATTATAATACAAGAAGTATTTATGGTTAAGTTTCAAAAACACCGATATTTATTTTAAAAATGCAAAGCATTGAGATATATATAAAAAGTTCTTTTTCGAATACTAGAGCATTTAAAAATTAAACGCGTTTTCTTTCTGAAACACGGTAAAAGTCACAGTTTTCGAACAAGTATACTCAACACCACCTCGCTGCGGTAATATGCTAAATTACTCGTTGGCATTTTCTAATGAATTTTCAGAATATTCAGAAAATTTTTATATAACTATATTATTAGTTTCAAGTAATATTAATTCACGCAGAACTATTTATATTCAATAATTTTTATTTAAATAAAGAAAAAATCCTTATTTTGAAAATATAAATTAAACTATTATATTGAAAGAATATAAAAGTAGTAAACAAAATTATGACAGACACGCTATGTAATTTGTAGAGTGTCTACTCTTCCAATAAACAGCATGATCTAACAGCTTCATTTTAGTGTCACCAGACGGCTGTACTATCAGTTGGCTAAAAAGAAACCTTGAAAAAAAAGTGTTTTGAAGACGTCATAATCGTAGTTCCATAATGGTGAAATATAAAATAAAAAATAAAAAAAACACTAAGAGTTTCTTGAAAAGTATTGCGTGGAAATTTAAAAATTATACACGTTTAATTATAAATCTAATATAAAAATCAAATTGAAATTTTACATATTTAAAAAAAATAACAGAAGCATGAATAAATTACGAACGTTCATATTCTTCTTTCAATGCTGTAGGCATATTTTAAGATAATCCCTGTTTATCAATTAAAAGTAGTGTTTTGCTGTTGGGGCTTGTGTCGTGAAATTTTAACTTTTACAAGATACTTATAAAATTCAGAAAACTTCTTTCTGATTTTTCTTAGAGATTAAAACTAAATCACTATTTTCAAAAATTTGCGAAATAGGAAAGACCGAGAAAATAACTTACTCTGCCGTCAACATCAGGCATTTCGCTTTCCTTTTCTTCCTTTTCAAAATTTATCTTCTGCCTGTAAATCTGTTTTCGATTAGAATGAGAAAACTTTATTGAAAATGAAAGAAATAATTTAAAAGCGCCGTGTGTAAGTAGAGTTTGAAGAGGTTACAAAATGAGATTTTCGTTTTAAAACTTTCCAATTTCAAAAAATCCCACTCTTCTGAAAATAATTTGTTTCCTCATCCCTTTTCGTGAGAGATTGGAAGAAATTTCAGAATAATTTTCAAACAGTTTCTCGAACAAATTTAAAAATTATTAAAGCGCGCTCCTCTTGGATGCTTAATTCTTCGTGCAGATGCTTTTTTTTTCAGTTGTAAAGCATTATTTAAGGATTTTACTTAAAAGAAGATTTTTAGCTGTAAGTTTCTTTGATTTTTCAAGCTTATTATCAAACATTTTTATTCTAGACTAAATCTTAAGAAATTTTTAAAAGCTGTTTATATACATATAGAGTACAAGTGAGCTAGTGAAAACATGAGGCTAAAATAGACAAATGGAATAATTCTATTATTTATCAGTTGAAAACTTTTTCAATATTTTACACGGTAAGTGAAACAGGGTAACTCTTGAGTACGCAGTTAAATTCATGTCAAAATTATTTATTCTTTATTAGCAAATTAAAAAAAAACATCTATATCATAGAAAAAAATTTAGTTAATTTTATTTTTTTCTACTTTAAGCTAGTTTTCTTTATTTCTTACGGTAATCGGAATTATTTTGTTATTAATGCATATGTTTATTACACGATATGGACAGTGTTCATATCTAACACTACAACTCAAGCGACGGCACTTCGCTGGCAGTTCAAATCTTTGACAGGATCATTTTTTTTTAATAATTATGTAATATTTATTAAATTATATGTAAAATTAGAAAAAAATTAATATGTATACAAAGAAAAAATAAAGTATGGGTAAAACTACCACAATATGGAAAAATTCACCACTGCGTTTCTGTCTCCATTGGAAGCATTTTTGTAAAATTAACAACTGGTGAAATTAACAACAAAATATGGCTTTTAAAATATGTGATAAATTATGTAAATATGGTAAAATTTGGTAATTTTTTTTTATGATATTCTAGAACATGAAAC
The DNA here is from genome assembly GCA_949128135.1 of Parasteatoda lunata. NCBI lineage: Eukaryota > Metazoa > Arthropoda > Arachnida > Araneae > Theridiidae > Parasteatoda > Parasteatoda lunata. Next base: position 45,434,290 of record OX421975.1, read on the forward strand.
TATTTAATTCGCTAAATTTACATTTATAAGTTATGCAATTTTTACTAAATGTGGGATAATAAAAACTATAATTTTGAAAACCAGAGTTTCTGGTAAACATTTATCATATGATTTACCATATGCAATTAAATATTAAATAAACATTTTTGATTCTTTAATCGAAACTAATATTTTATAAATAAAAATAATAAAATTAAATTTAATGTTGATATTTACTTTATTTCAAACATGGGACATCTTTATTTGCTAATGATTATTAATTGCTTACCTAATTACCCAAACTTGAGCATAAGTTTTTTAATATCGTAGTTATAACCAACACAAAATAATGAACATTAAATGTAATTCAAAATGTTTTTCACTTTGGAATTAACTGAACAAGTACTGAAAAATATTGTCAAAAAAATTTTAATTGCATTCATTGATCGTATCAGCGAAAAGAGATTTTGACGAAATTTTCATGACGATAAAGTAGTCGTATCAGCCAAATGAGCAATCAGTGCAGTGATTGTGTCAGCTATTTGAGTAATCGGTGAAATGACACGAAGAAAAATTCTAGTAAAATTACCGTAGTGTAAAGACAATTCTGGTAAGAAAAAAAACATAATCCTGGCAATAAAACCAAAACTCATATGGCAACGGTTTCCATTCACATTGTATCAGTGTACCGGATATTTTGTTTTAAAAATTATAGTTTTTTTTTTTTAACCATTCATTTAATAAAAATACAAAACTGAAAAGTAAATTTAAGCAATAAAAAAAATGGTTTGTATGCCATTCCCTAAGATATCATGATAAAATTACCAAATTTGACCCCAATTACCAAATTTTATCAAATAATATAAAACTATAATTTATTGTCAATTTTACTAAAATCATAACCAAAGCGCTTCGGTAAAAATTACCGAGCTTTTTTGGTGTTCGAATACAGCAAAAAACACGTTAAATTTTACCATACTTTTATAATTTTGACTATACTTCTTTTTCTCAGAGTACGATATATTAAAAAAAAGTATTATTATTACTTAAATTTTTATTAATTTTATTTATTTATTTAAGTTATTAAACTGTCCAGCAAATTATTTATTACGTACGGAATATACGTCTATGAGCTTAATCCCGTTCTAATATTCACTCGTGATATGTTGTTTTAACTCATATGTATAACTATAACTAATATATAGCGAATAATTAACTAAGTAGGGAGAGAGAGTGTAAATACGAGGTTGTGGTGCAAATTGATGGGCTACTATATATATATATATATATATATATATATATATATATATATATATATATATATATACCACATTTTAATATTCCCTTGCGATTTTTGTTCTTTAGCTAATAATAAACTTAAAAAAAAAAAAAGAAATGAAATGCGGGTTTGTAAAACTACTGTGCATTCGACCAAATCAGGCAATCTGTGAAAATAATAATGACTAACGCATCAATATTTATAGTTCTTTAGCACAAAATTGGATTAGTTTTGTTTACAAGTTTTTGTTACATTTAAATTCTTTACATGTTATTTCCTATATTTTTAAGTTTTATTTAAGTTCAATGGATTTTTGTGTCATGAAAAATTAAAGAAAAACTTATGCTTTAATGATTTTTATTTTTTATTTACTTTGTTGATTGCGTGCGCGCGTAATTGTATTATTTTCATAACACTTGTAAAAAGTGTATTTTTTCAATGTTAATTTACAAGAACATTACAATCTTTTCTCAATAACTTTTTATTATTTATTTGGCAAACTACTTTACAAAGTTAAAGTCAATTTGCACTTAAATAATAACGTTTATCTAAGAGCTTATCTTATAAATATTAAAACAGATTTGTGGCGTGGTAGTTTGTCAAAATCAGTCTTTGAAAATGATTCGTTCGTAGTTGGAACACTATAAAAAAATTTATGGTATCTTAAAACAAAAAATATTGTAAATAACAGTAAAAACAATTTAGTTCCTTAAAACAATTAAATTGTAAAAAGTAAAAAAAATCAATAAAATTTTAATTACTTTCTATAAAATTGTGATCAAAATAAATTTGTAAATCTAACACGCACCTAGTACAGAGAGAATATCAAGTCAAATTTAAACTAGGCCTAACAGAGTTGAAATAGATAGAAATTATACATTCTAAAAAAATTTTAATGCAGTATACAGAGGCTTAAAATTTAAAATAATTATATACTTATTACACATCAAAAACATGCATACATATTTCAATGGAGAAATATATGGCAGTACTGAACACTACTGCACTGTTAGAAATATTTAATCTAAAATTATGGTAAAACAACCAGCAGCAGTGTGTCCATTCAATTAATCGTAAAGTTTACGGTAAAAAACGTTTTTTACCTTTTCGATTTTAAAACCGCTTACAACTAGTATTGTTTTAAAACCGTGAATGCAAAACTATAGGGTTATTTAACTCAAAATCATAAAAAGAATTTTAAGTAAACATAGGAGCTAAACTTTTCGTTTTGGTAGTGGGCGCTGGAGAAACTCTTTACGTATTGAATAGTATGAAGGAAAAATTGTGACATCAACGCTGGGACTCGAGCCCCAGTTCTGTTGGTCATGAGACTGCCAGATTTGCTTTCTCGGCTATAATATGAAGGCATATGCTAGGAACTAAATGGATTCTTTAGGTGGGCTTAGCTGGTGCTCTAAAATACTAGTTGTTTAAACGCATTACGTGGATGAATGATTTGTCTCTGAGTTAATAGTTTGATTACTATCTTTTTTATGGTTGTTTGACTGTTTTGTTTGACTGTAAGTGGTAAAAAAAGCAATTAAATAAATTATCATGCAACCATTTTTTCCTAGAAGTTCCTAAGAGGTGCACATGTTTATGCCACTTTGTATTCGAATGCTTCAGAGGATATCGAAAGTTTGCCAAAGTTAGTATTTCCGGAAATGAAAATATTTAACGTTTGGAATGAAAGCGTGGTTTGATCTTGGAATAAACTTTTCCCAGTATAAAAGGTCCCGCAGTGGACTGATCGTTAAGACACGGTTCCCAGCAGATCACCGAAGTCAAGCATCACTGGCTGCGGTCAGTGTGCGGGTGGGTGACCACTTGGATCAGTCTGCGTAGGGACCGAGGGTGTGCTGTATTGGTCCTCGTTAAACTGTTCTACCGTGAAGTGCTCGACTTCGCGTGCAGGTCGTTGGGCTACCAAAGCAGGGGTGACATCCCCTCTGCAGAGGATCAAAATTGTGATGGCATGTCTTCGGATCATCCTCAGGGATGTTTCCCAGACCGTCGCCAATAGCCCATTGTGCAGCTCTAGTGCGACGTAAATTAACTACAACTACAACTACAACAACCCAGTATAAAAGTTTTTATTTATTTACAGCCTTTACACTGTATATAAAATCTCTATTTGGCGGTAACTTGAAAAAAATAGTGTTCCCTTACACAATTTTTCGGTTTGTTCAACATCAAATTCGAAGAGATTGTGCTCCACAGTTTTCAAAGTTTGAATCCAATGAAACTGAGAAATGTAGTTTAGAAGGGAATAATCAAATTCAATTTTCAAAGTCATATTAATATTTTTCTAATAAACGTAATGTCATGGTTTAAAAAAAAAAAAAACATCATAAAAAATGTAAAAAATCATTAAAATTTTTTAAACTTCAGTAAAAAAAAAAAAAAAAAAAAAAAAATCATAGTTCAATATCTTTAGTTTATTTTAAATGGTAAAATAATTTCATCACTTTCTTAAAACACTACAGCTTTTGTTTTAAATTTTCTGACAAGAAAAGTCCATACAATCATAGTTTTAAAATATATACAATTGGCGCCCGGTGGCTGAGTGGTAGCGCTTCGCGCTCCTATGCCACAGCTCCTGGGTTCGATCCCCGGGCCGGGCAAGGCTGACTCAGCCTTTCATCTCGTCAGTGGGTCGATAAATGAGTACCAAGCATGCTTGGGAACTAAACTCTGGGGGTTCCGCGTTCGGCTGACCACTCAACCGGAACATCTGCTCCTGCACCCCAGAGCCCAGGGTCAAGAAAACTAAGATGGGCTCAGTAGGCCTTGGCTCTCTATGGGCTATCGTGCCACTGAGATTAGTTTATATATACTAATTTAAACTAAAATCTAAACTCAGCGGCGTGCCAGCCCATAGAGGGCCAAGGCCTACTGTGCCCATCTCAGTTTTCTTGACCTTGGAATCTGGGGTGCAGGAGCAGATGTTCCGGTCAGGTGGTCAGCCGAACACGGAACTCCCAGTGTTTAGTTCCCAAGCATGCTTGGTACTCATTTATCGGCCCACTGAATAGATGAAAGGCTGAGTCAACCTTGCCCGGCCCGAAGATCAAACCAGGGACCTGTGGCACGACAGCGCGAAGCGCTTCCACTCAGCCACCGGGCGTCTTATATATAATTTACAAAACTTTTAATTTTAGTTATTTTTTTGTAAATTTGTATTTTTAGTCCATTTTTTTATTAATATCATTAACCAAAAACAAAATTATTGATCTATTTATAAAACTTTAATTTTTAGTTACAAACTAATTGGTTTAAGTATTTTTAGTTCATTTTAGTGATAGAAGACCTTTATTATTGTTTTTTTTTTTAAAAAACTAAAGTTTTCAAAGACAATATACAAAAAAAAAAAAAAAATTGGAAAATAAAAAATATATCATTTACCAAAAATTCAGTTATTGGAAAATCATTGTTGTTAAATATTTATCGGTCATTTCCTGAGATGGAAAATGTTTTTTTTTTTTTTTTTTTAAACATTAGGATTTTTTTAATTTTTGCTACTGATAAAGAAGGCTTCAATGTTCCAACTAAACTGTGTCCGTCTTAGAATTACAGCTTTGTGTAATTGATTCTAATCAATAGGTCTAAATAACAAAAACTACTTAATGTCCATAGAACATCATTCAGTATTATGATGAAGAGATTATTTGTTGATGGGTTCTACATAGTTACACGCTCAATAAAAAGGTTAACAAGCGATTATTGAACTATGCATCCGTTTTTTTTTTGTTTTTTTTTATTTTCCAAATAGGATGCCTTCACATCCTCTCCTATAAAACAATTTTTATGAATTCTTATTCACAAACATTAACCAATTACAATGAAAAAAGTCAATCTTTTTATAACTCTTGTTGACAAGCTAAGAGAATCATGTCGTATTTACGAATATCGAAGGGATTTATAATGATGAAAATTAATGTAGCCTTAATAAACTACGCGTGTTGTTCATTAGAAAATCATTTTTCCACACCTTCACCCCAAGCATTAGTTTTAAATAATTTTTTGAAGATTAGCATCAGGTATAATAGCATTTGTATATTAAATAGCTTAAAGTTAACAGGAAAAAAAAACAGCTCAAAGGTGTTTAAAACTTACATGGCATCATCGATCTATAAATTAAAAAAAAACAATTCGTTTTTACTTAGAAAAAAAACTATTTAATAGTTTAACAATTAAATGTTTATTACAACTTGATTAGATGGAATCTCTCTACATGGCCGTATAGGTTCGTCAGAAATATCAGAATGAAAAATAAAAAAAGTAAAAACATATTTTATTTATTTTCTTTTAATTATCTCTTATAAAAAATGATACCTTTTTACTTTAATCAAAATTTTATTACATTAATTATTGTTTAACTTCTATATAAAGTTTCAAACATGTAAACAGAAAGAAACTTTTAAAAATTTACAAAGAAGAACAATTTTGATAACTTAATCTTTTTTTCCGGACTTCCTCCGTGTGTTTGATGGCTTAATGATTTTTTGTTGACAAAATGGTTTATCACTTTAAACTTTAACGGAATAAAACCGCCTATTCAATTTGTAAGACATTTGAGGTAAAAACAGTTTCAGACTTTTCTCCATTACAAATCACTAGAAGCTGCGGTGCCTCAACGCACAGATCTTTCGCGTATGGAAAAGCTGACTCAGATTCGAATCCCAGGGATGACGGTTTGATACAAATTCTGCTAACATTAAATATCCATGCGAGTACAGATTTACTTCTTAACTTTCAGGGAGAAGACCTGTTTCCGTATGATAAAAAGCGGTTGAAGTTATGGATTTACCGGGTAAGGTTTTATGCTTTTGCACAACAAGTCCAATTTACAGTTTGAAAATGTAAATTCTGCGAGACTTTTGTTGTTAAAGGATTTCCTCTAACTGACTGCAGGGAAACCTTAATTTACCTTTAATTTTGTTTAAAGGCATTATAGTAATTATCATACACTCAAGCAACAAAAGGTGAACTGCTATCAAACATGAAAACTTATAACGGGAAAGGAAGTACATTCCCAAAATAGCTTTTTCTCTTCCAATGCCCACCTGGAGAATGACCTAAGTCATAAATGCATCTGAAGGGCATATTTGTTGGTAACTCTTTTAGTGGCAACATATTAAGGGGGGCACACGTTTCTCCCACAGTAAGGACAGATAGAGAAAGAACATCCATGCCTTGCCCGGGATTCGAACCCAGAACCTTTTGGATGCAAGGCCAGTTGCCTGACCCCATCATAGGCCGATCGGCAATTCCCAAAATAGTAAAACTTTTTATGTAAACTAGCTCTTATTGGCACAATTTATATACATATTGTAACCCCAATTTTTTAATCAAATTATTTTTAAATGAAAAATGAAAGCAATATTTTTTGTTTAGATTTTAATATGAGTATCTTATTAATTGACAAAAAAATACATTGTTTTTGTATTATAGTTTAATTATTCTTTCAATTTAGTTTTGTTTTAACCTTATAAACCAAATGTAATTTTTTATTTTATATTCTTTAAATTTTGGTGCATTACAATTTTATTAAAAAACACCAAAAAACATTTTAACTATGGAATCATATACATTGTTAATACAATTCTAGCGCAAATAATTCCTTATTCATAATTTCTAAATGATATTTCTCAATGATTCTGTCTTTTAAATGACATTTTCCATTAATCTATGCTCTGAAGTAACTCCATTTATTTTGTTTGACTCATTTTCAATTCAGTCACACCATTAACTTGAACTATTTACTTCTAACCTTAGAACGACTTTAATCCGATAATAGCGCCAATCGAGTAATATTGGCACTTTTTTTCCTCACTATGCACAGGCAAATATTAGGGTAGAGATTGCAAGATGTATAATGCATTAATTTGCAGTTTCTAGGAATTTTCGCCCGGGGTACTATTTCCCGAGGAATAATCAGTAAGTGAATTAGATCACTATTTTCCCAGCATTGTTCATAGTCCACGTGGAACTTTTAATCTTCTTATTTTCCTGTATGTAGCATTCGAGAAAGCATGTTCTGCACTGAATGAACGGACATTAAAATTACCAAATTAGGAAGTCGTTGTGAAAACAGTGACATTAGTTTAAGGATAAAATTACAGTTAATCATTGTATAGCATAGAGTTTTAATTTGGTATATCAAATAATGATTACGTTATCGTGGATCTAGGGTCTTGCAAAATCATACTCTATGAAACTTTTGTTTTTCAATCTATTTATAAATATTCCATTTCGCGCTTACTACTTACTGTTTATATTTTAGATTTCTCAAAGAAAAGTTTTTAATAATTGCTGGTGTAGTATAACTCACAAACTTGTAATTGAAAGATGTACCTTCGTTTTATTTAGAAGAGACATTTTTCTTGTTTTTTTTTTTTTTATACGTGAAAATTATTAAACATTGTCATTTTTACTTGTACAATATATGGCACAAAAATTAACCTCATTGTATTTTATACCCGTAAAAGATCAATCTGATTCGCCAGTTTTACATATAAAAAGTTTATCTGAAAATAGGTAATTGTAACTTTTGCATGTGAAAAGCCTGTTTAAATCCTTACATTTACGTTACAGAGTCCCAGATCGAAAGACACAGTTCCCAGTAGAAGCCCGAAACCAAGCTTCACTGACTGCGTGTCAGTGTTCAGGTGGGTGGCCAGATTGATCAGGCTACGAATGGACCGAGGGTGTGCGGTCCTCGTTAAACTGCTCTACCGTTAAATGCTCTACTTCACACGCAAGTTCTTGGGCTACTAATGCGGGAGAGCCGATCCCCACCGCAGAGATCAAAATTGCGATGGCATGTCTTCAGATCATCCTCAGGAATGTTTCCCAGGACGTCGCCAATAGCCACTGAGCAGCTCTAGTGAGGCATAAACAAATAACTACAACTACTACTACATTCACATTACCAACATACAATAAATTGTCTATCAAGGTATGAATAAACTTCCATTTTTATTATTTTTTGGTCTAAACTTAGATTTAAATAAGCAAACAGAAATAATAAAAATAAGCAAACGTTTACAGGTCTTAGTGTATGTCCCAAACAATATTTCGAAAATATTTTTAAAAAATTTAATATTCTAAACTACTGTGCAATAATAATTGCTAATCCAGTACCTTCAAAACATTTTAAAATTTATATTTTATTTTAAAAAAATTTAGTGGAGTTCAATTTTTCTTAATACATTTTTACATGCAAATCTAAATTGTTGATACTTTTTCCAACAGTAATTTCCTTTTACTTAATTAGACAAAGTTTAATATAATTGTTTACGTAGCACCAGCATTCTAGATAGCTACTGGTAACTGTCTTTTTTTTTTTTACTGTTAGAAATAAATTAGAAAGCATTACTAGATAATAAGCGACTCACAATATTCAATACCACAATTTAAGCAGGAAAGATAATGGTAATAATTATAAGGTCTGCGCATCACACTTCCTAACGTCCTAATCATGCATGGTCCCTATGTCTCAAAAAACCCAAGAACATTACATTCGATTGTACTCCAAAGCACTAATATAGAATTCGAGCAAAGCGTGTGATTTTATTTGGCAGACAGACTTTACTATAGGAATTGAACTCAAGCCCAAACATTAAAAAAGGAAGCCTTTGCAAACCTTGCAAAGTTGGATGTTCTTCGTATTCTAGAGATTTCTAAAATTTAGTTTTTATAGTGCGTACGCATGTGTACTTTTACGTTTGAGATAGTTTCTTAAAATTAAGTAAATTATTCGTCGTAATTATCTAAATTAGTGCATTTTTAAGATTATTTACTTAGAATTCAAACTTAAATTCAAACTAGAATTCAAACTTATTTTAATTTCGTAAAATATTAATATTTTGATGAACTTACGCTATAAAAATATGCTATTGTATAAACTTGTACAATTTAAGTGCAAAAAAACCTCCTAAACATAAATGATTACGACAGATAAAAAAAAAGTTTAATGCCTCTAAAAATCAAAAAATAAATTCTAAATGTCAATAACAATTTAGTTCTTATCAACATTCAAAGCTTTGATCATTCCTTAAGATCATTTCTTGTCTAAGAAAAACAAAACACAGCCAATAACGTAAAAAAAAACTTTTTCCTGATTTTCCATTTCAACAAAACTGCAATAATCGTTCAGACCGACATTATATTCAAATTTCTGAATCCCTCGTAAAATTTTTATCTGCCATTTTATTTACATAAGGTAAAATTCTAATCATAACCGACATGAAGGAAGTGGGATAAAATGTTCGAACAAACATAGAATTTTTAAGGCTGCCCTGGGCAGTGATGAAACATCTCTTTAGCAGAACAAATTTAGCTTCCTAGTCTTACCGGAAAATTCACTAATAAATATTTTCTCCCTGTTAATATTTATCCGGTATATATAATAATGGTGATCGTGTAATACCCTTAGGTAATTCTGCTTTGTTACAAATAACAGGACTCACTTCATGATTCCCGTTCCCGTGAACCTTGGTCTTCATTACTCGTTGCCGAAGGATATTCTGGAACAAAAGTCTTCTCCGTAATTAATAGAAACCTCAATGGAGATATAATAACAGTTATCCTAATCCAGTTTTGCCTTTTATGTCAGTTGTAAGCAGAAAAATATGTTATTATGAAAAATTATTTTACGTTAAGGTTAGGATTCTGAAGCATTGACAAAATGCTTTGTGAGAAATGACAATTTTATGTTCATTAAAGATATTAGTTTTTTTTTTTTTTTTTTCTAGATTTTTATTTATTTATTTATTTATTTTTTTGAAATGTATAGAAAAGATCGAAAAAATAGAGATTAAAATTATGGTAAAAGAAATAATTTAATTGCTCTTATATTCTCTTATCTTCGTGGTATTAAAAATGTAACATTTACTTAGAAAATGGTTGCAAACTTTGTTGCACAATAAATAGCAATTTTTCTTTGAGTTATTATTAAAGGTCCTTTGAAAATTGTAATAAATTAAGTTTTCCTTTCGTGTATTTACAGAATTATATTTTAAATTTGGGGCTTATTATATAAATCATGAATTTAGAAAAATATTATCTACATATTGCTGCCCAACAAAGGATACTTTGTAATATTTGAAAATGAGCGTTTGGACACTGAGGAAGGTTCTTTATAGAACTGAAACTATATGTCCATTTATGTACTTTAATTTCAGCACCAGACACGTTGTTTTATTTATTTATTTTTTGCATTACTCTACATATCTCAATGAATCTTCAAATAAATATAACTATCTTTAAAGAAAAATATCTAATTTGTAATTCAACTACTATCTTTACTTTAAAAATTTTATAAATGCATAAAATTATCTTCACAGGGAAGTAATTATGGTCAAATTTATTGGAATATGGTCAAAATTTTATAAATGCATTTATAAAAATTTTATAAATGCATAAAATTATCTTCACAGAGAAGTAATTATGGTCAAATTTATTGGAATATGGTCAAAATTACCTGCATATGGTAAAATTTACCGTGCTTCTGACTTTAGGGGAACACTACGGTAACTTTACGGTAACTTTTACCGAAGAGCGTTGGTAATGACTTAAATTAAAATTAACAATAAAACGAAGTTTTATTACCATGCTGTTTGGTAGTAAATGCGGCGGAATCTGTAAATTCTAACCAAAAAATTGATAATTTCAACACCTCTAGTATAATTATAGAAAACGCAAAAATATTTAGTTTGATTGCTTCTAATTTATTTTGTAAACATTTTTTTTTCGTCAATTAGTTTATTTTTATTTTTACGTAAGCTATAAGCAACTTACTCTTACAATTTTAACTTAAATTAATTGAGTTAACTATTTAATGCATTGCAATTTAAAGGAAAAATAGAAAATAAGATTCGATAAGAATAGGAAATAGAAATAACTTCTGGGGACAAAAAATAAATAAATTTAAATTCAGGATATATATATATATATTGAATTTATCGTGGATTTAAAACTTTTACAGAAATTATACTTCAATTTCTATCAATAAATAACTGCAAGCATAATTACTAATAATGAGTTTAATATGAAGCTAACATTTCTGAGGTGATTTTCAATATCCGAGAAAGATCAAAGTTCAAAACAAGTCACAAAGATCATGGTTTGAAAACAGTCACAAAGAAAAGATTATTTACATTGAAATTTTGCATGATCATGGAGGCCATTTATATTTTTCGATTAATCAAATGTAGAAAAATAAAAATTTTTGCTATACAAGTTTAATTTTTTGAGAGAGATATCACTCTTTAGTTATTTTATACAATTTTAATTTATAATGGATAACTAGAAAGAAAAAATATATTCTAAAGGAATAATCTAATAGTTATCCCTAACTCTTATGATGATTTATAATGCATACAACAAAATTACGTTTAGTTGAACAACATTTTTTAAAAAAAATCATTTTAATCCAATCACAATGGTATGTGAACAGTGTTACACAGACATATTATTGTGTTTAGAATCTACGTAGTTTAAGAACCAACAAGATTAAAAGCTTTATTATTATTGCGTTGCTGCATATACATGATTAAACTTGTTTCCCTAATTACCCTTTCCAATCTGTAAAGCCTTTTGTTAGAAAGGGGAGTTAAAAACAAACCAAAAATTGGAAACAAGCCAAGCCTATTATTAATCTAATAGTTTGATATGTTATATATAAGTAAAAATAACATATATGATGAAAATTTAGATGAATTATGATAATAAATATTAGTTATATAAATGCATTTGATATTTACGAAATAAATTTATGATTGAAACATTTAAAAATTTAAATCAATTATAAATATTGTTTTTGATCACTTGGAATTTTTAATGACCAAATCATTCCTATTGTTTTTCATGAGTCGTGAGCTAGTTTTGGTTAAACTTCATTTTTTTTATAAATTCAATTTAAATTTATTTTATAAAACCAAATTAATTAAAGAAAAATGACAGTTAGAAAGTAAACAATTTTATATATAAGTATATATTCTGTTAAGTACTTTTTTTTGTCAATAAATGCCAAATGCTTTTTTTTTTAGCTGTATCACATACTTCATAATTATATAGATCAAATAAATAATATGCAAACGAATGGTACAAAAAACAGTTACATAATTTGAGGGGGGATATAACGTTAAATTAAAGTACAAACATACATATTACAGGCATAAAAATTTAAGAAGTATATAAGTCTTCCTAAACATATTAATATGATGTACATGATCTGTGTTATTCATTGAGTATATCTTTTTTAAATTTGTTCATTTCATTGGTTTTTCGCACTTTCAAAATCATGTTTAGGCAATTAGGTAATAAATACAGCAATTTACTAAATCTATAATCGTCCATAAACATATTATGACAGTAGTTTAATTATCCATTCAGTATACATTTGAACTAGTATCATTTGTGTTCATTTTCTTGATTTTACGTTTATATGATCATGTTTAAGTAATCAGGTAATAAATTTATGTAAAAAAAATATAACGTTTTATGTACATTTATCAAAAACAGATGTAAAAAGGAGAATCCTGTACAACTTTTGATAAGTGCAACTTATTCCATCCTGTGAACTTTTACATAAAGATGAAAAAAAGGAAATCCTGTACAACTTTTGATTTTTACGTATTATGACTCATTGATTTAAATAAGTGATCTCAAATATGTTAAATAATTAGTGCAAAAATTATTTCAAATTACGAAATCTGACACAAAAATCTTACTTTCTTTGAATTAACATACTTTTTTCTCAATGGCTTTAAACTCTTGAACTTCAAAATACACAAGACGATAAATATAGTTCGAATATTTTAGTCCAGGAGACTGACTGAAAGTTTGGAACCTTCCATATTAATTTTAATTTTTGAGTATTAAGCCATATCTCACGAACTTTTTGAACGAAACAAAAAACTTTGGCACATAATTTTAAAATCCGTTTATCCAAAGATTATTCCATGAAAAATAATTTTAATAACTATAATAATTTAATATTTTTATTATTTTATTTAATGATAGTAATAACTGGAGATCCTTGTTCAATTTTCAAGTTTACTAAAAGTACAAACATCCAGATATTGTTAAAGTCATAAAATGCTATAGACTACGATGGCTTGGATATCTATTCTGATCTGAAAATACAAACTCGGTAAAAAAAAGTTCACTTTGACTGAGGGAAACAGAATCCCATGGGAAACAAAAGCGAAGAAAGACCACCAATTAGGCGACTTGACATGACGGAGACTTTAAAAATAAGGGAGTCTTGCTGAATAATACCAGATGGAAAAAAACTATTTCGAACGGCTTTGACCAGTAACAGGCTGTAGTGCCTTAAAAGAAGAGGAAGATTTAATGACTGCCGAAATTTTTAAATTATAAGTTATGCAGACGTTTACATTATTCCAAAGAAAGTAGTTTGTCTTGACAAAATACCAGATTTGAGTGTAATTGGTCGAAAAAACACAAGAAAATACAACAAGCAAACTCAGTTCGATCTTAAGAAATCAAATTTTTAATATACAACTTTTTTTACTTTTAAAATTGAATCCTAGTTCGTGAAGAATCAATCACTAGAACACTAGATCTTTTTTTGCCCATTGTGCTTTTATAGCCCGCACATTATTTAGCAGTTCTGAAAAAAAAAATTTTTTTTTTTTTGCTAATTACTTTACAATTTCGATCGAAATCTCTACGCATACAATTGGACATTAAACTAACTCTACATATCGATCACTTTGTTTCAAAATCTGAACTGCACATAGTCATATCTATAGATACTACTAAAGGATCTCCTTAATAACAAATGTCATTGTCACGTGTTCTAAAAAAATGGGACGATTCTGTAGTTTATGTCGATGCCATGTGTCCCGTTTCTACAACTGTCTATTAAATCGTAATCAATCGTGTCGTTTTTCAATTACCAGAGACAAATCAATTATTATTTACCCATATTAATCTTAAATGCTGTATGCAAGCATTGTTATTTAACCTATGTTTAATTCAAATCTTGTGCATAAGCAACAATTTGCTTAACAATTTTGATACCGTTATTATATAAAACGTTTCAATTAATATCACTTCCTCAAGTGACAACATGATCACTCTATTTACCCGCCTTCTTCATTAATAAATGATTTAACATCTTTTTTTTTCCCCACAATCTGATTACCCTAAAGCTGTAACAATATCATATTGCAAAATATTGTTAGTGAAAGTGTATCCATGAAGGTGAATCTGGAGCACAGCTTAAACGTATAATTAAATTTAAACGCGCGTTAACGGCTTCACGCCAAATTTGAAATAGTGCCTCTTTCGTTTGTGATTACATTTAAATAATTCATGATGCATGAGCTTGTTCGGGAATAAGTCATAAAAGGATAAGTTAGGTAACTTAGTGATTAAGTCATTAATCATTTTGAATCGAAATGTATCAATATTAGCAAACATTACACTTGCAATGTATGTTTATTCAAAATAACAATAGCAAGCTGATCGGAAATATACCCTGAATATATCAGATAGTATAAAACAGCTTCAACTGTCTTTTCCTAGCTATTGGCCACATTATGTGCATGAGATAAAAACTTTAAAACAAAATGCGTAGAAGTCTTTTTTTTAAGTGTGTCTTTTAATAACAAATAATGCATACAAATGAGTTAAACAATATCAAACAGAAAACTGGTTAGAATTAAAAATACATTTGTTTTATGATTTCTGTTTTTAATTACATGCGAAACTGAAATTAATCAGTGCCTACTTGTTCGTTAAACTTTCCAGATTCCCCATTAATGAGAGACATTATGAAAAATCGGGTAAAATAGTAACTACGTAGTACAAAATTTAATCTTATAAGAAGAAGCTACGACAACTTCAAGGAGAAAAATAAATGCTAGAAAAATTATTGTACTGTATGGTAATGACAAAATTTAAAAAAAAAAACTAATAATAAAATAAGAACACAATTCTGCTTAATAAAACCAAATACACGGTATTTAAACCACTCATTTGATAATTTTTCCGTTCATAAAAAACCGGTTTACCAGAAATAGATTCTGGTTTTCAAGATTATATTTCTCAGTAGGACACATGTATATATATATATATATATATATATATATATATATATATATATATATATATATATATATATATATATATATATATATATATATATATATATATATATATATATATATATATATATATATATATATATATATATATAATTGAAAAGTAATTTTGGCTGAATAAATAGTTTTTATGAGATGCTCTTAGGTATCAAGAAACTAACTAATTACTTAAACTTACTTAATTACTTAAATTTACCAGATTTACCGAACTTTATTGCATATTATAAAACTATATTCCATTATTAATTTTACCGAAATCATTACCAAATCGCTCCAGTAAAAGTTACCCAGCTTTTTTGTGTTCCCATAGAACCAGAAACACTGTAAAATTTACCACATTCTGATAGCTTTGACCATACTTTTTTTCTCATTGTATAATTTAGGTGCATAATAAGTATTGATTTTGATTTACCTAGTGGTGAAATGTTATACATACGAAACTCTAATAGTAAAGGACATTTCTAAGTAAATATAAGCAATACCATTTTTATTTAAAAATTGAAAAAATTTAGATTGCTTACAATAAATATCTTTTTAAATATTTTTTTTTCATAATTTGAATTGCCAATAAATTTATTTCATTGAAATTAAGCTTCGATTTAATAAGTAAAACCCCGATTCACTCGGGGGGGGGGGGGGGGGGTTATACAAAGAATTTTTAATTTAATAAATTTAAAGAAATTTGCACTAAATTATCTTACTTAAATGTAAAACACAGCGTAGGAGTCAACTGAGTCTTAAAATCACTTTTAACCCGTAATTAATTATCGCTTAGCCTTCAAATTGTAAACTCTTCTTTTTACTTACAGTAAACATTCAATTTGGTCACGTTTTTAGTTAATAGGATGTTTTTTTTATCATTAAAGGAATTTGGGAACTTTCCTAAGATTTGCTCATACTCTACTCTATGTCATCAAAAATATTATTTTGTTTGGCCTTTACTCAATCTGAGGGAAAAAGTATTGCCAAAACTACCTGAATATGGTAAAATTTAACTTGTTTCTATCTGTTGAACACCAAAAAATGCTGTAATTTTATCGAAGTGCTTAGGTGATTTTAATGATCTGGTAAAGTTAGAAATAAGATACAGTTTTATAACATGCATTAAAATTTTTGTAAATTTGCTAAAATTAGGTAATTTTATTCAGATACCTTTAGAGCAGGATATAAAAATCATTTATCACTCTTCAGTTTTGGTATTTTTACTAACTGTGTGATAATAAGAACTAAAATTTTGAAACAAAATTTCTGGTAAAACGTTACCTAATAAACAGAAAAATATTTTGTTTTTGCTACCAGAAATATGGGAGTTGTTTTCTTACAAGAAATATCATTAACATGCAGTACGGTAATCTTATAAGAATTTTGTTTTCAATGTTTTATTAAAAGCTTTCTCATTTGGTAGAAATTCTACGTCTAATATATTTGACTAGCATCAACATTTTCATAGTTAATAAAACATAAAAAACTGAAGATTATATTGGCCGAACTAAGTTCTGTTTAAACAAAAATTTAAAATTTAATAGCTAACTGTTTTTTTTATAGAATATCATTGATTGTGAGCAATCAATGAAAAAATCTCAATTGCCATTATTCTTTTTTAATAAGGATCTTTTTTAACTAAAATTATGGCACAGTTGTTTGAATTTCTTTCATTTTATTTTTTGGAATTTCTATAATTTAAACAAGAAGATAATGAAAATTTGCTTCGATAAAAATATTTTATATCCTGATTATTTTCTAACAATTTTAATTTATCTGTCAGTTTTGTTATTAAGTGACTTACAGAAACGCAAACTTCGAAGAGAAAAGTTTCGATCTCTAAATCAGATACACTACATGCTAAAATGATGAACCAACAAAGTGACAATAACAAATACTGACTAATAAATAAATCATCTTTTACTTATGATGTATGTAAAAGATGACAATAAAAACTGCTATTTTAAAAATTAAAAATTTTTAATCATTTATCCTTTTGCAAAATTTCCATTTTAAACTTTATCTGTAGAATAAAATATTATAATCTAAGAAAGATAATGGTTGACAAGTTTTCATGAAATATTGGTTGTGAAATTTTTAAAATTCAAGCTTTACATTTAAATCTCAGACAGAGAGTTAAATTTATAATACATTTAATTTGTATAGAATAACATCAAGATATTACTATTCGTAACGCAAAGAAGCAGCTGATTTAAATAGTTTAATATATCCGGTCAAACTTTCTGAAAATTTTCATATCACGAACCCAAACAGTGATCGTAAAGAAGTTAACTCTTTATTAGTACACTGAATCTTGTTGATAGACTCGATTTTACTTGTTTCGAACTACTCAAGTCTTCTTAACTTGAAGATACAATACTTTTGTAATCTAACAGTCTTACTTAATTCTGTACATAAATTTTAACAAGCAAGATTCTCCCAGCAAAGTATGCAGATTAAACAATACATCACTGTCTAGAAGCACATTGGCAATCAAACATTCATCTGAGCTATGGCGTAACGATTAGAAAGATATGTTACGGCAGCAAATATTTCAACAGCCCTACTCTCATTAGTAGGCTGTCCTGAGCGGAAACCCAAGCCTAACTGGATGTCTTACGCATGTCTTCTGGACGTCCTTTTGCCATCCATCACTGCACATTACTTGAAGCTACCTTGGACAAAAGATAAGTGCTTCGATAAATTGCAGAAATTTCTCTGCTTGGACTAACTTAAGAAAGCGAATCAATGAAATAGATGGTAGGGAAGAATAACTAATGAATTTTCTTAATATTGATGGACATTATCTTCGCAAAATCTCAAAAGCAAACCTTCTGCAGGTTCATCTATTTGAAATGACAACTCGATTAAACTTGTCTCGGTAGTTATTACAACTCCAATGTCGGTGTGAGTGTTGTTCATTATTGTGTGTGTGTAGGATTATGAATTTAAAGTTGTTAAAGATTGGGCTTTTTTTTTTTCATGGTAAATTTATGTGAAGTCATCTTCTTTGCATGGAAAAAAAATCTCATTAGTAATCCTCGCTGATAATATTTCTAAAACCATAACTAATGATTCACAGAAACATAATTATTCATAACATGTTTATTCAGTTTGGAATTCGTGATTACCACATTGATGTTGGGAATATTCTAATTCTGTATAGTATGGTAGGTTGATTAAATGTTTAGTTTAAAGAGGAGTAAAAGAGGAAGAAACTCTGTTGCGGCATAAATATTATTGCGTGCTTAATTTAACGAAATCAAACGCTGTAGTAAAATAAATTGTAGACAGAAATGAAATGTACAAAATGATAGAAGGATATATCACTAATAAGATGCTCCAGAGTCACACTGGAAAACAGTTAGCTATTTAAAATGTAGAAATAAAAATATTGGTGTAAATAAACGTTCCTTTCTATCGATAAAATAGACAAATAAAAGAAGGATAAATCACTAATGAGGTGCCTCAGAGTTACACTGTTAAACAATTTACTAATAATTGGTTAAAAATTAAAATATTATGGTTAATGAATGTTCATTTCTTTTGACAAAACAAAAGAAAGATATATCACAAATAAGGTGCTCCAGAATCATAAAATTATTAGTAAATGAACAAGTAAAATGGTAAAAAATCGAAGTATTGGTCTTGGCAGAACATTCATTATTTTCGATGACATCGGCATAATAAAAGATTACACTACAAATAAGGTGCTCTGGAGTCATATAGTGAGACAATTTACTAATTAAATGGTAAAAAAATCGAAATATTAGGATTGATGAATGTTCATTTCTTTTGATAAAATGGACAAAATAAAGATTACACTTCAAATAAGGTGATCCAGAGTCATATAGTGAGACAATTGGCTAATAAAATGGTAAAAAAAAATTGAATATTAGGGCAGATGAATGTCCATTTCTTTCAATAAAATGGACAAAATAAAAAGTGGATACATTACAAGTAAGGTGCTCTAATAATAAATTACATTGCCCTAATAATATATTATCTAATAACAAATGAGGTGCTGCTAACTGTATCAAACGATAAAAAAATTAGAATACTGATGAATGTTCTTTTCTTTCGGTTAAAAAAAATCAAAATGAATGAAGGATAGATCACGAGATCAAGTTTGCGTAAAAAATATATTTACTACTAAAACAGAAAAAAATCAAGATATTAGCGAGTATCCCTATTCGCTTCTTTCACGCTAATTTCAAACTTTTTAATTAGAAACCATTAAAAATGTATCTGTTAATATGCATGATGTGATTTGATTTGATTTCTTTTTATTTTCTCTTTTTTTTACATTATATAAAAACGGTTTAAAGTTTGAATTGAGGTATGGAAAAAAGCAGAAAATGTAAAAATTTATTCAAGCTTATAAAGTTAGGTGACGCAAGTATTTTTTTTTTAAATTTTTGCAGCTTGTTTAGGCATCAAATTTTTGTAAACGACTTATGTGAGTGCGACGAAAGTAAGAAAAAAGTAAATTCAAAGTAACGAAATTAACAAAAAAAAACTACATTTTTTTTTTTATAAAAATTCATTCATTAATTTGCTCTAGGATTGTGCATAGAACGGGGATATGAGTTTAATGTTTAACTACTTTAAACATTTATTGGCTTAAAAAGATATAACACAAATCCCTCATTTTTAAACTGTATACCACAAAATAAAATTCCCCATCACATTCTTTAGACTGTTTGCTTCACGAATAAAATCCGAAAAATGAGTTTCATCCAGATCCTGTAAAAGAATTTTCGTCCTACTCTAGGTCGGAATAGCCTTACTTACCAAAGGAAAGAAAACCTTAAGATGAGAAGTTTAAGTAACACTAAAATTTCACATAAAAAAATGAATTTTAATATTATATATAACTTTAATAGTTTGCCCACATTTCATTTTATGCATAAAATTAAATGTAATTTAATTTTTACAAGGTTTAAAAATGATTCATGAATTTAAATAAATGGTTGAAACTTAAAAGTTATTTCTATGATATATTGATGAGGTCTAATTATATTTAGATTGAGTTGAACAAAAAAGGTCCCTTTATTTATTGACTGTGCAGTTCTAAGGTTAACTATTAAATCAAATATCAAAGTCTAATAAGTTGAACAGGGAGTGAATCTTCAGCTGTAGCTGGTGGATACGAATTCCAGACCTGGCTCGCACCGACCACAGTGCTGACGCAAAATATCTTCAGTGGAAGAGATCAGGGGTTAGAGTCCCCTTGCAGTCGAGCTAACCGTGAAAATTTCTTCTTAGTTTTCCTCTCCATGTGACGCAAATGCAGATTAGTTTCCTCAAAAAGTCTTCCAGGAAGGCGGATTTCTCCCAATATTTGATCGAAGAGTTCCCTTGTCTTCTGGCTTGGGTTCAAAATTACAAGGCTACAGAGTTGAACAATAGAAGTCATAAACCCAAAAATTAGGTCGGCTACTCAACGACGATTATAAAATAAAATATCAAGGTCTAAACAAAACACTAAAAATTGATAGAATCATGATCAAGGAAACTAATGAACTGCAAATGATTATTCTTCCAAACAGACGTTGCATTAATTTGCTCTACATGATTGGAAAACAAGGTGTAGAGTTTTTTCAATAACAAGGCAAATAATCATTAAATCTTCTTATACAATACTCTTCCAATTGATAGCTATTATTTGGCATCTTTGATAGTAGCCAGTTAAATAAAATAATTACCCTAAAATCACTCAGCATGATTTTAATCAAACTCAAAATGTCATATTTTTTTGTTCTTCAATCAAATATGCATCTGTAGAATCAACCAAAAAGCTCACGTTCTAAATTGACCAGCATGGATTTTTTTTTTTTATGAATACGTCAAAGGTATTTGGAATCGGCTTTGATTCCAATCAAAATCACGTACAATCAGCCAAATCGGGTAACTTTAATAACAACCATCTTTGCCTTTAATGCCACCTCACACACACACTAAAAAAATCAGCAAAGCATAATCCATCCAAATCTCTGCGTGCATGGAACTAAAAAAAAAAAAAAAAACTGTTCATCTTACTATTATTATGATCGTATACCTATCTGTACCACTTTTATTTTATTTTGCCTTTTTTTTATTATTATTATTATCTATTTGGAAAGTTCGAATCCAAAGAAGGCTCTACATAATAGCGGTAAGCGATTCGGTCTATAATTTCGAGACGGACAGGTCCGAGAAGACAACGGCCCAGTCACGATTTGCCTAAGGCATCTATAATTAAAAGCCATTTCAGGGCCCGGTGCGGTGGTAATTATTGATCACGTGGTACTTGATAAACGATAGAAGCATTACCGGTAGCCGTAACATCAGTAGCAATAACATTTGATCTTTCCCCCCGACTTATCTCAAAAAGCCCATACGTCAAGTTTCGATTCTTTTAACTTCTCAACGGAACTTTTCTTGAATGGAGATAATTACCACGTAGTATTATTCTGACGGTTACTACGAGCTCGTTCAGGTTAGTATTTTTTGCTTCACTTGCTCCAATACATTTTTTCTTTCTTTTTCCTTTTTATATCTCCGTGATGTGTTACGATTAGTTGAAATAAAAAAATGTCCTAATTATATTCAACTTAAATGGAGAAGATTGCTAGTAGAAGAACGAAAATACAGTAACAAACTGAATGACAGTCAAAAAACGTATGTCAATCGTTAAAATCTTTATTAAAAAAATTTTATTTAAAGTACTTGAATCTCAATGGACAAAAACTGCTAAAGTTTGGTGAATATTACCGTGTTTCTGTCTCTAAGAGAACATAAAAAGCTCTTTACATTTACCAAGGCGTTTTGGTAACGACTCTGTCAAGATCAACAATAAAATATGGCTTTATGATATTTTATAAATGAGGTAAAATATGGTAATTTAATCATGATACCTTATAGCAGTGATTCCCTAACAATGACTCCGTGGTAAAGATAAAGGGGTTCTGTGTGTTATTTCTTTTTCATAACAAAGCATCAACTTTGAAGCCTCTGATTTTATTTAGATCTAACCTATAATTCATAATTTACTTAAGTTTCTCTAGCAACTATATGTTGAACAAATTATGAAAAAAGCAAGTATTTTTAAAATTATCTATTAGTATTTCCTATCTCGCTTTTCAAATCAAAGAGAAATAAAATATGAAATAAAGTAATATGTGTCCATGAAACGCATTTTCAATTTTGTAGCAGTTTTTTTTTTTTTAAGTTTTCAATTCAAAATTCGGTTTATTTTAATCATTTTTCAACTGTATATACACCAGAAAAAAATTCACATCTTGACTAGATATAGCACAAGGAATACAAATTTACCTGTCGGACATAATTTAAAATTATTAATCATAAAGCGATAAAAAAAAATCTTCATTCTTATATATAAGTATTTCGAAAACAGTTTTTTATGAATTATAACGTTCAAAATTAACTTAATGAAGTCGAGCTTCCGCCGAAAGAAGTTTGATTATTTAGGGTTCCGTAATAGAAAAAATTGGGAACCGCTGCCTTGGAGAATGCCTTAAAAACCAATTATTCGGATAAATTTACTTTTGAATTCTTTTTTTACACTAAATGTGTGATAATAAGTATTATTATTATGGTAAACCTTACCTTGAATTTCTGATAAACCTTACCTAGTGAACAGGAAAATTACCAAATGAATGGTTTAAATACCGTATATTTTCTTTTATTAACCAGTACTATGGTTATTGTACAAGAAGTGTCATTGCCATACAAAGGATTTTTACCTGAGTTTTTTCTAAATTTCTTACATATTTCCGATCTTCTAGAAACTTCAAATTAAAATCCTTCACGTTCTTAATTTTTCCTTCTGCAAACCTGTAAAAGAAATAATTAACGATTCTTAGCTTTAATCACAGAAATGTTATTGTGTTTTTCTAAAAATGAAAAGGATTTTGAGGAATTTTTTAAAAAAATAAATAATTATTACAAAGAGAGAAAATTTCATTAAATTAAAAAATAACTTTATCATTGTTGATCAAATAAACAAAAAACAACATACATATATACTTTCAAAGTAATAAATTTTAATACTGTTATACTTTTTTTAAATGTACAATGCGCAAAAAAAAAAGGAAACACACTGAATAACTTTCGATAGAATGTTCTGATTTTCACATACTAGGACTCAAACTTTATGGTTCACGGGGTTAAAATCAAATATGGTTAGTAACTAGTGCAGACTTTAATTTAGGTTACAAAATCAGACACAAAAACGAGCTTTATTTAGATATCTTTATTTTTCAACTGATGCCTTATATTAGAAATTCAACTTCTCAAAAATTACTCGAACTATTTCGCTCAAATTTTCTATTTCGCTTTTTTTAAACTATTTCTTTAAAATTATGTAAAAATATGTATACCTTACAATTTTAAATTTATTCAAAAATTAGTAAAGAAACTAAGAACAAAATTATAAATAATAACTTGAAAATGTTTAAGTTGAATTTTATTTAGATAAAAAAATTTATGAAAGGGTGCAAAAACTTTTCATTTCGCTTAAAAAGTTCTTGAGCTACAGTAAAATATCCTAAAAGTCAAATTAACATTAAGGAGCTCAAACTTTGAATCACTCTTTTACCAAACCATCGGGACCCTATTTCCCAGACTGCTTCTACTCCTTATATTTTGAAAGGAAGAACTACAAATCTGTCGGGGAAAAAATATGTTTATTTAGACAAAGTACGTAAACCATTACGTACCCGTTAACCATTACGTTTGAGTCTTATTACATGAAAATCCGATCATTAAATAGAAAGTTATTCAGGTTGTTTTTTTTTGCACTCTATACTCGACTAATCATTATATTATAAGACTAACACGTTAAAATTTACTAATGCAGGATATATTTAATTATAAAAAAGTCATGTTGTTAGTTCCATGAAATATATACCTATGATCACGCCTAAAAATACCTCTCTGCTCATAAACATATATCCACACAACTGCTTATATCTTTATTTGGAATTATAAAATATCTGAAATTCTATGAATAATAATAGCAGCATTGAAAATAATTACAGAATAAAGGAAAGAAAAATAACTAATTTTTCTAAAAAACCCATACATTATCGGTATCGAGTGTAACCCATATTCTAAGAATATGTTCTTCTTTAAACATAAGGAATTTCTCTAATTCATAATAATTTATATCGGCGATGAAATTTTAACCATTTCTTCAACTCACGTTTTTTACACCTGAATCATTTTTGAGCTGTGTTTACATGATTATAATCTACTCTTATGAAATAAGACCAGCTAAATTATATATGTTGAGCTTATGCATTACATGAAAAGAAGAATTATGCGTGATTTGTTTGGAATCTCTTTTGATTTTATCGGAATCGTTCATTTTTCGTAGATAAAATATGACGGAAGTATTTGCTTAAGAACAACCATTTTCTGAAAACTCTGAATTAAAAATGAATTCTATTTTTATTTATTTGATATCAAAATATAAAAATTTTTACTGATTGCAGTTTTGGAACAGTAATTCGTGAATTAAACAAATCTCTCGTAAATTTTATCATAACTAGTATCTTCAAAGCACATAAAATAGGTTTTATATATGATAATTACAAATTATATGTTTAGAAATATAAGAAACAGTAACCTAAGCTTGAAATGTTAAAAAATTCTTATTACCATACATTTAGTAAAAAATACATGAATGAAATGTAAGTTTAGCAGTATAAATGGTTTTTATGTCATGCTCTAAATTATCACAATATAATAACCGAATTTCATTGCATTTGTCAGATTTTAATTCCTATTGTGAAACCATATTTTATTCTTAATTTTGCCAAAATCATTACCAAATCACTTAATGCTGAAGCGCTGAAAATTACCGCACTTTTTGTTGTTCCCATAAAGCCAGAAACACAGTAAATTTTACCATAATCTATATACTAATATAGTTTCAAAACCTTAAAAAATAAATGTAACTGGACATTGGAGGTACGTTATGTTAGGCTGTTCCAAAGGTAATGGATATTGGAGTTAGGCTGTCGATGAAATGTGTTTTGTCAAGCGAACTGTAAAAGGGTGTTTAATTAATTTACTTACTGGTACCATCTATCATGAGAGAATATAAGTAGTACACTTTTTTTCAGCAGCTCTATGGCGTTCCCATCTATGAGGGACTGAGAGTTTGGATTTCAATGGTACCAAACTTATCAACTGGAGACTGATGAGCTGAAAGAAATATTGTGGTGTCACCGTGGGATTTGAACCATCTTTCATCCGGACATGAAATGAAGAGATTAGACCTTTCGGCCAAAGTATGAACACAGCTGCAAAGTATGAACCCATATTTATCACACACATATTACGAAGAACTTATTTGCGATCCGTTCCCATAAAGCCAAAAACACAGTAAATTTTACCATATTATGCTACTTTTGATTATATTCTTTTTCTTAGTGTACAACTGGTAGGGTTAAAAAACCATAAATTGGAAACTATATGGTTATATAATCATTTACTGCTCACATGGTTTCAAAAAACATAAAAAATAAATTTAACTGGACATTGGAGTTAGGTTATCTTAGGCTTTTCCTAAGGTAATGGATATTGGAGTTATGAGCAATTGTAAGTAGTAAACTTTTTTTCAGCATCTCTATGGTATTGCCATCACCGTGGGACTGAGAGTTTGGATTTCAATAGTTCAAACTTATCAATTGAAAACTGCAGGACTCTGGAAATTCCTATTGAGCTGAAGGAAATATTGTGGTGTCAACGTGGGATTTGTACCCTCGTTCAGTTAGACGTGAAATCGACAGATTAGCCCTTTTGGCCTAACTATGAACCCATCTTCAAGGAACTAACTGGCTTCTTAAATTATTTTCAACACACTTATTACTATAACATTATTTGGCCTCCATTGTCATATTAGGAATCAGAAAATGGAAAATAAATTAATGAAGCTTGCACCAAACACTGGAAATTTAGGAGTTCAAAATTATAGTTCTTATTGCTACAGTTTCAGCAAAACGTTCAAAAATAAAAAATAATTTTAACATAAAAAATTATTTTTATGCCTTACTCTGAAATATCATGATAAAATTACCAATTGTCGAAATTTATCAAATATTTCAAAGCTATTATCTATCGTTAATATAGCTAAAATCGTAACCAAAGCATTTGAGTAAAGATTTCCGAAATTTTTGGTGGTCCCACAACACGGTAAATTTTACCATATGATGGCAATTTTGACAATACTTTTTTTTCTCGTTATGTGACTCCCTTAACAAAATCTAGCAATCAAAAAGTGCCTGTTTCAGGGGTTTTACAAATTTTTAAATATAGTAAGTTCAACATTAGAACCTAACGTTCGAAAGACATTCTAATACTATAATATTGTTCAGAACAGTAATAGAATAGTTCCCAAATAATTACTCTAGATTCGAAAAACTATAATGCGATAGTAACTGATTTAAATGTCAATAATAATGACAAGCTGTTGGTGGATCAAAGAAATTCGTCAAAGAAAAGAACCACGTAATCCATCCTGACTATATTATAAGCTGATGATTGTTTTTCACAAATCTTTTATTAGACAACTCAAATGAGCTTATTTCTGTATCAACAGCTTTCCTGAATTTTACTAAATAGAGCTATTATACTAGACAGTTATCTTTGCTAGTCGATTGATTGAATAAGAATTAAGTTAGAAAAATAAATTTAAAAAATATAATTTCCAATTTATACCTAATACATCAAATTTTCATCAAACCCAAAGATTTGTACAATCATTCATTCGTGTTATTTTCATAACAAAAGCAAGGTTGTAAGAAAATCAAGCTTTACAAGGTCTCAATAATTTTTATTATAATAAGTGTAAGAATAAAATCTAAAATTTAAAAGAAATTTGAACACAACTATAATATTTTTTTTAATAACTTTCGTAACAATAATAGTACATTTTCTAACTAATTACTCTATATCTAAGAGAGAAAAAAATAAGAATTAAGTTAGAAGCAAAAAATAAAAAATTATAATTTACAATTTATACCAAATACAATTTATATCAAATCTAAAGATTTGTGCAATCTTTCATTCTTGTGATTTTCGTAACAAAAACAAGATTTTAAGAAAATCAAGTTTTACAAGGTTACAATAGTTTTTTTTATAGTAAAATCAAGAATAGAATCTAAAATTCAAGAGACATTTTAAAAGACATTCGAAGTCAACTATAATATTTTTATTTATTATAGTAACTTTCAAAACAACAATAGTACATTTTCTAAATTATTACTCCAGATTCTAAAAGCTATAATGCGAAAGTAACTGAGTTAAATGTCAATAATAACGACAAGCTGTCGGTAGATAATCGTCAAAGAAAAGAACCACATAATCCATCTTGACAGCATTATAAGCTGATGAATGTTTTCACAAATCTTTCATTAGACAACTCAAATCAGCTCATTTCTTTCTTAACAGCTTCGTGGAAATTTACTAAATAGAGCAATTATACTAGTCAGTATTCTTTTATAGTCAAAAGAAAAAATAGGAATTAAGAGAGAAAAATAAATTTAAAAAATTATCATTTACAATTTTAACCGAATACACTTTATATCAAATCTAAAGATTTATGCAATTTTTCATTCTTGTGATTTTCATGGCAAAAAAAAAGTTCTACAAGGTTTCAATAGTTTTTTATTATTGTAATTTCAAGAACAGAACCTAACATTCAAAAGACATTCGTACACAACTATAATATTGCTCATAACAGCAATAGAATACCTCCCAAATAATTACTCTAGATTCTATAAACTATAATACGATAGTAACTGAGTTAAATGTCAATAATAACGACAAGCTGTCGGTGGATAATTAATCGTCAAAGAAAAGAACCACATAATCCATCCTGACAACATTATAAGCTGATGAATGTTTTTCACAAATCTTTCATTAGACAACTCAAATCAGCTCATTTCTTTCTTAACAGCTTCGTGGAAATTTACTAAATAGAGCAATTATACTAGTCAGTACTCTTTTATAGTCAAAAGAAAAAATAGGAATTAAGAGAGAAAAATAAATTTAAAAAATTATAATTTACAATTTTAATCGAATACACTTTATATCAAATCTAAAGATTTATGCAATTTTTCATTCTTGTGATTTTCATGGCAAAAAAAAGTTTTACAAGGTTTCAATAGTTTTTTATTATTGTAATTTCAAGAACAGAACCTAACATTCAAAAGACATTCGTACACAACTATAATATTGCTCATAACAGCAATGGAATACCTCCCAAATAATTACTCTAGATTCTATAAACTATAATGCGATAGTAACTGAGTTAAATGTCAATAATAACGACAAGCTGTCGGTGGATAATTAATCGTCAAAGAAAAGAACCACATAATCCATCCTGACAGCATTATAAGCTGATGAATGTTTTTCACAAATCTTTCATTAGACAACTCAAATCAGCTCATTTCTTTCTCAATAGCTTCATGGAACTTTACTAAATCGAGCTATTACACTTGTTCTAGACAGTATTCTTTCAAGATAAAATAGAAAAAGAATAATAAAACTAAAAGTATAACTTCCGAACAAATGGGCATTAAGGAGCTTTGCGGAAGGACGTCTTAACGAGAATCTTTTTAAATAGTTAGCAGGTGCAATTTATTGGTATCGTAAAACAAGCGGTGCGCCATACGGTAAAAGAACTTCGAAAAAGAAAATATTATCGGGATTATGGAAGAAAAATTAATGATAAAAAAATCAGAACTAAAGACAGTAGACTTTCTTTTAAAGAAGGTAATTATGGTTTAGTTTTGAGAACCCAACCCGCATAATCCACAAGAACAGAGACTTGTAGTCTTACAAAAATTACTAGAATCCGCTAATCAGTAGGGAGAAATTTTACTGGGACAATAAGAACAAATATTAATGATCTTTAATTTTTCTTCATTACACTGCGGTTCATGATATTGTCCCATAAATTTTGTATTTTACTCATAACATCATAAAAAGAAGAAAAATCATGATTAAGCCATGAATTTAATCTTTTTAAGATTTTTACGTTTCCGCTAATTTTAGACCGTTATGATTCCAAATTATATTGAACTAAAATGTGAAATAAATCATTATCCTAATAAAATTTGAAAAATTGATTTTAAACTTAACAATTGCTTCTACAATTCAAATTATAAAAAAACACGCTGTTAATAACAATATCTATATATATATTTCTCTTACACGGCACCAAAAAAAAAAGCCTCATTACAACTTCCTGAATGGCAACGTTAGAAAATCGACCAATGATTGCATCTAAAAATGTCACATGCCAAATCTAGCTGAGGTGGCTCAACATATAGCACTTTTAAAAACGGAAACAATAACCAGAGTGAGCATTATCAGGTTGTTCAATTCAGCTGCGGCAAAAATAAAAATAAACAACTTAAGAAATAAAAATGCTGTTGCCAGCCATAGAATTTTTTAAAAGTTAACTTAGCAACATAAATTAAAAGTATGATACCTGAGCACTTGACGTAACAAATCCTTCAATTCTATAAGTGTTGTATCGCCAAATGCCCAAATTAACAATTGCAATTCCAAATTAATATTGAAATGTACAGGTTTAGAATTTTCTACAGTGAAAAGTTTTCGGAACTTCAGTATTCGAAAAAGTATACAAAAGCTAGACGTTAAGAACGTATCCAATGAGGGAGCAAAGCGAGCGAAATGAACTGCGAAAGCAGATCCGGGGGTTGGTGAGCGCCAGCGAGCAGGGGGCGAAGCCTCCTATTCTATGATATTCTATGATAACAATATATATGAATTAAGATATTTTAACTATATTACTAAAATATATCCCGTTATTTAAAATCCTATTATTATTATAGAATGGTCGTAATGTATGGATAGATATGAAATTAATAATGCGATAATTTTCTATTATCCTTATAATATTAAAAAAGGAGAAAAATCATAGTTAACCAGTGAAATTAACCTTGTTTAAATTTTTATGGTTCCGCTAATTTAGGACCGTTATGATTCCGTTTTATATTGTACTAAAAATAGAATAAATCAATATCTTATACTCGAAAGCTTTGAAAAAATTGATTTTAAATAAAACAATTGCATCTATAATTTCAATTATACAAAAAAACGCTGTTAATTACAATATCTATGAATTAAGATATCTAAACAATGTAACTAAAATATCTCTCGCTATTTAAATTTTTTTTATTATAGTAATGTATGTATAGATATGAAATTAATAATGCTATGATTTTGTATTGTCCTCATAATATTATGAAATGGAGAAAAATCGAAGTTAGGCCGGGAAATTAACCTTTCTTAAAATTTTTATGGTCCCCCTAATTTTGGGCCGTTATAATTCCGAATTATTCTGTACTAAAAACGGAATGAAAATCTTACTTGAAAACTTTGAAAAAATTGATTTCAAACAAAACAATTTCATCGATAATTTCAATGATAAAAAAAATTGCTGTAAATTACAATATTTATGAATTAAGATATTTTAATTATAATACTTAAATATTTATCTCTGTGTAAAATCTTTTTATTATAATAAAATGATTGCAATGTAATGTAATTCGAAATAATATAGATAGTATTATAGGTTGTAATACTTATTATGTTTTTAGAAATGCATGTTTTTATTTGGTTTTAAATCGTGCACAATACTTAATATTTGAATTAAATGAGATAGATTAAAAATAGTTGTTTGAAAAAAAAAAACAGTTTAAATTCTAACTATTAAAAATCAGGAAACCGTTTTAGATACTTTTTCATTTCTCATTAAATCACTTGTCAATACTCACTGATATGTCCATCTGGGTTCGGCATATTTTTTTTAAAAAACTTTAATTAAAATTTTAATGTAATTTATTGTTTTTAACATTATAGATCTAAAATAAACTTTAAAAATTTTTGAAATATTTTTTCAGAATAAGGACACATTTGAACATAGCACTACAAATTTTTAATTTCATGCCAATACAACAAACTGTAAAGCATTAATATCAAAAAAAAAATTATATCAATAATATAATCGACTTTGGTTTGGACAAAAATCTTTTGAAATATTCAAATATACTACAAAATTGAACTCAATATCTCGTTGAATATTGATTCTTTTTTTTAAATCTAAATATTCCATATAAAGCATGATAAAGACAATATATTTTCGTTTAGACCTTAACTTTTAGTTCTAAACTTAGTTAAAAAGATATAAAATCTATATACAAAGTTTCAAAGAAATTTATTTTAAATTTTTTCTGTAATGCGTATTAGCGTAAACAGATTATCTCAAAATCAACGTTTTTTTTAAAACCCGTTTAGATTATGTAATTGTTATTCTGTTTCTTCTTTCAGCAAGCAAAAAAATAACTCTAACTTTAACTCTAAAGATTGGAAAACAAAATTTTAAAAGGACTTAGAAAACTGTTGTAGAAAAGTTCTATTTATAACCAAATCAAATTCGAAATTTATTCAAAATTGCCGATTATCAACCAATTGTATACCTTTATACAACTAAATTTTTAATGTAAAATAGGCAGGCAATTATACATAACTTTTCATTGTTAATATTATTAACTTTTACTGAATAAAATAATTTCAAAAAAATAATAATTTCATGGTTATATGACAATAGTTATCGAATAAAATTCAAAGCAAAACGAAGAATTAAAACAAATCTATGATAATAAAAGAAATAATTTTCCTGTGTTTCTTTTATAAATCCAGAGCAGTTTGAGCAAGATTCCAGAAATTCCGATACCATCTACAAGGAGTCAGTTTTAGCAAAGAGCATTTAATTAAATATCTTAGTTTGCCCGTTTGTGAGAAACGTATGAAAAATTATTTTTATTTCATTAATATTACGCATTGTTTCACTTAAAACTGCAGACACTATTTCTTTCCAAATATTTAAAAGCTAAAAATAGTGATGGTTGCTAGCTTACAGCTCTATTTATTCAAAAACTAGTTTCAATCTGTGGATTTTATTGCACGTTCTTTTTCTTCATTGTTGACTCATTGTAGCACGCAAGCTAAATAAAATTATTGTCGATGGCATAAGGGGACGACGCTCAAAATGCAATAAATTAATCTGAAATCTATATTGTAAAAAAATCTGGATTAAATTAGGATTAAAAAGTTTTACCGTGAAATATTATACCTTAATTTTTACATAATTATCTATTTAATTTGAGTGATTCGGAGATTTTAAAGTAATTATTACTGTAAAAACTACAATATATCAGAGTTTTTGTTCCGTAATATATTACGGTGAAAATAGATTTTATGGTGAAGGGATTTGTACTATAATTTTTTCCAGTGTAACTGAAATAACATATTTACTTTCATTATAGTTACGTTTTTTAAACATGTTTCTTGAAAATTAATTAATTCAATGTCAACGGTAATTGAAATTTTAACAAAATCAAGTTATGTACTAAAGTGCTGATTTATTAGAAAAATAATTTGCTTGAATCTGATTTTTCAGTATACTTCATCTTTCTTTTGATAAGTTTTAACTTTTAAAACATGTTTTCGTTAATGTAATCATAATAAAGTCTCCCAAAGAACATTGGATATTGTATAGTAAAAAAAAAAAAAAAAAAAAAATTAAATTTTTAATTATTTAGTTGCACGTCTTTCTGTTTTGTTCGTGGTTGCGAAGATGAATAATTAATAATCATTCATAAAGATTTTTTGCCACGTGCGAAGAACGAGTATTGAGGTGCACTGTCAAAAAATTCCGGATCACATTTCGGTGAAAATTACTTTTACCATAAAATTCATTTTTACCGGAGCACAAAACGGAACAAAAAATCTTATATACTTTAATTTTTACTCTAATAATAACGAAAAATACAGAATCACTCTAATTAAATAAATATTACTATAAAATTACGGTATATTATTTTGCGGTAAAATAATTTTTAAGGATGATTCACCCAAATTGCCGGTAATTTATACCGTGATTTGATTCAGAATTTTTTACAGTATATTAAAATTCAATACAAAACTATAATAATTAATATAAAAATTAATGTAAAATTAATATAAAAATTTTTACAGTATATTAAAAATTATATAAAACTGTAAATTTTTAACAACAAAAAGAAACAAATTTATAAATTTTTAAAAGTAAAACACATTATCTATAACTAAGATACCTAGGACAAGGAACTTCAATAAATCCTAACATTACATTTAAATTAAAGCTTAAAATACTTCCTTTCATGGGAATTAACTCATATCATAGATTTCATTTAAGTTTAATAACAACACATCTTACCTAAATAGAAACTTTTCTTAAATATTAAAAATTGCTAATTAATTTTGCTTTTAATCAAATATGTAAGAAAGCATTCATTCATATTTCACTTCGACAGCATATCAAAAAATTATTAATTAAAGAATTCCCACTTGCCATTTTTGAGCTTCTGAAATGAATTTCATCATTTTAAGTAAAGCTTTTGAAAGAAATACTAATGAGTCAGTCACGTTTAAAAAATAATATTTATCAGAATTTTAATACGGAATACAAATTCAGTAATGAACCGTTTTTGATTAAATTACATATTCAGAGCCCTTAAAATTATTTATTATAATCAACAAAACTGTACAAGCAATTTTAAAATATGTATATATTTTTTAATAAAGCAAAAAACGTATTTCATATTTGATTTATTAAATTAACGTTTATATTTTCTGTCTCAAAACAGTTTCTAATATAATTCTAAAGAAAATTTTGAAAAAAATTCTAGAAAATAAAATTTTTAAGAAAATTACATTTCTGAAAAAATTCCTTAACATTATTTTAAACATTTCAATTGTTTAAGTTATACGATTCTGAAAGAGTTTTTTTTTTTTTTTTCAAATGTTAGATTTTATTGAAAAAATCAGCACATAAATTTATGAAAATTATTCAAGTACTAATATTGCATCTACATTTTTTTTTCTATTACACCACATTAAGGTTCAAAGTATCCGTCTACACTGAACCGATTTATCTAAGAATATTAACATCTGAGTTAAACAGAAACATTCTCGTTATACATTGATACAAATAATTTTAATTTTTGGAAGCTGACTCTACAATCTTAAATCACACTGAAATTTTAAATAAATTGGTTCAATATTCAACCGACTTAGTTAAGTTTGGAGTTTCCAGCTTGTGTGTGTATGTTTATCTGTGCTATAAATTAACACAAATAATATTAAAATTTTTAAGCTGGAAAAGGTTGATTGAGCCGATTTATCTAACAGTGGAGTATCTGGGATGTGTAGATATCCTTATTTGTAATTTATATTGGCGCAAACAATTTAATTATTTTTAAGCTAGCAATGTTTCAACATTAAATAGAATTATCTAAGAATGTAGTTTTCGGATTGGTTGGGCATTTTAATTTAGGCAATATAATGGCACAAACAATTTTAACATTTTTAAGCAAGCGCTATATGAATAAACTGTACACAGTAAAAAATTCAGGAGCAAATTACGAAAAGTACCGACATTTTGGTGGCATCATCCGTAAAATTCAATTTTATTGTAAATTATTTAACATATATCAGTGATTTTATGGTAATTATTTCTGAAAAAATTACGATATATCAGATTTTTTTGTTCAGTAACATATTACAGTACAAATGGATTTTTATGGAAAAGAGTACCAGCATCCAGAATGTCGGTACATTTAACCATAGTTTGATCCAGGATTTTTTTACAATGTGGTAAAATAATACAAATTTAAAAAGTTGGGAGAAACAGAATATATCATTAACGTCAATTATTTTATGTCTATGACATAAAAATACTTTTAAATATAACAAAAGAAAATTTTTAAAAAAAAACATAATTTTTTTAAATTTGTTAGAAATTTGAATTTTATCTTACACATTATTTATCATCAAAATTTTATACTTTGTGTATATAATATGTATTTCAATTTTTTTTTTATCTATTTTTCTTTTTTGGAAATGAAAATTACTGAACATCATTTGTACCTTCCTAAAATAAATAAGAAATACTTGCTCAAAGTTTAGCAGTAATTCATATTGGCGCTTCGAGCATATTCTTGATAATAATAATAAAAAAAATAACTGTAAGACTCATATTAAATTTATTTTATGTTATTCAATTACATATGAATTAGTCCATATGTCAAAATAAAGACATATATCTTATGAAACCCCAATTGCTAAATATTGAAAACCAATCAGGGTGGGATACCGATTCCAAAGACCATTACAGAAAGAAACAAAACAAGAAAAGGAATTTCATTTATTGTTTCCCACGCACAGAAAATTGCATTCATGATAGCCTGAACATCAAAGACCGGCCCGCCCATAGATAAAAAAAAAAAAAAGAAGTTACAAAAAATTGAAACAGAAATCCATTCTATCCAAGTGACTATACGACCACATACCAATAAGCGAAAGTTAAAACTGACACTAGATAGTGAACTGTCTTACTTACCGCCCTACCAGCAGCCCCTGCCTAATCTAATTAAAACGCAGCCTGGGGGTTATTTTGACAACAATCGAACGATGTACCTACGAATGAACCGATTCTTCATCGTTTTGACGACCCCAAGATAGTTCTTTTCTTACAATTTTTGTGTGCTTTTGCTTCGCCATATCGCGCTGTCAAATTTTTTTCTTTCCGCATTCTTAAATGTCATCGCTATCTTGGGTTACCGAATATCTAAGTTTTCGGTAGTTGGATAGATATCGGCTTTAGCATTTGTTCTGTTTCTGTTTTTTGGTTCATGCATGACTTAGTTTATTTACCATCATGGACTTCAGTCTGGTACTTATCGGATAACGAAATGCAATGGGGGGCCGTGTCCAAATTCGTCCCATGGATTCACAGAGTTGTAGAATGAAGAAAAACATAGAGCAGAATGAGGTTCAAGAGGAAGCTTTATCTCGGGAAAAACACTTCATAGTCAATTCTCTTTCAAATATTTTAGTTACTAAAAATTTAAAGTATAAAAAACATATTTAGACAAACCAAGTGTAAATCGCGCACCACGGGGAAAAAATTTTCGCAAAATTACTATTCTCTAATAACATTTCTAGGGAAAAAAATAATAATTATTATAATTCTGGGTAATTAAATTAAAAATCAAGGTATTTAAAACATTCATTTGGCAATTATATGGTACCAGGTTACCGGAAATTCTGGTTTACAAAATTGTAATTCTTATTACCTCACATTTAGCGAAAAATTTTGTGAAAAGTACATTTAACGTAATTAAGGTTTTTTAATGCCACGCATCTTAAGTAAAACGGTAAAATTACCAAATTATACCTCAGTTACAAAATTTTATCATATATATTATAAAACCATATCTTATTTCAAATTTTACCAAAATTATTACCAAAGTTCTTTTTTAAAAACTATCGAGCTTTTTGTTGTTCCCATGCTGCCAGAAACATGATAAATTTTAGCACATTCTGATTGTTTTTACGTATTTTTTTCCTAGAGAAAAATTTTAAATGCCAATTTTTTTTCGTTCAAATTGCATCCAAATTATGGCAAGATTGCCTTCATAACAGCATCTAATAATGTTATAATTGTTTAATGTTTGAAATTTTGAGAAACAAATTTAGCTTTGAAACTATATAGTTTACTCTTGGTTTCACCGATGTAATTTTTCTCTACATTTTTAATTGCTAATGTATTTAAAAAATAATTTGCCATGAAGTTTCTTTCCAGTGTTTTCCCATGGTATCTTCCTTTGTTTACTGAGTTTGAAAAAAAATAAATTTTATTAAGCTTCCTCTTATGTACTTATTGAAAAGAAACTCGTATACTCGATTTGAAAGGAAAATTTTATGCGATATTTGAAAAGAAAATCTTATGCGCTATTTGAAAGGAAAATCTTATGCGCTATTTGAAAGGAAAATCTTATGCGCTATTTGAAAGGAAAATCTTATGCGCTAGTTGGAAGGAAAATTTTATGCGATATTTGAAAAGAAAATCTTATGCGCTATTTGAAAGGAAAATCTTATGCGCTATTTGAAAGGAAAATCTTATGCGCTATTTGAAAGGAAAATCTTATGCGCTATTTGAAAGGAAAATTTTATGCGATATTTGAAAAGAAAATCTTATGCGCTATTTGAAAGGAAAATCTTATGCGCTTTTTGAAACGAAAATCTTATGCGCTATTTGAAAGGAAAATCTTATGCGCTATTAGAAAGGAAAATTTTATGCGATATTTGAAAAGAAAATCTTATGCGCTATTTGAAAGGAAAATCTTATGCGCTATTTGAAACGAAAATCTTATGCGCTATTTGAAAGGAAAATCTTATGCGCTATTTGAAAGGAAAATTTTATGCGATATTTGAAAAGAAAATCTTATGCGCTATTTGAAAGGAAAATCTTATGCGCTATTTGAAACGAAAATCTTATGCGCTATTTGAAAGGAAAATCTTATGCGCTATTTGAAAGGAAAATTTTATGCGATATTTGAAAAGAAAATCTTATGCGCTATTTGAAACGAAAATCTTATGCGCTATTTGAAAGGAAAATCTTATGCGCTATTTGAAAGGAAAATTTTATGCGATATTTGAAAAGAAAATCTTATGCGCTATTTGAAAGGAAAATCTTATGCGCTATTTGAAACGAAAATCTTATGCGCTATTTGAAAGGAAAATCTTATGCGCTATTTGAAAGGAAAATTTTATGCGATATTTGAAAAGAAAATCTTATGCGCTATTTGAAAGGAAAATCTTATGCGCTATTTGAAACGAAAATCTTATGCGCTATTTGAAAGGAAAATCTTATGCGCTATTTGAAAGGAAAATTTTATGCGATATTTGAAAAGAAAATCTTATGCGCTATTTGAAAGGAAAATCTTATGCGCTATTTGAAACGAAAATCTTATGCGCTATTTGAAAGGAAAATCTTATGCGCTATTTGAAACGAAAATTTTATGCGATATTTGAAAAGAAAATCTTATGCGCTATTTGAAACGAAAATCTTATGCGCTATTTGAAACGAAAATCTTATGCGCAATATGAAAAGAAAATCTTATGCGCAATATGAAAAGAAAATCTTATGCGCTATTTGAAACGAAAATCTTATGCGCTATTTGAAAAGAAAATCTAATAAACTTCATACTCAAAAATGAGCTGAAAATATTTTTATTAAAAATAATTTTAAAAAATTTTACACTTGAATAAATTGCTCGAAAGCATGTATTTCAGTTATACTGTTTTGTAAAAAAAAAAAGATTTCGTCTATTATAAACAGACAATTATCATACCTTTAAATATATTTTACTCAAAAATAAACAAGTCCCTTATTTTATAAAATAAATATATAAATATATTTATTTAGATAATTGAATAATTTCTGTAGATTTTAAAAGATTTAATTATAAAAAAATTTCTATTCAAAGTAATTAATTTTTTTTGTCTAAGATCTTTACAACGCGAAATTGAATTTAAATGTAAAATCTAACTTAAAATGGGATTCTCTTTATATGAAAGGCCATTAAGTTGCTTCAGAATTTAATTTATTGTAAAAATTATGATTTTTAAATTCTTAATAAGTGTAAGAAAAAATATATTTACATGTTTATAGCCATACATTTGTTCGCATAAATATTTATACAAGATGAATTTTCATTTTCTAACTTTTTTTATTTGTTAAATTTTAAAAAAGCCATGCTTGAATTTTCCTTTTTCAATTTGTAAATGTATATTTTCTCCAATTTTCAATACTTACTTACAATACAAAGAAGAGATTTAAAATGAGAATCTGTAATTAGAATCCAAGATTTCATAGTAGAAGTGTTAATTTCCAGGATTTTTATGTAACATTTACAGATTTTTTTATGTTTATTTTATTATTAAAATATAAATAAATAAAATAATCTTGACATAGTCATGAGTTTCTATGATGCAAACAATGATTATGTATCCAACTACAACAACAAAATGCTACATTTTTAAGCTGTTATTAATTAACTGTTAAAACTTTATAATTTTGAAGCAATATACTTTTTTTAAAAAAATAAGATAGAATATCTAAACAAAAATTTTCAGCATTCATATAAAATGAAAAAAAAATTTCATAGCATGCTTACTGGTTTTAATATTTTCACATATTCATGTTCTAAGCTCTTTGAAATATGAAAAGTAAATGATATGTTCCAAAAATGTTGCATGTCCTCTTATTAAAATGCATGGCATATATTAAATTGCAGTTAATGTTTGTTTCTTGATGATGTGATTGATATTTTTGATATCAGCCACAAATATTATAATGGTTGATATTTCTATGAAAAGGCATTGTATGATTCTTAGTGTCATTGTCTAATGGGAAAATGCAGAATCAATCAGTTCATCTGAAATAAACTAAATCCATGCCATGCTGTTAGACTCACAGTGCCCATGAGTTAAAACTTTATTTTCAATTTCAAGCCTTTAATGAACAGCGCTCAAAAAAAAGGACCACTCTGAATAACTATTGATCTAATGATCGAATTTTCACCTTCTAAAACTCAATCTTAATAGCTTGAAGGAGTCACCTCAAATATGCTAATTAATAAGTGCTGACAATAAATTAAGTTACGAAATCAGATGCAAAAACTTACTTTCTCTGAATAAACATACCTTTTCGTCAACGGATTCGGAAAACTAGCCCCTAAAATATAGGGGTTTGCCGCAATATGGGAAACATGGTCCTAATACTTTGGTCTAGTGGGCACTCCAAAGTTTGGACCCCTTAATGTTATTTTTACTTTTTGCGTATTTCGCTATATTTCGAGAACTTTTTAAGCGAATTGAAATAATTTTGTAAATTATAAAATTCGTTTATCCAAAGATAGTTTCATGCCAAAATAACTTTCAGTAAATTTTTATTATTTTTAATTATTTTATCTAATAATGGTCGTATAAATTTTGAATTGTAAGGTATACAATTTTTTACATTACTCTAAAGAATTAAATTTTCCATGTCAAAATACCAAATTTGAGCAAAATCAGGTGAATAGTTCCTGAGAAATTGAATTTCAAAAAAGTCAAGTATTTAAAATTTAATTTCTCAGGAACTACTCAACCGATTTTGCTCAAATTTTGTATTTTGACACATATTTGATGTAATTTTGACAAATTACAAACTTTAAAAATGATTTAAAAATTTTATACTTTAAAATTCAATATTTTTTTTACCATTATTAAATAAAACAGCAAATAAAGTAATAAATTTTTACTGAAATTTATTTTTTGTACCTTTGGATAAACGAATTTTATAACTGTTTGTAAAAATTTTCAAATTTGCTTAAAATGTTCTCCAGAGATGGTTAAATACGCAAAAAGTAAAATTAACATTAAGGGGTCCAAACTTTGGACCGTTCACCTAACCATTCTATTAGGACCATATTTCCCAGATGACTGTTAAAAAATATATATATTTATTCAAGTAAAGTACGTTTTTGTGTCTGATTTCGTAAGTTAAATTATCGTATCCACTAATTACTTACCATCTTCGACATCAAAGCCTCGAACCATTAAGATTGAGCTCTAGAACATGAAGATCCGATCATTAGATCAAAAGTTATTCAGGGGGGGTCGGGATTTTTTTTCTTTTACACACAGTACATTCATTAACAAATTGTAGCCATTTGAGTTTTAAAAATACAATCCCCAATAATTACATAAGATCAATTAGTTGTCATTGCGATATTTAGAAAAAAAAAATAGGCTTTCGGTCATTGTACCAAAAAATCAAAATCTAACAAATAGCTGTATTCTCAAACCCTAAGGTTTAAAACTTTAATTTAAAAATATGCTTAAAACTGCATTTGTCCTTAAATGAAAAAATAATTGTAATTTAATCATTAATGATGCATTGTCCTTCTGCTTGATTAAATCGTTATTTGAAGAGATTGTCTATAAATTAATATTTTTTGAGATATAACGGATATATGTTGCGTGTTAAATGTATTACTTGACGCTTTGCAAACAGCCTCAATCAATTTGGAGAGCACAACTTTCCTTTCAAAAAGTGTTCAGTGCCCGATATTTATTGGGATTATTGCAGTAAACGCAGACGACTTTTGGATTATTCGGAAATTAATCATTCAATGCAAAGTGAGGTTTGATTAATTCCAGACAATTAGAGAGAGACAAAAGTATAATTTTAGATAGCCTCATTAAAGGTTTATTCCATTAATTCTCAGCAAATTCTGTCTAATTTTATAAGTTTTCGTAAATATTCCAATTAACCTAAGGGCATATCGACTGAAGCTAAACTTAAAAGTTATTGAACCTGGCGCATTTCAAAATGCTGACGACATTTGCAAGGAGTCAGATTTATATATATATATATATATATATATAATAACAGGGCTTCATCCCTGTTACTCTGTTATCAGTGGTGTATTTAGCTTTAATAATGCAGTCGTAAGCCATGATACACTCAAAAAATCTTTAGTAATGGTAGTAGGCTGGTATCGATAACAATTCACATCCACACTCCGCAAGGGAGGGGGTGGACAAGACTTTGGACAATTCCGGAACAAATTATCAGGATCAGAACATAATGAAAAAGCCATGCGAAAAGCATTGCTCTCGCTTTTATACTAACACATTTTGAAGTAAAAAGGCACAGTCTTTGAAATGCTTGTATACTTACGCATTAAGGAAAATCATTTCATGCTTCCTTATATGGAAGTGAAAGGGGGAGAGATTCTAAAAATAACTCAATCGTATGTTATTAGCCTTGACTTCCCAAAATAGAATTTATCTACGCTTATTCTTTAACAAAGACATTTTATGAAAACGAATTTTATAGAATATGTTTTGCTTTACCTCTATTAATACAATCTTGTGATGCCAAGATAATATCTCTTCCTTATTAATTTTTTTATAATTTAAATTTTTTTAATAATACCTTAATTGGCTACTGTACTAGTACCAATATATATTCTACACAAGTTCAATTCAATAGAGACAACTTTATTTATAAGAAGACCGAAATGAAATCCAGACAAAATGCTAGATTTCTTTCCTAATGAATTAAACATTTCTTATTTTCTGAAATAAAACATTTCTTATATTCTGAAATAAAAGATGTCAATTTCATTTTTTCAGGGAAGAAGAATCTTATTTTTTCTCAAACAGACAAAACAAGAGTAAAAAAATAAAAAAATTGAAGTGAAAAGTCTTTCTAAAAAAGCTTTTTAATAAATTTACTTTATTTTCTGCTCTCATTCAGAATTTTGGGGAAATGAAACAAAAGTTTTTTGAATTA
Source organism: Parasteatoda lunata (assembly GCA_949128135.1). NCBI lineage: Eukaryota > Metazoa > Arthropoda > Arachnida > Araneae > Theridiidae > Parasteatoda > Parasteatoda lunata. Next base: position 45,476,951 of record OX421975.1, read on the forward strand.
AAGGATTAAAATGGTATGCTCTACACCAGAATCTACTAAAACTTTTAAAGAATTTATTCATTTCAAATTATTGCACATATTTTTTTCCAATTTAATACAAAAAAAAATTTTTTTTAGTAATTAGTTTTTTTTTTAATTAATTGTAATAAGAAAATTAGAATACTTTCAATTAATCGTGAAAAATTCTAAATTTTAAATTTTAAATATTTTTTCAACATTTAAAAACTTCTAATATTTCATTAAAAGAACGCCTTACCTTTTTTTAATTTATTGTTGCACACTAAGTAATCAGGTTAACCTTAAACCGTAATATCAGAACTTTGTACCATAATATCGAGCAAATTTGGTGCATCCCAAATAAGATGTTAAATTTAAATATGATTCAGTTGTATATTAACCATAAGGCCATGTGATTAAATTTATGAAGTGTTTATTTGCACTATAATGTTGCTCAGATTGTCGCTGCGTTAGGATTACGGAAAAGTTGTGTGACAATATGGTTCGACGAGCTTTTAAATTTCTAAAAGTGCAGTAAAATAAATACACATGAACAATTTACATAAAAAATAAGTTAATAATATAAATAAGTGTCGATAATTTTTTTTTATTTGCATGTTGTCGCACATTGTCAGAACCCAGGGTACAATTTTAGTTTCGATATTATCAAAATTCCTTTCACCTATGTCCCATTGGCTCATCTTGATGCGCTAGAATCGTGTTTCATTCATATAAATGCCGATTCTTTAGTTAACAACAGGAGTTCCTCGCCATATCCCCATGGCGCTTGGAAATGCATCCGACCTGATTTGCGTTTTAGTAACAGTGATTTTTCTAGTTTTTTTTTCCACCTTTATATTACTTCCATCTTACTCTTCAGCAAACTTTTGTTTTCTGTTTCAAGTCTGTTTTTTCTCCTCATTCCGTCTAGGGTGCCTGGAGAATGGATGTCGATTTTCGAGCGCTTGAAACATATGTCATTGGTGACTTTCTACGCATTGATAATTTTTTTAAATGAGATTGTTACATTATTAAACAAGGGCAGTCTCTACTTAAATAAAAACAACTGTAAAAATTACGGTATAATATTTTAAGGCAAAATTGGATTTTACAGTGAAATGGATTTTTGGAATGATGCACCAAAAGTGCCGGTACTAATAGTTTTAAAAAAAACTTATTCGAAATCAAATTTTATTCGATAAAAACTTAATATTCCTTTTGAATACTATATAGCCCCTCATCTTTTATTGAATTCGATATGAGAAAGAAAAGAACATGATCGTTGAGAAGTAAGAAATTCTTGGAAGAAGGTCATTTGGAACTGTCAGCTGACGTCTTGACATTCGAATTACGCATGAAGAGAGTTCGGACATTTCAACCCCAAAATGATATTACCTTCTTTTTTTTTCGTATTCTTATAAAGTTTCGGATTGTTTTGAATTGTGGAATGATATTGCATTAAAAAAAAACGAAGAAAATCATGTAACACAAATCGGAAAAATTTCATTAAAAAGCAGTCAAAAATTCTCCCCATTCTTCAAAGTATGCCTCAATTTTTTTCAAAATATATTTTTCTCTTAAGTTTTGTAACACATCTTTTAAAACATCTTTATTTTAATTTTATTAGGGAGAAAATATTTTTCCGGGAAAAAAATATTATAAAAAATACTGGTACCTTGAGTATCTGTGCTTTTTACCGTAAAACCCGTTTTTACTGTAAAATTAGGGGAAGCAAAAAATTAAAAAGAAGTCAAAAATTTACCCTATTCTTAATTCTTTAAAACGCACCTCAGTTTTTTTTTTTTTTTTTTTTTTTTTTTTTTTTTTTTAACATTTTTTTAAATTTTATAAAACACATTTTAAGACATATTTATTTTTATTTCACTAGCTTGTGCATCGTAAATAAATCTGGAAAAAAAAAAAACTGGGAAAAGTATTGGTGCCTTTTTACTGTAAAATTTGACGGAGCAAAAAATTTCATAATCAGTAACTGTTACGGCAATATTTAATGAATACTGACATTGCCATTAAATATAATATTGCGGTAAAAATTACGGTATAAAATTTTACAATAAGAATGGATTTTACGGATGCTGCTCTCAAGTTGCCAGTACTTTTTGCCACAATTTTAACCGGAATTATTTTTTACATTGTGTACCATGAGTTGTTACTGCTCTATGAGATAACATGACACCTAACATACCATGAGTAGAAACTGCTCTATGTTGTAATTGCTGTACGTTAAAATGCAATATGTTAATTCTACACACTTAGATAAAAGGTTCAATGTTAAAACATAATATAGGTAATTGAGTAATAATATTGTACAGCTTACTGCGATCTCAATGAGGTCAGTAAAAACTACAAATACGAAGAGTAAACTTAGCTTAATGGTCTTTATGCCATACATTAAAATATCCTTATAAAATTACCAAATTTTATCACTTTTACCAAATTTTGTCACATATTAGGAAACCATATTAGTAATTTCACCAAACTCATTACCAAAACGCTTTGGTCAAAATTATTGAGCTTTTTGGTACTCTCATAGAGCAAAAAACGGTAAATTTTACCATTATCTGTTAGTTTTGTCCATAGTTTTTTTTTCAGTGTGCCATCAGAATGACGTGCTCATCCCTAAAACTCTTGGAATTTTTTTTATGCATGTTGTATGATTTTGAATTTCTCTATTACTAAACATTCTTATCACTACGTGAGAGAAATAAATGTTCTTTTTCCAGTGATAAAGAAAAAATTAAAAATCGAGCAAAAACTAAAAGCTCTTTTCAATTTTTTAAAGGATTTAAAAGCATAAACTTTTTTACCATTAAAATGCAAAAAAAACGTGCAAATTTCCTTTATAATTTTTTTATTTCTTATCCCTGTTAATACATCCATTTGTTTTAATATTGAATTTCGTGACATCACATCTTAGCAAATCTAAATAATACCCTTAGTTTTGAATTTAAAAAATTATGTAGTGACAGAATACAGAGTACATCTTGGCGACGATGCACCGAGCTTGGAACAATTTAATTAAAACCACATCAGTCAATAAACACAGCACTGCTCTTTCGGAAACAAAATTATGGTGATGATACATCATTCCAACCAGTATTTTAGTCTAGTCACCATCAGCTACCTTGGACCAGAAAAATGACACTGGATCACATACTTCTTAATATTAGGTTGTCGCTCACCAGTAGTATTTTTCCCATTTACAAAATCCCCAAGAACCCTCCAAGAACATCTAATAGATATCGTGGCGACATCTAATAGATATCATTCCGAGCATCCAACCTCCTATTACTAAACATGCTTGAAGACAAAATACTCCCATAAAACACGACCGAACATCTATAATGATAATAGAGGTTTTTTTCGCCTTCAGGTATTATGACACAATGTCGCTTCCACACCCTTGCGTCTTATCATCCCTTGTTGCTCTTGAGCCTCCAGGGTTGGGCGGTGGCACTGGATGCTCGGTGTCCAATAATTACATTTTGAAAAAGCAGTGCAGAATGTTCTTTATTAGAATCCATCCTTTCACTTTGTCTTGGAATCACCTGAGGGGTTGAAGAAGGTATAAGAGGTGGGTGCGGTGAGAGAGTAAGGTCAGGTTCAGCTGAAAAAGAAGAGGGGCTCCCACGGATGGAGATACTAATAGGTTTCAAACAAGAAATAAGTGCTTATCAACGAGAGATACTCGTGATTGGTTTACTTCAGGTATGGTTGTAATCTACCGTGATTCAGATTACTGAGCAATTTATATTGGCGCATAATCGCCAATGCGAATTAGAATAGACAAGAAGCATTATGCCAATATCAGAGACTCTTTTAATTATTATATGGTAATTTCAGCTGAATATATATATATATATATATATATATATATATATATATATATATATATATATATGTATATATATATATATATATATATATATATATATATACATATATATATATATATATATATATATATATATATATATATATATATATATATATATATATATATATATATATATATATATATATATATATATATATATATATATATATATATCGAGGAAGGAACTCCTGGATCTCAAGGGAACTCCTGGATCAAGTATTGGGAGAAATTCGCTTTCGTGGATGGCTTTTTGAGGATAGCAACTCGCATTTTCGTTACAAGGAAAGGAAAACCACGATAACCACCCATGGTTTACCTGACGGTGGCTACCATGAGAACTCATCGTGGCGATAGAAACCACGATAAGTTAGCGACCAATGGGACACTAACTTACGATCAGACTATCAAGGAAGATATTTCACGTAAGCTCTGTGGGTGGTGCGAGCTGGTTGTGGAATTCGTATCGACCAGCCAACGCTGGGATTCGAACCCGGGTCACCTCATTAGGAGGCGAGTGCTTTATCCCCTGAGCCACAATGCGCCTCCTTTTTTAGTAAAGTTTTTGAATAAATTTCTTAAATTGGGACTCTTTCGCTGTCATTAGCGATATTCCAAGCATAATACAATGTTAAATTTAAGTTTCGCAGGAAATATTCAAAGAGGTTATTACAATTACCAAAAATAGTTAAATCGCGATAAAAATGAATGTTCCCAACAAGATTCCCCAAAATCGAAGCATTGCTTAAACCACTCTAAAACACTTTTATTTACGTATAAAATACAACGATATGTAAAAAAATGAAAGGAATTTTCGTGCAGATATAAGTATATGAAAAAATATTCATTGATAAATCATACCACATATCTTTAAACAAATTTAAACTTGGTGAGCAGAACATTTATTGAAACGTGGAATCAAATCATCCATGGCCTGTTCAATAAAAATTCACTCCAAGTTTAAAAAACAAATTAAATATATCCCGTTATTCTTTTGCCCATGAATGACTAGGTTACATATATATGAGTTTCTTCAAGAAAGAACTGAAAAATGGTTATTAGGATGTAACTCGGAATTATACATAGGATGGTGATGTTCTTTCTTATTTCTAATCTAATTAGCTTAAAACGTTCAAGTATAACTAAAATTTAATTTAAGGATATTAAGGACCCATCCTACAGTGCAACGGGACAGGAGGAGTTATATTACAGTACTAATACAGTTATATGTTTGTCACTCCTGATAATGTTTGCGTTATTTTACTTTGTTTTAATTTTTTTTTTTATGCACAGTACCAAGTTAACCTTTCTTGCTCACGACTATACCCACCATTCTTGCCCTTCATCCGGTTTAACTCTTTTTATTTATTTACTTATTTGGTTATTTTAAATAAAAAAAATTACAAAATTTTTAAAATAAAAAAAATCAATTATTCTAAAAATCACTGGATTCAAACCTTGGCATTAATAAGGGTTTCGTTCACCTTCTGTCCTAAAATATCTCTAATGATATATGACACATGCGTTGATTACAGTACTATAGTCGTGCTACCTGTAAAAAGTTTACGTTTTTTTTTTGTTTTTTTTTTTTTTTGTTTTTTTTTTTGCTCGCGCGCTTGCGATGCAAACGATCGATAATATCACTTTTCTGCATCATCCACTATATTAAATCTCTCTCAATGACTTTTAAGCTTTATCAACAACCAAACTTTGTAATAAAAGCAATAGTTTACTAATTAAACAAAATAGTTTAAAATGTTGGCAAAGTGTTCAATAAATCAAGATACTTTTATCTCGGATATAATAATTGAGAGTAATCAATGAGAAGAATTAGAAATTCTTTTCAACGGACAAATATAATATTTTTCAAGAAATTTGAAAGAAAAATATGCGAACTTCAGCCAAGCATCTTAACTAAATCACAGTGATATAAAATTATTGAAAAAAAAGTTCCAAACAACAGGTAGCCCACAGTAGCGAAATCGTGCCCATCACCCTCCCTCATTTCCGACGATGAACCACATTTTTTTTTTTTTTTTTTTTTAATTTAAAAAGTTCTTTGCCCATAACTGACATGACCTTATGCGCTTCTCAGCCAAATTCTTAAAAGCAAAACAACAAAAAATTATCTCTCCTCGTTCAATTTCGCCAACCACTGCATCTATAAAAATAATAATAATGAAACAGACAAGCAACCATAATAAAGCAGAGATTAAAACCAAAAAAAGTACATACACACCTAAGCATACCCTCGAAATGCCGGCGGCATTGCACGCTTTAGGTCAGACAAAATATGACCTTGACCGCAGATTTATGACAGGGCGAAGCATTGGTGGTAATGATCAGGCCGCTACTGTATTTGGCACGTCTCCGTCAGCATCACTCAAACCCCCCTACCTTTCTAAATCGTCTGCATTTTCTTAATATTCGTGCTACCACTTACCCCCCCCCCCCCTCATCAAATTACCTTGCGCAATCTTCTTCAAAGAACCATCCCTCCACGAACTAGAAAAGCCAATCAGGTATGTCGGACCAAAGTAGCTTCCGATAATTATGAAACATTAAACTGAGCCTTCCCTATATTCTGATTGGTTGAAAGTCAATCGGTATCCATTGTCCAATCTTTGGAAAAAAGTTCCCTCCCATTTTATTTCATGATTTTTGTCGAGCTGGGGAGGGGGCTCTCTGATATTAAAGAGGGATGCCCAGGACCCCCCTGCACCAAGCTCCTAGTTCTTATCACCTACTGCTTCATCCAGAAAAAGAACACCACCTCCCATTTCGAGTTAGTACCTGGAAGGTGCTCTTTTTTTTTTTTTTTTTTTTCCTTTCTTTTTCTTCTAAGGATTTGGCTTAGTATTCTTGTTTTGTTGCCTCTAAAAAAATGGGGGAAAAAAACAAATAAAAAGAACTTTTACATTCGGTAGCACAGACGGGGGTCAAGAGTTCCCTAATTGCGTTTTTCGTGTTTCTTTTTTTACTACGCTTTCTCTTTTCTACCTTCTTTATTATGTTTTTTTCCATCAAAAGAAAAATGTAGTCTTCGAAAGCTACTGCCCTACCTTTTATCTTTTTCCTATACTTTTTTAAAAAGCAGTACATTCGTTTCTAATTCTACCCCCACCCCTAACTATTTCTTTTCTTTAGTTTCCAGTGTCATAAGACGCAATCGTAGAATCTTATATTTGATCGATTAGAACTTGCCGCAGCGTCAAGGTCTAGAGAAAAAAAAAAGGGTGTGATGGGTAAAATTAAAGATCTTAAAAAAAATCGTTTGGTGGTGATTGAAAGTCCATGCCTGATCACGTGCATATGGACCTTACCTCAGGGATGTCGTGACTGTAAAGAAAATGAGAAGTATTCTGTAACACAATTTATCGCACAACGCAGAAGTAAAAATAAGTAAAAGTCATTATCAGTTGGAACCCATTTTCAGCTGCTCATTCGATAATAATATCGTTTTCATTAGCTTCTGAAATCAGCTGCTACTTTAATTATGGAAAGAGAATGGTAGCGTCAGTTAATAATTAAGTATTTATCGGTGATTTTTCTTGCAGTGCAATAAAAAGGCTGAACTAGAATTATTATTTATTCGAAGCATCATTATTTCTTGCCCTATAATAAAAATTCAAAAGAAAATTATCGCTTTCCATGTCTTGGTTTATTTTAAAGAAGCATCCATTTCACCTTAGGTTGTTTTCACTTAAATTACTCTTATTTTCATTAAAAATGTGAAAGCATTCATTAATCAGAAATCTTCGAAACATATTGCGGCAAAAAGTTTTTAAAGTATTTCATTTTATTAAAAAATAATGTTTAAAGAGGATACAATAAGCTTCCCAACAAAGCCATTACAAATGTGGGATGAGCAGGGCATTCGTCCTGAGCCCCGCATTCTTCTAAAACTGAAGGACCCCCTGCCGAATATTCGAATTTATATATATATATATATATTGAAAGCTTGTATTGAAAGCTTGTTTATTATTTTACAATGTAGATAAAATAAAATAAAAACGTCATACTTCAAGGAGACCCATGCAAAAAATTTAATATAAAATAAAATTGATCTAGACGCGACCTCTAAACACGACATTTTTTACTTCTAATGGCAACTAATGTTCTTTGTATGAAACACAAGACTTAAACAATGAACTTAAATTTGAAGAAAATGAAAGAAAAAAGAGTGTTAAGAATGTTTGAAGAATATTAAACTCTTCCTTTTTTAGAAATTTACCAAAAAAGTTTCTTCGTTAAAGAGAAAATCTGAGGTTCTAATTGTAGGCACACCACAAAAAGAATTTATTTAGAAACTCCTTCATATTTCTTGCTTAAGGCCTCGCAAAATCAAACGAAGGTTCTGTTTTTAAAGGCAAACCTTTCTACACACTGCTACTTTGGAGGCAATGATCTAAGATTTAATGCACATTACTTTCTTTTAAGGGCCAACCGGCCTGTGTAGGGGTTAGGGAAATGACCTTGCATCAGAAAGGTTCTGGGTTCGAATCCAGGGCAAGGTATGGATGTTCCTTCCTTCTCTGTACTATTTGTCCGTACTGTGGGAGCAACGCTGGCCTGTAAATGCCTGAATTGACGGATGTTAACACAGGTGGGCATTGGAATAAAAAAAACATTCTTTTTAAGGGTACTAGGATTATATAACTAATAGGAAGGATTCTTAATGTATGTAACGCATGTGTCAATGATTTATCTATTATACAAAATCGTTTAAAAAAATATAATAAACTATTTATATTATTATTAAAAACAATTCTAAAAAAAAGCCTAAAAAGTCAACACAATTTTAAGATGGTGGGAAATGTAAATTATTAAAAGAATTTGTCACTAAAGTGCTTAATATTTTAGTGCACTTCATAATGATAAAAAAAGAATTGTTAGAAAAAATTGTTAAAAGAATGACTTTTATGTGATTTTCAAACTTAAGTATTCTTTCTATACCACTGTTTTATTCTTTCTTTAAGTCTTCATTAGTCTTTTTATACCCTAAAGAAATCTGAAAAAGAAGCAAAAAGAAAAACGCTTATTAACATGATTAAGTCCGCTATTATTGCGCAAGAAAAAAATATTTTTTGAATAGATTTCAAGTAAGTTTTTTTTTGCTACTTTATTTTTATTTCTTTATAATAATAAATCACCATTAATCCAGCTTTGACAATATAGAAAATGAAGTTCATACTATCCTTTATTTTAATTAAAGAAATTTTATTTTTTATCATGTTTTATAGACGGTAATGAGATTGTTGAAATTCTGGGTAAAAAAAGCAATAAGATTTTTACATAAAATTAGAAACTGTTAAGCTCTATAATTAAGTTTCTGTTTTGTCCGTCTAGATGGCAAATAATTTCATTAGCCTTAGAGATACGAAAATAATATTATCTTTCATTAAAGATTTCATCAGTTTAATTAATAATTAAATTAAAAATCAGCGAATTTCTGGTTGAAATTCATTGAAGTGTTATTATGCTCTCTTTTATCTACGCATTTCAAAAGAAAAAAAATCTGAATAAATGAAACTAATAGTTTTCGCTCATTAAACTACATTAATTTCAGTTACTTTTTTAGCTCAAATTTTAAAAATAATGAATGTTTGGTAAAAACCAATACCGTTCTTCTAATTTCTATACGATACAAAAATAAATTAGTTTCGCTCTTTTTTAAAAAAAATAATAATATAAAAAGGGAAAGTATTTTCATTGTTGTAAAATTGTAGAGCCGGAAATTCAATTTATGCCGATTCAATTACTGCAAGCATAGAGTATTATAAAAGTTCCAATGCGAAAGTTCGTGAATTTATTGAACAAAAGCAATGAACATTAAAACAGTTATTTTAATGCGATTAGTTAACACTTTAAAAGTTACACACGAAAAGTATTGAACTTGCATTTCATAATACTTTATAAAGAGATAATTTGTTACCGTATTTTTACCGTATTATTGTTAATAAATAAAGAAGGTACAGATATTTTTGGATGCATTCGGCATGAAATTAACTAAATTTATAAAGAATTTTTTCATAAATTATTTATTTATCCCATATTTAATGATATTTAAATGTAGTATTTATTTATCATTTCTTCTTAATGTTATCCACTGCCCCGATAGTGGAAACTTTGTGTGGGTTATCCATGTGTCTTTTTTTTCTTGTGACGGAATCCCGGAATTCTAAAAGCTGTTTCAAAAGGCAGTTTTACAGCCAGATCCTAAAAATTGTTCAAAAATTTCGGTTAATCTATTTGAGAGGTACGCTTAAAAATTTTCTTGCGCGTTTAGCATTTAGCATTATTAAAAATTAAATTGAAAACATTTCTGTTTTTTCAATTATTAAGAAACCTCATTGATGCTTGTTCATTTAAAGCTTCGTTGTATCAAAAACGAGTTTCTAAATTTTTGAAAGTTCGTTATTAGTTATTTTTATCTCATTGACGATGATAGGTAAGCATAAGCAAAATTAACGAGGATGATTTCAAATACTTTGTAGTTTATAAATTATCTGAAACTTTTTTTTTCTTTTGCTCACAGTTACGCTTTTTTAACTGTTTTCTGTGAAGCTAAATAACACAATGTTAATAGAGATGTCTAAGCTGACGTCACTTCACTTATCTGTGCATTATCAATCCATCAATGATCATCGAGTTACAGATAGCAACCAATAGGGACACGCTTCTATTGGGATTTGAATATGAATAGGAATGGCGCAAACGACAATTTCTTGATTTATTGTTTTCATTGATACAGTTCCGACTTGGTGATATATTTCTGTCTCCAACTTCTGGCTTGGATATCTCTATAGTAATTGAAGTAAAATTCATGAACTAAACCAAATACATTCGAGAAAATTGCTTGATTGCGGTAAACCTTGACCATCACGATCCTCGTAAAATCTCTAAAACCATCGATTAGACGATGAAGTTGGTTATTATTGCGTTATGTTGATATTTTACATTTTAAAACTTCATAGTCTATAAACCTGAATAGGTCATCCTTGTAATCTGCATCCTACATCCCTTGTTACTTACTTAAATTCCATTTCTCACATAAAGAGAGCACAAATTTTACTTTCTTCTGATGAAGGAGATATAAAATTTGCAAAATTAATGCCTGGATTTGCAGTTCCTATTAACAGTTCCGGATCCAAAATAATCCAAGTTCCTGGACACAGTATCAGATGCAAGTACAATACCAGATACAAATACAGTTCCAGATACCAGTACCTGGATACAGTATGTATAAGCCGAAAAAGATCTCCTTTGCCAGCTACATCCTGTGTCCCTTGTTACCTGAAAGAACTTTATTTCTCACACGAAGACGACTCAAAATTTACTTTATCCAGTTAAAGAAGATGCTAATTGTATGCCTGGAATTGCAGTTCCTGTTCCAGACCTCAAGTAATACATATTCCTGCATACATAATTAAAACATAATTAAAAATTAAGCACAAATAACGAAATTCATTATTTCAATAAAACAATTTAGGAAAAAAAATACCAAAAATTTATGTTTTGCTTTCATCATATATTTACATACCACCCAAAGAGGGTACATTCTATTTCCGCTGTTATAGTTTCCTTTCGTCATTAATTAATACCAGTAGGCAACGATTCAATTATCTAAACTTTTCATTAAAAATAGGAAGCTATTAATCCCTGCACTCTTTTATCTCAGTTCATCGCACTTGCGTTGGAAGAGTTGATAGAAGATCACCTGTAGAGTCGAATCACAAGAAAGTAATGTATTGAGTGTCCACGGCGACAATTACTTGATAACAAGTAGCCTACGCCATGTAACTGCGACTTTATTTATGACTGAGAAAAGAAATTGAAAACGGTCGATTCAAATGTTCAAAGCTGTTAGGCCAACAAATAAGATTAGATCAGCGAAATCAAAAATAAAAACGTTGATAGAAGACTATTCGTTACAAGACATAGACAGTATGGTTGTTTTAAGACGACAAATAGGGAATGTAGTTTTAATGAGATTAATATTTTATTACTATTTTATATTGATACCGTGGGCTACAGTATTTTCTAATCAACTGATACTTTCTAAGCTTATTAAAATCTGTCTATGCGTCTGAAGGCTAATTGAGAAATGTGCGAACAATTACTCTAGTAATTTGCTTAGGTATGAAATAAGCTTTTAATAATGGCATTTACTAATAGGCTTTATTACAGTGGTCTTTTTGCAATGCATATAAAATAAATCTAGCTGCACTGTGAAGCATTCCAGATCAAATTACGGTAAAAAATACGAGCACTCAGTTTTCCGGTACTTTTTACAGTAAAATCCATTTTTCCGGAACAAGTTACGAAATCTGAAATATCGTAACTGTTATACTAATAGATTACGTAAAATCACGGAATCACTCTAATTAAAAAAAAAATTTCTGTACACATTACAGTATAATATTTTACGGTAAAAAATGGATTTTTCGAATGATGCACCCAATTTGCCAGTATTTTATACCGTGATTTGATCCGGAATTTTTTACAGTATATCTAAATAATGAATGAAATAGTTTTTAATTAGCCTAAAATTATGTGGCTTCACTGCATTAAGCTTAAGAAAATGAGATTGTTTAGAAAATACTGGAGGTTTTTCTAAAACAGCAGAAACTTTTAATAAATAAGAGCTGTAATTAAATAAGACTTACTGGGGCTATTTCCAAGAATGCAGCAAAAAATCTAGCATAAAATATTGTGTAGCTTATTTATTTGTATGATTAAAGTAATTTAATTTAAATGAAGAAAAACAGTAAAAAAGAAACTGAAAAGATTATTTTAAAGCTCAAGATCATTTTTCAAACTTTAATTTGTACAGGTAGTTATAAGTTAGAACAGTATTATAATGCATCAAACGTTTAAAATATTTAATTCTCAATTTGAGCTTTTCAGCCTAAGAGTTTAAATTTCGAAAATAATTGTTAAAAAATTTTACGTCAAATTTTAAATTGTAATTTAACTTAAGCGACAGTTCATTACAACCAATCTAAAAAAAGTGTGGTTAAAACTATCAGAATAGGATTAAATTTACCGTGTTTAGGGAGCACTAAAGAGTTTGATGGTTTTTACCGAAGCGCTTTGGTAGTGTTTTCGGTAAATTTAACAATAAAATATGGTTTTATAACGTGTGATAAAAATTGGTAAATATAGTTACATTTGGTAATTTTTCCTTAATATCTTGGAGCATGGCATGAATATAACTTATTCGGTTAAATTTACTTTTCAGTTTTGTAATTTTTACTAAATCTGTGATAATAAAATGAACCAGATAAAACCAGAATTCCTGGCAAATTGTTATCATATGATAAGCCATATGATAATTATTACCCTAGGACAAAAAATTACCAAATGAGTAAATAGATTGGTTTTATTAACCAGACCCATATTTTTTCACCAGAAATATGATTACCATGCAGCACGGTAATTTTACCAGAATTCATTTTTATCCGTGCGAGTTTCATCCATAATTTTACACGAGAATACAAGAAACTGTGTAAATGTAAATCTATATGATTTTTATTCTTTACTTCTGAATTTAATTTCTTAAGTATTTTTCCTTAAAAAAATATTTATCTGTCTTTTGTTTGCTTCGTCCTTCGTTCATTCGCAATGTCAAGAATCAATCATAGTACATAATTGTTTGTTTCTATCAAGACTTGAGTCTGTAATAATATGCTTGTAAAGCTAAAAACAAATGTTAGCCACAGTAAAACAAACTAAATAAAAAAAAACACGCCCCGAGTCTAATAGAAGACCTCATGAAAAATACTTTAACAAACAAAAAAATATCAAACTGTGGTCGTGGAAAAAAAAAAATAAATAAAGACTTTCCTACCCCATACTTAAAAGGCTTTATAAACCCATAAAAAAACTTTAAATTCCAAATTGTGGAAAAAAGGAAAATTAATCTTTTAAGAAAAATTTTGAATATTTTATAATGCGTAGGTGATATTTTTTTTCTTTAACAAAATATTTAAAACTGTTAATTTTATTCATTTAGGCACTTAACCCTTTAATTCCTTAAATCTCTTTTTAAGAGATCTTAAATAATACCATAAGATATAAAAATATCGTAGAAAAATGTTATAGTACCTGCTTTCAGTAATTCAGTGTCTTTTTCTCTTTTTAGTACCATATTTTCTTCTTTCCTATATACCTTTTCTTCCTTTTTTTCGGAGATCTCAATTTTTGTAAGTTTAAGCAAAAATGAATTCTGTTAATTAAAAAAGTAAATATAAGCTTTTAAAATTTTTTTATTGGATTTGAATAATTTTGTAATGAAGGATTAGTGAGAAATAAATTAAAAAATAACGATAAACTATATGTTATAAAAAATAATATGCATAAAATCTCGGTATTATCATGCTAAATGTATTAGTATGAAAATTTGTTTCTTGCCAAGAAGAATAACAGTATTTGCTTTTAGTTCATTTTAGCACATTAAAAGAATTGAAAATTAAGAGTTCCATTAGTTAAGTGTTTCCTTTTAACCACCCGCCAGAATGTATACTTTAGAAATCCTTTTTTAAAATTCAACATTTCTAACATTTAGGATTTCAACGAAGTATAAACAAAAACTCCAATAAAATCTATCAGATCACCAGCGGGGAGGTAAGTTGAAATTACGAAAATCAATACCAGTTTGATTACCTGTTAAATTAGGGGGGTGCTTAGTGTTAAATCCGGTGAACAATGTTTTTTTTTTTTTTTTTTTTTTTTTTTTACTTCACTTTGAAAAAGTTTCCTGGAAGATATAAAAGAGTCCCCCAAATCAAAAGTGGGCATAGTTGATAACTTTTGAATTACAGGAGCCATAGCAGCACCACATTTTATGGTCATAAACAATGGTATGAGAAGTGCACCACAGATTGCGTATAGCTGATTAACCTGTTCATTATGGTGTCGATGTATCTCTGCAGTTATCTCATCAGTCCACTTTCATTTATGCAACCCTTATGTAATGAGAGCACATTAAAGAACATGGTGCTTTTTTTCTTCTTTTTTTTTTGAAATTATTGGTACGATTGTAAAATACAGAATAATTAATCCAAAATGAAAGGACATTAGAATGGTTAAAAACATTCTGATTAAAAAGCAAATAATTATTTTAAATTCAGAAATAAAACCCCTGTTTGTGAAGATGATTAACATTTGATGATTACTATTGAATTTTGTCTGTTAAACGAACTGTTTCCAATAAGTATTCCTTAGAACGCTAGGGTTCTGTGATAGACACCTAAAGATTCCGACCTCTTTTTAAACAACAATTATTTTTGAAACTTCTAATTACACTTATAACCAATCTTGGGGGGAAAAAAATTATTGTACACAAGTGCTTGATCTTCCCAAATTCTGGTGTGTAAATTTTAAATCTGAAATTATTTGTGTGTTAAGCAGCCAGTTTTTACAAAATGAAGTTCATAACTCATTTTTTTCTGCATGTATATGTACATAAAGAACGTATAGGTTTATGTACATACACATACACTCTTTTGCTAATTTAAAAATAACACTTATAATTAAAAACATATAACCGTAACGCGTAACATCATGAATTGAAATGTATTAAAGCCTTCTTCCTACTATTCCCTACATATCAGATAAGTGAGGACTGCAGATTTAAATCAGCGAAACGAAAATATCTGAGATCCATTCAAATCCGTTTTCATGCAATAAAAACAAACAAAAGAAATTTCCCTGGCGTAATCTATAATTTATTTAATCTTTCGATTATTTATACATTATAATTTGAAGTTAAATTCCCATGGAAAAAAAAACAAATTGCAAAATTTTAAAATATATTATATTTCTTCAATAAATATATTTTTAATAATTTTTGAAAAGACATGATTTTACAATTGAAATAAAATAACTAATTTACGATTCAAATAAAATAAAAAAATTCAAAAACAGAGAAGTATTTTTTTTTCTGTAAGCATTCTTAGTGTTTTTCAAAAGTATTTTTCAAAAATCATAGTTCAGCCGATTTTATTCATTAACAACTTATGAATATAGCAAAAACAAATTCAGATACTGCTGCAGACCATTGAATTTAATTGCTTCACATAAAAACGAAATAAAACTATTTCTGATTAAAATAAATTGTATAAGACTCCAAAATATTATCAAAATTCAAAATTAAATATATTTTTGAAGTTCTCAAATTTAAACCTTTAGCCTGCCCTATTAGGGACAGATTTTCCATAATACAGTAAGGAGAAGAAATCCAGCTCTTCAAATATGTAACTAACGCGGGAAACTACTCGGTGTAGTATGCTTCACCAGAAAAACAACTTACAGGTTGAGCAACATACTCAGATTTAGCTAACCATCATACGTACTAAGATTCAGCGCATGCGCATAAGAAGCAAAAATACTATCATGAGATACATCACCTGTGAACCTGTTGTTGGACAACTCTACATGTATGGTTGGGTACGCTCCCTCCAGCACGGCTATTTCATTCTTTTTTCCTATGTCAAAATGTGGTAGTAGATTTAATCAACATGGAATATATAAATGTATTCGATGAAAAATATCTTAATTAATAGCACACTACTGTTTATCAATTGTGTAAAAAGGCGCCGCAAACTAATAATAAATAAAAACTAATGAATAAAATTCTTTTTCTCCCCTCAACTCCAGTAAATCCGTTTCAAGAAATTCTGCTGTGCCCCTAAATGTTATTTTTTCCTCTATACACAGGGAATGCACCAAACTTTAGAAGACTGGTTTACATTATGTCTATGGAAGCTAGTCTTCTTCTCTTATGCATATTCCTTTATGTGGCTGCCAATCATCCTCTCCCCCCCCCCTTTCGCTTTCTAGGCTAAACATATCAATCAGATGAAAAAAGGTTATTTTATTCGATTAAATGACGTTTTTGCGTCTGATCTTAGCTCACTTAAATTTTCCTTACAATGCAATCATCTATAAAACAAGCAGTTAAAAACATAACATAATAAATTTAATACTTGCCTCAAAAAAAATTTTGAGCCAAGTAATTTTATTTTTTATATTATTACCAATAACAGAAGAGATACAATTTTAACAGCTAATCGAATATTATTTAGTAATCTTACATCTAATTAATATTGAAGGCTCTAAGTTGACTGAACTGAGTTTAATGATCTGCTAAGCAAAGTTCTGTTTTGATTTTGCTTTCTTTGAATCAATTTTTTTATCTGATTCCTTCACTCAAATTTAAAAATTATCTTTCGATCAGAAATTAAGCGACCGTTCAAAATTCCATAATAGTTATACCTCAATACGTCTCAATATGCTATACTACACTCAAATTATGTTATACTTCTAGTTTCCAAAGAAAAAACACACCAATAAATTATATACTACTTTTCTAAATCTAGAAGAGAACATCAGTTTAGATTTATCTTAAAACAACCACTCAGAAATTACCTGCAAGAATTTTGAACACGTCGATAACTTTTTTTTTTGAACTTATATACAGCGAGACTAATGTGTACTCAAAACAACCTTGGGAACCACAATTTTCTTCAGCAAAGCTTAGATAACACCAATGAATGGAAAATCTGTGGCTGACAAGTATTTATTAATATTTGGCTACCATTCATCCCTGTAACCGTCACCGAGAACGATAATTTCTCGTTCTACTCCTTTTTAACTCCACCTATCCATACCTATATAGGAAGATTTTTACCCCCCTCCCCTCCCCCATTCCCCCTCTTTCTTCAAGAGTTTGTCGGAATGAAACAACATAAAAATATAAAAATGAACAGTAGCTGATGGTTTTGCTTGATTTGTTCTCAAAGATAGAGTTCTATCTATATAAGGAGCCGTTCGCAAAGTGTAATTAGTTTTCTGTTGGTCATAGTTTATGAGTTTTAATCATACATCTTCGAAACGTGACTCTAATTTATGGACCCTAGTCTTCGCTCCGATTTATTAAGATCACTAATTGGCGCAATTCGGTATTTGAGGAATATTCCGATACTTCACTTTTGAATTTTCATTGCCGTTCATTCAAGTATAATTCTGATTGTTAATTTAAATTCAATCAATATGTTTAAAGTTCGTTAATTAAAGATCTCTAATTTAGCGGCAAATATTTCGAGAAATTTTACATTTATTATATTAATAATTATTTTGTAAATATAAACCTTTATTATTTACAAAATAACTCTCGTGTAAAGTGGTAGATTGGCTTTAAAAGTTAAGCAGATTTATTTTTTTAAAAAAAAATAGTCGTTTTATTAACTTGGCATAAAGAACTTTCATGCAAACATAAAATTTGACTTTCTCTTATATTTGGCTCTTTTATGACTGTAACGATGGAAGATGGCAACCAAACGTGTTTACCAGTTTCCGTCTGTCTAGAACAGTGGTTAACAACTGGCGAACACGCGGGCCACATCCGGCCCGTCGAAGCTTTTTTTTTGTGGCCCAGGAACTAAAATATATTACTTGTCATTTTTTGCTGACAAATTTCGTAAAAACTCTGTGTGGGTTTAAAATAGTTTTCTTACGTTAAAAAAAAATAAATAAATAAATAAATAAATAAATAAATAAATAAATAAATAAAAAAAATACTAATTTCTTCGTTTCTGTGAAACTTAACATAACCAACGATGCAAAAAAAAAATATTTCTCAGGTAAAAATCCACTTCTTATTTTAATTTGCAATTCAATACTTTTGTTTTGTACAACTTGATAAAAGTCTGACAGTAATATTTAATGTTCCTTCAAAAATAAAAGAGTCCTATATAAATTTTGATAAAGTTGCGGCCCGCCACTTAACTGGTCTTTTTAACTGCGGCCCCCAGCCTCATGTAAGTTGGAAACCCCTGGTCTAGAACAATCAGATATTTAACGAATGATTTGCCAGATGACAATGTAAGTTTAAATTGTTCCTCACTCAATAAGATATTTATCACCATATTATCGCTAAAAAGTATTTACGGGTATTTCAATAGCTCTCAAATTTTAGTTAGAGCTTTTTGCTAACTTGTTGCATTTGTTTCTTAACCTCAAAAAGTAAAATTTATTGAGATGATATTGCAAAATACATGTTTGTTGACAATCGAAATTTCGACGATATTTTTGTATATTTAGGGCGCTCAAAATTTATTTGCAACTCTACGTTTGACTGTTTTCTGATTTTTATGCGCTAGCAGAATGTATAGTAAAATCATTGGAAAATGCAAAATTTTTGAAGATCTACCGCTTTCTAACTAGCTAAAGAGCTGAACTATCAACTGGACCTCTCTGCCTGAACAAATGATCTATAAATGCTATGAGTAAACTTTTTCTCCCTTTTATTGCCAACAGATATTTCGATTGCTTTCCGACATAAAGATCTAACAGACTCAAAACTAAAAGAAAAAAAATAATAAATAATTTTTAAATAATCTATGTTCTAATGAGGACTGGAAACAAGTAAACAAATCCGTTTTTGTTAGACCTTAAAAGTATATCAACCCTTAAAATAACTTTTATCACCATCGAAAATTCTATTTGATGGTTCCGATGATGGTCCCGAAATGAAATTGATGATCCCGACGTTTTTTTTGTTTTAGGAAAGCAAAAGTAGAATTATTCTCACCTTTTACCTTTCAGTCCCCCTAAAAGACATACATTTTAAAAAACGAGAAAAAAAATTTAAAACGTAGATCTTAAAAAACGAAAGCAAATGTTTAAATATCTTTTATTTTTATTTCTTCATGAATTTAGTCCTCAATACAGTTATAAAATCGTCTACATTCATTTTCACAGAACATTCGGTTTTTTTTTTTTTATAAATTAATCATAAGAAATCCATAAAATAATAATTTTTCTTTGAAAAATTATTATTATTGTGGTAGGATTACCTATATAGTTAAATGTTTAGCAATCAGTATATCATTAATAAAGCTTTCGGTGCACTCAAGATTCATTTAAAAACAATTAAAACAGGTGATTTAAGGCAATGGTTGCTTCTTAACGCTAACGTCTAATGGTTGTTATATTCAGTAACAGTTATGAACCTGAGAAAAGTAAAGCGAATTCCCCAGGTGATCCTAATCAAGTTAATTAATGATTCAAAAAGTACTCAAATGATTTGAAACACTGACTGGTTAGAATAAATTTTATCCAAATCGTTCCATCAATTTCAATAATGAAAATATCATTAAAAAATAATTTCTTTCACTTAACTAGCATATACAGCGTGTCCATAATATTGTATAATTGAAGAGGCTTTCATTACTTCCGACTAATTTACTTATAATGGCAAAAGAAAAGAATTTTTATTTTGATATGTGTCGTACAGCTAATAGTGTGAGTTAAATAAATAATCCCAAGAAACTGAATGGATAAAATTGCTAATATCCTCGCCTGTTTTGGTTTTTAATTTCTTTTCAGTCCTCTTAACAGAATCAAAATTAAGTCCCTTAAAAATCCTATTAGCTAGATAATCGCTGAAGCATTTACCACATCTCTTGTCCGGCATCAAACTAAACACGCTTTAAATTTCAGACTTATGGAACAAGATAGATATGTCCGTTATCATGAACTCGAGAAATCTTCAATTGCTTCTCATTGTTGGAATCCTAGGCATAAATTCAATTTCAACAATGATCAACCACCCGAGTCACGTCAGCTCATCTTGATTCCCTGGAATCTTATTTTATTCATTTGAATGCTGATTCTATTCTTCACGACATTAGTTCCTCCTTTTTTGCGCTAAGGTAACCCTATTTAATAAATATAGTTTTGATTTTTGTACATAGTTTCTCCTATTTTAGAATTTTTTAAAGAACCAACAAACGTTCTAAGACAGGAACTAAAAATGAGCAACTCTTAATGAGTGCTTAATCTAAAAAGGAAGCTTCACGAAGTGTCATTCGCAAATGAAGCTGCTTTTTTTTTTATTCTGTTAGTCTTATGGTTATGAAATAATATAAACTTTTGCCCACTTTGCTTTGGTTGCGGACATATAAATCATTGAAAACATAAGTTTGAGCAATATTGCAAGAGATAGCAGAAATTTAGTAAAATACATGATAAGTTATACAATTGGTAAAATCACTTTCAGAACCACGATGCCTCAGTGGTTAAGGTACTGAATTGTCACTGTAAAGGATAGGAGTTCGATCTTTAGTGACGTCTTGAAGTCCACTCTGCTTCAAATCGCTGAATGCGAACTTGTCTGGGGAGTTAAAATGTCATGCGCACAGTGTTGACCACTTTGCCACAATCAAGCCGTTAGACAGGAAATTGTTAAATCTTAACCGCCTTGACATCTTAGACTGGCAAATGGGCTGTTGAGGGGCTGCTTTAGAGTTTAATGTAAAGAAAAATAAATTTCAAGCAAAATATCGTTAGGGTTCTAATTCAGCAAGTAAATTGCCTCTCTATATTAAAAAAAATCATAACCGCCACCACTGTTATGAGTATTTAACTTTATATTGCCTTTTTTTTCTTTGCTGCGAAAAACCTTTTAGACTTAACAAATTACAGAAACTGCAAGAGTTGGAATTTGAAGTGTTGATAGGGACATTTTTAGTGATAAATTTAACACGAGATCTTCTTTTCACTCTTTTTAAAAAAAATTATGTTGCGTTTTATTTTACAGTGCAAAAACTATAAGGCCTAAGAACTTGAAATTATAATTTGTTGTAAAGCCCCCCCCCCTTCTTTATAACAAGGGGATGGAGTGTAGAAAATTGTACAGGAAATATGTAAGATTAAAACAAAATTAACATTCACTAATTAGTTCTGGAATTATTAGTCTCTTAGTGGACTGATCGTTAAGACACGGTTTCCAGCAGATCACCGTAGTCAATCATCACTGGCTGCGGTCAGTGTGCGGGTGGGTGACCACTTGGATTTGTCTGTGTAGGGACTGAGGGTGTGCGGTATTGGTTCTCGTTAAACTGTTCTAACCATAAAGTGCTCGACTTCGCGCGCAGGTCGTCGGGCTACCGAAGTGGGGGCGCCATCCCCTCTGCAAAGGATCAAAATTGTGATAACATGTCTTCGGATCATCCTCAGGGTTGTCTCCCAGACCGTCACTAATAGCCGATTGTGCAGCTCCAGTGCGACGTAAATGAACTACGACTACAACTCCAGAATTTTTAACTATTAAACTTATAGTTAGAAAAAGCCATTCGATCCGATCTTTTGCCCACTTAAAAGCAATTACGGAATTGAAATTTGACTTGCAGAAAATCTCCTTTTTTTCCTTTCTTTTTTTTCTTTTCTGTTCCAAAATTCTAATTTGATCGAATTTTATCGGAATTTTAAGTACTTTTTATCTTTAAATATCAGCCATTTTCCTATTGCGGAAGAAAAAAATTTCTCACTTTACCTTTACTTTTTAAGATCGGACTAATGTTATCGCAAAGAAAGTCGCAAAAAGAGAGGGAGATTATGGCTTGCCAGATATGTACATTGACATTTATGAAGAAATTTTTAAAAACAAAAACTTGGTAGAGAGAGTTATTCCCTACATAAATTGATGACAAAATAAAATTCATTAACAAATATGTCTCTAACGAGTCACGCAATCTGCATTCCTTGGGATATTTTTTTTAAGAGCAATGATTAATTTTTAAATCAAGGTAATCTTTCGTTTTATTACGATTAAAACATTGGCCAAATGTTCATACATTAAAACTATAATTGTATCTTTTGTGATTAAAAATTTCTTTGTTTTTGGAAAAAATATTGTCGTTTAAGAAAAAGAACAATGATTGATAAGAAACAATTACGGGATATGGTGATCAGAGCTCACAAGCTGCAGAGCGTCCTAGTTATCTTAAAAAGTGCATGTTAAATAATGAATTATTAAGGAATTTATTAATTTATTGTTCAAATCAATAGAAATTTTTATTCAAATGTTTTAAGTTCAATGTTTTATTTTTTGAATTTTTAAACGCAGAAGTAAAAGTTTCTAATTAACGAGAAGTTTGAATTTACTCAACCTTTTATTGTCAACGGTAGTTTTCCTCTGTTGAAAGAATAGAACTTGGTGACGTGTTTTCTATAAAAATAGTAATTTTTGGTTACATATAACTCAATAATTAATTTGATACAAGGAATACGTTTTCTGTATTGAAGTAATTATTGCAAAATAAATTTTATGTAAAAAAAAAAAATGAAAAAAAAATTAAAGAAATTTTATGCCTGTATAAAATTAATTATTAAATTATATGCCTTATTTTCAAATTACAGAAAAAAAGAAAAAAAAATTAAAAATATTATTAAAAGCAAACAGATGTTGTTTTAATAAAAAAAATATTTGAAAAAAAATGGAATCTTGATATGATACACGTTTCCGTAAGTGCCTCATAAAGAAAACAAAATCAAACTTTAAGCAGTTTCTTAAAAGTTTCTGTTTTTAACTCCTTAAACTTAAAATAGTATTAGAAGCCAACAAATACTGTTTTAATAAATGAAAATCCATTTCCACAGATTAAAAGCATCTTTTGCAACAACTAAATTTTCCTTTTAAGCACGTCTTGTTGATTTTTCACGCAATCAACGGAAAATAATTAATATTAATTTGCATATTCTCCCCATTCTTTGTTCCCCTTTTGCTCTTTATAAGCTCATCCCACCCTTTCTCAACCCCATCCTTCACTTTAAGAGTAAATAAAATAAAAAACAAAACAAAGGTAACATATAAATCCATCCTTCCTCGGAACCAGGTTCCCAGTTTTCCCCCACCCCCCGATCCCGATTTGTCACGAATTTCCACTCTTTAATCGATAGTCTCATCAAAAAGATTTTTTTTTCTTCTCTTCAGAAACAGAAGAAGAGATTGCGATCTTTGGAATGTTAATTGACAAAGAAGTTGGCGTCGGAAACGGGGCCTCCTCACCTGCAGAAAGAGCGGTAATCACCTGTC
This sequence comes from Parasteatoda lunata, assembly GCA_949128135.1. NCBI lineage: Eukaryota > Metazoa > Arthropoda > Arachnida > Araneae > Theridiidae > Parasteatoda > Parasteatoda lunata. Next base: position 45,500,725 of record OX421975.1, read on the forward strand.
CTGGAGTATAATGGACCCTTGGCTACTGGATCTACGCAAAACCTGCCTTTTAGAACCTTTGGAAAAGAAAAAAATAAATAAATAAATATAAAATGTAGATTATGAAGAAAGAAAAAAAAAATAATGATAAGCTGGTGGAATTAGTTTGAATTAGAAAAGACGATGCGTTTGGAGCGGAATGAAGAATCAATTCTGAATTGAAGAAGCGAATTTCAATATAATTAAGTAGAAAAATGATGTATTAATCATTATTTTTACTGCTTAAAATTTGTCCATTAATCAGATTATTAGAGAACTGGTGTAAATTATCCCAATGCTGCGTTTTGGAGAGATGATAAGACGAAGGATTAATTTGTGAACTGAAGTGAATAGGTTTAAATTTTAATAAACTAATTAATTTTTACGAGTATTTGATACATTTGAAATAAAATAATATTTTTTGTGCATTATCAGAATTATTCGAGTGCAATTATGCAATTGTAAAATATTAATTCCATTGTTTTGTTTCTTTCGGATGTATTTTGTGAATAAATATATTAGGATATAATTAATTTATAAAATTAATTATATCCTAATAAATCATATTTTTTATGAATTTAATTTATTCAACAAGTTATTTGCAGTGCAATTATAAAAGAAAAAAAACCGCAGTTCATGTCCTGGGCATCTGGTTATTTGATCTATACATGGTGCAGTGATATTTGATCTACGCATTATTAAAAACTTAAAAAATTTAAGAAAATTTTATTATTTCTTTAAAGACTTAAATTAAATGCAATAGCTTTATGTTATGAAATAATCTAATAATATAACGTTGAACTTTTAATTTAATGCATTTTCCTTTTATATAGAATGGTACACATTATGCTTTTCGCGACTATTAAATAGGAAATAAGTTATTCTTATTTTTATATTAAATTTTTTGTGAAACTGTGTCCAGTCAACGTATGCAATTGAAAAAGTGAATACAAAATTATTAGAAATTAGCATTATTAAAAATATTCAAAAGCTGATAGAATTAGTTTGAATCAGAAAAACGATGTATTTTACTTGTGAAATCCTGAACTATTCATGCATTTAGGAATTCATTCCTCAAATTAATGCAAATTTTTATTCAAATTTTTTTTAAGTAAAATCTTTTAGTTTTGCCTTTTCAAAACTCAAATAAAGTTTTTAGAAGAAAAAAAAAGGAAAATTAAAAAAACCCTATGGTTAGGTTTAACGAGCCAATTCAGAATCAAAAAACATTTGAAAAGAAAAGTAGTTTATTAAATATCATTTATTTAATCATTTCATTATCATTATTAACTGTTATTTTCCCAATCATAATTACTCATTTTTAATCATCATTAATCATAATCATTTTCAGTGTTTAAAATTTATAATGAGTCGGTTAATTAATGAACTAGTTTGAACTAAACTAATGCTTCGTGTTGGAAAAACGATAAGATGAAGAATTATCCGTGAAAAGTGAATAGCTTTGCTTTATAATATTTCAATTTATTTTAAAATTTAAGAGATTAATCAAAACATGATATTAATTGTTTATCCTATCAAAATAAAGTTTTACTTCATTTAGTATCATTTGATATGAAGCTGTTGCTCGACGTAAACTCATGATATCAAACAGTTTTCTCAGCTGCCCCTTTCGATAGGCAATAAAAAACTTTTTCCATGGTATCTATATTAAAAATACACAGTGTTAATACAGTTTTAATAGATACCAAATATGCTTATATTATACACTGTATTTATGTAATTATATTTGGAAACTTTTAAACTACACCAATTAACATTGTTCCAAAATTAATTAAGCATCCTTTGCGCCAGTAATAGCATGAAGAGGAGCTTTTACATTTCTGCAAACTGAATTACTTCCATTTCTCCATTTATTTTGCTTTATTATATATAGTTTAACCTTTTCAAGTGATCCGGGCTCGAATCCCAGCGATGGTTGGTCGATACGATTTCTGCATCCGGATCAGACCATCCTCCGTGATGACGTAAAATATCCTTAGTGGAAGACGGATCATTGGTTAGAGTCCCTTTGTCATCAGACTAACCATGGGAAGCTTTCGTGGTTTTCTTCTCCGTGTAGCGCAAATGTCGGTTTGTTCCATCAAAAAGTCCTCCATGAAGGTAAATGCTTGATCCAAGAGTTCCCTTGTCTTCTGGATTGGGTTCAAAATTGCAGGGTACGGAGTTGAATATTGGTAGCCGTAAACTCAAAATTAGGTCAGTTGTTCAACGACGGCTGTAAAAGTAATAACTGTTACCATAACTAACTGAGAATAAATAACATCAATAATAGTTGGACAATTTTATAAGCTTTTTCTAAAGGAATTAGGAGTATCGATCCATTTATTTTACTTCATAGTGCACAGTTCTTTTTTATTTTATTAGTAACTATTGGCAAAACTAGCTAAGAATCATTGGCATCAGTAATAGCAATTTTTACGTTTCTGCAAACTGAATTATTTCCACTTCTCTATTAGTATTTCTTTATTGTATATAGTTTAATCTTTTTATTCCACTTAATATCTATAAGGTTTTCCTTCTCATTTAACGCAAATGCGAGTGTGTTCCAACAAAACATCATCCACGAAATTTCTCTCAATACTCGATGAAGAATTTCCCTTGTCTTCTGGATTGGGTTCAAAATCACAAAGATACGGAGTGGAGCATTGGTAGTCGTAAACTGAAAATTCACTCGGCTGTTCAACGACGGTTATAAAATTATAAGATACTTTTAAGCTGTGGTGGCTCAGGGGATAAAGCGTTCGCCTTCCAATGAGATGAACCGGTTTCGAATCCTAATGATGGCTGATGGATAAGAATTACGTACCCGGCTCGCACTGACCACAGTCCTGTCGTAAAATATCGTCAGTGACGGACGGATAATGGGCTAGAGTCCACTTGCCGTCAAGCCAACCGTGGGAGATTTTGGTGGTTTTTCAACCCGTGTAACGAAAAGGCGGGTTTGTTCCATCAAAAGGACCTCCACGAAGGCAAATTTTTCCCAATCTAGGAGTTCCCTTGTCTCCTGCATTGGGTTCAAAATTGCAAGGCCACGGAGTTGAACTTCGGAAGTCGTAAACCCAAAATTGGGTCGGGTGTTCAGCAACGGTTATAAATCTGTGCTTGTTGCGATCAAGAAACAATCGAAACTTACAATGTCAGCATGGAGCTTTGCTAAAGATATGGAAGTTTTAGCAGGTCGTAATTTTCCCGAAATCATAAAAATTTATTGATAAAAGACATATTTAATGGAATTAATATTTTTTTATCACTTTATTAATAATAGTGGAGAGAAATTTTAATTGTAAAGTAGACAATTTTTTTACATCATTTTAAAATAGGTAATTTTACATGACGAAATACAAACTTTAAGAGAAATCTGTCGAATACTTCCTGAGAAATCGAATTTTAAATATACGACTTTTTTTAAAATTTGATTTCGCAGAAACTATTCGAACGATTTCGCTCAAATTTTGTATTTTAACATTGAAAATTGCATACATTGAAATTATGTAAAAGTTGTACACATTTCAATTTTTTTTCGATTATCAATTATCATTTCAATTATCATTAAATAAAATAATAAAAGCGTTCTCCTAACCAAAGTATGGAGACCATATTTCCCATATTACGACTACCCCCCATATATTTTGGGAGTCATAAATCAGAATCCGTTGGAAAAAAGAGAAATTCTGAGAAAGTACGTTTTTGTGCCTGATTTCTTAACTTTAAAGATCGTCTACACTTATAATATTTAAGTCACTTCCTCGACCCAATAAGATAGATATCTAAAACGTGAAGATCCGTTCATTAGAATTATTCAAGGTGGTCCGCTTTTTTTTTTTTTTCTTTTTCTTGCGCGTTACACAGTGTTGAAAAATAAAAATGGTTTGGGTTCGTGAGAAAACCAAGTAATTCCAAGTCAAAACCTAACACCTGTTTTGTCACACTGTAATTTTTCCTTATCTGACACTATACTTTTGGAAACTATAGTAGAAACGAAAACTTTGATAGTCACCTTTCAAGAAATAATAATAAGAAATATGCAATTAAAAGGAATCTTAATAAAAAATCTTTTAATAATAATAAAAAATTATGGTTGAACTTGCAGTTTATAAATTAAAGTTATATTTACCAAAAATTATTTATAAAGCTATAATTTATCTGAAAAAACTACTTTAAAATCAATTAATAAAGCATTTGTTTAACCTTTAAGTCAATTATCCATGCTTATATTTCTTCAGCCATATATTATTCCTCAAAGTCAATATATATAAGTAATACTTCATCTTAAAAACAATAAATAAAAGTTGTAATTCCGCTTAAAGGAAATAAATAAAAATTATGATGATTCATGTGAAAATCATTAAACAGATGTTATAATTCCCCTCAATGCCAATAAATAAAATTTATAACTGACCTTTAAGTCAATAAATAAAATTTATAACTCACTTTAAAATCAATAAAAAAAAATATTGATTAAAAAAGAAGCTTGAAAATGATTGAAGGACTTTACTGAATCAATATTTTTAAATTAATGAGGCTTAGAAAAATTTGAAATTGATGATTTGCCTTTAGATATAATTTATTTTCCTTCCCAGAAAATGTAAATTGAGTTTCGGAAGTAATCGATAGCCTTTTTTTTTTTTTTTTAATAAAGCCTCACTAGTCTATCATCGTCTTTTGAGTTGCTGAAGTAAAACTAGCAATTACTTCTGAACTGCTGAACTTAAATCTTGTTAAGTAAAGTATTTTAAGTAACTAAAGCGCTAATTACACACATGAATAAATCTTTTAAATAAATCTCGAACAAATCTTGAAATGGCAACCGCCTACTCTCCATAAAATAAATTGAAAATATTTGTCTTCCCTAGAGAGGCTATAACAGAAATAATTACTGACTTAAAAGAGTCTATCGATTATTCATCAATTTACTCAGAGCAAAGAAACTGATTTAAAGAATATTTTATTATCGTCTTTAAAGAAATGTTTGAATTGCAATGAAAATAACATATTGCTCAACCATCTTATTTTAATATGCACATCACGATTTTAAATATTTTAAGGTTTTAAATATTTATTTTATAAATTTGTTGCTTTTATGAGTTAAAAAGATAATAATTTTTTTTAACGTTAATAAATTCAGTCATATTTTTTTTTCGTTTCTAATACTTTTGCTTTTAAATGCTTGTAAAAGTTCTGCGTGCTAATAATATGTTTAAGATTTAATCCTTAAAAAAGTCGAAGGCAGCAGATTTTTAAAACGTTTAATGAATATTTAAAATTCTGAGTACGAAAATTCGCATTTGTATTTCACATATTGTTCTTTAAAACAATACTTCTGTTATCTTACATAAAAGGCTTCAAGAATCTCACGCTTACTTCCTAAAGCTCAGAAATAACCTCTTTTTTCATTAAATATTAAAAGTTTATGTTTGACAAGACACTTTAGAGAATATGAAACTATAAGTACTATAAAAAAAATAAACTTTTTCAATGAGTAAAACTATAAGTATTCCGAATCGTTTCATAAAAGTTTTCACGATACCAAATGATCTCAAATTGGCTGAAAATTGGCTCAAATTGGCACAACATTCTGCGAAGAAGTTCTTATTGACACAACGTTCAAAAATTACTTCTGTGATAATTTTAATTTAACAACAAAAATCCTCCTAATTTTGAAATTTAAAATCAATTACGATATCAAATCATTATATTATTATACAATATTGTTGTTATTATATGTTATTGTATGTTATATATAATCATTATATATAACATACACAACTATAACTATAAAGAAAAATTTAATTGTTTTTAATTTCTGTCCCTCAATAAAATAACAAAATGACCTTTAAGTTTGTTTTTTTTTTCTCCATCAAACGATAATTTAAAGAACATATAATAATAATAAATTAATTAGTATAAACTAATAATAATAATAAACTAATAATAATAGTGAAGAACTTAGAATGGATTTCAGAAATTGGAAAATATTTTCTCCCACTTCTAATATATCAAAATTACATAGTAAGAAATAGCCAAAGCTACGTAATAACAGGAATGACATCTTATTTCACTCTATTTTACAACTAATTGAAGCCTTCTGCCAAAGAAACGGAAATAAATTTCTTCTAAAAGAATGCAGTTCAAGGTCATTGCAAAGAAAATACAGGAACAGAATTGATATGTAAAAAAGAAAAACATAGAAAAGCTGAATATATTTCCGGAATGAAAAAAAAAAAAAAAAATGGAAGAAAAATTGTAGTATATTTCACAATGGGCAACATATGGTGTGTTATGGCGGTCAAATCTTGCGAAATGTTCTTTGAACCATCTGCCATCAAAATAAAAATAAAATTTCATGTTATTCTTCATATCACTTCAATTTTCTTTTTCTGTCTCGGTTTTCTGTCATTTTCTTCTTTAATAAAATGTGTTGTTCTTGATTTCAATTTCTTTCTCAGCCAGACCAGACAGAAGCATGTGTTCGGTAAACGTACGAAATAAAGCAAGTCATGGCGCCAACAATCGAATTCATTGTCAAAAAAATTCCGACACATGATTAAGAATTCAGGAAGTAGTGGAATATCTAATATTTTTGTATCGATAGCTTCAGGTGGTTTCTATGTTGCGTATGAAGTTATAATGAATTACGGTTTTCTGAAACTTCTTAGAATTCATAAATGAATTATTGCCAAAATATGCTTCAAGATGAAAGAAAAATTACTCAAATATTTTTCTTATTCTCGCTTTTACTTGTATTTTGTATTAATCAGGAATTCTGTCCTGATTATTTTATTCTAATTCTTAATAAAAATCGATTCAGATATCAATATTTCTCTCACCGGAAGGGGTCATATAATTTGCTATGAGGGCACAATGTTCTATTTCTTGGTTTTATAAATAGAAATTTACTTTTTCCGACAATATTCATAAATCCTAACAATATCTAGTGTTTTTCTTCTTTCTTCTATAAAACAAGTTATGACTTTTTTCCCACCACTTAAAATCTCTGCTCAAAATAAAAACTAAAACATCAAAAATAATGCAGTTCTTGATTGATATAGTACAAATTCTTTGATTAAAAACTTTATTTTTTGTTCATTTTAAAATAATTATTACATTCACTGATTCTTAAATCATGTTTTTACTCATTCAAAACTTCTCTCTTTTACTCCGATTCAGACATTTACGTATTATCCTATTTTCTAATTAACATATTTACTGATTCATACAATCATTTATTATCTCCTTCGTTATGATTCATACATTTACATATTCGATTCACTAATTACTCTTCTCTGAATTGCTCAATAATTTATTTTATTCATACTTCCTTCCACAATGACTCATAAATTCATACATTATCCAATTAACCTATAAATCCATTCACTAATTCATTCACTCATTCATTTTCTCAATCATCATTCATTTTCTCCACCATCATTTTTTCACTCATTCACTCACTAATACATCATGCATTCATATATTATTCGATTCACGCTTTAGTCTATTCACTGATTAGCGTTCTTTTAACCCACGTTCAATGTTGATATATTCTTTCCCTCACTGATTTCTTCGTTAACTCACTTATTTGTTCATTCATTAATTCATTCACTTAATCGTTCATTCAACAACTGTTTATGAACTCTCTTATTCACTCCTTTACTCATTTAATCACTCTTCCACTCATTTATCAACGTATTCCCTCATTTATACACTTAACCACTCACGCAATCACACATCCATTCACTCACTCATTCCTTTACTTGCTGACTTCATCAAGAATCACTATATACGTCACTATATATGACACATATATCAAGAATCACTATATTATTATTTAACCAAGGAAAAAATGAACTACCATTGTAGTCGCTATTGTTGTAACAACGATCGACTTATTAATACATGCTATTAAATGAAAATGAAAAAATGCTAAAGTCTGTAAAATCTACAATCTTTAAATTATACAAACCTTCTTCCGAGCAAAATGTAACTATTTCCCTTTCTTTCTCCAGAATTTTTTATTCTCCATAAGTCTCAAATTGGGAATATAATTATTATTGCACTAAATCACAATTTAAAGCATTTTTACATTTTAATTGTTTTTTTCTGGATAGCACAAGCATAAATACTGATATTTCCAGAAGTAAAACAAAACGTACTAAAAATTGACGCAGACTAGTTTCAGCTAGATTACCATGCGCGATTATCTACTGAAAAGCAGCAGATGCCTTCTTTCCAGCCTCAACTAACTGTCATCATGTTTCGACTAAACAGACAATCTCGATAGCCGAATATTATGACAAAACCTCAACAACTCTGTTGTTCAACTTAACTGGTGTGTGATAAATTGAGTTGGAAAGATGGAAACAGGCCACCCACTTCAACTCAGTCGGAATCTGCACTTAAATCGCTAGACCAAAAGAAAAAATAGTGAGATGCTATCAATAGTTTCAGGTTCTTGGCTACCGTTTGAGATATAATGGAAGTTGCAGCCTAGAATCAAAACAAGTCGGGGAATTCCTTTGAGAACTGATGTTGATAGTCAATCTTGTTATTTATTTTTTTAAAATTTGAAACATATGGGATAGGTCATTTGCGCTCCATTCAGAATTGTCATTTCAAAAAGCGTTTATTATTGGTATTTTACACCATTTGCAATTTGAAATTTTAGCACCATGAATTGAATAAGTTTATTATTATATAATAAATCTTAGTTCATAACACAGGATATTTATTTTTCAAATGCCACACATTACAAGAATTAGCACGTATGTGCCATTAGTGCACGTGCTCTCCAATACTTTTTGGCAATACAACTGAAACCACTTAATACAGGGCACACGTCAAAATATTCAGCTATCATAGGCAGACCATAGTCTCAGAGAGTTATGACGCAACATACATTAAGTCTTTTTAAGTAAGAATGTGCTTAAAATATTGATTTAGCCTGTAATCTTTTAACATTTTGTCGCAGATCGGATACCGGTGTCCGGTTATATTTATATATATTTTTTCATACTCTAATTACATGCAAAAATGTATTTTAGTTTTTTTTTTTTTTAAATTATAAAAACAGTCTAATATCTTCAAAGAAAACCTGCTAGGTTACCGGAGTTATATTTGTACTAAAGTAACAAATCAAAAAAAAAATGTAGTTTATAATTTTTTTTCACTCATATTCAAAATTTTATCAACAACTTTTTTTTTAAACTATAGAATTTCTGATGATGAATAATTGTTTTTATTAGATCTAAATAACTACAAATAAGTGCAAATTTGAAAAATTATTGTTTGGAAGTAAGCCGTGTTTGGAGCATTTTACCTTTAACATAGATAAAGGTATCTATGTTTCACGCTGTATTTCATTGCCAAAAATTATCAAAATAATAAATATAATATTTTTTGATGGTTTTTATCTAAATTCATAAAAATAATGAAAAAAAAGTATGAAAAATATGTTTAATAAAAATTCTGTGTCGACGGGAAAACCATCGTGATACTTAGGAAAACTTGCATGGCACGCTTCGGTTAAGCTGGAGAAAAAAAGTTCGAGTGAATATATTAATGTTGATATTTGCTTATAGTTATGAAAATTCATTTGCTTTTTTGTTGACTTTCTTAGTCTTTGATTAAATAATTCTCTGATTCACTAAAACAACTTTTCTATAATTCGCTTATGCATTGACTCGTTTCTTCTTTTCCCTGTTTACTTTTTCCACATTGATTCCCTGTATCAAGAATCATTAGTAAAAAGGTTGCTATGACGATTTAAAATCATAACAAAATATCTTAATTAAAAGTAAACAATTTAAAAATAACCAATTTGAAAATAACCAATTATAAATTAACGAAAACGTAAAGAAAATAATCGGAAAACGAACTGATATAAATATCTAAAAAATAAATAAAATTTTTAAAAAAAACGGGCGATCATCGAAATAACTAGAAATATGGAATGACTCTGCCTCAAGTCCACATTCTCTTTCTAAAGAATAAAATAGACCTGAAAACAAAGCCTGATTTCCGCATGGACGGAAGGGATGGAAGACCTAGGGGCCGCTTATTATTAAAGCCTTCAGACGACCTTGCATAAAATTTTAAATTGTGATAGCAATTAATCAAACCTTTAAAAACACTACAGACATCTTGTTTTATTTTAATATATTTATTTTAACGAATAAACAAATATTACAAATGTAAAGTCTAATTACAGTGGTGCACAAAAGAAAAGGAAGAATGTTTATTGTAACAAAGAAGCATTTAGCCATAATTCTTTAGCATATTAGTCTATGGTTATTTATACTTCCAATCGATGTAAACTTTAAAAGACAAAGGTATATTTCAACATATTAAAAGTAAAAACCACTCTAAAGCTTGATCAAAGTAAAATCTAGCACTTAGTTGTACTAGTTTTCAATCGCCCTTCTTCACTGAAACATTTTTGTCCAAGTGACTTTAAAGTTAAAATATATAGCCTATCCTTGGTTTCTGTTCTGCGTAATTCTAAAAAGAGATTATTTCCTACTTTTAAACAGTTTCAAAAAAACTATTCAGATTTTATATCTATGTCTAATTGCGAAATCTGTAAATACTTTCACAAAACATTTACATTCACAAAAATCGTAATTAAAAATCTGCTCTGTTAAAAATTTTCTAGGAAAAAATGGTTAAATAGCAATTTATTGAATGGTTATTTTACCATATTTAATCAAAACAGTCAAATAACCATAAATAAAAGGGTAATCAAACTGTTAAGTTTGTGAAAAAACTGTTTATTAACTGCTTTCACCTAATACGGTTAAACAACCAGAATTTTATCACACCAAATAGAACGACCTAATGAAGCTACTTAGTTCTTTGCAAATGCGTGCATATCATAGCCGAGTGGGCTTATCTGTCAATCTCATAACTGGCAGAACTGGAGTTGGAATCCTAGTGGTGACACCACAATATTTCCTCCCTTCTCGTCAACACATGAAGAATATCTAGTATCCGGCACTCTTCAATGCCCATTACCTTACGAAAAGCCGAGCTCCTGTGTCTAGTTAAATAATTCATTTTCTTTTTCGTTTTTCAAAAATGCTAGTTGTAATTGGTTAAAAAACCGTATAGTTTTGTATTCATGGTTTTACAAACCATACTTTTTTTTAAATGGTTTCAAAACCATAAAGGAAAAAAAAGTTTATTTACCGTAAACTTTACGGTTAATCGGACGAGCAGACAGCTGCCAGTTATTTTACCATAATTTTAGAATGAAAATTTTAACAAGAGTAGTGTAAATATAAAAAACATATATTTGAATATTATAACAAGTTTGGCAACATTTATTTTTCAAAAACTTAGATTACTTAGTCAGTTTTCAATACCACTGGCATTTATCTTAACTGCTTACTTCTCATTCTAAAAGAATACAAATGGGCTGGACTTTCACTGAACATTCAAAAAGATATTTAGTATCAAAGAATCTACATCTCCGTCTTTAGACTTCACGAAGAACGAAAACACTTATCAGCAATTCGTCTTCCTTACCATCTTCATCCGCAATTTAAATCTGCTTTGCGTTTCATCCATATTAAGTCGGCTCTTGGCGATTAACCTCAATTTTTTCGATTCCACTCACCCCAAAGAAGCAGAAACACCTTCAAAGTGAGTGGCCGTTTGGTGCCAGACGAAAAAATTCGAAGATTAAAGTCATAATCATATATATATATCATCATCGCCAACAATGGATCAAATGTTTTCTCCGTGGAATAAATGAAAAAGAGATATCTCATTTCTCATACTAATACTTTTTTGGCGACAAAGGTTGGACATATATCATTACTGCAAGTCCCATGATATGACATCAGATTCACTGAAGGAATATCATCAATGAATGTTTCATCAAAACATTTTTTTTTTTTTTTTGGATCGGCGTGAGCAGAAGCAATTTATTCTTCCCGCCAAGATGGTTGGGGAAAAAAAAAGAGATTAAAGACTTTCGATGGTATCGTGTAATCCTGCAAGGAGGGAAAGAACTTATTTTATTTTTGATATAAGAGGAGTGAAATTTTAAGATTGTAACAAATTGCGAGATATAGTCTAGGAGTGAAATTATTTTTCGTTAAAGAGGAATTGGAATGAATTCGTCCGTAATTGATATAGATATGTTGTCCACCAGTTTCGTTTTCTGGAATGAGGTTTTAGTTCTATTTCCCTGAGAAGGCGGATTTCGCTATTTTTCCTTATAATGCAACGCAATCAATTATATTGCGCTGCAAGGGAGGTAATTTAAAACTATTTCATCTCTCATAAATGTATTTTTCAAAGCTCCTTCACAAAAAAAGATTTTAAAGAAAGTAAAAGCCACAGTTTGAGTGCATTGCACTCAAATTGAATATTGAATTTTAAACTATATAGATTTTAATGACTGTTAAATAGCTTCAATGTTTAAAAAATTAAGAAATTGCAAATAAATATTTCCACTTATATTAAACAGTTAAAATTATTTCAAAACATAATTCTCAGTTTCTAAATATTTCATGAGCCTAAGCGTTTAAATAACTTTTCAAAAATAAAATTAATATCAAAAGCAGTTTTATTTTTCACAAAACTAAGACTATTCTTCATATTGTCATTTTTCGCTGTTTCTTTAATTATCATATAATGCAGAAAGGACAAAATTTCACCCAACAGTCATAAATAACAGTTATAACAATAAAAATTTTCAACAGCTGTAGAAATAGCATATTATTTGCCAAAAAACGTTATTACATGTGATGACAAAACCTTCGAATAACAGTCTTAAGTTTTCCCCCAACACTGAAAAAATTTCGGACCAAATTACGATTTAAAGTACCGGCACATTTCGGTGTATCGTTCTACAAATCCCTTTTACAATAAATTTCATTTTTACTTACCATTAATTTCATTTTTTACCGTAATTTTTTACAGAGTAACTTTCAATTATGTTCACACTAATTGAAAAAAATTTATATAATCAGTTATATGAGTAGAATAATGCAGTCTGATTTAAAAAAAAAAAAACTGAACTTATGCCACTATTTTAAGAATAAATCCTTAACCATCATTTAAAAAGTATATGCATGGCACGAAAAAAATTTTAGCATGGATTCCTGGATTTTTTCTGCCCCTGACTCATTAAATTAGTTAATACATTTATCTAAAATATTTTGCAAATGTGTTACCATGTCTATAATACTTATTGAAAAAAAAACTTCACTGGTTTAAAAAATATGCAGATGGAAATAAAAGTCAAAACGCTTCAAACGCTTAAATATAGGCACCCATTATGAAAACTTGAAAAGCGTGAATGTGAAGAAATAGTGATTTGAAATATAAAATGGCGAGTTGCCAACGAAAAATGGAAAACAAAAGTAAGAAAGTAGGAAAAGTAAGAAACAAAATTAGAAATACACAGTAGCCGAGACTGAAACAAAAATAAAGATGATCAAACTGTACTGGAAAAACAACTGCAGCCGAGACGGGTAAATCAGGGTAAAATGCATTTCCAGACGCTATAAAGACATAGTGAGGAACTAATATGGTTAACAAAAAATCAGCATTCATATGAATGAAACAAGATTCCCAGACATCAAGATAGGCTGATTTGACTGGGGAGGGAAATAATTTCGCCATTATCGAAATTGAATTTGAGCTTGAAATTCCAACAATGTACAGCAATCGTATTCTTCTCAAGTCTAAAATTTATAGCACATTTGGTATGTTCGATGCAAGGTTGCATTGGCAAGGTATTCTGTCATTTTAAAACCTGATAGGATCCTTAGAAGACTTTTTTGTTTACAGGTTTAAAATAGCCATTTTTTAGGCGCTTGAAAAATGTCGACTTTCGTTTCCATCTGCAATTTTTTGAAGCCAATGAAATTTCTTAATAAGTAATATCTTACTGTTATAGTTTCTTGGGGTAATTCATTTAATATGCTTATAATGCTGTTATACTGACTTTGAATACGTAAAACAAAATTTTATTTGCATTCATAAAAAAAGCATGCGTAAAATTAAATTTTCTGATTGTCTGAATCACTGTGAAACCACCCTTCTATTTGATTTTGTGATGTTATTGCTCTATGATAACTTGTTTATTTATTCATTTATTTATTTTTTTAAATTTACTTTCATTAATAATTTACTTAAATCTGCTGATTTAAAGAAATTTTAAAATTTTAACTATTCGAAAAGACAGCAGAAAAAAAAGTTGAAATTTTTAAAAAATTCACTTTATAAAATTTAAAACATACGTTTTTTACTCATATACATTTTTTATTATAGATTTTTTTAATTAGATTTTTTTTTTTTTTTCAGAATCATCTTTTTTGAATGAGAAGCACTATTAGCGTTCGAGTGCTTTACGATGCATAATAAATTGGAAAAGCATTTCATAAAAAGCAACTTTGTTGAAAGTATATTAACAATGGAAAAAAAATTTCAGTCAGCATAATACAGGAACAAACTCAAATTATGCAAATTTTTAAAAAAAATTCACTTTATAAAATTTAAAATATACACTTTTTACTCATGTATATTTTTTATTATAAATTTTTTAAATTAGATTTTTTTTATATTTTTAGAATCGTCTCTTTTGAATGAGAAGCACCATTAGCGTTCGAGTGCTTTACGATGCATAATAAATTGGAAAAGCATTTCATAAAAAGCAACTTTGTTGAAAGTATATTAACAATAGAAAAAAAATTTTCAGTCAGCATAATACAGGAACAAACTCAAATTATGCAATTTTTTAAAAAAAATTCACTTTATAAAATTTAAAATATACGCTTTTTACTCATATATATTTTTTATTATAAATTTTTTAAATTAGATTTTTTTTATATTTTTAGAATCGTCTCTTTTGAATGAGAAGCACCATTAGCGTTCGAGTGCTTTACGATGCATAATAAATTGGAAAAGGATTTCATAAAAAGCAACTTTGTTGAAAGTATATTAACAATAGAAAAAAAATTTCAGTCAGCATAATACAGGAACAAACTTAAATAATGCAAAAAAAAAAAACTTTCATAAAGAATATTCTTGGCACCGTCCGACTGCATTTGTAGACTACTTCCTCAACCAGACGCCAAAATTCAGCATTTTTGTAAAACACAAAATTATTATTTTCTTTTACGAGCTACTGTTATGTTAGAAAGAAAGAAAAGAAAACATCAAAAATTATTCATAACTGTTTCAGAAAAAAAAAAAGAAACAAGAAACTGAAACGTAATTTGGAGAGAAAACAAAATAATTCTGATCTCTCAAGTCCAGCAAACAGACTTGCTCAAAATGATGTCAGAAAAAATGGGTGGAACATTCAGGGGGCTGAGGAGCGACCAACTAATCGAAAAATGACTACTTAAGAGTCCTACTGTAATTTGCGGTCACCCGTTTTTGTAATAGGGTCCGCTAGAAACCGATTTGTCTGAAAATGAGTTTGGACTATGTAATCAAGAACAATAGAGAACAAGACCAAATCATTGCTCTTGACTAACTGTCGTTTCGGCAGATCATAGTCTTCAGCAGAACTTTTTTTTTTTTTTATTCTTTCTTTGCGTCCTTTCTTGAATAGAATGTCGTTTATGGGGTCGGGAAGACAGTAAATTAGTTGAGAACTGGGTTTTAAGAAAAGGAAATTTTTTGTTTTGTTTTGATCACAGCTCTTAGACTTTACGGTGGGAAAGAAACATAACTTTAATTATGGTCGCTACTAGAAAGAAAACGATCGATATTTTGTTCTAAAAAAATGTAAGTATAAATCGTTTTCATGTTTTTTCTTTTATGATTTTACCGTTAGTAAAAGAAATCAATACTGAATAACATTTCATTGAAAAAGCACTTAATTTCATTAAGGCTCTTTTTTTATTACCCATTATATGGAAGTATTATTATTACAAAAGTAAATTAATTCTAAAGTGTTTTAATAGTGGCTCTATCACTATTAACTTACAGATTATGTAATGTTATCAGATAATCTAATGCAATATCAATTCGATTGAGAAATGTTATTATTAAAATCATACAAGAATTTTTGTAGTTTATTTCAAATTCATTTCAGTTTAAAAAAATTTCAAAAATGGAGAAAAAAAAATAAGAGTATAGCCTGTTCAGATTTATATTTACTTAATAATACAAGTTAATATTAACTCGAAAAGAAAGATATTTGTAAAACAAGTTGCTAATGAAAGATATAAATATGTGTAAAAACTTTGAAAACTAAAATCCTAAAAGTAGAAATTGGTTATTTTAAATTAAAGGTCTTAAAATTTTAATAATAATTCAATTGAAATACACAAATTTACAATGAAGCTATAAAGTAAAAAAATAACTTTTTTTTACGAGAAAGTTAAATTTTACGCGGTAGTTAAATTTTATTATTTTGAAAATAAATTCAGATTTAAAGAAAATAACTTTTATTTTTATTATCATAGTTTATTTAACATTTTATTCGCATATTTTTTTCTAAAATTTCAAGAGTTAATTTACTTCCATGAACTTCCATCGCATTTTAACATTTTTCACTTCCGTACGTAAGATTTGAAGTGCGTATGGGCACTTAAAGTACGCAGAATTCTAGAAAAAAGCGCCTGAAAAAAATTATCTAATTAACGTGAACGTAAATAAGAAATTTAACAAAAAACAAAAAAAAAAAAAAAAAACATAGGATAAATTGCTAGTATGCTGGAATATCTTCTTCAACCACAAAATCCTACATTAACAATGGACGTGGAATAATTATGGAATTTTAATTTTTTTTCATCAAAATTGCACAATTAAAATATGTATATATATTCTACTGTTTTCAATAACGAAAAAATATACTCAGTTTCTTATGTACCTAGTGCAATTAGACTACCATAATATAAGCGAAACAAATAAGATTTTTCTTCTAAATCAGGGGTTTCCAACTTACATGAGACCGGGGTCCACAATTAAAAACACAAATCAAATGGCGGGCCGCAACTTAATCAAAATTTTATGTAGGACTGTTGCAATCACCAGAGAATAGGTATTTACATTTTTAATTTAAAATTTACGAATTTGTGTTTAAATATTTTCGTCCAAAATGAGTGGTTTCAAAAAGTTAAATCGGAGAATTTCTTCGAGAAAATTTCTGATACACACATGTTAAATTATATTCACAAATTACAAAAAAATGAAATAAAAAAGAGCAAAATACACGATTATTTTTGTATTTGAATAAATATTTTTTTGGATGCAAAACCTGAGAAATAATTTTTTTTTGCACCGTTGATATGATAAATTTCACAGAAACGAAGAAATTAGGTTTTTATTAACGAGAAAAGTATTTTAAACCCATTTATATTTTTTACGAAAATTGTCCGCAAAAAAATGACAACTAATATATTTTAGTTCGCGGGCCGGATGCGGCCCCCGTTGGAAACCACTGTTCTAAATCCTCCAATTTAAACAAAATTGAACTATTTATTTTAACATTTTGCAATAACGTATCCCCCATCTTCCTTTTGTGTTGGCGTTCTTCTTGATCTATGTGTAGCATGCCCATGTTGTTAATCAGAAGATAGGCTTAAACAGAAAACAACATTCATCAGCTATGAACCACATCATGCTTGTAGCTTTGTAAAACCACGTAAACAAAAAAAAAAAAAAGAAACGAAGGATCTAAAAACAACGTGAGTTTGCGCAGTTGCTTTAATTATTACTTACGGGAGCGTACAAAATCTTACGTAAATTTACAAAATCTCCTTATTAAATAAAATAAAATGTTAACCACGTCGAGTAAAATTTTCTTTGTTTTCTTAATTTAAAAAAATAAAATCATAGTTGGCGTGAAATTGGGTACTTGCACTTCAAGAAGAAGAAAATCACAGACACCCACACATGTGGCCTATGGCGTCAGTACCAACTGATCGTTTGTAAGCAAAATAGCGTGTTAAAGTTCTTCACATAAGGTACACAAGCTAAATTTTAAGTTAGACTGTTAATTAACATGAAATTAATCAAATACAGAACCGTATCACGCATCGAATTTGCTGAAATATAATTCTTTCTCATCTACGTCTTTTACTTAACTTAGAATTATTATTTGTTTATGCATTTTATTGTAACTAAGATTTATTTCAGAAATAATTGAAATCTTTGTGAAGGAATATATAATGTACCGAAGACTTATTACGTATACTTAAGAGAATCGAATCTTGACGGATTTGGCTTACTCGAAAAATAATGGAAAGAACAGTTGCTAACGTAAGCAAACGCCACGTTTTGAAAAACAATCAGGATGGAGATACCCCACACTACGTCAAGTGCAAGTATCCCGTTATGACTCAAAAATATTTTCTTCAAGTCTTGACTAAAAAATAAATAAATAAAATAGAAATTAAACGACTAAATAAACATAACTTAAATTTTATTTTCTAGTGTTGATTCCAATTAGTTTTCATTCACTTCTGCTCTTTTTTTATTCAGATAAATTATCCAAAACCCTAAATAAAAATATTTAAAAAGGGTTGCACAGTACGAAATTCAAATTACTCTAAATGAACTTAAATTAAATGTCATCTTCTAATTTATCAACCTTATTCTACGCGCCGCTTTTATTATTTTTATTTTGTGTACGAGGAAATGAATTTCATGATTAAGTTTTAGACTGATGAACAATTTAAGAAGGGTATCTTCATCTTAACAACTCCGTTAATAATAAAATCCTAACCTGATTTAGAGATCTAGTTATTTTAATTTATTTTTTCATCAATACAGAGATTCTATATAAAAGCATCCTGAATCATTAACAATTCAGAGATTCCCATTAAACTTCTGAACCTCTCCTTGCGGATTTGTAATAAAGTATCTCTATCAATTCGAACCCAGTCATTAACATATAGAAACTCCAAGCAGCAGTGATTGATAGCTAACCTATATACATACATAAACGCCAAAAAACCGACATCGCTTTGTTTTAGGTATTGCTTAATTTAAAAGAATGATAGATTTCATTGAGTTGAACAGTTCATCGATATTACTCCGATGTGCAATCGATCTTTTCCGATACTTGGCGATGATGGAAATAGCCCCGACATCTTGATTTTATTGATCAATAGGTTTTAACACCCACATAAGTTTAGGGTGTGTGGTTTAATTGGAGACTTTTATCGAAACATCCGGCGACTTATTTGGGAATAGAAGTATGGTATAAAGAATTAGTCACACGCGCTGTGTGGTGTCCGTTGATGTGTGACTTGTGGTATCAACAAGTTGCAAGCGGTCACGCATTGTGACCGAAAGTCACCTGCTCAAACGGCAGGAGTGTGTTGTAACAAAAACAAATCCTTGTCTCCTCCGTATGGAAGATGTATGAGCGAAAAAGATGAGTTTGATTGTGGAGTAACCAGCCGTCGCATCCTTTTCTGTCCAAGTGCCGCATAATTATACAAAAATCATTGAGTAGGGACCGTCAAAATATAAAAAATATTGCTATTTAGAGGTTGCTATCTCACAATATAATTGAATGTTTAAGAGAACCTAGTTTATTAGTTGATATTAAACTTATAGAATTGAAAATAATATAATAGTTTTAAAATATTTCAATTTTTGTATTCTAAGAAAAAAAAATTTTATTGTTATTTTCATCATTGGAATTGACGAAACGATTCGAATCACATTAGTTCTAACCAAGAAGTGTTTTGAATCATTCATTATCACGATCGGTTAACGACCTAGATGATTTTTTTTGCCTTTTTCATGTTCATAACTGAACATAAAAACTACCGTAGGATGTTTACGTTAACAAACAAGCGTTAAATTATGATACTAATTTTTTTTAAAGAATATATATATATATATATATATATATATATATATATATATATATATATATATATATATATATATATATATATATATATATAATGTCTATATTTGAGCTTAATTTCGCAAAATTTGCTTTGCACTGAGAAAAAAAGTTATTGTCAACTACCAAACTACCAGAATATGGTGATGTTTACTGTGATTCTGGTTCAATGGCAATACCTTAAAGCTTGGTAATTTTTACCAAAGTGCATTGGTAATGCTTTTAATAAAATTAGCAATAAAATACGGTTTTTTATTATTTGTGATAAAATTTGGTAAATGTGATCAAATTTGGTATTTTTTCCTAATACCATAGAGCTTAACATAAAAGCCAATAGTTCGGTTAGGTTTTATGTGATAAATTTGGTAAATGAGGTAAAATGAGGTAGGTAAATGAGGTAGTGGTTTTATCATGTCACTTCAGAGGAGGGAATACAAACCATTCATTCAGTTAAATTTACTTTTCAGCTCTGTATTTATTACTAAATGTGTGGTTATAGGAACAATTATTTTGAAAGCCAAAATTTCTGGTAAAACCGTTACCATATGAATGTAAAAATTACCAAACAAATGGTTCGAATACTGTATATTCTGCTTTTTATTAGCAGAATTATGTTCTTTTACTTTAATTAGAAGCGTCATTGCCATACAATATAGAAATTTTGCCCGACCTTTTTTCTCGGCATGCTATGGCTATTAAATAACATTACTGAATACACAATTGAAAGTATATATATATTTTTTTTAAGATAGAGCGTTCGCCTGCTAATGAAGTGAACTGGGTTCGAATCCCAGCGATAGCTGGTCAATACTAATTCCACATCCTTCTTGCACCGACCACAGTGCTGACGAGAAATATCCTCAGTGGTAGACGTATCATGAATTTAAGTCCCCTTGCCATCAGACTAACTGAGAGAGGTTCTCGTGGTCTTCCTCTCGGTGTAAAGTAAATGCGGGTTTGTTCCTTCTACAAAAAGTCATCCACGAAGGAAAATTTCTACCAATGCTTGATTCAGGAGTTTCCTTGTCTTCTGGATTGGGTTCAAAATTACAAGTCTACGGAGTTTACCATTAGTAGTCGTAAACCCATATTTGAGTTTGCAGTTCAACGACGGTTATAGGAAGAAGAAAAAAACAAGTTCTTTTTGTTCGTGATTACATTCTGTTACATTTGAAAATGTGGCTTATGATTATATAGCTAATTCTAAAAAATTTACTGCTGTACTGATCAGTCTAGATTGAGGGATAGAAATACAAATAATCTAACTAAGACTTAATTATAAAACAAATTTAAAGTCAAATAAGAGCAAGTTCAACCATTCCTTTAGAAACATCCCCATATTCTTGTTTGGGCCTATCACAGGTAAATTATAATTTATAAAACATGCACTAAGAATGGAATTTACAATGAGACTGTATCCCCTTGATCTCAATCACACGATCTCCGAACTTATGATGATAAATAGGTGGATCGGAAGCTGGCAACAGCCGCAACATCTTCCAGCAGCAGCTGCAATCGCAAGAAGATAAAAAAATAAAAAAATCTCTCTACTGTCTGTCACGCCAACGCTACTACATCACGCAACAAACTTAGTACCTCACGCGACACTCACGTGAGCAGCGTCACGCTTTTCCGACTCCAAAACAACAGCTTTGCTTTTAGTTTCTTTTTTTCAATTGAACAGGCATAGGTCGCGATTTTTTAACACCTAAATCAGAAAGTTGTTTACGAGCTGGAATTTTTAACTTCCACCGGAACAATCGTCGGAAAAGAAAGTATCCGTGATATTGTTTTAACGCTTCGCTAAGCGTCTCATTTTGTTTTCAGTGTTATTATTCGCTCTCTAATACTAAAAGTGGTTTATGGTTTCGTGATCACGGAAGATATCTCTTCGAGTTAAAGTGTGGAATTTTAAGAAACATGAGCAATTTATAAATGCCTAAAGCAGTTTCTGAAATAATTAACTTGAGTATTATTGTACTAAGCAATTTTAAATTTTTTTTTAATATTTTATAGTAGCAATTTGTCTACAAGAACTGCTTAGTAATAAAGACATACACCAAAATTGCCTTTTTTTAAGAGAAAAGCGATATTTTATACCTTTTTATGTACAATTTACATTATTATAACAGTATTTTATACATTCCATTACATTATAAAAATTTTTGACACATTTAACAATAATATTTTTTAAGCATTCCATAACAATGACATATATATATATATATATCCTACGCTAATGTAACAGTTTTTTGTACATTTCTCTACGTTTTAATAATAACTTTTATACTATACACTATAAAATAATACTATTTGGCACATTTAACAATAGTGTTTTATACATATATCATACATATATTCCATATATTTTCCATATATCCATATGTTTTCCATATATGTTTTTATGGAATATCATATATATTCCATAATAATGTAACTATTCTTTATACATTCCACAACATAATAATGGTATTTTATTTATGATATATAATTAAAACATTACATAGTAATATCGTAAACATTGTTTAGTAATGTTGCAATTTATATTTATTAAAAAACAGATGTTTTTATTTATTTTTTCACTTTGAGGCTCAAAAATCTGAATGAATCAAGTAATAAAGGCATATGTTGATACAACAAAAGTAATTTTGGGTTTTGTGTTCAATTTTGATTTATCATTTGCACTAATTATACTAACCCTTATTATAATCATCATATGATAATTGAAAAAATTACGGAGTCTTAACCATTATGTATCTCTGGAAATTGGTTTTTTTTTACCGACTCTATAAACTAAAATCTATTTAAAGGTTAAAATCAACTACTTCACATAAATAAGCACATATAACATTATAACCTATACGCATGTTATATGAATATATCCTTTAACCTTAAGAAAATATCGAAACAGATAAAGTGTGTGATTAACATTCTATTATAAAGTATAATAACATAGAACACAAGCTCAATTTACTTTGAATATCTAGAATGTATTTAACATTTAAGAGTAGTATGTAGTTACACTTTACTTTAGAGTTTATTTTAAGTCATATCCAGGTTAAGCTCAGAAGTTAAATGGATTCAGCACCTCTGCTGAACTAACTTATAAGATGGATAGTCTCTTGAATAATCCCTTTGGGAAGCAAGCTTTTCAGATGAAATCATGAGAGTACTAGATTTCTGGATAAATCTTTGTTACTTCCTCCAAGCCATCCTTATCTGCATAGACACACTGAATTTGAAATCTTGCATATTTAAATTTGCCCCGAGTATTTTAGAACAATTGAAATAAATTTGTATATGAAACCAAAATATAAATTAAGATTATTAAAATAGATTGTTTTAAGTCAAAATATTAGAGTTGCAATTAACATTTTTTTTAATCCTTAAGAGTTTCAATTAACAATTTTTAAAATCTTAAAAGTTGCAAGTAACAATTTTTAAAAAATTAAGAATTGCATTTTATTTTATTTCATAACCGTCGTTGAACAGCTGACCCAATTTTGGGTATACTACTACTTATGTTCAACTCCGTAGATTTGTAATTTTAAACCAATCCAGAAGACAAGGAAACTCCTGGATCAGTACCTCCAGAGGTATGATTTGTTATGGAGCATGAAGGACTTTGTGACTCGACAGATTAACGTGCATCAGTCACCATTTACTTTTCTTCGGCCGGCGAAGATTGAACCCGCAGCATCTTGGACAAGGGCCCAGAGCCCTACCAACCAGGCTATCCCGGGACCAAGAGTTGCATTTATCAATATTTAAAACCATTTTGCATTATAATTTTTAGTTAAAAACTAACAAAACCTAGGCAGTAAGGTAAAAATTAGTTCTTAGGCTAGAAGACGAGGAGAACGGTTGTTATTACTAGGGAGACGCTTAACAACGATAATTATTACTGTAAAAGTTACGGCGTATCAAAGTTTTTGTTTCGTAACATATTCCGGTAAAAATGGAATTTAAAGTAAAGAGTACCGGCACCCTGAGTGCCAGTGCTTTTTTCTGTAATTTTATCCTGAAATTTTTACAGTGTAGTATGTCTAGAATAGAAATGAAATTTATCGGAGTCATTTGGAAGAAATAAAAACTTTAAAATATTAAATTTATACAAAAAGTTTTTGAGTTAAGCATTTTGTTTTCTTATTTTATTTTATTTTTTTATGCAATGTATTATATTACAAAATGTACACAATATTACATTGCATTTATTATATTGCATTATTATATTGCATTTTGTACAAAAATTGAAAAAAAATAGCATCCTTAGTCTTATATAATTCAATTGATAATTTTAAAATTAATTTAGACTGCAACGTGTCCTTCGTAAACATATAGAATATCCATCAATTTATTTTTTCAAGTCTTTATTCAATTTAAAAAATTCAAATTCTTTTTTTTTTTTTTTTTTTTTTTAATGAATGGATTTTACTTAAATGGTTAATGCAATTATTCCTGTATTCCATTGTTAAGGTTTTTCATAAATTATTTCCATATATCTGGTTTTGTGGTTATTATGTAAGTTGGAGTTCAGATTTGGTAAGTGAACAGAACATTTTGTCGAATGCAGTTTATACATTTTTTAATTAATCATAAATTTTTTACCTTTCAAATAAAAATTTATTTAATATCTCTTCAATACCGATTTAATATGACATAAATGAATGTAATAAAGGTATTCATATATTTTTAATCATAAAGTTTCAATGTATGACACAATATAAGCTGTCAGAAATACAATAGAGAACAATTTGACATTTTTAAAAAAAATCATTAATCTTTCTCTCACGCACTGTAAAACATGGATGCTCGATTATTGCGAAACTGTCTTCGATTTCGCCAAATTATCAAAATATCTTAATTAAAAATTGCTTAAAAATAAATTCAAATATTATTTTATTCAAAATTAACCATCTCATGACATATGCATGTAATTTAAAAAGATAATTAGAATATATTGGATTAAATTTTTTACCTATCTAATAACGTCACTAATAAAGTAATAAAAGAAAAACAAACCATTCTACCCATATACCTAATTTGAAACCAAAAAGCGGAACCTTATTTTGAATGGCACTCACAGTTCCTTATGCATTTAAAAGCGATGGTTCCTTCCCACTCCAATAAGCATCTCTTTCTCATTCACCCAAAAACGCCAGAAAGATTACTAAGTTTAAAAGTCATATTCGGGAATAACATTTCCTTTCTCTTACTTAACCACCTACCTAAGGATGCCCCCTGCGATGGCAGGTGTGTGGTGCACGCCTAAGGGGGCGTACGTGTGTAGGATCCAATATAGTAGCTAAGAGAGGGCACCTGTATGGCCCATAGCTCCCGATCGTCAGAGCGTGACGTTACATTGCGTGGGAAACTGCGGGAGGCCACCCTTAAAGAAGACCCTCTCTAAAAAAGTTCTAAATCTTGGAAAATACTGAGGCACTAAATTGTACTTTTACTGATCTGATAAAAGGAGCCGAAATAGGAAATATGGTGAGACGTCTCAATTGTCTCCTTTGTAAATCAGAGGATAAGTGATTATGGTTTTCAGAAAGATGCCGATTAGAATAGTTCTTTGGTGAGCGCCACAGATAGGGCAACTTCATGGAAAAGTTACTGACAAAGTAAAGATCTATGTCGGTCAAGACAGCCTGGAGAACACTTTATTATATGAAATATATTATATGCTTTTTATGAAATATATTATATGCTTTACTATATGCTTTTTTCAAATGAAAATGGCAAATATCTCTGGAATTTTTTTGGCTTCTAAATTTCAAAATAGCACTATAAATGTCTGCGGAGTAATAATTACGATCTCTAAACTGGATTGTTAATAAATATCGCTTATTTATATAATCCGCTGATATCACATTTATTTATACAATTCTTTTTCCATTAGTTTTTTTTTTTTTTTAAAGTAAAACAAACCCCCTAATTATTATGAATAAAAAAAAAAGGCACTAAAATGTACCCTGAAAAAAGAGATATGGTCAAAACCATTGGAAAGTGGTTGAATTTACGGTATCTCTGGCCCTACACTATAAAAAAATCCGTATCAGATTATGGTAAAAGGCCCTCCAGTACGGTTAAGACCTATTTTTACTGGAAAATATTGCGGGACGAAAAACTGCTGATAGTAATTTTTTCTGTAATAATTACAGTAAATTCACTGAATCACTCTAATTGAAAAATATGACTGTGAGAAATGTAACTGTAAGAAATGAATAATATTTTTACGGTAAAAATTTATTTTCTGGTGAAAAGAGATATTATGGTAAAATGGTTTTTATAGATGATGAACCCAAAGTGACGATACTTAATACTGTAATTTGATGCGGAATTTTTGTACTGTTCGCAGTACTAAAATTCCTCACTAAAAGTACACCAAAAAAACTCAGTAATTTTTTTTACCGAAGCACTTTGGAAATAATTTTTGTAAAATTAACAATGAAATATGGCTTTATAATAAACGATAAAATTTGGTAAAGGTAGAAGAATTTGGTAACTTTATAAATAACACCCTAGTGCATGGCATAAAAACCATTTATTCGATTAAATTTACCTTTCGGTTTTGTATTTTTTTTTTTTTTTTACTAAATGTGCAGTAATAAGAACTATGATTTTGAAAACAAGAAATTTATCATAAACCGTTACCATTTGAACGGAAGATTTAACAAAGGAATAGTTTATTTACCATACATTTCGGTTTTATTGCTGAAATTATGTTTTTTTTTTTTTTTTTTTTTTTTTCCTCAGGAATGTCATTACCATACAGTACTGTAATTTTATCAGATTTTTTTTCTCTCTGTACTCTTACCTGTAATTTACAGGTCTGATAAAAAAAACTGAAATAGGGGATATAAAAGGTAAGCTTGTAATCAGCGGGTAAGTAAGTGATCATGGTTTTAAGAATGATGCCGATTAGAATAGATCTTCGGTGAGTGTTAAAAATAGAGCAACTTCATGGAGAGTTACTGACAAAGTAAAAATCTATGTCGATCCAGCATAGAGAACACTTTATTACCTGTCTTTAAAATGAAAAGAGCAAACATCTCTGAAATTTTTTTGGAACATAAATCTCAATATAGAACAATAAATAAATACAAAATAATAATTATAGTCTTGATAAACTTGATTGTTAATAAGTATCCATTATTTATAAATTCAGTCGATTTATTTATAAAATCCGTAGATTTAATTTATTTATCAATTCCATTGATTTAATTTATTTATTAAATACATTTTTCATTAAATTTATTTAAAAAGAACTTCGCTAAAAAGTTTTTACTGGGAAAAAGGTACAAAAATATACACTGAAAAAATCTATGGTTAAAGCTACCGGTATATGGTAAAATTTACCATGTCTCTGGCTCTACACTATAAAAAAATTTCAGATCAAATTACGATAAAACTGGAATTATTGGAATGGAACAAAAAATATGTTGTACCATTATTTTCACAGTAATAATTATAGTAAAATCAATGAATCACTCTAATTAAATAAATAAAGTACAGCATCATATTTTACGGTAAAAAATGGATTTTACGGTATAGTTTATTTTGAGGATGATGCTTCCAAAGTGACGGTACTTAAAGCCGTAATTAGATCCGGAATTTTTGCAATGTATGGGTACACAAAGCTGGGTAATGATTTTGGTTAAATTAACAATTAAAAATGGTTTTAGAGTACGAGATATAATATGGTAAATGTAGATAAACCAAAAAACCGAGATATAACCAAAAAGTCTGACTTATCGTAATTTGTACAGTAATATTTACTGTAAAATCACTATTATTAACTAAATGCTGTAAAAATTCGAGTTTAAAAATTTTCCGGTGACAATGGACGTTGCATTTTGGGTGTAAGTACTTATCTGGTTTTAATTTAATGTTTTATTTTTAAAATCACTATTAATAAATTTTAACTCATTCTACTATTCATTTAATTAACACATATTTACTGACAGCAAGAAGAGATAGAGAAAAAAGGTGTGTGGTAATTGGAGAAATTTAAAAAAATTTCTTTTATTTTTGAAGGTCATTTTAATGTCAAGCTCATATATTATTTTTTATTTCATTTCTTTTCGTATTGCTAGTTGTTATCAATTCAATAATTGTGCGTACTCTTTTAATAAAATAGAAACAAAATTACAAAATTAAATCATCTAAATTCTTCTCTTTGTACCTTTTCGAAAATATAAATACAATAAGCAAGACGCTTCGATTAAACAAAAATATATTTAATCATTTTATAAGTTATTAAAATTTTCTAATGAAAATAAAAGAATCTCGATAAATCTAAATTGTTTTCAAATTTTGGAATGGAAAATATAAACAAATTAAAATTGAATCAAACTTACTTAAAAAAAATCGCAAAATATAACAGATGTTTCATATAATTTGTGGTAATTTTTCCTTTTTTGAAATGTATTGTTTTCTAATTATGAACAATTTAATAACTCAAATAGGTAGTCTCGTAATTAAAAGTAATTCAAATAATACTTAAGTCAATGTCAACAATAAAATGAATCAACATTTTATTAAATTAGTTAATTTATTTACTTTAAAGCCAGTAGCTTTGTTTAGTTTAATTAAATCTAGTTTTTTAAATACTTATTATTAATTAAACTTAATTATGTTTACACATGGTATTCTGTTTAACTTATAACTATTCTACCAACTTTTTCAAAAAAATAAATATAAAATCGTTTATTAATTTTAGAAAGCTCGTTGATTTCACAAACAATTATATCTTGCTGATTGTTTAAACAAATTACGATAATATCTTATGTAATTGATGCATTGGTAATGAGGAACTTTTCTAAAATTATTCAAATTTATATTATAGAAAAATAATAATTTAAAACAATATATTTTATAAATAAGTGTTGCTTTCGAAAATACTATTTTATGATTTCAATTTATCTAAGTAAATTTTCGCAATCGGAATTAAATTTTCTTTCCTTTAATAAGAAAATGTTAAAAATGAGCAAATTACGTGGTTCTTGTTCCCCCCTCCCCTTCTATAAATGATCAAACAAAATTGTCAGCATTTTATATTATTTATGATCGATACATGAAAATTAAAATGTTATTCATAAATCTCGGAATTATGCTTTTTTGTGCATGTTTCATTCAAATATGTTAAATAAATAATCAATTTTATAAAATACATTTATACTGTGAGCAAAAAAAATCTTAGAGTATGTAGTTCTAATTTTAAAAAAAATATATTAAGATCTGAACTTTTTTTAAATTCGATCGCAGAAATTATTCGACTGATTTCGTTAAAATGTTGAGTTTTGTCATTAATTACGAGGGTAAAAAATAGATAAACAATTTTATGTCTGAGAAGTTTTGTTCTGTTGCTTTTTATGAAGTACCAAAATAAAAAACAACCAATAATCTTAAACAAAAATTGTATTTCACATGAAATTATGTCAAGATAAACACTTCTAAAACAGTGTAAATTTATTTTTAATATTTTAAATAGCTTTTGGGATATAATAAATTTTATGAAAAATCATATTAAAATCTTTAACTAACTGACTTCCTCACATTTTTCCTTTGAACACACTCTATTTTAACTTTCTTTAACTTAGAAATCAAAAATTATAGCCTTTAAGCCGCTATTGGGGACAATAAAACATAAAATAACATTTAAACAAATTAATCGGCATGGTTGAGGACTACTCAATAGCCATTAAAATTGCATCTGAATTCGACAAAATCCGATTACAACACTTTCAGAACTACCAGAAGATGGTAAAATTTATCGTGTTTCTAGCAACTCTATGATTTCATGGAAGCATCAAAAAACTCGGTAATTTTTACTGAATCTCTTTGGTAATGACTTAAAAATTATTAATGAAATATGGTTTTATAATATGTGATGAATATTGATTATATGTGGAAAAAAATTTTAATTTTATCATGATTTCTTAAGGCATGATATAAAAGTCATTCATTCGGTTAATTTTATTTTTTCAGTTTTGTATTTTTTACTATGTGTGTGATAATAAGAACTATAATTCTAAAAAACGGAATTTCCAGTACACTGTTACCATTCACCATATGAATGGAAAAAAGCTACAAAATGAATGGTTTAAATACTGTGTATTTTGATTAACCTGAATTAAGGGTTTCGTTTTACCAGAAGTGTCATAACCATAAAATACGGCAATTTTAACAAATTATTATTATTATTATTTTGTGCGTGTAGATTAAAAGTTACTAAAAATACTCCCTTTTTTACTCTCGTGCTGTCAAATGAATTGCTTCGAGACTTGCTAAAATTATATTCAGAAATTGTGGGCATTACTGGTTTTGAATGGGTTCACTCCTCTCTAATTAAAAAAGAAAATAATTTTTTAAAAACAAATTTGTACATTTAGTTTCACAATGAACTAATACAATGATGACTATTTTTTTCCAACCACTATCCATATTCAACCGGCTTTTTTTTTTTATTTCATGTCAATTTCGCAATATTTCTCAAAATCGAGTCTCATCCTGTACTGTTTTTATCCAGCTTTCTCATTCTCTACCTCTATCACAGTTACAAGCTATCCTCTACTTTCGATAATGCTCTTTCTTAATTATTTTTAGTAACAAACGTTTCCTTTAAATAAATGAAAAACTAATATTTAAACTTTTAACTCAGGTAAATGCTACACACTCTGATTCCCATCGTTTGCTATTGCCAACGCATTCTTTAAATTTCTCATATTCAAGCTATTTACTTGAAATATAAAACTATATTCTCTATCGCCTAGAGTTTTATTTTTTTCCGTTAACGCATTCTTTAAAACACTTATATTCAAATTTTTTGCTCGTTTAAACGCTATGCCCTTTGGTGCACACCATTTCCTTCTACAGGTGTTTGAACTTTTCCAAAAAAAGCAAGAGTCTACAGAAATTCCGCGATTCATTTAATAAAAGTCTACAGATTCTTGCTAAAAAAAAAACAAAGGCTTCCTTCAAGCCTTGATGAACTTATTAGTTATTTCTAGAGTTTTAAAGATATTGAATAAATTTTCAATTGTCTGTGATCTCACGTCACTAATCAAGGATAAATAATTGAATAAATAAATAAATTATTAATAGTTTAAATAAATAAACTAATTGATAAATAAATAAATAAAGTAAAAAATATTTACTAAAAAAATGAAGGAATTAGCCTAATTAATGAAGGAAGTGGAAGCCCTGTAGTGAACGCCTCAATCCTGCCTACACTGTACAGTTGCACACCATTCTTCCAGTTCGAGCCATTTTTAAAAAGGGCAATACTCAAGCACACACCACGAGAATATCACAGAACTACTAGCACCACATTACCATCCTTCCCTAGCCTGTTTGATCCCCAGATTTGTCTCTGGGTATCACGCATATCTGGGATCATTGGAGACGACAAGTTGGACTGCATCCGAGTGTAGTCGAATTAAGAGTCGTGTTTAAAGCAACGGTGGTAAGACATGCCGCAGGAGTTCATAAGATACTTGTTTACTTCAATATCCCATAGTATCTCATGTGCATACGCTGTAGAGATAGCCTAACAAGGTTTAATTCGTTCACATAAAGTATTTTGAGTTTCATATAAAATGTTTTAATTTTCTTAATTATTATAATATAATCAATTTGATATAATTAATGTGGTATAATTTTAATTAATTAATTATTTCTTCAATTATAAAAAAAAATGGACTTTTTTTATTGTTATTTTTTTTAATTGCGTAACGTTCAACGTTAAATTTTACTAGAAACTAAATTAAATTTTTCTATATATTAATCTCCCTAATAAGTAAAACTAATAATTTAGTTACATGCGTTTTATGTATTAACTTTGATTTTCTTTTTCGCACTCGATCCCATCGACAAACTAATATTCTCTGGAAATTCATTGAAATTAGAGTGGATTGATATCGTTAGAAAGCATTCTGTCTGAATCAATAAAACAATAATCCTTTTTACTGCGTCGATGGTTTTTGTACTAGTTTTCTCACCATTGCATTTTTACAGCAGTTCCAAACAAGAATAGAACTGGTGCTGCCATCTTTTGCTTGTTTAATTAATGTGGTATTAAATTCTTTTGTATTATTACGTTATCAGGATGTAAAAAAAAATATTATAACTAAAAAAAAAGTTTAGTACAGTCAAAAAGAAAATAATAAAGAAGGTACAGGGTATTCTTTTTAATAATTAATTTTTTACTTATTTATTTATTTATTTTCAAGAAACTTTTCAAAGAATGCGAAATATTTTTATTTAGAGTTCATTATAATTATAAAATTTTAGCTTATTCTTTCGATCTTCGCACATATTAGTAACATTATTTTTCTATAATAGAATTTTTCATTATTTTTCTATAATTCTCCAGAAATTATGACATTTGTGTCCCTTGCCTTCATTCAGCTTATTTCGATTGCATATTCTTTTCGATTTTTTTTTTTTTTTTTTTTCCTTAAAGAACTTTTTAAGACTTAATCTGTACATTTTAAAAGCATATAAATTAATCTTATCCTAAATTCTTAAAGATTATGACTAGCAACACTATTTGAATGTGTAAAAGTTAATTGTTTTACCCAGACCTTAACCCAAAGCCTAGATAAATTTTGAAAGATATGATATATTATATACATGAGTAATACGATATATATATATATATATATATATATATATATATATATATATATATATATATATATATATATATATATATATATATATATATATATATATATATATAATGAGAGAAAAATAGTAAATTTTATTTACTGTGCATAAGCAGCAAGTACAAAGAAGTCATAAAGTAAATCAAAAATTCATAGAAAAAGTGAAAAAAATATAAAAAAGATTTATAAAAAAAAGGAACAAATATTAAAATTAATTAATTTAAAATATTTAAAAAATCATCATTCTTTAAAAAAAATTAAAATTCAAATGCCGGAAAACAAAAATAATTTAAAGATATAATCTCGTTATCATCTCATATAATTTTATCTTCAAAAAGGATGTTTTCTAATTTTGTATTAATACATCCAAAGCTAAATATATCAATGCCATAGTGTAAGGAACATCCAAAAAAACTGAAACGAAAATAGAACAAATTAAGTAAATACCAAATAAAATAAATCAAGCAAAAAATAGAAAATGAAATGCAAGAAAAATAAAGAATAAAATACAAATTGCAATATATAAAGCAAGTAGCGAATTCAAAGGAACTTACATATACCGGTATCTTTCAAAAATGATTTAAAATATTTTCTAGATTAATGATTTAAAATGTTTTCTAGATTACAAAATATGAAAATAAAAGCGTATGGGGTAAAGAGATCGTTAAAACGTTAAGAAGCACGTTTAATTTGTTATATATATACAAAAAAAAATATTTTTTTTTTTATGCTGTCATTATTCTTCTTTTTATAATGTTTATAACTATTATAGCTTAATTTTGTTTTATAGTTAAATTTTGTTTTATAGTTTAATTTTTACTTAATATTAAAATTGTTCATTGTAATTAATTCCGTCAAAATAATATTTTCAATTTAAAACACGTTACATTAGATCTTGATAGGAAGAATGAGAAAGAAAATTATTCTTTTTTTAACATGTCACCTTATTAAAACACGTTGCATTAATTCTTGAGAGGGAGAATGAGGAAAAAATTAATCTTTTTTAAGATTATGAGACCAAAATCATCATGGTACGACATAAGTGAAATGTTCATAAAAATCTGTTTTAAATTATTTTCGCCTTTTTCAGTTACCTGTGTTCCTACGCTAAGTGTTTCCTATACTGTTATGAATGAAAATTATGGTAAAACAAATGACAGCAGTCTGTCCATCCAATTAATCGTAAAACTTACGATAAAGAAAATTTTTACCTTCACGATTTTGAAACTGTTTACAACTTGTATAGTTTAAAAAAAAAACATGATTACAAAACTATACAGTTTTTTAATTACTGCTAAATAAACATAATTTAGCAGGACTTTAGGGATACGCTAGTAGCTTTATGATGCTGACATCTATGCGTGAATGTGAGTACTATATTCTAATAGTTCAGGGTCACAAATTGAGGAGAGCGGGACTCTGGAAACTCTTCATTTGTTGAAAAGAATTGGGGAAATATAGTGGTGGCAACGCTGCGACTAGAACTCCAGGGCTGTTGGTCATGATAGGGACAGATTAGCCCTCTTGACTATAATATGTACCCAACCGTAAGGAACTAAGAGGCCTTATTAGTTGGGAAGAATTGGTTCGATAAAAATCTGATTATTCAACCGTATTAGGTGAAAGCAGTTAAAAAAACGGTTTATTTAACAATAAACAGTTTAAATATTATCTTATATAAGATTATTTGACTGTTCAGTTTGAATATGGTAAATTTACAATTAAATAAATTGTTATTTCGCTATTTTTTTCCAAGAAATTTTAACAGTGCAAAAAATACTTTTTATGATGTTTTTAAATAATTACACAATAATAACTTACACAAAAACTAAAAGAATTAGCGTTTAATTATAATTTTAAAAACAATATTTTAAAATAATTTACATCCTTTAATCTAATGTAGCATAAAAAAAAGGAATCTATATTTATGAAACCAAAAAATAAGAAAAGATCTTAATTTCTAAGAAAAATAAAATACTACACAGATAAAAATGAAAATATAGTGTTCTTGATAATATTAAATATAAACATGAAAGATATAATTGAGTAATAAAATAAAATATAATTGAGTCATTGAATTGAAAAATATGTAAATTGAGTATCATTTAAAAAGTTTTATAAATACATTATAAGTTATGTAAATATAGTTAAAATAAAATTATTAATTTAACAATGCTTACAAAATTTAACTTTAAAATACAAAGCATAAAAAAGCATTATTAGCTTATAATGTTTTCAGTATTAACTTCAAAAAATGTTCTTCTTTGCATATCTGGTTTTTACGGCAACACGTAAAATATGAACTCGTTATCTGTAAGTTTTCTTTATTATTTTTATGTTCGAGAAGTTCTTTTTTTAAACTTGGTGCATAATGTTGACTCAAAATCCCTCCAAAAACTTTTACAAAAGTATTTAGTTTCTATACATTTTCTATTCAAATAACGTTTTTTTTTTCCCCCAACTCCTCTTCATCACAAGTTTCAGATATCTTCGCTTATCAGTTGAAGTCAAAACACCTACTTTTAAACGAGTTTCTTTTTTTTATATTTTATTCTGTTCATTTTTTTTTTTTTTTTTTTTTTGTATGTATCGGACCAAAAATGTTCAACTTTACTTGCTGGGCTTTTTCTTTTGGATAAATTTGAATGCATCTTTTGTCTTATGTTAAAGTCTCTGTTTCTTATGCAAATAAAAAAGATTAGTCTTTTTTTTGTTAAAAGAAATAGTAACAAACACTATGCATACAGTCCTTCTTTAACTAAATGGAAAAAAATCAGTTTTAACGTTTTTGAATAACCGTATTATTAGTATAAGCCGTTACCACTTATAATTATATATCTAATGAATTCTGAAAAAAAGATTTTACTTAAAAGGACATTTTTTATATATTAATGAATCTTCGAAACTTTTATCGTCCTTAAATGTTTAAAAATTTTTAGTTGAACAAAAGTAGTGAAAAATGTTTTTATTTGCAGGAAAATTGTCAAATGTTACAGAGTGACCTGCGATGACTTAGGGGATAGAGCGATCGCCTTCCAACGAAGTGAACAGGGGTTCGAATTCCTGCGATGGCTGGTCGATACGAATTACACCGACCACAGTGCTGAAGTGAAATATCACCAGTTATCGGCGGATCATGGGTTAGAGTCTCCTTGCAGTCAGGCTAACCGTGGGAGGTTCTCGTGGTCTTCCTCTCCATGTAACGCGAATGCTGGTTATTTCCATCAAAAAGTCCTCCACGTAGGCAAATTTCTCCCAATCCTTGATCCAAGAGTTCCCTTGTCTTCTAGATTGGGTTCTAAACTACAAGGCCACGGAATTGCACATTAGCAGTCGTAAACCCAATAAATTGGATCGGCTGATCAACGACGGTTATAAAATAAAATATTACAGTGTGTCTCCTTGCCGTCAAATTAACCGTGGGGGGTTTGTGGTTTTCCTCTCCATGTTACGCAAATACGGGTTAGTTCCATCAAATAAGTCCTACACGAAGGCAAGTTTCTCCGAATAATTGATCCAGGAGTTCCCTTGTCTTCTGGATTGGGTTTAAAACTACAAGGCTACGGAGTTGAACATTGGTAGTTGTAAACTCAGAATGTTTACAACTGTTGTTCAACGACGTTTATAAAATAAAATATAATATCACAGTGTAAAAATTACGGATCAAATTACTATATGAAGTACCAGCATTTTGAAAGCATCATTCGTAAAATAATTTTTTACCATGAAATATTACACAATAATTTTTAAACTAATATTTATTTAATTAGAGTGATTTAGTAATTTTACAATAAATATTACTGAGAAAATTACGGCGTATAAAAATTTTTTGTTCCATAACATGTTCCGGTAAAAATGCATTTTACCGTAAAAAGTATCGGCGTCCTGAGTGTCAGTACTTTTTACTATAATTTAATCCGGAATTATTTCTTAAAGTGTAAGAGAAATTGTATTTAATAAGAGGGTTTTTGTAAACAAATTTATGCTCTCGCTTAATCCTAAAATAAAATTGCATTAAGGATTTTAGGTGTTAGTTTATACTTTAAATCGAATTCAATTGGCAAATGAATTGTATTTTAATTTTTTTTTTTCTTCTTCATTTGAAGAAAACTTCTTAGAAATACTTTTTTAGTTTAGAAAAGAAAGTCCGAGTGATAGTTAAATAACACTTTTTATTTTTTCTAAAAATACTGCAAAATATATTGAAAAGTTCAATTCGTATCTATACTAATAAACTCAATGAAAAGCCTCAGCCTTTTATAAATTCATTATGTAAATTCTTATTTCAATAAAAGTTCTTTTTAAAGTATCTTGAATATAAAGAGATTTTCCTAAAAAA
Source organism: Parasteatoda lunata (assembly GCA_949128135.1). NCBI lineage: Eukaryota > Metazoa > Arthropoda > Arachnida > Araneae > Theridiidae > Parasteatoda > Parasteatoda lunata. Next base: position 45,537,605 of record OX421975.1, read on the forward strand.
AATAAGACCATCTTGATACAGTTCTTAAATAAGAATACACAATGCAATGGATAAAATAATACAATGCAAAGTTCGAATAACATAATATATAGATTTAAATAGTTTAAAATTATATTTTGTTCTTGTATATATTAACTAACTTACTATTTAAATGTAAAAGCTCTCTATTATGCACCATAATGTCATAAAAAATTTTAGCTACACTTTCACCGAATAGTATAATTATTAAAATGATTTAAGTATACGTATGTACACATAAATACACAATTAAAAAAAAAAAAAAAAAAAAAAAAAAAAAAAAAAAAACTTTTTTCTTAATAAGTATGGGATTTTTATTCTTTAAAAAGCCGGCCTGGACATTTTCAGAAAAGGCCGGTTTTTTCGAAGCCCTGATTCAAACAGCATTTCCTAAAACTTTGAAAATTCCTTATCCAAATTATTATCCTTCCTCATTCCTTTGAAAATTCCTTATCCATGAACTCAAAAGGAAATATACTATTCTTACCTCATTGTATGTACCTTAAATAATGTAACGCACGTGTATTCTGTAATTTATGTACCTTAAATCACGTATGAAATTTGTACTCTGTAATGTATGTACTTTAAATGCAAGGTAAACGTTAGAAACCGATGCTTAATACAGTAAACAAAAAGGTATAATGCAATGCAAAGTAAAATACAATGCGAGATTTTTAAAAAAACAATCAAAACTAAAAGTTATTTAATGAAATTTAGAATGCTATTTACCTAACTAATAGGGCATAAAGCTAGGAATCTAAAGCTGTTAAATCTAAGTCAATAGAATATTTAAATAAACGCCATTATGCTAACTAATTGGTGGTACTATTCATTCAGCTTACGAATGTATCACTTATAGTTAGCCTATGTAACTATAAATTGATATTTGTATTAGTAAAGTAAACTGTTCAAATTGGAGATATTTTGAACTTTTTAATTATATCATTGTTGTCTAAAATATACAACTACTTATCATAGTTCTCGGATAAACCTTTTCTGGAAATGCGCCAACACATATTTTTCTAGGAATATTCTCCAGAGTACTTAAAATGGAATAGATTTGCGTTGCAATAAATTTATTTGTCTCGGGAATTTTTGTTTCTTATTCACTTCAAAATTCTTATTCACTTATTACTTATTCAGTTTTAATCTTTCGAAGAAGCTGCAATTATAAGATTCGAGGAAAATTTCGTCGGAAGAAAGTTATTTATTAAATGTTTTTAAGACTTTTATAAATGGTTTAATTTTAAATATATAATGTATTTGAACATTGTTCAAAGGTAAGTAAACTTTGATATCCACTTTGTAGTAATTGTCTAATTATCCACAGTAAGAAATGGTTTTCTTTTCAATGTTTTCCAATTATTCATAATTAAATTAGAAATGTTTTTCAGACCGGGATAGCCTGGTCGGTAGGGCGCTGAGCCTATGTCCGAGAGTTCGTGGGCTCGAACCCCGCCGGTCGAAGACTCCCCATGTAGTAAAGTGACTGATGCACGTTAAATCTGTCGAGTCTCAAAAGTCCTCCATGTTCCCATAACAAATCAATACCTCTGGGGGTACTGGATTGGAGATCGATCGTTCTCTGATTCAGGTAATTACGATCTGTGGATGAATGAATGGATATATGAATGTGTAACGTATGGTGTGGCAGAAACGGGTGTGACGTATGGTGTGGAAGAATTCGAATTCTTGACCATAGATGGAACCACTGGAAAACAAGAAAAATCGTGCCCCCTCTGCCTAAACAGGCATACAACAACAACAAACGTTTTTCAGAAAATAAAGTTTAAAATAATTTGCTGAGAGAAAATATTATTTATTTCTGTACTACATCCGTATTTCTTGTTACACCTACGCATTATTTATATATGAAATAATCATTTAGTTACTCAAAATAATTGAAAATATCGAGGAAGAAATCAAGAAGCGACTCCAAAAAAATGGCAAAAATTTCACTTTTTTAAATACATTATTCTTAATTGTTTATTTAAAACATTGTCTTTCCTGCCAAGTTATAAAATAAAAAGCTTTCGAATGCAGAAAAAAATTAGTTTTCTAAAGTAAGTGTTGATGTTTTATTTTCTAAAACTCTTATTTTTAAATTCACTAAAATATCATCTAGAATCTTTATGCACTATGGACATTTCAATATAAATAATTTGCGCTTAACTATTAGTCGCATTTACAAGCTACAATTTTCAAACATTATTTTAAGATTCAAAGTAAATAATTTCTCTATTATATAATTTAACGTAGTTATTAATTTTGTAAAAGAAATTCACTGTTCAAATGTTATTTATTATTGTACAACACCCGTATTTCTTGTTATAACTGAACATCATGTAGTAATATACTGAACTGAATATCATCTTGTTATAACTGAACATTAATTATTTAGTTACGCCAAATAATTGAAGATTTCGAGGAAGTAATAGAGAAGTGACATTCCATAAAACGCACTAAATTTCACTTTTTTAAATATGTTATCCTCAATTGTTGGCTTAAAACATTATCCCTTCTGCCCGATAATAAAATAGAAAAGTTCTTAATGCAAAAAAAATGAGTTTTTAAAAGTAATTATATGCTGATGCTTTATTTTTCATAAGCTCTCATTTTTGAATTCACTAAAATATCCCCTGGAATCTTTCTCCACTACAAGCATTTCATTAGAAATTAATTTGCTATCAGATTATTTGCTAACTATTGTTCGTACTTGCACGAAGAAAAAAAAATTCTGATTTAAAAAAAAAAACAATATAATTCTGGTTTTAAAAAAATATATATGATACTTACACTCTCAGAAATAAAATTCTCACTTTTGACGATTCAGCAATCTTTGAGCCATAGTTCGTTAATTGTGAGAGTTATTTCGTCATAAAATCACGTGATATGGGAAATAACTCTCATATATATGACGAAGATGTATGCTCAACTCGAAACCTCATTGTAAAGCATTGTGGGAGAATGTTAACTAGAAAACTAAGAGATGACTATGCGATCGAAACTAAAGGGGGGAAAAATAAACTGACTGAGTTGTATAGTGGTCAAATAATTTTCCTCCTACCAGGAAAAACTCGGGTTTCAATCCAGCTTCGGGCATACGGGAAATTTATCTCGCAATTCTATTTGTCTTTTTTGCGTTATAAAAGTGGCATTGTCTCTTCTGTATGTTGCCCATGATAAAGTGATTATCAGAAAATGTTTTTTCTCTCTTTCGGAAAGAAAATTGAGTGACGAAATTCGTTTCCTTGAAAAAGACACGATACGTCACTTTGACGAAATATTCACTCGGAGCATATATCAGGAAGCTGTTTCGTCACAAACAAAGAAAGTTTCGTGTATCCATTTTTTTACAGTGTAAACTGTTTATTTATTGTTTTTTTTTCCTTTCAAATATTCTGATTTTCGGAAATTTCGGTTTTTTAAATTATAGTTCACACATTTAGTAAGAAAATACAAAACTGAAAAGTAAATTTACCGGAATGAATGGTTTTTGTGCCATACCCTAAAGTGTAAAATTTAGTAATAAGTTGTGCCAAATCATTACCAAAGTGCTTCGGTAAAAATTTACCGAGCTTATCGGTGTTCCTGTAGAGTCAGAAATACGGTAAATTTTATCGTATTCTGGTAGATTCCACCATAATTTCTTTCTCTGTGTACATCTTGCAATTTTTAAAAATTCTTTTACTACTCAAATTAAAATTCTCTTTTCAATTACTACTAAAATCTACTCAAATTGATATTAAACATAATTATTAATTTCTTAAAGGCATTTTGCTGTAAAAATAACTAAAGACATATTGATTATTTTCTTCTGTCACAAATATTTTTTCACTTTTTATTGATAAGTTCTGACATCTCGCGTTGCACAAATGACTGCAAAAACAAAAAATAAAACTTTGTTCGTTATAATCTGTTTTTCAATCTGATATCTGTTTTTGAACATGTTATACAAGACATGAAAAAAAAAATTTTAAAAGAATTTACCCAGGTAAAAAATTATTTCGCATAATCAAAAACTTTTATCTTCATTGTCTATACATGTATTTCTCTTAGACGGCACCAAAAAAAAAGCCTCATCACAACTTCCCGAATGGCAACGTTAGAAAATTGACCAATTATTGCATCTAAAAATGTCACATGCCAAATCTAGCTGAGGTGGCTCAACATACAGCGCTTTTAAAAACGGAAACAATAACCAGAGTGAGCATTATCAGGTTGTTTAATTCAGCTGCGGCAAAAATAAAAATAAACTACTTAAAAAATAAAAATGCTGTTGTCAGCCATAGAATTTTTCTAAAGTTAACTTAGCAACATAAATCAAAATTATGATACCTGAGCGATTGACGTAACAAATCCTATAATTCTATAAGTGTTGTATCGCCAAATGCCCAAATTAACAATTGCAATTTCAAATTAATATTGAAATGTACAGGTTTAGAATTTTCTACAGTGAAAAGTTTTCGGAACTTCAGTATTCAAAAAAGTATACAAAAGCTAGACGTTAAGAACGTATCCAATGAGCGAGCAAAGAGAGCATTGGATTGCGAAGCAATCCGAAATGAACTGCGAAAGCAGTTCCGGGGGTTGGTGAACGCCAGCGAGCAGGGGGGCGAAGCCTCCTAGTATTATTATATAACAAATAAATATGTCGTTGTTAAAGAGTTTAAGGTTTTAAATTATCTTAGAGCACTCGAATTTTAGTAATGTAAGCTAAATATGTTTAATTGTTGCAATTAAATCTAGGCATACATAGATTAAATTCAGGAGTATAACTCAAAAATTGAAAATGAAAATAAGGAACAAAAAAGTTCCTTTTTTTGTCGATCTCATAATTTTTATTAGTGCCTGCATTTATTTACCATATTCAACATGGACCAAAATTGTTAGTGAAAATAAGATTGTTATTTTTCTATCTGTTCTTAGGTTATGTTTTGTTTTGAGAAATAAAAAATATTTCCCAAAAGGCATCTTTAGATAGAGAAAATATGTGTTTGTGTCTAACTGATTTCTTAACTTTTGATACCGTCATTCGGGGCTACTTTGTGCAGGATTTCGCAGTTTTTGAACTTTGACATGTAAAAAAACTATGTTAATTCAAACTTTAGTAAAATTTATCGATATTATATTCATAACTGGACTCAGACGAGTGAATTTGATCAATATTGGCATTATTTGTATGTAATATTTACGAATAATAAGTCAAAACATACCTTGCACAAAGTAGCCCCCAAATGGGACTACTTTGTGCAGCGATAGGAATTCAGTTTAATAATCATGTTTTTAGTAAAATATTGATATAAAATTGTTAAAAAAGTTAATTGTTGACATTTTTAAAGACAAAAACATCAAGATATGTAAAGATATTAGTTTGAAAATAATTTTCAGCGTTAAAAAACCATTTTTTTTTTAAGAATTTTTTCTTAAAAAGAATGTTTATTTCAAAACATTTGAGTTTAAACAAAAGGAAACCATATACTTTATTTAACATTGAAATGGATGATATTTCAAAAATAATAATTATTACATATTCATTAACATTTATAATATTGATACATTTGAACATAACATGCATCTACATCACGTCGCGAAACTGCAACTTTTACTTCCCCCAGAGCGTTTCTATCTCTTTAACGCGGTATAGACCACGCTTATTAACAGCCTTCGGTTGGCTAATCTTTCTCACAATTTCTTCGAGTTTGAACGTGTCAGTCTTTTCAGGAATTTTTTTATAACGTCTGACCATTTTTCTGTCGAAAAAAAACGAATGAAACTTTGCACAAAGTAACCCAAAGTGCATTTTTTTTTCATTTTCCGCTTATTTGTTATTAATTTTCAAATTTTTTTAACCCTAACATGATATAATTGTTTATTAATATATAAATAAAAACTTTTGCAATTACGACAATTGTTTTATCAACGTCTTTGCATTTCACAGCTAAAGTTTCCACGCACACTTTTCGACATCCGACTTCCTCGGAAAGTTGTTGACAACCGATGAACGAAACACACTCTGAGATTATTTTAAAATTCGAAAAAATGTTTGTAGTAATAGAAGAGACTTCTATCTTCAAATTCCACACATTTTTAACGTGAAATAAACATAATACTGAATAGCAGCACTTGAAAAATGCCAAATTCGAATTTGCACAAAGTAGCCCCGAATGACGGTACCAACATTAGTTTTTTGCCATATTAAACAAATGACAGAAGTTTTTAACTGTTAGATCGTAAGTTTTTCAGGCTATCTTGTTTTTTATTTTGTTATTTGTAAATAAGTATATTCTTGGAAAACTAAAAAGGTTTTTTAAATCAAAGCAAAGTACTATGATAAACAAGGTTTCATCACAAAGTGATAAACCTAAGAAACGTTGACACAGGGGATAGGGTGTTCACCTTCCAATGAGGTAACCCAGGTCCGATTCCCATTGACGTAAATATTCATAGTAGTATACGAATCATGGGTTAGAATACCCTTGCCGTTTGACTGATCGTGGGAGGTTTTCAAGGCTTTCATCACCATGTAACGCAAATGCGGGTTAGTTCCATCAAAAATTCCAAGATTGCAACTCAACATTAGGTCTGTTGTCCGGTTATAAAATAAAAAAATTAAGCAGTGTTTTACTAAACAGTTTAGGTTTTTTAAACAAATTACTTTAAATTGAAATAAAATCTTTTAAAAAAACCGTTTTACCAAACTTTTTTACCCTTACACCTAAATTTATTTCCCAAAAAAATTATTGCTTTATTCAATTCAATCCCCCTTCAAAAGTCTTTTAACTGAATATTTTAACCATGAACTGATAACTAAACAAATAAAATACCGCTTTGAAATTTGAAACAAATGAATTTGATTTTATAGTTTAAGAACATCTTGAACTTCTCACATTTTTCAATATTCCTGAATAACCCAGGAAATTTAACATCATAGATAAAGTACTGCTTTGGGGGGGATTATTTGACTAACAACGTTCTTCCTTTGTTTTAAGTACTCAAAGCAGTGATTTATTATGAACACGATTATTAAAGTGCAAACTATGCTTCCTTTTGTAACCTTTTCCTATCGGATTCTATTTCAAAACCATTCATTACAAATTGATTACTCATAAATCAAATGTAAAAGGTGTATTTAATCAAAGAGTATAATACATTACGAACGGCACAGTGGCATCGGATTATACTGACTCTAATGAATGGCCGCAATTATGAAATTATTGTTTTGAGACTGAGTGCCGTTATATAAATCATAATTTAGATGCGGTCTTTCTGTACAACTTTAATTCACTGTAACCTGTTACCGGTTAAATTATTTTGCATTATTATAAACTTGACTCACATACTGGTGTTAAATTCAGTTTCTGAGTGTTATGAAGATAATTTAAAAAAGTTTTTTTCTCACCACATGGAGAAAAAAAAGTTAGTTTAAATTACCGTACAGTATGCTAAAGACAACCCTTTTAAAATATATATATATACTGTGTTTAAATTATTCGTTTGGTAATTTTTCTGTTTGTAGGATGACGGCTTGCTGGAAACTCTGGTTCTCAAAATTGTAGCTCCTATTACCACACATTTAGTAACATGTATTACGCCATGCTTCAATGCATCATGATAAACTCAAAAATTTACCAAATTTAATTACATTTAATAAAATCATATTTTATTGTTAATTTTACCGATATCATTACTAAAGTGACTTGGTAAAAATTTCCGGGCTTTTTAGTGTTCTTTTTTTTTTTCCAATGCCCACCTGGATAATGACCTAGATCATACAGGCACCTGAAGGGCAGATTTGTTGGTCACTTTTTCAGGGGCACCAAATTAGGTGAGCCAACTTTGCTCCCACAGTAAGGACAGATAGTACAGAGAATGAAAGAACATCCATGCCTTGCCCGGGATTCGATCCCAGGGGCAGTTCCCTAACACACACAGGCCGGCCGGGATTCTTAGTGTTCTCATAGATTCAGAATAACTTTAAAATTTACCATGTTTTCATAAATTTCATCATACTTTTTTTCTCAGTGCATGTTTAAGAAGAGGCTCATATTCTTTGTTTTTAAAAGTATACATATATTTTTATACAATCAATAAGTAATAGACATGTTATTTGTTTTTAAATGTTAACAATATTTAAAAAGACAACTCAATTTAAATATAAAAGTTTACCTTGATAAATATTTCAGATTTATTTTCTAATTATTTAAATTAAAATGTATTGTTGTTATCACATAAAATTTAAGATCACTCGTTGTTTTGATTAACTATTTATTTATTTAACAATACAAATACTTTTATCCAATTATAATTTCTACGAAAACTAATTTATATTTGATTTTTTTTTATGAAAGAAATTAGAAGCACCTTATTTTCGATATAGTAATTACATTAAAATCAATATCTAAAATGCACGTTTTAATTGGAAGTCTGCGGGAGAACAAATAATTACAATATAAGATAATTAAAATAGCGCGCAAGACTATGCTAACAAAACGAAGGTTTTTATTAATTATGTAAAATATATAATCTAATTTTAAAATTTTTTGACAAACACTTTAGTCTTCAATATTAATAAAATATTTTTCTCTGTATAAGATTTTTGTAAGATGATTTCTTATTTTTATAATATTTAAAATTGATTTCTTTATTTAGAAAAAAAAAAATACTTTCCATAATATTTAAGAACATTTACATGATTAAAACAGATAAATCTTTGAACTTTTTAAACAATTTTTAATCAACCTTTAAAGAATTTATTTTTACGAATTTATATTTTAAGAAATATATCCATTAAATGTATGAAATATTAACAATTTATGTTGACAAATAAATTTTTGTGCTATATGAAACTTCATAATTAGTAAGGTATTCTTCTATATTTATGTTTTGAAAGATAAATACCCTTTTGCAGAGCAAATAGTTGCCCTTTAATAAAAACAATAAAGACTTCTACCTTTTTAAAAAAAATTCTAGGCCTAATCCCAGTATACGTTCACCATGCATTCGGCGACATTGGCGTTGTTTTGGAGGGAGATAATGTTAGCAATATATATATATATATATATATATATATATATATATATATATATATATATATATATATATATATATATATATATATATATATATATATATATATATATATATATATATATATGTATGTTTATATATATATGTATATATATATATGTATATATATAATATATATGTATATATATATATATATATATATATATATGTATATATATATATATATATATATATATGTATGTATGTATATATATATATGTATATATATATATGTATATATATAATATATATATATATATATATATATATATATATATATATATATATATATATGTATGTATATATATATATGTATATATATATATGTATATATATAATATATATGTATATATATATATATATATATATATATATATATATATATATATATATATATATATATATATATATATATATATATATATATATATATATATATACGAGGGACATCCAGAAAGTAAGTTTCTCTATTTAAAAAAAAGAACTCACAAGGAACATATTTATTGGCAACAATACAGCAATGTTTCAGCTATTTTTCAACATAGGCACCACCAAAATTGAGACACTTGTCGTATCTTGAGATCTTTTGCATCCCTCTGTCGTAGAACTCTGCCACCTGTGAATGAAACCAGCGTGTGACAGATGTCTTCAGCGTTGCCAAAACGCTCACCGGAGGACAGGAATTTCTTGGGGTGCAAAAAAACGTGAAAATTGCTGGGAGCAAGATCAGGGCAGTAAGGTGGATGATCAAACAACTCTCAGTCAAATTCCGTCGAAACATCAGCTGTGCGTCGAGCCGTATGTGGCGACGGGAGAAAGAATAAGAGCTTCCATTTCGGATACGTCATAGCTCTGTTACGCATGCGCAATCGACACGGCTAATTACGTTTACTTTAAAGGGGAAAACATCGGGAAACTTAGTTTCTGGATTTCTAATTTTAATGCATTTCCTGCCTGCAATGCTGAAATATCGCGAACTCATACTTGCGGTTTGTGTGATGAAATGACTGCCGGGTAGATTTAAAATTATATTTAAAATTCTGTGCATAAAAAACTTTGACAATGTTGCAGACATTTTTTGCAAATAATTCAAATTGAAATCGAAATACTTCCGTCCAGGAAAACCCTTAGGCAGACAGCTAAGCGGTGAATAAATTTAATTAATATATTACTTGAAACTAATTGAGTTGTTAGAATTAGAGGAGGGGTTAAAGAATTGGGATACTTAAATACAGTTGTTCTGTGTATTCGACTTGGTTTCCATCAAAGTTTATATGTTGTGCCAGATAATTTTGGAAGGTGACCAAGCTGGTCACCAAAAGGGGTTCGTGTTAGCGATTTTCTTTACTTTTTACTTTCTAAGATGATTTATGCGATTTCAGATTTGAGGCATTTTTGTGTCCAATAACAGGATCTTTTTATTACGGAATTTGATAGCTCCTGGACTATGACGTTTGTGTTTTCCAAAAATACATACGATTAAATATTAATATGCATAATATTATATACCTTTGTCAAACTCTTTATTTTCTTTAACTTCTTAACAAAGAACTATCCTAAAATATAGGCTGTACAAAATGACAAGGTAGAATTTCTTTTCTACACTTTTTTACCTGACACAATCTTGTAAAATAGCTTGACAACACTTAAATATTTTTTTTTTAAATTTTTTTATACTAAATCTATAAAATAAAAAAAATTTATTTTTTTAAAATTTATTATTATTTTTTTGTGCATGTTTTAGTACGTAATAATTGTTTTCAGTTAACCAAGAGAAGTGTCCAGTTCGATACTGTCAGGCCTGTTACCAAAAAAGTCATTTTTCAAATTATCTAATAATGACACTGCCATTATTTTTAATATTAATTACATGCTTCTGTATGTGGGCATAATTATTTAAAAAAAAAAAAAAAAAAAAAAAAAAACAATTTTAAGATGAAAGATTAATTTTTTAAAATTTTTGAATTATTTTCTGACTACTATTTAATGTTAAGTAGAGAAGTTAATTACTGCTTTGAATTTACAAAGTAAGTCTGTGAACCGTATTTGAGCCATGATGCCTTAAGCCTAAAAAGTTAACAAGTGGTAGTAAAAAAAATTCATCGTGTAAAAATGTATGTTACTATGTATGCATGTCCCATGATTGTAAATCGAATCGATTAAAATTATTTCAGTTTCAAAAATACCTTAAATATTAATCAAATATACATATCTTATTTTTATTTTATAGAAAATTGATCTCGTCCGGTAAAAAAAATATTTGCCTTTAAAGCAAATATGCAAAATCAAAACAGACAAAAACATCTAACATTTTAACATATATTTCTCTATTTAACATATTAGTTAAATAGAGATTTATTAAAATGTTAGATGATTTCTCTCTAGTTAACATATTAGTTAAATAGAGATTTATGTGATATATAAAAATAAGATATGTATATTTGATTAAAATTTGAGGCATTTTTGAAAATGAAATCGTTTTAAAAATAAAATTAAAATTGATCATTGTTGGTGATTAGCATTGATTCTTACCCTTAATTTAAGAGTCAGCAACGATATTGATTAAAATTTACGCATTAAAATTCACGATACATCGAATACAACGATTAAAATTAAATTAAATTCATTGCATATATAAAATTCATCACATATATACGGATGTAAAAAACTTATGCTCTTGAATCTCAACAAAGATGTTATTTTTCACTGACAAGATGAATTATTATTTTGCAAAATGATTTTATACTTTGTGAGATTATTTCCTGTTTTTATATTTTGTAAAAATAAAATTGGATTGAATGACTATTGCTTTTGAAACTGATTGAAGAGAAATTGAAATTCTATTAAAACCAGATTGAAATTATCAAGATTAATGGCAAAATTAAAATATAATAAATCTCTATTTAACTAACATAATTCATTTCATAGATAATTTTCTTATGAAAGAGTATATGAAATCCTATGAATATAGAAAACTCGAATCTCAGCAGAAATGTTTTTGTTTTTTGAATAAGATACATTTATAATTTGTAAAATGATTTTATACTTTTTATGATTTTCTTATTTTTAAGTTTTGTGAAAATAATAATATGGAAACGAATAAATTTTGATTTTCGAAAGAAATGATGCAAGATTAAAATTAAAACAGACAAACAGTCTAGCTCTTTTAAAAATTTATATTAGACAGATTTACATGCATTAAATATAAAATTCTTGAACATGTTAAGAACGAGTTTCAGAAAAAATTTTAATCTAAAATAAAATAAAAAATTTTTTTGTCTCTTTTAAAATGGTTCAATAATTAGTAAAAGAGTTTCGTATTTTTACACTGAGAGAAAGAGTAAGGTAAAATACCAGAATATGGTAAAATTTACCGTTTTTCTGACTTTTTGTGAACATTAAAAAGCTTAGTAATTTTTAAAGAAGCTATTTGGCTATGATTTTGATTAAATTGTATTTAATGTTTATGATATAATTAATATAAATAATTTTTGATAAAAAATGGTTTTATAATATGTAAAAAAAAAATTCGCGAATGAGGTAAAATTTGGTAATTTTATAATGATGACTTAGAGCATGTCATAAAAACTATTTATTCGGTTAAATTTTCTTTTCTGTTTTGTATTTTTTTTATAAAATGTACTAATGTACTTAATAAACTTTTTTTATAAAATGTACGAACTAATTTTGAAAGCCAGAATTTCCGGCAAACCACTACCAAGGGAACAGAAAAATTACCAAATGAACGTAAGCGTAGAGTGAGAGAGAGCATACTTTTTGTTTTTAAAAATTAATCTTTTATTTTAAGTCTTATGAATACATGCATATTTATTTTTTATATGTATGTATATTTATATATGAATGTATGTATATTTATATATGAATGTATATATATTTATATATGATTCTATGTATATTTATATATGAATGTATGTATATTTATATATGAATGCATGTATATTTATATATGAATGTATGTATATTTATATATGAATGTATGTATAAAACTTAAATTAACAAGCTGTGTTCTAAAAACAAATAGTATGCCTACCCTCACACTACGCCTATGCAAATGAATGATTCAAATACCGTTTATTTTGGTTTATTAATCAGAATTATGATTTTTTTTGTCAGAAATGTCATTACAATACAGTGCGGGTTTTTTAACAGAATTTTTTTTTCCTCTATGTATGTTTTCGAAGTTTAATAGCTTTTTTTTAGAATAATTAGCTACATTTTGCAGAATGTGTGCAAGGTTATAACAGTCAAATCTACAAACTTTTTTTTTAAAAAATATATATTTAACTAATATATATTCATTGAATATTTTAAATATATAAGCTTATAATAAAAAAGTATATAAAAAACTGTAGTCTTTAATACTGACAATGTTCTTTTACTCTCTCTTTGTTATATGATTTCATAATTTGTAAGATGGTTTCTTCTTTTTCATACTTTGTAAGACTGGAATGCAAACAGGAAGTAAATATTTGTCTTACATTGGCCTTTTGTTTAACATTCTCATTGATTATTATCCTATAAATTGGACACGCGTAGATAACTGCTTATTAGAATTTTTCCGAATAGCCATGAATATACAAAAATTTGATTAATGTGATGTTTCGCTATACGTCAACAGCTTCCTTTTTTTTTAGTTCATCTCAATTTTTCGTTGCATAATAAGTCGGCGGCTTTAATTAATTTTATTCATTTTTGTTTCGCTTCGCGCCTTGTTTGTAGTCATCAATTATTGCTATCATAAGACCCCGTTAAATATGTTACCCGTGTATTCTAAACAAGCTCTAATGCTAATTTTTTCGGCTATTAACGAGTAAATATTTAAGCTTATTATTTCAATATTATATTTCTCTATTACTCACAATTCTTTTAACGCTTCGAATTTTTGTTTTAATATTCTCTTTAAAAATTTAGAGACATGTATTTGGTGTTACTAGTACTACACTAAAAAAAAAATATGGTCAAAATTACCAGAACATGGTAAAATTTAACCTGTTTCTGACTTTATGGGAATATCAAAAAGCTCGGTAATTTTTGCCGAAGCACTTTGGTAATGATTTTGATGAAACTGATATTAAAATATAGTTTTAAAATATATATGATAAAATTTGGTAAGTGTGGTTAAACATGGTAATTTCATCATGATACCTTAGAGCATGGCGCAAAATCATTTATTCGAATATATTTATTTTTCAGTTCTGTATTTTTACAAAATGTGTGGTAATAAAAACCAGAATTTTGAAAACCATTATTTCCGCAAAACCGTTACCATATGAACGAAAAAATTACAAAATGAACTGTTTAAATACGAAATATTTTGGCTTCATTAACCAGAAGTATGAGTTTTTTACCAGAAACGTGATTACCATCCAGTATGGTAATTATACCACAATTTTTCTCTCTGTGTAAAAATCATGAGGAATGATTCACTACATATATTTTACGGATGTACCTTTTCTCATTGCCTTTTTTTTTTTTTTTTTTTTTTTTTTCTTTCTAGAAAAGCATCATTGACAGAAAATGCATGTGCTAAATACTTTGAAGAAAGTGAACAAATTTATTATATTAATAAAATTATGAATAGCAGAAAATGAAAATGCGTTTTTAAATTTAATTTTATAGGAAACTGTTTGAATTTCCTTCCTGAATGCTTTAAGTCCTCCATTAAATATATCAGAAGACCTCAATTAATAGTGGCTAAGATGGAGATCCTGCCGTGGAGGACCTCATTCATTTATGGAACGATTAAAATCAAACAAATAATTAGTATTGAAGTACACCGTAAAAAAATTCCGGATCAAATTACGATATAAAGTATCGGCAATTTCGGTGCATCACCAGTAAAATCCATTTTTACCGTGAAATATTAAACCATAATTTTTAGAAGTTTGGTTGCTACCTCTTATGCCATTAATTGCAGCTTTTAATCACATAACTTTATGATGACTGTGTTTTAAAGGTAATTTTAAAATAGTTTAATTTGGTTAAATTTTTTTTATTTAAGTATAATCATTACTTGATTTTGAATTATCTAATTTCAACTTTTGAATTATCTAACATTAACTAATTTTAAGTGCTGGAGATTATTTTTTTTAAATCTTTTTTGCATTTCAAATTTACACAATCTCTGAAATCCAGGAAACCAGTCATGTCTAATCCGCCATCAAACCACAATCCATAGCGTAATCAATTTAAGTTAATCCTAAATCCGCAATAACTATCCATCAATAGTGCAGACAGTTCAGTATCACTAAAGGCTTAAAACATGGTGATATACTTTCTCCCCCCCCTCCCCCCCCCCCAAAAAAACGATGTAGCTTTAATTTTTTTTCTTCGACTGCCATCTATAGAAACCTGTTTTTATAGTATCAGCAATAAAGACTTAAGTGTGGAATAAACATGAAAAAAGAGGTTTAAGTGGTAAGACGGAAATAAAAACGGTCGCAAACAACTCATATTTCAGCACTAGTCGATCCGTATTAGCTCTTGGTGCTTTGGATAAAATCTTGAAGTAAGTACTACTTTCAGAAAACGTACTTCTGACATCTTTAGTATGTGCTTAACTTGGACGATCAAGAATTTGGCTTTAAAAACTCCTCTAACTGAATGCCCCGTTTAGTAATTGTAAATCATGAAACCCGTGGGAGTTTAGAGGATCCGGTTGATGTAAAGCTGCTATTCTTTGTCTGATTTGGGTTAAAGAACTTGGTCTTGAAAAGTCTCCAAGAGATTCTTCGCCAAGGGAATTGAAACTGCTCGGTTAGAATAAGCTAACCTCATCCATTTGCTTTTGTTTGCTTCTTAAGAGAAAGTCTTGCTCTTTGGCGGTTGAAATTTCAATCCGAACTCTGCTTTTGTTTTCTTTCACTTGGCGATTTATTCTCTTAAAAGAGGTAGTTTTATTTGAGTTTAAGGTCCGGAATTTGGCGGTAAGAAAGGCAAACAGAGACCGTGCCATTAGATAAAGATAATTAATTACATGCCCTGATAGACCTGTTTAAATTTCGTTAATTAAATTGTTCTAGAGTAAAATAAAGTGCAGTGGTATTTAATTATATTGTTCGTTGAAAAGAAAATGCTTTTCAACGAAGAAAATGAAGTGTAATAATGATTAAATGAAATCAAACGAGTCGATTATATTAAAATTAAGGAAGTAAACATTGTTATTTGGAGCGTTATTTATCTAGAGCAAGAAAGAATATATGGCATTTTTAATGAAGATAAAGGTTAAGTAAAGTAAAAAACATGAAGTTTTGTAATTTCTCAAACAAATTTTCGAATTAAAATTAAACAAATAAATAAATGCGATTAAAACACGTAACTATAGTAAAATAAACTAAGTTAAGAAAATATTACCAATTTTTAATTCTCGTTTAAAATAAGCATTCAAAAGATATTGCAAAGATCATTGCTGATTAATTTCAAAATAAATATTAGGAAAATAAGCACTCGCTTACAACAATTTTAAAAGTGAACTTTAAGGATGAACTTTAACAAACGCTTCTAGTAAGATATATTAGCGTGTGATATTATTTCTAAAACAATATATTGACTTTGTTCGGAATATTAAAGCAAATGATCCAGCAAGAGATAGAAGCACAAAAATTGCATGAATTTTCTCGTCAGTTTATTTTATTAAAACAATTAAGACTAACACATTTATTATATTAAAACAGTTTCGACTCATATGCATTTACGATCTTAAATCAATTAAACGCATTAACGCGAAAAAAAATTTCAAGACTTATCTTATCAGATCACCACTGGTAAAAGTTCTAAATTTAGTTGATCAGAGCATTTGCAATGCTTGCAAGATTTCAATATTGCATAAGTCATAATGTTAATTTCAAATCATTTTTGCTCACATCAATTTTGTCACTCTAAACACGTGTAAAAAAATATGATATTTTATACAAGTTTTACAAGTCTTAAAAAATAAAAATTTTAGAAATGTTATTATTTTCTAATTCAACAAATGTTATTTTGAAATTTAAACAAAGCCGTTGAAAATAAAACTATGGAATTACATAGTAAAACATTTTTCATAAATTTACTAGACATCATTTTTTAATAGCACTATAGATTTATTATTATTACCGTAGTTGAACAGCCGACACAATTTAGGATTTACTGCTACTAATTTTCAACTCCGTAGCCTTGTAATTTCGAACCCAATCCAGAAGGCAAGGGAACTTCTGGATCAAGTATTGAGAAAAGTTATGCCTCCGTACTGTTTGTCTGAGATAGGTACTCTGACCGCCACTATGTCTGTGGCAGTCTGGTGCTATGGAAACAAGAAGAGGGCATTTTAGGGAGGGTGGCTTCGATGAAGAGGTCTCCTTTTCTTTCCCCGAAACCAGTCCTAAAGAGGGACCCCGCATCCCTACTTGAAATAATCCTACCTCGTTACCATAGTCACCGCCACAGCTCCAGACGAATGTCTGGCAGAGTACCTATCTTAGACAAACAGTAGAAGATTTTTTAATAAACATAGCTTTACATAGAGAGGAAATCCACAAAACATCCCACGGTTAGCTTTAAAGTAAGGGGATTCTAACCCATGATCCGTCTACCATTGAGGATATTTACGTCAGCGATGTGGACGGTGAGAGCCGGGTGCGGATTTCAAATCGATCAGCTATCGCTGGGGTAGAACCCTGGTCACCTGATTGGGAGGTGAACGCCCTATCCTCTGAGTCTCTATGGCTTTCACAAATTTATCTTATTTTATTTTATAACCTTCGTTGAACAGCCGACCCAATTTCATGGGTTTACGACTGCTAATGTTCAAATCCGTAGCCTTGTAATTTTGAACCAATTCAGAAGACAAGGAAACTCCCGGACCTGATCTACAACCAATTCTCGCTTATTTTAGTAGAGAAACTTGCACTGACAGTGCCCTCTAAAACGTTTTCCGTGTTTTCCTTTAACTTTCATTTTCGAAAAGCTATAGGATTTTCTTCATGACATTTGTTGGGTTTTGCATCGTAGGGAGCTCCTTGGCCAAGAGGTATCACCCGCCAAATGCTCTGTAGCGTAGAATGTAACTGTTTCGAAACCCTCCGCTACCCTGGATGCATCTTCACTCCTTCTTTCTCTGAATTGTACTTTAACTTCACAAAGACTTATAAGTCTTACTTATGTAATGAATTAAAATCGCCTGCACAAGTATGTGTACCAATAAATTTGTATAAATGTGTGTTCTGTTTTTTGATTGAAGATTTTTCAGGCTTTACTAGTGAACGTACCAAAGGCCTCTTGGTAAAGATAGGAAAGTGCCTGTAATGCTACCAACAGTTTCTCGGTATGTTTACTCAAGAAGCGTCTGTGCTCTTTACTAAATTTAACTCTGTAATACTGCTTGAAATGACCCTGTATGGGTACCGTCAGATGGGGTGACTCTGTGCAGGAATTTTCAGTTTTCCAACTTTGACCTAAAAAAAAAAAATAGTTAAAAAATGCTGAATTGTACAGCATGTGATCTGAAATTTGTTGCTAGCCATCTGGGAAGTAATTGCACGTAGTTAAGAGCTGATTTGAAATGTTTATTATTTGTAAACAATCAATTAGTTGAATGCACAAAGTCACCCCGCGACGGGGTGACTTTGTGCAATGCAATAAAACAATGACTTATTTCAGGTATTTTCATTCACTTTGACTTAAAACCGCTTAATAAACAATATTTAACATTGTTAACGTACAATACAAGTATATTAGATATAAATATGTACTATGTATTAACAAATCTACATAGGATAAACATAAAAACTTTGATTTTTAGATTTTCTAGAATTTTTAGATTTTTTCTTATTAATTAAATCTGAGGTAACTTTTTTTATGATTTTCAAGTACAATCAAACATTTGATATGAATTGACATGAATGAGCAGTTGAATGAATTCCCTCATTTAACGCCCCCAAATTCCCTCCAGCTCTGCAACTCTGAATGATCCTCTCTTTTTAATAGTCTCTAATTAAATGTCTTAAACAATTAACATATGGAAATTGAAGCGAAAAATAACAATATGAAAATAAAAAATAATATTCACCTTGAGATTTCGAATGCTTCGGATGAATTTTGTTCGAAATCGTGTTTCGGTGAATTCCAAACTTTTTTGACGCCTTCGAAACCGATTAACCATTTTTATTTCTGCCAAACATTTTTCTAACGCTTCTTTGGTGTAGTAATCACATCAATTTCTTGCTCCAGGCTTTCTTTTATAAGTCTTTGGCATGATTTTCTCTGGAGAAAAAAAATTGCACAAAGTCACCCCAAGGTGCATTTTTTTTATTAATTATTAAATTACTAACGTTATAATAATTAAAAACAAAAAATTATGCATGATTTGTTATCTCAATTGATAAGACTTTTAAAGTATAACCTACCTTCCTGGCCAGGATAACTAGAACTTCTTCAACCGAGCAGACTTTCCAGCCTCCAATTTTGCGAAGTTGAAAGTTTGAAACTGTTTGTAATTTGAGCTCACAATTTTCCTAGAACGATGATGTTTACATTGCCAGTTCTTAGTAAATCATTAGTTTGTTATGTTGACAACTCAATTCAGTTGATACCGAGCTTTAAAAAAAAATACCCCTAGATGGCACGACGTAAAAATTGAAAAAATGACAGTTTTCACAAAGTCACCCCATCTGACGGTAACTAGAAAAACTCATCGAATCCCAGTTTCTTTGAGATTTTCTAATAATACTATAGTTTCTTTACTGTGTAATTTAGAGTTATTAAAGTAAATCCTTACTCATAAATTTTTGCTCTTTTATACTCCAGTCATATCTTGAAATCCCCTCACCAAAAAATCAATACCATTCTATTTCTATAATTCCCCGGAACTTATTTACGTGACCAAATTTGACACTCCTACTTAAAATTAGATGACATCTTTGACATATATTAAGTACTTTAGACAAACCTTAATCACGTTCTTAAAAAGTACCTATTTGTAAAAGTCAAGTTCTTTTTCATTCTCATGTATTACAAATAAGAGTAAAAGTAATCCTACAAAATATCCGCTTAGTTTCACATCTTACAACTCAACTAAATACTCGTAGAACGAAAACGATTACGATTAAATTCTTTCTTTCAAACAAATTTACTTATTTGTGTTTTGTATTGAAGAATATTAAAAAAGGAAAAAGAGTCGGCAGACGCTGCATGTTTATTTTAAAGAAGTCGTCTGCTATTCAATTTAATATTGTTTACAGCTTTTGTAATAAACTAATAAAACATCTTCAATTATTGTGCGTTTTTCTTTTCTTTTTTCAAACGATTCTTTCAGAAAAGAACAAAAAGTAAGCAATTTATTTGACAGAGTAAGTCACAAAGAGTTAAATTACTAAATAAACGAAGCGAACAACTCTGCAACTGTGTAACTCTAAAAAGTTTTTTTTTTTTTTTTTTTTTTCTAACCTTTTTCTTATCCTTTTTTACACTGGTATAAAGAATTCTAGAATTCAATAGTAAATTAAATTGAAGTAAAAGATGAAATGCATTATGTAGAAAGTTTCAAAGTGAAAATTAGTAAATGGTTTTAAAATATAAATGACTGCATTATCGTTAGCTCAAAACACGTTTGGTCTTTTTCTCAATTTGAAATAGCGTACCTGTTTTTAATAAAATAAGACATCAAAAAGTTTTTTTATTAACGATTTTTGCGACATTCTATAGTTAAATTACTGCAAGGGAAATTTAAACAATTAATTTAATTGATTACAATATTGATTTATTATTTGATTTTACAATAATTGCATTTTAATTGTTAATTTACCAGGGAATTTTTAATGTGAAAATAACAAAAAGAAGCCTACAAACATTAATTGAAAAAAATGTCGAAAACTTGTTCTAGAATTAATATTTTATAACAAAAGCTGTATAGATTAAGCCGCTCAATAAATTGTTCATTTAGTAAATCTAAGTAAAATTACTTAATTAAAAGTAACTATAACATATGAAATGGTGCAACGCCTGATTAAAGCCTCCTACTAACATGATAATACCAATGACTAACGCACTGTAATGTAAGTAAATTGCTAGCATGAAGTCATTAAAATAATTTGTTCTTCATAAACTATAAGGAAAATATATTCAATGAGCAAAGGTATTCCATGAGTTTGGAATTTTACGATTTTAATCTGAATTTTCTAACAATCTGGTTTAAGCGCAATCCATTTTCAATAAATTCCAATATGTATCTTCATTTAAAGGTTAATCCTTCTTCATATATTATATATTAAGGAAAATATCTTTATTATGCAACGAAAAGTGATCGTTTAATAAGATAAAGCGAGATGAGAAACTTGCGTTCATTTTATGGTGCTATTTGTGCGAAATAGAGCAGCTGTTTAAGGCATTAAAGCAGATGTTTGCATTCTAAATTTATAAAATGTAATTAAAATAATGTAAGGAAACTGATAGAAACAGATACACGCATTTGGTTTTGTTTATTAGTATGGAAAAGCATTTATAATTTGTCATATTTGTTTTCACCATATCATCAATATTAAAATAATTTTCTAATTTATTTCAAAATATTTTGTCGGTATCTACCGCGTTTGTTTGCATTAAACTTTACAAAATGTGTTGCATTTTATCTACATATTTACAAAATGTATTTATTATATGTAAACAAAATAAGGAGGATGTTAGAATTTTTTGATAAATGTATAATGTTAGCGAGAAAGGAGTAATACTATTCTTGCCGAACCTTTCACTCCTAGATTCGTTTCTGGATTCTATGGTGAATAAATTTTGTGTGGTTTATCGCAAGCATTACTTTTATTTTTATATAATATTAGGGGACTAAGCCTCTTGTTCGCTGCCGCTCACGAACCCCGGTGATTGCTTCGCAATAATTGTCGTTTCTTGGCAGAAAACAGTTTTTCTACTAAAGTCAAAATTATTTACTTAACATATATGTACTAAAAGGAATTATGTTTGTTTACGCTTGTGCCTCCACTTTCTACGTCTAAATACTATTATCTATTAGTATTATAAATATTTAGATCTATTGGTAAACAGAAGTAATTTTTCTGAGTAATCATTTTTTTAAAATACATTTATATTGTTATAATAAATTTGATGAGCTCACAACCGTTGTTTAATATTTTCGCTTATTAAACGGGCTGATATATTAAATACTATTTTTGCTTGCATCCCATTGTGCATGAAGCTGATCGTTAAATTCTAAATCATTTAACAGATATCTTTAACTGTTACTTATAACAGCCTAGTAATGTCATTTGCACAAAAATAATAATTGTAAAACGGTTAATAAGATAATAATAAAACAACAATTCTCTTAGTTTTAAACTCTTGAATTAAAAGTGTAATAATAGCTGTACAGGAAAATAACTTTAAACTTGAGATAGAAAAATACTTATAGGAAAACAAAAACCTTTAGGAATTTTATTCATTTTTATTATTTTTATTAATTTTATGATAACAACCAAAACAATATGGAAATGAATGAGGAAAAACTGGATCCTACCACGTGATTTTCCAGCCAATACAAATGCACGGACAACAATGGAAAACTGCAACACCATCATTAGATTTTTATCTATAGTAAGATACTTGCATCTATGGTTAATATGTTTATTATTTCCACTCAGAATATAACTTGTTATTTCATTATTGTTAAATATTTTAATAAACTGTAATTTGTTTATAAATGCTCGTTCAAATTAGCATAACAAACACAGATCAAATTGTATCATGGGACCATAGAGAAAAACTTTCAATTTTAATCCTAATGATGTACTTTAACCCTCAGAAGTTTTTCTCAACATTTACACAACTCCCTGTTATACATAACGTATTAAAACTTGTACATTTTAACAAAAAAATGACAAAAATGTCATTCTTAAAAAAAAATCTGTAGCTTTAGGAACAAAGCTAATTTCAGATAGAATTCATCCGAATTAGACAAGATCAAGTATTTGTATAAATGCAGCAAATAATTTGTTTCCCAGTGAAATAATAAAAAATAAATACTTTAACTTTGTTAAATATTGACAATAACAAGCTTTTGTTCGTAAAAAATATCGTTTGTGGAAGGAAATTCCAAATCAATTATAAGGAATTTGCTCTATTACTAACACGTTCAACAACATAAAAAATATAACTGTAAATTTCGCTATATATTTTGTTTACCAACAGATAATAAAAAATAAATAATAATAAATAAAAAATAAATACTTCAACTTTGTTAAATATTTACAATAACAAGCTTTTGTTCGTGAAAAATATCGTTTGTGGAAGGAAATTCCAAATCAATTATAAGGAATTTGCTCCATTACTAACACGTTCAACAACATAAAAAATATAACTGTAAGTTTTGCTATATATTTTGTTTACCAACAGTTCAAGAGGCAATATTTTCTAAAAGCTGTTTCAAAACACATACTCTCTATATTAATATTTCTAGCAATGAAAAGAACAACAATGAGAATATAAAATATGATGCATTTGGTCCATTTTACCCTCCTTTGAGTAAAATTGCCACATTAATCTCTTATACTTCGACATATTGTTCGAACTGTCGTCGGACCAACCATAAAGAGGACCATTTCTGGAAAAAGAATGCATCTTACAAGCCATAAATCCAAAGCCATAGCGTATCCAAAAAGCTAACTCTCTCTTTTAGACTAAATTTCTTAGAACTTTCGCCTATAAGGTCGAACTCAGTTACAAGCCTCCTTAAATCTAGTTCTAACAAGGCGTACTTCTCCATACGCTGACAAAAACGAAGTTTATGGACTTAGTAATAAATATTAATCCAGTGGAAGTGTTAGAAATGTCGCCTCTTTTTCTACACAGTGGATCACTTTTATGTCTATTGGCGCAGTTTCTGTGGGATAAAATGGATAGAGAGAATAAGGAAATAGAAGCATTTGGGGCGTTGAAGCATTTGTGGGTTATGGAGGTCAACAATAGCATGCTGGTGGGCTTTCATTCGGAAAAATCGATGGAGAAGCTTGTCTTGACGCTAAGCGAAGGAAAGGATTTCGGAAATCTCTTGGCGTTGAAAAACTTCAGCTTATGTCCATTTTACCTAGTCTCTGTGAAAAATCTCAGTTTTTTTTTTCTTTCACACAACCAACGTTTATAGAAAGAATATATTGAAGTTTTAAATTTTATTTTTAGGCAATAAATTGCACATATATTTTATTTTATTATCGTCGTTGAGCGCCAACCCAATATTTCGGATTTACGACAATTAATGTTTAATTCCGTGGCTTAGCAATTATGAACCCCGTCCAGAAGACAAGGCAACTCCTGGACCAAGTATTGCCCTTATGTAGAACTTTTTGTTGAAACTAACCCGCATTTGCGTTACATGGAGAGAAAAACCACAAAAACTTCCCATGGTTAACCTGATGGCAACATAGATGAGTATAAATCATGATCCGTCTACCACTGAGGATAATTTACGTCAGCACTGTGGTCGGTTTAAGCCAGGTGCAGAATTCGTATCGACCAGCCACCACTGAGATTCGGACCCGGTGCACCTCATTGGAGAAATTTAAACTGTTTATATTTAAAATTACATTCTTCGGAGATGAGGATTATAATCATTTTATGATTTTTTTATACTATGATTTATTTTTACCATGCTGTGAAATGGTATTATATTTTGTAACAAGGGAGGTTATTTTGAGATACTCGCTTATTTTTAAAATTAAGTGGTTTTTAGCTGGCGTAAAAATATAAATAATTTCTGAATTTTTCTCAATCTCTGAGGCAGTGTTAGTTGTAAAACAGCTGGTTATAACTGGTATGTGTAAGTTCACAAAAAGTTGTGATTTAATTGTTGCTAACTGTTCCAAGCTTTGTCGAATCCCACCTGAAATACATACTTACGTTTAAATCATCTATAAGATAAATTGGCGTTTTTATTTCTTCTATGATAAACGTATCCTATTTACAATTTTATTTTATTTTATAACCAATTTCCAATTGTATCCAATTTCGGGTTTATGGCTACTAATGTTCAACTCCGTAGCCTTGTAATTTTGACCCAATCCAGAAGACAAGGAAACGCCTGGATCAGTACCCCCAGAAATATGATTTGTTACGAGAACATGGAGGAATCGACAGATTTAACGTGCATCAGTCACCATTTACTACACGGGGAGTCTTCGACCGGCGGGGATCGAAGCCACGATCTCTTGGACATGGGCCCAGTGCCCTACCAACCAGGCTATCCCGGCCCATATCATATTTACAATTGTAACATTTGTACCCATGTTAAAATAACCAAGAATATTTCCCTTTAGGTTTGACTTTATGAGATTTTTTGGATCAATAATGAAGGCAGTAGTCATGACAGGGAAGACAAAATGAGGTGGATAGGCTGCTTGTTCTGACGTCATAATGCTAGCAGAAGAGCAGATAATTAAACACCAAAAACTAATAATGTTGTCAAACTACATTGTCAATTATGTTGGCACACTGTAACCTAGGAGGACGCTAGCACCAGTTTTTGAGAGCCCAAAGAAGGAGAATATTATAACATTGTCTAACTACCAGATTTTGTCTGGTTCAAAAAATTCTAATTATTTGTTCGACGGTGATTTTAAAGTTTAATTAAAAGTAAAAGCAATACGATCTAGAATAATTAAATAATTAACAATATTAATAGAATTAATAATACTACTAATAATAATAATTTGTAAAAATAGTATTATTAATATTGATTGAATTATAACAATAATAGAAATATACATAACTAAATAGAAAATTAAAATGTTAATTTTGGAATTAGTTGTCCCAATGTCATCAACTTTGTGTCACAAATGTTTTTTTTTTTTTTTTTTTTTTAATTATACGTACTTACTTTTTAAATTTTGCTTAATACTATTTTTACTTAAGAATAGAGTTTTATTTACCTCATTAAGAAAGAGTTGTGCAGATAAAAATTTTAAAGTATTCAGAACTCTGCTCTGCTTTGCAATTTAAACGACATATCCAAAATAAGACTACATAAGTGTCCCATTAGTTCAAATTTACAGCATTGCATTTTTAATTGTTCGTTCGTTTGTTTTATTTCTTATAAGGGGCGAGGAGATTTTGAATTAAAAATGAATGAGTCATTCGTGATGAAATCGTACGTAAAGAAAATGCTACTTACTTCTGCAGCTCTTTGCATACATAAAAAAATGTTAAAAAATTGCCTTTCACACTAACTTAAAATATGTAAGTTCGACCACTCACCTGACAAAATGAAAAGTTTCATCAAAACTATTTTCCATTTTGTATTGTATCACTTTCGAGAAATGAATTTTTACAATCCACTAGTTAACTATAGGTATAATAAAGTAATAGATATAATAAAAGACTTTTTACAGAATTCTATTTTTTCCTTTGTCTCTCTGGAAAATTTTTTTTAAACATTTTTACTTAAAATATAATTAGTTTTAAATTATTTAATAATTAGATTTAAATTGTTTAAAAATTAGATTTAAACTATGTAATAAATTATGTAAATTATTTAATAATTATATTAAAATTATTTAATAATTATATTTAAATTATGTAATAATTATATTTAAATTATGTAATAATTGCATTTAAACTATTTAATAATTATTTTTAGTTAAAGTCTTTTTAAAATAATGCTTATCTTCGCATTATTTTCAATAGAGGAAAATACGTGTTTAGTTTTTTTATGTTTTATTAATTTTTTTAACTCTTTAAAGATGTAAATATTTTCTACCCATATTAAAACTAGCAACCAATGTAAAATTTCAACTAAGAAGGTAATACTTGTGGGGAAAAAAAAATCCTTGAAAAGTTAATTATGAATATAAGCACAAATAAACATAATCTTAAAAAGAGGAGAAAAAAATCCGTAATTATATTTCATTCAAAATAAAATTAAAGTCTGACTGTACGTACTACAAATCGAAATACGTACTATATTCTATTGTAATAATAAATAAAATGTGCAGAAATATTTTTTTTTTGTTTTTTTTTTTTGTGTATATTAAAACAGATGTACACTAATCTAAAAGTTTGAATAACTTATAATCTAAGGGGTTGATCTCAAATATGCTAATTAACCTTTTACTAAAGAAATATGGATTTCCGACCCTCAACATATGAAGGGTACATATGAACATATGAAATAAGGTCCTAATTGTTTGGTCAGGTGAGTTTTGACCTCGAATGTTAATTTTACGTGTCTCGCCATAGCTCTAGAACTAAGCGAAAAGAAAAAATGTTGCGCGCAATTATAAAATTTCCTTGTCCAAAGATAATTCTATAAAAAAATAAATTATAAGAATTATTTATTATTTTTTATTATTTTACTTAATAATATTCTAAAAAGCTTTGAGTTGTAAGGTATATATACATATAATTGAATATAATTGGTCGCACAGTTCCAGAGGTATCAAATTTTAAAACCGTCGCGTAATTAGATTTCTCACACATTTTATATTTATATACTTAAAATTGCGTTCTCTGAAATCATATAAAAAATGTTATGCCGTACTATTCAAAAAATTTTCAACCACTTTTAAATAGAAAATGTAAAAAAAAAAAAAAAAAAAAATTTATAAAAATTATTTATTACAAGAAACTATCTTTGAATAAACGAATTTTATAATTGTGTGCAAAAGTGTTTCGTTTAGCTTAAAAAAATTTCGAGATGTGGTGATACGCAAAAAGTGAAATCAACATTAACCCGTTATCTACTGCATTATGCAAAAGAACACTATGTCCGTTTGAAAATAGCTTTCTTCCTCACAAAATTCATCAGCCTAGAATAACTGCTGCCATCTATCATGATAAAGTAAAGTTAAAAGACTGTTTCTAAAACGTACCATCAGAATAATAATGTTATAATGGTTGTTGTGCTATAAAGTTTTAAAGTGTCTCTGTTGACGGTACTTGAAGTACCGTCAACGATAATGGTTAACGGTACTTAACTTGAACTTGATGGTAATGGTTGACGGTACTTGAAGTACCGTCAGTAGATAAAGGGTTTTAAGGGGTCCAAGCTTTCGATCCATCTACTGAACAAACTATTGGAATAATACTTTCTAGTTTAAGGTTACCCCTACCCCAAATTTTATAGGGTGGAAAATCTGAATACGTCGAAATGAAAGGATTTGCAAATTCAGAGCAAGTACGTTCTTGTGTCTTTTTTCGTTACTTAAAATTTCGTCTGCACTAATTTGAAGTCAGGCCCTCGTACCATTAAGATTGAGTGCTGTAACGTGTAAAGATGATCATTAGATCGAAAAATCAAAAATCATTCAGGCTAATCCTTTTTTTTTTCTTTGTGTACAACAATTAGAGTAATGACGGCCTCCGGAAACACTCTGAATTATGGGATTTTGGAAAGCAATCCAAGAAAACATTGCGTTACTTGATTTACTTGCAAAATTCAGTACATAAAAAATTTAAAAAATCACGGCTCTCGCGCAAAAACAAACCATTGCTATAAGTACATTCTTAAAATCATTACAAAAAAATAATGATTTTTGAACGAAAAGCACTAGAGCAACAAAAATTACAGCGGAGATGATTTGAGAGAGTAGCAGCAACAGAAGCTTTTCATTTTTAGTTTAAGTTATAAATAGTGCTGCCATCTAGAATACAATAATTAAACCCTAAAATTTCTAAACATTAGTTTTGAATTTTACACACACTGTAATTAAATCTTTTTAATTGCGAATACGACAAAAAAATTAATTTATTTTTAAGATTTAAAACTTGTTTAATTTTTTTTATTTCTGCTTAAACTTTCTAAGAATATTCAGAGCCCAAATTTTCAAAAACAACTCTTAGAAAAACATGTTGAATCCCTTAATATTTATTTTTTAACTGTCAACAAGGAACTAAATTTAATATTTCGATTTTTTTTTTTTAAGGTAAATTGCAAAATTGTTAAACTAACAATCTTTTTTTACAAGTTTGGTTTGTAATTTTTAACAAAATCAAATAGAAAATTAACGATTCTATAAGTTTTATATTCTAATATATGATTTTTTTTTTAACGAAAAAATATTATTTAATTATCAAAAAAATATCATTAAAAATGAGAAAATTTTTATTACACATTTGCACCAACCGTCAAAAGAAGCAGCGAACTATAAGTCCTTCTCCTGTTTAGTCTCCGTCAATTCAAAGTTAAAAAATACTTGGGAAACAATAATTCTTTAATCGAGATATTAATTTAAAAGAGTAAACATATACAAGTAAAACTTTGAACGTTTGGTACATAAAACCATTATAACATATAGATATTTTTTTTTCATCCATATAAAATTATAACTGTTAGTTCTTTCTGGTCCCATTTAATTCAGCATAAGAAAAATATTGCCTGGGAAACAATTCCTTACTTGACTGAATATGAGAAATTCAATTTTCCCTCAAATCATCCTCATCCCCCCCCCCCCAAAAAAAAAGAGTAGGGGGGGAAACATACAGAGGAGAATATTCAAATGAAGTCACAAAGATGCCTGTGTAAACAAATTTTGTGTCTTAGTTTTTTCGGACTTGACAATTAGTGATTTTATAATAAAAGTACGGTGCTTTTAATCAGGGTCGGTAGAAAGCGGGCAAGGTGAGCTATCGCCCAGAGCGCTAGGTTTGGGAGCGCCAAACAAGACTCAGATTTAGTTTTCTCAAAAATATTTATTTACTTTATGTGAACTACCACATTACTACACGCGAACCTGTTCGTCAAATGTACTCTTAATGTTGTTGTTGTTTCAGCCATTAAGGCAGAGAGGGTACAATTGTTCTTGTTTTCCGGTGGCACCATCAATGTCCAAGAATTCCACTTCTGTCACACCCGTTTATAGGGCGGGCTCATTCATACATCTATTCATTCATTCGTCCACAGATCGGAATTTTTAATCTGAACCAGAGAACGATCAATCTCTAATTTAGTAGCCCCTGAGGTATTGATATATTATGGGAACGTGGAGGACTTTGTGACCCGACAAATCTAACGTGCACCAGTCACCATTTATTACACGGGAGTCTTCGACAGGCTGGATTCGAACTCCCGTCCAGTGCCCTGCCAACCAGGCTGTCCTGGACAATATACTCTTAATATAATGTGAAATTGTTGTTATAATCTTAATAATGTTGAAAATACTCCTATTTCGTGTCCAATTTAAGTTTTTAACCCAAATCACGGCTGATTTTTTTTTTTGAGCAATCGGGGCTAATCAAAACAAGATTGGAAGGTTAATTTTCAATATAATTAGCAAATATTAGATAATTGCCAAAATCTTAGTGAGTTTTACGTTAACAACAAAAAACGTGCATTTATTACATGCATTTTTAAAAGATGCATTATTAACATGCATTTATTATTCCAATATTTCATATATTTTGTTCTTATATATATTTAAAATAGTAATTAAAAGATTTTCTAAGAGGCTAAGTAAGATTTCTTTTTCTCTAAACTTATTTTCTAACAAGATAAATTCTTTATTCATCTGATTATCTAAACTCTTACTTTTTGTTATTTTGTAATTTCTATTGTACTTTTAAAAATACTTGATCGTGCCTAATTTTGGTTTGTGAGTTTCAAATCTGAAATCCCCAGAATCAAAACTGCGAAGAAACTCACGCCCGAAAACGTTGTCACACACCGCTAGGAGCGCTTCCTTATTATGACCTGTTTCGATGCACACAAAGGAACAGTTCATAATAGTAAAGTTCCCCTAGCAGCGTATGACGTAATCTACAGACATGGTGTGCCTTAATTTCCGTAGAATTTTGTCATAACATTTATGCGACTCTCTCCTTTGTGTAATGTTTTTAAAGTTGTACATTTCGTCAAAATAGAGTAAAAATGTAGTTTACAAAGAAGAAAAAAACTGTAGTTTGGAAAGAGAAAAAAAAAAAAAGTAGATTTGAAATCAGAGATCAAATATCCAAGGTCTGTTTAAAAAAATCAATAGAAGAAAAAAATGCCCCCCAATGTAATCATTAAATATTTTCCTATATGATGACCGTCTGTTGTTTATAATGAATTTCATGCGAGGTCATTTTTAATTTATTTAAAATAAAGAAAACTGTTACGATGAACGATTTTATATAAAATGCGTGAATAAAGTAAGCATGAGGAATGTAAGGAAACCAATCAATGGATCATTAAATAGGTGTATTTACAACGAAACAGCAATAAATAACTTGCGAATTTGTTTATGGGTGAGTCATAGGAGAGCATTTTAGTGAATAAGTTTATAAATGCATAAAACTGTTTATAAACCTATAAATTGCTCGACAGCAGTCAACGACTATAACTTTTTCTTCTTTTTAATAATTTTTAACAAAATACTCGCATATTGAATGTGAAATACGACAATAATTTTCATCGAAAATAAAACCACAAAAATAATTGATTTTTAAAGGTCTCTAAATATGTTTGCCATTGTCATAGCATGAAAAAAAAAAATATGTTAATACTTACACCGAAGAGCCATTACATTATGACCACCCTTCATCAATAACAATGGGCTCGCCCAGATTTTTATGGTTTCTCGCCCAGGAACAATGTTTTCAGGAGCACATTAGGACCCATAATCCTCATAAAACAATCCCTAACGTCTGCAAGCTACTTGACCAGGTTCACCCATTCATGGCAACAGTTTTTCCTGCGGGGGATGGTGTTTACCAACAGGATAATGCACCGTGTCATAAGGGTCAAATCGTCATGGATTGATTCGAGGAACATTCCAGTGACTTTCAAGTCATGTCTTGGCCCCCAAATTCAACTGACCTTAATACAATAGAACATTTGTGGTCCCGCTTGGAAAACCAAATTCGTGCTGCCACGCTACCCCCTCGCAATGTGAGGGAATTGCAGGACCAGTTGGTGAGCGCTTGGTACCAGATACCTCGGACTACCCATCAGCACCTTGTGGAACCAATGCCACGGCGGGTGATAGCAATTTTGAGGGCTAAAGGTGGTCCTACATGTTATTAGCAGTGTGGTCATAATGTAATGGCTCTTCGGTGTATATATTTGTATGTTATATAATATTATGGCCAAGAAAAATATTAAATGTAATAATTGTTCCAGAATATTTGAAGGGATATTTTTATTAATTAAACTAGAAGTTTTCCTTTCTAGCCTTGTATGCGTTAATCGTTAATTATCTTCATTCCCTAAATTAGCATTAGTTTTGATATAGAAAAAAAAAAAGATATAAAATTTAAAAAAAGATACAGAATAAAAAAAAAATTGACTGCACATGTAAGAAACAATTCAAATTAATAAAAAAAAAATTTAAAAATTAAAAAAATAACGATTTTTTTTTTTTCTTTTTTTCTTTCTTTCAAAATTGAGTTTTAGTATCGCCTGGGGTGAGGTAACTTCTTCCGCTGTAACCGCTTTTGATATAGTACGTTTCATTATAATTAATTATGTCTACATTGTATAGGTTGTTACTCGAGATATCTACGTGTTAGTTTACAATGAAAAAGTAAAAAGAAGACGGTAATTTTCTCCAGCATATCAGATGTTAAAATTTCGTGAGAATAAAATAATGACGAAACTTAATTTGAAATTTAATGAGAAGAGAAATTTAAATTTTAATGGGAAAAGGCTTGCTCTAACATAAGTTTTCGATTTTTGTTTGCATGTTTTAGAACGAAAATATCTTAAAATTTATTTTACTATGAAATTTCCCGCGAAAATAAAAATATTTTAGCTGTAATCAAATCACGTTAATTAAATTTGGATTAATAAAATATCCAATTATCCTTTTTTTATTTTGCATTATTAAAATCTAAAATAATATATTTTTCAAAAGAATATATTTTTAATATATTACGAACTAAAAAAAGTACAACTGTGCAATTAGTTACAATAAATTCAATGTTTCCTGAAATAACGCATTTAGTTCAGGGCAATTTAAAAAGATAGTGATTAAGACTAAACATAGCACGTTTAGCTTCCTAAAATATTTTTAAATTTTGTAATAAACCGTTTGAATCTTGTTACAGAATAATTGAATTACAATATTTAAAATTTTTAAAAAAATCCCGTGAAATGGAAAATAAATACTTCTTTTAAAGGTCATTCAAATGTACCTCTGGAAGTTTGGGGATTAAAAAAGTCAGTTTTGTCGCCTTTCTTACCCTCAACAAAAAAACAATTGCAAATTTAAAAATACATAGAAAAAAAAAATCTGAATTCGAATAAATTCAAAAAAAAAGATATATGAAAAAGTATCATATCACAAGTAATCATTAAGACAAAAACAGTATAAAACTCTGTGATCCAAAATTTCTCTAAAATGCTGTCATAAAAGTTAGAAATCAAAGTTAAAGCTCTTTTTTGAAGGCGTGAAATGATGCTGTTTTGGGAATAATATGCTATCTCCATTAATGCTATGAGTATGCAATAGTTACTCATGACTATTAGGTCAAGTTTAGCCTATCTTTAGATAGCACCCTCTATGTTTATTCTGAAAACAGCGAAAGATGTCAACATGGAGAAAATACACAGTTTTGAGAAATTGAAAAGCGTTTTTTGGTAAAATTTTCTAATATTTAAATCTTACTCCAAAGCTGTATTATAAAGCTGCATGATAAAAATTTGCAAAAAAAATTTAAAAAAATGAGAATAATCCATTGATTTCGATAATTTTCCTATAGGTTGTAAAATTTTGCCCAATTTTTGATTATTAAAACAGTTTAATAACTTTTAAAATATTTAGCTTTTTATCCGTTCTAAAGCCCAGATGATCCTTTACAGCAAGATGGCTTTATACAGTATAAAATTATAGTTTTGCTTCATCAAATCAATCTATATCTAAACTATTTTTAAGACTTTTTATTCATTCAATTCCCAAGTGTAAGGCACGTTAACTCTGTCTTTTTTTACTTCCCTCAGCGAAAGAGCTTCGGAAAATCAAGATAAAACATGGAGAGAGCAAGTAAATATTGTGAATATGGAAAAAAGCTACAGTTTTGAGAAAATAAAAATCGTTTCTGGTCTAATTTTTTAATATTTAAAAACTTATTCCCGACGCTAAATTATCTAGGCTCGTGAAATTTTGCAAAAAATGAAAATAAGAGTATCATTTTAACAAGTCAAGAATCATCTGGATAAAAAAAAAATCGCTAAATTTGCGATTTTTAAAAATTATAGCTGTATTTCAAGTCCAAGGTACTAAAACTGTGATTTTTTTTTTCTTTGGCTAAAGAACTTCGAAAAACTGTTAAAACAGAATTGCTAAAATCAGAGTCCGAAATTTATTTGAATTGGCTCAAGCCATTACTGGGATGACCTCCACTATATCTTAAATATTTTTTGATGTTACGGGAATATTTTGCAAAATATTTCAAACAATCGTAGGTCTCACTGGATAACACAAAATGAATATACAAATACCCAGAAAGCCTGTAACCAAGCTTTGTTAGAGGATTTTTTCACGCTTTAAAACCCTCGATTTAAGGTTTTTATATAGAAGTTTGTTTTCCAAGGTTTTGAATTAGTGTAATGTGCGTAGATTAGAGCAGATTGTCACAGATTCGTTTTAAGGTTAGAAGGTTCCGCATAGCAAACCTTTTTAGGTTTAGTGTTAAAAGTTTTTGCTGAGTTAAAATAAACCTTATTTTGCTATCTGAGATACTGGCATTCCCAGTCCTGAAACAAATTAAAACTCTAAATTCATACAATCAATAAAAAAGCAATCTTGATAATTTTCGTTTTCAAATTAACTAGCTCACAGTTTCAAAGTCAGCATTAATCCACAATAATAAATAATGTAATTAAATTTTAATTAACTATTTATGCAACAACCCTAACATTTAAATAAATATAATTAAGTATAAATCGTGAATAAATGGGTTAAAGAAAATTTAATATCTAAAGAAGTATTAACAGCACTTTGAGGGAAAAATTTATAGAACAATAATTATGAATTTTAAAGTATGAAATATAGTGGTTTTTATTGATAAATTAATAATGAAAAAAACAAATTTTCTTAGAAGTTTTCAATAGTTAGAATGTTCACAAAGGAGGAGCTAATATAGTTAAAGTTATTAGTTACAGTTGTTTTTTAAAAACAACACAAAGCAGAATTTGTAAATTAAAGTATCTAAAAAAATACTCAATCTTCAAAAGTTTATTAAATTAATATCATTTAAGTTGTTGATATCATTAAAGAAAAAGTTATCACTAATGCTAAAGATATCATTAAAGAATAGGTTAAAGTTAAAGCTAATTATAACATTAAAGAATAATTTTTTATTTAAGTTGATAAAAAATTCTGTTAAAAATAATTATTTTGTCTGAAATCATCTTAAGAAATTTTTTTTATGTTTTTAAGAAACCAACTAAAAAAATCTTGTATTCGATTAATAATGAAATATAATTCAGTTTTTCTTTTCATGGACAAACTTTTATCCAATTTCTGAGTAACATCTTCTCTGTAATTCATCCTAACAATTAAGACCACAAGTTAATGTTAGAACAATCGATCATATAAAGAGTAATAAGTTTTAAAAAAACTGAATGTCAGAAATTAAGAAAAAATAACATATTAAGATAAATAAAATTTTTTAAGAAAAAATAACACCTTAAAACATTATTCTTGTAATTTTCGGAAAACAATAAAAACAAATCTAATTTTGCGCGAATAATGAAATGGAAATTCAATAAAGTGTAGTTTTTATAAACAAAATTGTTTTGAACAATTTATGGGCAAATTACCGAATAATATTGTCTCTGTATTCCATTTTTACCATTAAAAATGCACGATAATGTTAGAATAGTCAGTGTTCGATCACACTAAAAGTTATTTGTAGCAGTCTTAGATAGTTGACAATAATTAACTTTCAATTATTATTTGAAAATATTCTAATAAATATACAATAAATATTTCGAAATATTTTATAATTATCCTCACTGAAAGAAAGTTCAAAGTAATTCATACTAATGGAAAAAATCCACTGAATTGCTTATGATTTGAGTTAATAAAGTTTTGAGTTAAAAAGGATCCACTTATTTTAAATTGAAATACCTTGTAAAGAAATTGTTCGCTTGTCCTTAAGAGAAACCAATAAAAAATCTAGTTATATATTAATAATGAAATATAAATTCACCCAAGTTTCCGTTAGCGGACTTGTTTTGAAAAATATTTAGGTACAAATCTCCGATTAACATTTTGTTTGAATTCAATCTTAACTAATAAGAACATAGGGCGTTATGGATTTAAGACTCAATATTATCAAAAGTTATTTGTATCTTAGAAAACAGTAATTTACTTTTAAACTTTTAATCATTATTTAGAAATACAAAAAGAAACTTTCCATAAAAACCTTTTCGTTTTAATCGATAAAAGGCCTTAACTTTCATGACTAACGGACTATCGAAGACATAACATTTTTCTTGTATTATTTATTATAGTTCACAAATGATCCTTAAACCTAGAATCATTTTATTTAATATTTTACTTAAAATGCGGGTAGAATTTATAACTATATCAGTATAACAGAAAGTAAAGGGAAAAAAAACTGCAACTCAATTTTCGTTAATATCTGAACCATACGTGACACATCAAAAATATAGAAACCAATTAAAATGAATCTCACTATCCATGAAGTTAGTTTCTGAAAAGTCATGCTATTAAAGTTTTAATGTAAGAAAGGAACTTATAAGTAAATTATCTTCATGACAAGAAGGGGAAAAAATCTTTATCTACGACCAATGTAACACCCCTTAAGTGATAACCAATATAAAAACGTTCATTTTTTTTTTCTACATAAATCAAAAAAATGGACGATATGATTATTGAGATGCATTAATAATTTTAGTTTTCTAAAGTTCGGAATGCTAAATTTTTAATGATCGATTTATAATAAATGAATTTATCTAAATTGTCAACCTATTACTATCTAACAGAAGTAAAAAAAACTTAGATGTAATATTCAAAATCACTTTGTTGCCATTTTAAATCACTTTTTTTTTGTCACTTTGTACGGATTTTGGCAATAAAATAGTTTTCGTGACTTGAAAATTCGATATTAATCTATAGTAACGATTCAAATATTGCTGTTGTCAAAAAAGTCTCTTGTATTAGTTGAAAATAATTCATTTATGACATTTAAAGATTGCTGGACCTCTTCTTAGAAAATTATATTTTTAACATCAGAGAAATTTATTCTAAAAATAAGAAATAAAGTCTTGAAATAAAGAAAAACTTACAAATAAACACAAATCTGAAATTATTTTGCGTCTGTCAAGATGTTAAAAGAGCTTCCTCTGTTCAAAAGATGATATAGGCATAACTTTTCGAGTGATTTCTAGTCCACACATTGCGGAAACTTTTACAAAAACTAAGCCATAAAGTGTTACGCGTACAAAGAAAACTATTGAACAAACAAAAAACATAGTAAAATATTTGTATTGAGTCCAGCAAAGAAACTAGATTACAGCATTTTTGAAAGTAACTCGCCTGATACCCTAAAGGAAATAAAGAAGTGTTAAACAGATGTTGAACTAAGATTCGGCAATTGTTCGAAACAATTCAGAAACTGTTTGCTCGTATGTACTTTAGCGCTGGCTTTGTGAACATTTTTAAAAAGAAATCATTGAAAGAGACATAAACAACTGAATAACAAATATTTCATTTGAAGAAACATTTTGCAGTGACCTATGCTTCAGGAAAATTACGTGGTAACAAGAACAAACTGTTTTAAAAGAAGATACTACAAATGAATCAAATAATAATTAAGTATTTTCTATTCATTAGGCTAGAATTTAAAGCTCACGATTTGTAAAACTTCTTGAAGAGAACTTTGCAAGGATCGACGACAAAGACAAACAAACTATTGATCAAATTTAAAATTAAAAAACTGCTATTGGTTAAGATAGTTGAGATAATTATAAAGTTCTCATTCGACTCTTTTATGTTATGTTTTATAAGGTTATTTTATATTCAATATAAGGTTTATATAAGTATTAGTTTTTTAGATTCAAAATATTAAAAAGAAATTAAACAGTATCTTTAGCAGAGCTACAAAACAACATTAATAGCAATAATTTTTGGTAACTTAGTTAAAAAAATTCTTAAAATATTTAATTATAAAAAAATCTGCTGTAGATGACGTAGAACAGCAATAAACAGACTTCAGAACTTAATCAATTTAAAATGCCAGATCATCATGTAACAGTTTCAGAAAATCACAAATTGCGATACTTCAATGGTAAGTCCTTAATAATTTTTAAAAACCACCGTTATTTGTGGAACACTTTAGCTT
This sequence comes from Parasteatoda lunata, assembly GCA_949128135.1. NCBI lineage: Eukaryota > Metazoa > Arthropoda > Arachnida > Araneae > Theridiidae > Parasteatoda > Parasteatoda lunata. The sequence goes on from OX421975.1 coordinate 45,575,969, forward strand.
TTGTGGGGAATGATATTGAACACGCAAATGAAGCAAAAAATCGTGGTAAAATTTTTAAATCTTACGCATTTGGCTTATTCTTCATTTTTGCATACCTGCTATGTGTATCTAGCTTTATCAATACTGCTATAATCTATCCTAAATTAATTAAGTATTGCGTGTCGCTATGCACTATTTATTCCTTGTCTTTGGCCTTATATTTTGCAATGCGCAAACAAATAGCTCCGATTCGTAAAATATTAACAAAACTAAATGAAATCAAAATTTATATTTCGAACCCTAACCTCAAGAAAACTCAACAATTAAATATAATCATTATCAGCATCTTCTTGTTTAGTTTGCTATGCCTATCTTTGATTATGGTTGCTGTTCAATCTTCGAAAAATGATCAACTGACTCACTGGACATTTCGCAAGCATTTTGGAACTAAAGCACTAACGTCAATAATTTTCTTTGCCGGAACTGTGTGCGATTTTTTGCTGACATCCGGATATCCTTCTCTGGTGAGCGTAACATTATACGCTTTCTATAAAGATTGCAATGATTTGCTAATTATGTACAATGCTAAATTGGAAGAGGAATTGAATAGATCTTCTCGACGAAGCAATTTTTTAGCAACTTACCCAAAAATGATTCGATGCTTTGAAAAATTGTCTGCTGAACTGTCACTTCCAAATTGTTTAAATTGCTTAATGTTTTTCCTGTCTCTGTGCAACTGCTTTTCTTGGATATTGTTAATAGGACTAAAGATGGCTTTTGTTTTTGCGGTTATCATGATCTACAATATTTTTCTTGAATCATTTTCATTGACCTTGGTATTCAAATCTGGAATAGAAGTCCAAAAAAATGCTAGAAATATCCGAAAACGCATAGAATCTGCATATATTGATAAAATTCAAGATTCGAATTCAGATAAATATACAGTTGAAATCATGAAAACTATTATTCAAAGAGAGGACATTAAATTGGTGGCTGGTGGAATTATTGATTTAAATACAAAACAAATTGCGTCTACAGTGGGAGCTTTACTTACGTATGGCATATTTATTCTCAACTTGAAGGCTGGCGAATACAATTGAAGCGGTTCTGAAAAATGCTTACTCAGTTCCACTCTATACTGCTTGAAATTTATCGGGAAAAATGGTTAACTTACAATTTATCCAATTGTTATTTTACCATATTCAAACAAAACAGTCAAATAACCATAAATAAGACGGTATTCAAACTGTTAACTGTGAGAAAAACTGTTTATCAACTGCTTTCACCTAATACGGTTAAATAACTGGAGTTTTGTCACACCTACCAGGTTCACCTAAAAAAGCCACTTAGTTCCTTGTAGCTAGATACACATTATTGCCGAGAAATACACATTATAAACTTTCATTCATATTACCGACAGGGCGGGGGCTAGAATCCTAGCTTTGACACTACAATATTTCTTTAATCCTTTCAACACATGAAAAGTTTCCTGCGTCCTGCACTTCTCAATGTGTGATCCTGGACTATTAGAATACGATACTCTCATTTACGCATAGATGTCAGCACCAGCCTAACACAAAGAACGTGTTTCCTATCTTTCACGATAGGTAAAGCAATCAGATAATCTTAGTAAACTACATTCTATGGTAAATTTGAAAAACCACTACTCAACCACAACCAACTCTAATGCCTATTATCAAACGAAAAGCCTAACTTCAATGTCCAGTTAATTTTTTTCGATTTTGAAACCATACTAGTTGTAAATGGTTACAAAACCGAATAGTTTTGTATTCATGATTTTCTAACCATTTTATTTCAAAACCGTATAGGTAAAAAGTGATTTTTACCGTAAGCGTTCATTGAATAAACAGGCTGCTGCCGATATTTTTACCGTAATTTTAGAAAGAAAAAAAATTCTAACAGCGTATAATTTTTTCTTTCAACTCACATGAGATGTTTGTTTTGTTTCTTACCTAGCTCTAACATTATTTTCATGTATCTGTGTGCATTTCTCTAATATTATATTTGTGTGCATTTCTCTAACATTTTATCTGTGTGCATAATTTTTAATGATTTTGTTTTTGTTATTATTTATGAATGTGTAGTTAAGAAGAAAACAAACACAAATTGGTGAATTGAATTGAGCAAATTTTTTTTTTTTTTTTTTTTTTTGTATCTACGGTTGTGTTAAATCAGAGGCAAATTTTGTCAAGGATGAGAAATTTCATGTCGCTTTGTACGTATTGTAAGTATGCTCACTTTGTACCCCTAAATACTGCCGAATTATTTTAATTTTCATTTAATTAATACCATATAATTCATGTTAACAATTCTGCAGCGGAAATATTGTTCGTTTCTTACTTATGCCTTGCTCTAGTTATCGATTTTAATATCTGAAATTGAAATAATGAATTAATTTCTTTGAAAATAGTAGAAAATGAGAGTGTAAGGAAATAAGCAGCTAATATCCGACGCTTCTCATTACTGTAATTGTCAAGATTTGCAAAAAAGTTTGAGTATAGCGAGAAACTTCGTTGGAGTTTGGCGAAAATATTTGCTCTGCGCAGGCACACTAGTAATATATCCCGCAGTTCCCATATTTTTTTTCGGTTATGGAACAGCCATATTCCAGGTTCATTTAGCGGAACCCCGGCTGTAGATACTTGAAAATCACTATAACGAATACTATTTTTAATACCTCCTTTTTCGAAGACTTGTTAATACTTTCTACGTCTAAAATCCATTTGGCTGCTTAGGGATTACAGTTGGCGCAACAGATCACGATATATAGAAATACTTCCTTTCTGAAATTGCTTATGTTTTAAGATTGGAGAGTAAGGAAAAATTGCAAAGCATACAAAAAAAAAAAAAAATAATAAATAAATAAACAAACAAGAAATAAAAAAAAAACAATGAAATAAAACATATTAACTTAAGAAAACATATCTTCTTCTTAGTTGGAAGTCGCTAGTTGTAAAATACACTTGTCGACACTAGACTACGTTCATTAAAAAAGTTTTGTTACTGAAGTAACAGGATGTAACAGGAGTAACAGGATTTATTGTTAGATACGTTTGTAAAATAACAGATTTTTTTATTGCGGACAGTTTCTGGGCTTAGTTTTATTCGTAAAATTTAAATAACGAAAGTATACGACTATAACTTTTTATTTAACATTGTAATAACTAGATAATTGTGTGCTGGCAAATTGAGAAGAAGAACCTCACTGATACACAGACACTTGACCTATAACCTCAGCACCAGCTGATCGTTTATAAACAAGATGGCGTGTTAAAATCGAGCTAAGCATCTCCGCATAAGTTAGAATGTTAATTAACGTGAAGTTAATTAAAAACAACGCAATATCACTCATCATTTTCGTAAATTATAATTCTTTCTTGTCTACGTCTTTTACTTAACTCAGATTTATAATTTGTTTATGTATTACATTGTAACGGTGATTATTTTCGTTTTCTGCGTCTGGAAACTTCGATGCATAGTTTGTATGTTTATGTTTATATGCATTGTTAGCTTGTTTTTGTCTTTATGTATAGAGTTAGATTGTTTATGTTATATCATAATAAATTCTCTGCTCCTGTCTTTCTGTTAATTAAAATAAATAGTAAAGGAATTGAAATTTTTGCGAAAGAAATGTAGAATGTATCACTTAAGAGAATTAATACTTGACGGGCTTTGCTTACTTGAAATAAAATGGAAATAAATGGAATGAAATAAATGGAATGAAATAAATGGAATGAAATAAATGGAACAGTTGCTGACATAAACAAACGCCACGTTTCAACAGTAAATCAGGATCGATATACACACACTATGTCACTTGCAATTATCCGTAATTTTTTTTCTATTTTAATGGTTTACCGAAAATTCTGGTTTTAGGAATTATAATTATTATTACCACTCCTTTAGTAAAAAATACGAAACTAATAAGTAAATTAAGCCAAATAAAAATTTTTGATGGCTCTAAGGTATACTGAAAAAATTACCAATTTTTATCACACTTATAAAATTTCATCACATATTATAAACCACATTTTATTGTTAACATTTACCACCACATTTAACCACATTTTATTGTCCATAATCATTACCATAACACTTGTTGGTGTTCTCATAGAGCTAGAAACACGAAAGTTTTACTATATTCTAGTAGTTTTGACCATACTTCTTAAAGGCAGGTACCCATGATATATTTTTTAAATTGCTAAGTGTAAAGAGTTTATTAAAAAGATAAAGAGTTTATTAAAAGAGTGCCTACTTCTAATTGATCAGCTGCAGTAATTACTGGTTAAACAATAACAATTTGTACTTTATTCGATTCCTCCTATTAGTTTACACTCTCCCTATATCTTGTTCAAGGTTTCAATCGTTAATAAAACACTTCTATTCATCCATTCAAGTTCAAATACATATTTTTAAACTTGTAGTGCAAGACACTTGATGTTAATACAGTTTTTTTCAAATATTAATTCATCAATTAAATGTAATTAATTAATTTTAGTTTTATATGGGAGAAAAAAATTTTAAGTACTTAATAAAAAGTAACTGAAATAAAAAATTTTCTTTGTTGACCAAAGTAGGAATTGACCCGCTCACTTAAGACGCTACGTTAACTCCTTTTCTTATCCTCTCAGTGAATAATAATACTGAAAAAGAAAAAACTTAAAATAATGAATTCAACGGTAATGTTAACTGTCTTATATTCACTTTCAATTGAAAAATATGCAAACTGGTAAGCATCTTTTGGTTTCTATGCACAGGCATCGAATACAGTTAAGTAATTCAATTTGGTGTTTTTTAAAAAAGTAACGGTAATGTAAAAAATTAAGCAGGAAAGCAAGTAAAAGAAAAAGAGCGTAAGGGTTGGTTTAAAAAAATTTTCTTGAGAGGAAAAACATATCTTCTTCCATTGCCTTCGCCTTTTTGTAAAGTTGCGTACCATCAGAAATAAAATAGCAAGTCATTTTTTTTCAGAAATAGAAAAAACATAATTCGCATAATAAAATGCAAGTAAAAAAACTTATTCCTGAAAAACAAATTACATTTGAATAAATTATAATTTAAGGAGTCACAGTACCTTTGCAAAAAAAAATTTTAAATAAAGGTATAATCATTCATTTTGTGGATGCTTTAATAACTCATTTAACTTATAGTCAATATTTTATCTTCAAAAAATTTTTTAACTGTATTTTTTTTTTTATTTAAAAAAAATTGAAAAAATACACAACTTTTAAGTCTCTAAGGCTTTTTTATTTTAACATATTTTCTAAAAAAAAAATTTTTTCTTAGTGCTTACAATATTCATCTTAACAATTTTGTGCATTCATTTGTTGATATATCAATTACAATACTTTTTATAGATTATTTTGTAAAAAAAGTAGAAAAAAAAAGGTTGAAAAATCCTGTTAGGTATATATATCATGCTGTAAAAATTTTAATACCTCATAAAATGCTTATTCCAAGCACAGTTTAAATAAGTGTATTATACTTAAGATAAAAAAAATTACTTCAAAGCTTTGTCTTAAATAGAAAAAATTCCTTAGGGAATTAATTAAGATTAAAACACAAAATTATCATCTATGAGAAAAGGCGCTTTAAAGTCGGTCTGCTGAGCTAATTTCTGCATCAGGACAAACTAAAATCATTCATAACTCTTTTAAAAATGCAGATAGAGAAATGATTTTCTTTACAGTGCACTTGAAATAGTTTGAAGTCTAATTATAAGCAATAATTTTTTGGATAATGGTCATTTTTGGGGTACATTTAAATGAAAGTTTGTATGTCTTAAATAAAAACCGTTCTTAAAAAATGTTCCGTGTTTTAAAGAAATATTCAAAATATACATTCCTGCAAGTGTAATTTTTGTAAAAGAACTTGTTTTCGACAACATGTATGAACAAATTGCTGAATATCTCTATGGGTTCCATTTTAGCTATTAAAAACAAAAGTAATTGTTTGAACGTTCGAGCATACAAATTTGTTTGAAAGAGTTTCAATTATATGATATTTTTTTAATGAATATTATATTAAAGCATTGAAAAAGTAATGATTTGACTATTTATTTTCCATTCCAAATAATAAACTAAACAGTCTCACAAGTATAAGAAACTATAAGAAGTGAAAAAAAACTCTTCTGATGTCTTGAATGAAGAAAGGAGCAGTTAAAATATATATCCTGACAATGATTTGGTAATTGTCTAAAATAATTCGAAAAGTACTTGTTTGAAAGACTTTTAGCACATGCTTTGGGCACATTTTCGTATAGAAAAAATTTAAAACAATAAAAACAATTTGAATGACAAATCATACGAAAAACTATTCTGCTGTTACGCATATTTCTGAAATTTACGTAGTGACTCATACATAAAAAAAAAATGCTAAGGGTGTCTTGGAGACACAAAAAACTTAACATAGCGTGCTAACATAGCGTGGTGTTTTTCTTCACATGCTTTGGGCACATTTTCGTATAGAAAAAATTGAAAACAATAAAAACAATTTGAATGACAAATCATACGAAAAACTATTCTGCTGTTACGCATATTTCTGAAATTTACGTAGTGACTCATACATAAAAAAAAAATGCTAAGGGTGTCTTGGAGACACAAAAAACTTAACATAGCGTGCTAACATAGCGTGGTGTTTTTCTTCACATGCTTTGGGCACATTTTCGTATAGAAAAAATTGAAAACAATAAAAACAATTTGAATGACAAATCATACGAAAAACTATTCTGCTGTTACGCATATTTCTGAAATTTACGTAGTGACTCATACATAAAAAAAAAATGTTAAGGATGTCTTGGAGACACAAAAAACTTAACATAGCGTGCTAACATAGCGTGGTGTTTTTCTTTCCCCAAAGTAGTACAATTAAGTCGTCAATAGCGTCAAAATCCACAACACCCCCATTTTACACTCTTTCTACACCGTTTATGAGATTCAGACCATACCATACTTCAGAAAAGGGCAAGCAAGAGGAACTTTGAAAACCCAGAATTTTTTTAAAACAAGTAATAAATAATTTTTATTTGTCTGTTTGACAACGATTGTTTGCATAAGTTTTGCGACAGAGCTTTGCAATAATATGCAAATAATTGTGATGCGGATTAACCAGAGCAACATCAGTTGGCAGATCCATTAATGTAACATGCAAGTCATAGTAAAAATTTAAAAGAAAAGAGTTAATCTTTGATTAAAACAATTCAATGAATTCTTCTGCAACTATTTCAGCAAATTTTAAATAATGTAGTGAGGCTGTTTTGCAATGAAAGAAAGGTCTATTTGTCATAACAACTGCAGATTCAGAATTTTAAAAAAATACTGCGCAGAAGCCTGGGTTGAATTATAAAATAAAAGTAGAAATATTTGTAAGACGCATATCCAAATGAATATTCAAATGCATAATAGTAAAAGAAAGCTTTTGTTGAAGGTTTAAAACAGTACTAGCTAGACTTCAGAACTTAAAAATCAATTTAAAATGTCATATAACCATGTAACTTTTCAAATATTAGAAAATATTCAATATTAGAAAATCGTCATTTACGATTTTCTCATGGAAAGTCCCCAATAATTTTTAAAACCAATCGATATTCCTGGAAAAATCTTATTATTCTTTGGACATAGTATTGAACATGCTAATGAAACATGAAATTGCGGTAGAATATTTAAATCGTATATATCTGGTACATTTTGTATGTTTCAGTAACTTTTGAGTTTATCTTGCATTAATGTAGGCATTAAATGTGCTTGGCTAATAAAATATACCACGTGTGCAGTTGCGTATTATTTATTCTCTATTTTCAGCCTTATATTTTACAGTACGCAAAGTTCTAGTTCGCAAAATATTGGTTAAATTACATATAGACTTAAATCATTTATTTCAAATTTCAGCTACACGAAGAGTCTACAATTAAAGATCCTCATTATCAGCAGCATCTTTTTAAGTTTTGGTACTTATTTGATTATTGTTGATGCTCTTTCTTCAAAAAAAGATAAACTGACGCATTGCATATTTCACAAAATTTATTGGAACAAAAACAATAGTTATATTTTTTGGAACTATGCTTCACTTTTTACTGACATCAGGCTGTGCTTCGATAATCAGCTTAACGTTGCATGCTTTTTACAAAGATTGCAATGATTCATAGTTTATTTCTGGTTTATCTAAATTTAATTTTCTCTAAGATTTAAATTTTAATCTGCAGATTGAGACAGAATTTGCGAGGAAAATATCCTCCCGCACTTTTTAAGAGAAACCAGTGAAAAATTAATTATATATTAATAATAAAATAAAAATTAACCCAAGTTCACGTTAGTGGACTTGTTTTGAAAAATATTTATGTATAAAATACTGAGTAACATTTTTTGTGTGTTCAAAAACTCACTATTAAGAGCACACACACTATTAAGAACAAGAGGCGTTATTGTTTTAACATTCAATCATACAAAAAGTGATTTGTAGTTGACTCACTTAGAAGACAGTAATTTACTTTCAAATATTGTTAGAAAATGTAAAAAGAAAATTACAATAAAAACTTTTTTTGTTTTAATCAATAAAAGGCATTAACTTTCATGACTAATGGACTATTGAATATAGATTTGACAAAACATTTTTCTTGTATTATTTAATTTAGTTCATAGATGATGCTTACATCTAGAATCATTTTATTTAATATTTTACTTAAAATGAGGGTTGAATTTATACCAGTATAACAGAAAATAAAGCGAAAAAAAAACTGCAAGTGAATTGTTGTTATTATCTGAACCATACGTGACACATCAAAAATATAGAAATCAACTAAAATGAATCTCGTTTTCTATGAAGTCAGTTTCTGAAAAATCATGCTATTAAATGCTTTACTCTAAAATATTGTTAGAAAATATAAAAAAGAAACTTACAATAAAACTTTTTTTGAATTAATCTATAAAATAGATAAACTTTATGACTAATGGAGTATTGAATTCGTATTTGACAAATGATTCGTATACTATTTATTATAATTCAAAGATGATACTTACGTCTAGAATCATCTTATTTAATATTTAACCTAAAATAAGCGATATATCAATTGTGTTCTTTATTTAAACAGTAGACGACACATCGAAAATGTACAAAACCAATTAAAATGAATCTTACAATCCATAAAGTTACTTTTTGAGTATTATTCCAGACAAGAACTTCAAAATTATTCATCCTAATGAAAGAGCAACCAGAAAAAGTAAAAAGTCATTATTAACGACTAATGAAACAATGATGGTGTTACAATGCGTGTGCCTCAATGATGATGTAAGAAAAAAAACCTTAACCATTATCAAAACGTTAATTGCATCCCATAATTCATAAAAAAGTTTGATGATGATTTGATGATTATTATGATGCATTAATAATTTTAGTTTCCTAAAGCTTGGAATGATAAATTTTCTATGATTAAAATATAGTGTATGAACCAATCAAAATTGTCTATTTATTACTATCAGACAGAAGTAATAACCCTAGTTCTTAAGTGATGCTTAAAACCATTTTGTTTTAAAATCGAATTCTGGCAACAACAACAAAAAAATTGTTTACTGAAAACTCGCTGCGAACATATATAAAAGATTTATATATTATTGCCGTTGTCAAAAAATATCTCATGGATTAGTTGAAAATGATTATTATATTATATGCCAAACCTTTTCTTAGACAGAATATTTTTTAAAGCCAGACAAGTTTAGTGTGAAAATGGGGAAGAAATCCTTCGATAAAGAAATACCTACAACTATGTATGAAATTATTTTACATCAGTTAAGAAGTTAAAAGAGTGTTTTTTCAAATTATTTTTTAGTTCTGACTTTTGGTGTGATTTGTTATTCGCAGATAGTTTAAACTTTTAAAACAACTGAATAATTAAGTGTGACGCATGCAAGAAAATTTTAAGACAAGAAACAAACTAAAACTTTTATAGCAACGCTAACAGGAAAACTGTAAACAGCATTTCGAAGAGGACCTCATCTGATACCCAAAAAGAAATAAAGAACAGTTGGATAGATGGTGGACGAAAATTCGGTGACTGCTTAAAATAATCTAGGACATAAGAAACTGTATGACAACGCTAATAAGAAAACTGTAAACAGCATTTCTGAAAGGAAATCATCTGATGCCCAAAAAGAAATAAAGATCAGTTGAATAGATGCTGGACGAAGAGTCGGCGACTGTATAAAATAATCCAGAACGTAAGCAACTGTATGACAAACTATTTATTATTGAAAAATTCTGCAATGCCCCATGTTTTTGAAACTTAAGTAAGAGAAAAAACTGTTAGAAGATACTAGAATTGTATCAAACAATGATTAAGCATATTTATTCATTTCAGTTTGGTAAGATTTATAGTTGACTATTCATTAACTTCTTGGAGACTTCTTCTTTAGGCTTGGAGACTTCTTCTTAACTTCTAACTTTGCAATAATATACAAATAATTAAAAGCAATTGTGGTTCTAAGATTCATCAATAGCAAAAAAAAAAAAAAAAACGACCTATTGAACAAATTTAAAATTAAAGAAAAAACTGTTGTTGGTTAAAATAGTTCCTGAAGTTCACAATCGACTGTTTTTGATTTTTTGTAGTGTATTTATTCTTAGTTATTTTGCAATTGATTGAAGGTTCATTTAAGCATTAGAGTTATAATATTGATAAAGAGATTTGATTGCAACACAGTTAAAGAAAAAAATCTTAACGAAATTAAATTTAAAAAAAAAAAACTTTTTTAAATAATTTAGAACAACACTTAAGAAGCCATTTAAAATGCCAGATCATCTTGTAACAATTTCAGAAACTCGCATATCGCGATATTTCAATAGAAAATCCTTAATAGTTTTTAAAAACAACCGTTATCTGTGGAACACTTTATCTTTTGTCGGGAATGATATTGAGCACGCAAATGAAACAAAAAATCGTGGTAAAATTTTTAAATCTTACGCATTTGGCATATTCTTTATTTTTGCATACCTGCTATGTGTATCTAGATCTATCGTTAATGCTATAATAGATCCGAAACTAATTAAGTATTGCGTGCCGATATGCACGGTTTATTCCTTGTCTTTAGCCTTATATTTTGCAATGCACAAACAAATAACTCCAATTTGTAAAATATTACCAAAACTAAATGTAATCAAAATTTATATTTCGAGCCCTAACCTCAATAAAATTCAACAATTAAATCTAATTATTATCTGCATCTTCTTATTTAGTTTTCTATGCCTATCTTTGATTATGGTTGCTGTTCAATCTTCGAAAAATGATCAACTGACTCATTGGTCATTTCGCAAGCATGTTGGAACTAAAACTATTACATCAATAATTTTCTGTGCTGGAACTGTCTGTAATTTTTTGCTGACATCCGGATATCCTTCTTTAGTCAACTTAACTTTATATGCTTTTTATAAAGATTGCAGTAATTTACTGCTTGTGTACAATGCTGAACTGGGGAAGGAATTAAATAGATCGCCTCGACAAAACAGTTTATTAGCCATTTACCCAAAAATAATTTTTTACTTTAAAAAATTGAATGACGAAATGTCACTTCTAAACTGTTTTACTTGCTTAATAATTTTCGTGTATCTGTGTGATTGCATTGCTTGGATTTTATTATTAGAAAAAAATATTGATTTCGTATTTTCAATTACCATGATCTACAATGTTTTACTTGGATCGTTTTCATTGGCCTTGGTATTTAAAGCTGGAGTAGAAATCCAAGAAAGAGATAGAAATATCCAAAACCACATAGAAGCTGTATATATTCATAAAATTAAAGATTTGAATTCAGATAAATATACAGTTGAAATCATGAAAACTATTTTTCAAAGAAAGAGCATAAATCTGGTTGCTGGTGCAATTTTTGATTAAAACTATAAGCAAATAATGTCTATTTTGGCAGCTTTACTTACGTACACAATTTTAATTCTCGACCTAAGGGCTGGCGAATACACTTAAAGCAATTTAGAAAATATTTTTTTAAGTGATGCCCACACCTATTTATTCTTTTGATTCTCAGTGGAGTTCTTTTACTAAACTCTGTCATTAATTGCACAGGGCATATTCTTTACCCACTTAGTAAGTTGGTCGAATATAATTTTTAAACCTTTCCTTCAATTTTCCACAAATCCTATAATTAAATTCCAAAACTTTCCAATAAATTTTCCACAATTTATATTTTCAATTCATAATGGATTTTGTTTTACCAAGCCCTGATAATAATCTTACGGCATATTCATTTTCAATCTAAAGTTGGTAAATATAATTGAAACAATTTCGAAAGTGACTACTCGAATCCACACAATAATGTATTCCTTCAATTCACATTAGATATATTTTTACCTAACTCTGATAATTAAGTTTTTTTTAATCCTTTTTTTAAATTTATTTATTATTACATAGTTTTCAATGGCTTGTATTTTATGTATATCTAGTAAAAAACAATAAAGTAACATACTTCAAAAAGATTTTTAAAATATTGTTTGGTGTATACATGGTTTATTGTGTTTAATCAGAAGCAAATTGTGTTTATGTTGAGGGCTTTAATATCATTATACGTATTCACTAGGGTGGAGTGAAAAAAAAAATTTCTAAATTTGTTCTCTAACAGCAACCAAAACTTGTACCCACTCAAAAATGAAATTCGAATAAATTTTGATTTTATTGCTATTAAGAATTTTAATATTAAGAAATTATTCGAAGATTTCCGATAAACTATTTTTCACTCCTAAATCCACTAAACCAAGGAAACAATCGCCAATTAGCGAGCTAAACAGTTTCCACAACCCTATATAGTGTGTAAGAGAAGAGGTTTGGTTTGAAATTAACGTGCCGGAGCGCACTGGTCTTGACGTGTAATAAGTAAAATAAAAAAGTCGAAATTTAAAATCCTTGCACTTGAAACAAAGGTATAATTTTAAACTATATATGTCCTCTAACCAGTGTCCTCTGACCAGTGCGTTACACCACTCTTATAATGATCATATTAAACCAATCATTATTCAATCATTTATTTCCTTCCATAATTCATTAAGAAAAAATTGAAGATGATTTGATGGTTATTGAAGCACGTTTTTAGTTCCCGAATGATAATGATTCAAATATTTAAGTAAATGCTAGAAACAAAAACACCATGCATATTTCTACAACCAGATTATATTTTCATTTAGATTTGCAAAACAATGGAACAATAGATAAATTCTTTTACTTCAATATTCTCATTAATAGTACTATTAAAAAATGTTCACCACGTTATCAGCACATCTTTCACAGAAACTTAAAAAAAATGTAGTTTACATTTTTTATCTTCTATTATAATATTCTCTTCATAATTCCTTTCTATATAGTTCTTTAATATTCTTTAATTTCCTCTTTATATTCATAATATATTTTAAATTATAGTATTCCTTTTTAATGGAGAGAAATATATTAAGTTTATAATATTTGTTAAAAAAAAAAAAAAGGAAGAAATTAAAAAGTCATGGCATAGTTTTTTAGTCATAACAACTTTATTGAGCAGCAAATAAAACAATTATTATTTTGGCACAGTTAAATTTTAAACATTTATTAAAGTTCCAAACATATGTTTAAAAAACAGTAATAGAGGGGCATTGGATTAAAAACCAGGTAAGTCAAACATTTCCAAAGAAAAAAAAATGCTTCTTTGACAGTGATCAATATAGCTAATTTGATTAGAGGATTATCTAGTTATCTTTATTAAAGTAAATAAAGTGGAAAGAACTGCACTAAATGCCTTTTTTTTTTATTTCAAATGACAAGTACCAACAATTTGATTTTACCAAGTTCTTACACCCCTCAATTTAACATATAAAATACAAATACCTATCAGGAAAAAAATGGAATTTTTAGCATTCATATATCAATCTACATGGAATGGTATTTATTTATTTTATGATCATTAAATATAGTGACTTATCATTGCAGGAAAAAATAAATTAAACTCACATTTACTTTATAAATAGCGTACTAAATTTATAAAGTAAAAACGTTGGTTTTTATAAATGTATAATTAATAAACTATTAAGAGAAAAAAACAACTCTAGCAGAAAATTTATGCGACAGAGTATACATTTTTTCCCCCAGAGTTTCTTTTTTCAGTTTAACGTTGTTTCGCCAGATGGCGCGGCAAAAAGAAAACCTATAAAATGAATAAAAGCAATTGAAAATCACATCACACTTTTTCAAAATCTTTCAATAAATAAAAACATTACTATATTTTCAAAATGTCCACATTCTCGTGCTGTATTCAGAGGAAGAAATTTGCTTACATCAAAACGCAGTGAAACAAACGGTGGAAGAACTCGCTGTACCATCTAAGGAAAACTCTTTGAGTTGAAAACAGAAACTCTGGGGGGAAGAATTAAAAAGAATTGCTGTTTTGATTATTTTTTTTCCGTTTTATTTTTTAAAACTGTCAATCTAATTTAGAACATCCTGTACTTAGATACAGCATAACAAAAGCAATTTGTTTATATCCTTCACGCCTGACAAACATGTAAAATCTAGGTACGAGTAACATCAGTATTTAACAATGATGCAGACTAGAGTGCACTTGCTGATACAAATATGATACAAAATCACAATGATACAAAAACTGCATTCATCATGACACTCATCTTCTCAGAAGAGGGTCGCGCAATGAATACTGTTTTTGTGTCCCTTAATAGTAACTAAATTATTCCTCAGTGTAATAAGAACAATATGAATGCGTCTTCAAAATTATACGACCCAAGTATATTGGTATAATATTTTAGAAATAAAAATATTTGAAGTTTTGATGTTATACCTTTATTAACGAAATAAAATGTACAGTAATTTTCTTATTGCACATAAATTACTTAAAATTTAAACATCTCTAATTTTTTATTAAATAATTGTCTTAAACATTCTTTAAAAAAATCAGTAAACAGACTTAAATCTTTCTAAACGAATTGGAACCGCTACACAATGAAACTTTAAAGCTATTATTTCAGAGTTTTATTTTGTTTGTTTTTAAAAGTAAATTTATACGAACTTAAAAATCAAATATAAAGCTTCTTTGTGGTATTTAATGAGCTAATAATGTAATTTTTTTTTCCAATTAATTTTTGCTTGGAAGGGCTGCACATTGACAATGCAAGTACCAAAGGTTGTAATGTACCATTACTGCAGACATATTTTTATAAACGTTAATTATAATTTTAGTCCTCTTTATTGCTAACATTTTAAAGTTTATCGGAATCAATGTTAGAAAAATAATCAAAAAAGTTTTTAAAACAGTAAACCTTTTTCATAAATCCCTTGGCATTATGTAAAAAAAATATTTCCATTTGATCTCATTTTGAAACAATAGTTATTTGAAATATGCCAAATTTTTAGACAAAACACTTTGAAAAACTGAAATTAATAACGTTGTTGCCATGTTGTTTAGTTACTCTCTGATACACTCAGTTAATTATCCAAATATTCCCTAGAATAAATCTAGAAAAAAAAATAAATTAGGTCAAACAATTTTGTTTAAAAGACACTAAAAAAATTGTTAAAAAAAGTCATTGATGAATATATTATATTTACTTAAATAAAATTTTTACATCAATATTTTTTTTCGTTCTAGAATTAAAAAATAATTTAAAATTTCACTGAACGAAATGACCATATTTTAGTTTTCTTACTGAAGTATTCTTTTACATTAAAAGAAATGCTACAAAAAATTTTTAAAAAAACAAACATGTTTTTACAGACAAATTTCTGATTTTATTGTTAAATTTTAAATAACAATAAAAAATATGCAAAAAGAGCAACAATAAATTATTTAATTATTTTAAGCATTTCTAGATCAATTTAATTCTAATTTCATTTACACCTAAAGCATTGCCACATTAAAATGTTGCAAATATTTTATATGAAATATCAATGACTTTTCAGTTTTATTGCGCATAAATATTCATATTCATAAGTATAAAAAAAAGAAGAAAAACGTGCACAAATTATTAAATTTAATGTAATCAATGAATGTCATTAAATTCCTTCAAATACAAATGGCAGTACAATAATAAGAAACAAAATACCCTCGAAATTTAAGAAGAAGTATTTTTGTTATAAAATTAATGTAATTCAAAAAAAAAAAAAAAAAAAAAAAAAAAAAAAAAAAAGAATCTTGTCATTTAACATTTGAAATATAGACTTTTTGTAACTAAGTAAATTACACACTTAGTAAGTCCCTGAATTCAGCCTTGATTTGATTTTATTTTTTTACACTTAAAGCAATGCAACATTTAAAGCTAGAAGAAATGTCATCATTCGAAATTAATTGTTTGCTTGTTTGTTTTTTTCAACCAAGGCACATTTATAAGCAATGCCCCCATGAATTTGACACTGAGAAAATCAATCATGACTCGACAATCCGTTTTCATTTGACTTTGACGAATTCGGCGGCTTTCTCAATAAAGTTCGCTAGTCGGACATCCCTATCCGATAATCCACTTACGTCATGGCTGCTTAATGTTATCTGGACTTTATTGTACACGTTAAACCACTCAGGATGGTGGTCCATCTTCTCTGCTTGCATCGCAATGCGAGTCATAAATCCAAACGCCTAAACAGAAAGAAAACAAATCGAATTAACCAATCTTGAATGTCAATAAATACTTTCAAAAGATAAGCTACGTCTGTAACATTTATATATATAGTTGAAAATAAAAATATATACCACAAAACTGCAATAATGCTGTAAGACAACAGATAATTAAATTTAATGTATCTCCACTGGAGACGCTACCTGACTTGGAAATATTTCAAATATATTTTTAAAACAGCCCACTAGCATACACAATTTTTGTTTTTATTTTCAGAAAAATCACTTGAATCTTTAAATAAAATCTTTTGTTTTATTTATTTTTAATTTTTTTTTTCACAGTCTACTGCATGCGTAAAGTCATCACGTAGGGCCATAAACATAAAAAAGAACATAATTTAGCTTTATTAATTTTGGTGATGATGTATTTCAGTTTTTTTTTTTTTTTTGCATAATTTTAAATCATTTATTAGAGTTGTGGTGTCGGTAGATGAA
The DNA here is from genome assembly GCA_949128135.1 of Parasteatoda lunata. Taxonomy (NCBI): domain Eukaryota; kingdom Metazoa; phylum Arthropoda; class Arachnida; order Araneae; family Theridiidae; genus Parasteatoda; species Parasteatoda lunata. Next base: position 45,593,044 of record OX421975.1, read on the forward strand.
ATGGTTGAATCTAACTCCGACTCAGGATTTTCCTGAGAGCTCGACTCCAACTTTGACTTCGGTTTATACTCCATTAAAAATTTCAATCGAATTTCAGGAAAGTATTAATTCCTACGATGTAACTTTTTTGTCACGTTACTTAATATTTTAATTTAATTGATTGTTAACTCTCCAGTTATGTACAATACAAATACATCTAACCTTAAATCGAAATTTACAATCAGTAGGGGAGAGTGTTGTCAATTGTAACAGGGTACGATTGTAACAGAGCAAAAATTTCGAATATCGGGTTCTAGATTTGGTTCCTAGGTGGCGCACGAGGTGTATTTAATAAATCTACATGTACACCCCAGCTGGCAACCATTTTTATGTAATTTTGAAAGAGTTACATCACAAAAGATATTTTCACGCTACGTAAGTACTTTTTTTGGTATTAGAATATTATATTGTAACAAAGTAATTTTGTTTAAACAAATAAAAATTATTAACCGAATATGTAAGTGGACACCTTAATTAGCATTTCAACAAAAAAAAGATTAGTTTTGTTAATTAACTAGCATTGTTTTTAACAAATGAAGCGGAAATGGCGTCTTGGGGACGATTGTAACAATAAGTAAAGGGACGAATGTAACAGCTGAAAATAAATAATCTTATGTTTACAAACCATTACTTAACTCTTTAAGAACCACCAATAGTTTTCTATATCATTTATATTATGTTGCATGTGCATTATTTTATTATTATTTTATTTGTCACCTTTCACAGCATAAATTAAAATTTTTAACCCCTTAAAGTTAAAAGTTTAACCCTTTAGGTCTCTGCTCATTATTATTTTTACTCCTAAAATATCACTACTATTTCGATCAATAAAAAAATATATCACAACTATGATAATATGTATAATTAACTATGTTTTAGTTGAATTTATGAGCTGTTACAATTGACCCCGTAAGTGGGGACAATTGTAACAAGTGCACGACTGTCAAAAATTGTTAATAACTAATATAATAACATTTAAAATAAGGTATTTTTTTTCTAGTAGAGGATAGTCTACTTTACTCGTCTGTCAATTAATACTAATAATATATTGGATTTTCTGTTAGTTAAAAATAGTTAAGTAAAAAATTTTACGATTGACCCCACTCTCCCTTACCAAATTTACAAAATATGAGGAAGTGGAAGTGCAATTTTTTTAAAGACCTAACGAATCCTAAGACGAAAAAGTATGAAAAAAATTATTATAAAAAACAACAACTTTTCAATGGTTTTGCTTAAAAAAGTAAGAAATAAAATATTGCGCGTAACCTATAAGAATCGAGTTGATACCAGTCTCAGTTTATTTTCTATGAAATGTTTATTTTATATAAAGTTTATTTTAAACTGTGTTACGTGTATTCCTAATGAAATTCTTAAGGAAAGCAAATAAAAAGTCGACGTTATTGTTATTGGCGGTTTGTTTGATGTCGTAATTGATATTCAAAAACTACTGACTTTTCATCTGCTTTCTTTAAAAATTTTAAAAGAAATTCTTGTAACACATAAGATAAACTTTATATAAAACAAGCTGAATATATATTTTTCTTAAAAGTGTATAATCAATAAATCAGTACTGAGAAATAGGACAACACTACAAAAAATCATGCACAAATTGAAAGACCTACGCAATTATTAAAGCTAAAATAATCCCAATATTTATTTCTTTATTTTTACTTATTATTATATGATGTCTTGCCCCGTGGCTTTACGTCACTAGATTGAACAAAGTACGTTTCAAGTAGCTCATCCCATCAAAATAAAGATTAACTGCGTTAAGTTTTATTTGCATGATGTTGTTGCTCGAGGTCAACTTAATAGGACAGTTTTTTCCGGTACTTATCCCTTCCGAGGGGCCATAAAAAACCTCTTACCACAATATTTATACTTCAACTGCAGAATATTAGCACAGTTTTAAAAGTTACTAAATATAATCTTTGTGCCAACATTAGTATATTTATTACAAATTTAAACTGAACCAATTACCAAAACTAATTAAGCATAATTTTATTTTATTTCATTTAATAACCTGCGTTGAATAGCCGACCCAATTATGAGCTTACGACTATCAATGTTCAACTTCGTAGCCTTGTAATTTTGAAACCAACCCAGAAGACAAGGAAAAACTGAGATCAAGCAAGTGTCAAACTAGCCTTAGCGGTGCATTTTTTGATGTAGCTAAGCCGCACTTGCGTTACATGGAGAGAAAAATCATGAAAACCTCCAATGGTTAGCTCGACGTCAACGGCTAGGGGATTCTAACCCATGAACCGTCTCCACGGAGCATATTTTTACGTCAGGACTATGGTCTGTACAAGAAAGGAGATAAATTCATACCAACCAGCCACCTCATTGGGAATCGGACGACCCTGAGCCACCGTAAGCTTCAATAATAGTATGGCGACTTTTTGCAGTCCCCTAAAAGAATGAGTGCCTTTTCTCTATTAATTTTGATTTTTAGTACATGGTGCACTTTTTTATTTTAATAAATACTTTTATCAGAGCTGTGGTGGCTTAGCGGACAGAGCGCTCGCCTCCAAATGGGGTGACACGGGTTCGAAATCCAACGAAAGCTAATTGATCTGAATCCAGCACCCGGTTCACACCGATCATAGTGCTGACGTAAAATATCATCAGTGGTAGACGGACCATGAGTTAGAGTCCCCTTGCCGTCAGGCTAATCGAGGGAGGTTTTCCTCTCCATGTAACACAGATACCAGTTAGTTCCATCAAAAAATTCTCTACGATGGCAAATTTTTCCCAATACTTGATCCAAAAGTTTCCTTGTCTTCTGGAATGGATTCAAAATTACGGGTCAACAGATTTGAACATTGGTAGCAGTAAACTCAAAATTTGGTCGGCTGTTGAACAACGGTTATAAAATATAAAATAAAAATACATTAATTCAAATTAATTAAGGGTCAATTATATTACGAGAATTTTTTTTTTTTTTTACATAATATTCTCTTTAACTTAATAACATTTCTAAATTAACTTTAAATTTTCGTACATAATCTTTTATTCTTATTTTAAAATAAACACGCGGTTTTAGATAACTTAATATCATCAACGGCTGTTACTTTGTTCACAATGATTATATTTAGTTTATCTAACAAACCAAAATAAATCATTAATTAATAAATCATTTTGCAATAAATTTCTTTCTTTAAATAATGAGAGCAATGAACTAGCAAACACCCATATATACATAAAATCCAGCTTAGTTATGCACTAAGCACAATAATTAAAAAGCATTATTAACCTCATTGAAATTTTTAAACACAAATTCTTTGTGAATGGCATCTCTTTTATCTACCATAGACCATCCAGCGTTTAGTAAAGGGGACAATTTGTTTGTCCTGTCCTCTTCAGATAGTTTCATTTTCTGAGCCGATGACTTAAAAGAAAGAAAACATAAAATTAATTCATGAAAATGTGAAAACCTTATAACAATTATGGTAAATATATTTCTAAACAATGAATATCCCCGAACACACAACCACAAATTATAGATTTATAAACATGTGAAATGATTTACAAACTGTTTCAAATATTCAGTAATTCACTTCCTTTTCCTTTTTCTAGTTTAAGTCTATATCATCTTGCCTCAGGAGAAACTTAAACCCACCGAGGTCTAAAAGAATGAAACTCTTTTAAATATCTCCATGATGTAAGAAAGTTTTAAATAAAAGTGTGATTATAAGTAACTAAAACAATATTCTTTTTATTCTTCAGCACTACAGCCTTTCACTGGCCAGGGCTGTCTCCATGAGCTTCCTCTAGTTTGAAGATATCAGGAGCAATGGATTGCCATCGTTTGACTCCCAGATGCCGAAGATCTCTCTCAACAGAATCAACCCACCTGGTGTGGACCTTCCTCTTTTTCGTGAGCCTTCTATTTTTGAAAAAATCACTAATTCATTTCTTGCCTCTGTCTAAACGATGTTTCAATTTCTCAAAATGCAAAAGAAAGATGTGATTAAATGTAATTAAATCAATATTACTTTACACTATTTAAATAGTAAGTTTTATTTTAAACTTTAGAAACTTATGAAAATATACAAAATCTGTAGCACATATAATTTACTTTATTTTTTTATTTCATTTTTTAGAAGTTTTTCAACAACAGGATAGTTTGTTTTTGGGGCTCTTCAAAATCAGAAAAGTGTACGCTTATCGTAGCTTGGACCAGTCTCTGTATTGAATCTTAGGCAAATCCAATATGTAAGTGTAAAAGCTCCAAGTAGCACACACATATTTTCTAGCGAAAACCCATCTTATCTTTTTTGTATCTAAACCTATTAGACAATGAACTTTCCAAATCTCAAACTTAAAAATCATGTTCTGATAACTATAATATTATTGTCAAGAAAATTCTTACTGTAAATAAAATTTGTAAGATTAAAAGAAAAACATTACACTATCTCAGATTAAGATTACCCCTGAATTTCATAAAATACCTATTAAATTTCAATTTATCACTTGTGGTACTAATACCCATATGAATACAACAGGTAAACTGCAAAATATTTAAACATTCTATTTAATTATGTGCATAATTCAGAATTTACGAGGATTATTAAAAATAAAATACTCGTAATATAATATATAATAAATACTTGAATCTTTTGATTTCAAGGACGTTTTTACGAGTTTTCTACAAGACAAACTAAAGAATATTTTTTTTTTTTTTTTAAACTTTTATGATTTCAATAATATTCTAGATATCGATTTTGAATATTGGCAAAATATTATTAAGTTTTGAATTTTTAATAATTTTACCAACAAAGGTGATGATATTTTTCTACAAATTGTTGGTCACAGATACCAATTTCTCAACTATTTTTGTTCTTTTTTCCACTTCTTTGAAAAAAATGATAGGCAGGGAAGTAGGCTTGGTGGCGATTCATGGCAACACCAGAAGGCCTCAAAGAATTTAGGGAAATCTTAAAATTAACAAACTAAAAATTAAATGTAAAAATTTTATTATAAATGATAAAAAAATTAATTATCTTTCGTACATAAATTAAAAGAACAAATAGGATAACAATATTAACCTGTCGTAATAATGAAGTTAACACATTGAACATATTTCTAAATCGATAAAACACTATATATAATTCGAAAACTATGTCTACAAAACCTAAAATTTGCTAGAAATTTCAACTTTCAAAACATCAGAGAGATGAACAATAATCTGGTAAGAAATCTAGAAGAGAAAAGTTTTGCATCTTCCTTAACCACTTTTCACTTCAAGCATTAAAAATTGCTTCAAGCATTAATCAGAATTTCTGTAATCTTCCTTTGAATTTATTTATTATTTTTTACTGCTTTTTTGTGAGAAAGATTAGTATTATTTTAAATCCTAAAAAATCAAATACTTTCCAAGTACCCTGTGGCAGGATTCAAGGACTTTTCAGGGCCCTGATTTTTTTCAATGAAATTCAAGGTCTTTCAAGGTTTTTCAAGTACCGTGGGAACCCTGTTTTACACAAAATTACATTACTAAAAATTTTTGTTAATTTAATTCAAATTTTATACAATAATATTTTTTAAAAATAGAATGCACAACCAGATTCTTCATCAAGTAACGTCATTCTTTGGAAATAATTTTTGAAAAAAAATTATTTTCAAAAATTAGAAGTTGAGGAAATTATAAATTTCTTTATAGGTTATACATCTGCTGATGTTCAAACAAATTTCATTAAAAAAACTGACGCTAATTGAGTAAGTTGAGAAACTAAAAATGATTTTCTATTGTTCCTCTCTGATTTTTTTAGACCTTAAAAAATAAATAAATCTGAGATGGAAAAAAAAATGCAGAATCTGTGATAATCTGCAGCGCAGCAGCCGCCCTGCAAACTCTCTTCTACCAGTAAATGAAAATATATAACATTAAAACAAATAAATGACAAACATGTATAAGAGAAAGAATTAACAGAACCAGATTAGCTGTTAAAATAGTTAAAGCTTTCGCTAACAAGGAACCCCAACAGCAATTTATATAAATGTAATGCTTTTTAAAGTAAATATTTCACACAAAAAAAAAAAAAAAAAAAAAAACTTAAGAAAAAAAAATTAATCACCTGATAAAGAACTCAATTGTGTGGAAAATATCTCGCCTAACTTTCTGCTGATATAATATTTCAGAGAAATGCTGAACCTCCACAAGTGTTACAATATAAAACATGACGAATATTCGTTTGTTTGGGAACACCTGGGCTATGGACAAACAGCAAGTATCATTTATACACGCAATTCACAGCTCAGACTGAAAAAAAAGCATTGCCATATGGAACTGATGTATATTTGGTATTCATTTCTTGTTAAATATTACACTGGATACAATTATTAAATCGCCATGTCCAATTGCGTTTGTCTTGAATCTGTGTCGTAGGCTAATTAGAAAACCCGGCATTTTCAAAAGTTTCCATCATTTTGCAACTCACTACTATGATTAAGAAAATCTTCAGTCTGAAATTTTTAAACTCAATTACAATCAACTAACATACATTAAAGCTGAATATGAAGTGTGTAAAGAATTACTCTATCTGTCAGAGTTTGCTCAGTTAATAGACGTAATTTAATAAGACCATTTACAATACAGCTTCGCTACTTTGGTATTATAGCAAACTGCTTGAAACAAATCAGGTTAATTGCGAAATGAATGATATATTTAATTAATACTCTAAATTTACATAAACTCACTGCAATTAGCCTAAAAAAGAGTCAGGCCTAATTAGAAAATATTGGAGATTTTTCTAATTAGCTTGGTTCATTGTCAAAATGGCGGGTGTGTTTGCTGGATTACTTTACAGCATTAGTTTACAACATATACCTGGCGGTTAAGTTTTCTTTCCGATGGTCATAATTAAATCTAATTGATAAATCAATAATGAATTTTTCATAATTTCTTAACTACTGTACTTAATACGCATACAAAAATTCAGCTAATAAAAATTTGATCGAGAATTCAGAAAGAAATAGTCATTTACGAATAAAATTGTTAATGCTAGTAAATAAAGCCCACAAATCTTTTTTTCTTTCTTAATTGCTAAAATAATTTACTGCAAAATAATTTACTGTCATAACTAAAAATTATTCATTCAGAAAAAAAAATCAGCAAGATAATCTATGTAATTTATAAAATAGTTCAAAATAAATAAAATTCAATAATATGAACATCATCATAATCATATCTGGCTAGACAGCCCAGGGTGGGCCAGTGCCTTCCTTTGAATTCGAATCCACTTCTCTCTACTTTTGACACTTGTTCGCCAGTTTTTCTCCTTTAGAGTAAGAAAATCAGTCTCAACTAAATCCAGCCATCTCAGCCTGGGTCTACCTCTTTTCCTGTTCGTTAGGGGTTTGTGTAATAGGGTTTTCTTTAAATTTGAGTCATCATTCCTTCTGAAAATGTGAGCTGCCCAGTTCATTCGATTTATTTTTATGGATTTCACAATATCTGGCTCTCTGTAGATTTTATACAGTTCAGTGGTATATTGTCTTCTCCAGGAATTATTTATTTTTATCCCACCAAGGATGGCCCTCAAAACTTTTCTCTCAAAAATGGCAATTTTATTTTCACCAGCTAGAGTTAAGTTCCATGTCTCAGAGCCATAGGTAAGTATTGGCCTAATTAATGTTTTATAGAGTAAAAATTTTGTATTTTTTGATAAAAATATGATTTTTAAATTGATTTTTTTTTTCATAAAAATTGATTTTAAAAAAATAAAAGAAAAAGATATGAACATTCTGCTGTATTTTCAATAGTATATTTTTGACACAAAAATGTGTCATTATTTTCTGGAAGAATATAATGACACATTTTTTATTCACCATAAAAAAAACAGTTATATTTCAATGTAGATATTAATGCATTTGAAATAAAAAAATATTGGTAAAAATTTCCTAACATTTTCCATAAAAGTATTTTATGGGGAAAGTAATTTTGTTTTGTTTCAGCAAAAACAGCATTAAGTTACCATTTAAAACGTAGTACATTTTAATACTGACCATACATCTCAAAATCAGAACAACATCAAGAAATAAAATAGTGTTGTCAAAACTTACCAAATTACGAAGACGTAAATCGTTCACGAGCACTTTAAGAAATGAAATTTTCTAGACATAAGTTAAGATATGAACACCATTTATCTAATCATCCCTGAAGGTCACAAGTTCAAAATAATCCCAATAGGATTGAGTAAAGACATTAAGGAGCTTTTCAAGATTTTCTTTATCCGCATTCTTTTTTTCATTAAAACTAAAAGTTGTGGTTGAAATTACGCGCAGCATTGAAAATACAGATAAATATATATCTAGGAATTAAGACCGCTTTAATCAGATTTTGATATTAAAGCACGAGAAAAGTCATTGTTATATAATAATAGTTTCAGAATGACATACCAATAACTGGATATACTTTTTAGAAACTATTGGTACAGCTTAAAAAAAAAGACTTTTGAAAAATAAATAAATTTAATAAAAATAAAAATGCATGTCAAAGCAGCAATGTTGATCATGAAAGTTGGTTAAATAATTTTAAACGCTAAAAAAGTAAATAATACTATTATTTACTGTTTTAAAAAATTAAAAAAAACAGTATATCCTCCAGATACGATCTCGGATTTATATAATAATTTAGTAAATTTTTTAAAAAAAAAAAGGCTTCTTCATAGAATAAAAGTTAAAAGTCATATTTTTCATCATATTTTTTTCCCCTATTCATTAAGCGTTATTTTTTCATATTAAAAAGTAAATATCATTGTTTCTAACAGCTCCAAATTCTTAAAAATTTGCATTCGAACTTGAATCCGAAATTTAACAAATCACAACTACAGTTAAAATTTGAAGCAACATCAAAAAGAGGAAAGTTAAACCTCATGATGATATGACAGATTTCTTTTAAATACTAATCCGTAACTTTAAATAAACTTAATCGAGAGAAGAAAACAAAATTTTTGCTTCTTTCATTTGATCACAAAACATGCGTTCATATGATCACAAAACATACATACTTTTTAACTGTACGTGCTTTTTTTATAAGTAAACAACGACAAACAAGTTAAGCAATATTAGATTTTAAAAAAGCACTCTGCTGTATGCATTATGTACAGTTCCAAAGGCAATTTAAAAAATAGCTGTGATGTAAAAAAAAAAAAAAAAAAAAAAAAAAAATAATAATAATTCTATTTATAATATGATTTAGCTATGAGTACAAATTATAATTTTTTTTAAAATTCTCATTATTCAGAAAATATTTAATAAATTTCTCTCACATTTTGCCAGTTAGTATTAAAAAAAACTAATAATAATTGTTATTGACTTACTTGCGTTTCATTTAGATACGTTATGCATTATATTTAACATTAAATATATTTAATAATTATATTTAATATTATTTAATGTAGCAAATAAGTTCATAATATAACTTTCAGCCATCAAAACTTTTTTTTTTACCTTTCTAGTTCGATGTCTGCTCTCTGCCACCCCAACAAAGAAGCTTACTAATTTTAGATTATTTGAATAATACTTTTCATTTAAGTCTATCTTGAAAGATCATATTAAATTGAAAATATAATTTAAGTACGAGTAAGGACTAAGAGTTATGACATTTTTCCTTTTAAAAAAGATTTTTTTTTTTTTATCTTTATCCTATATAAGGATAAGGAGGAAAGGAAAGTAATGTCGTTTTGGGGCATTTGATATTTATCAAAATTTTATTTTTAATCGATAATGTATTCATCCTTGTTAGCAACAACCTTTCAATGCCGAATCGAAAATAAATCAAAATGGATCGGGAAAAAATTAATCGGTTTTTAGAACTAACGAATATTTAACGCGCCGAAACGACATTACTTTCCAATTCCTACCAGCATGATAACTATGCATATACTTAGTATGACCACAAAGGGTTAAAAATTTGAGAAATGTTATTAAACTATACAAAATGAGCGATTCTAAAGCACATTTAAAAAATTTTTTGGATAATTTATAAAACAATTCACAGTAAACACAAAAAACATAATGCATCAAAAATAATTTTAAAAAAAAAATTTATTCTGGTTGCTAGAGAACTATTTTCTTAAGTTTTTTCATTCCAGCATAATAAAATTGCACAGGATAATTGTACATAATAAAATTGCAAAAGACAGCATAATAAAATTGTATTAAAAGAAAGTATGAGAATAACAAATAATAACAGTAATTAAAAAAATTGCTTATTGGTAAGCCAGGGGCAAAAAAGTCAACTATTTTTTGATTATTTTTTTTTATTTTATCCTTTTTCTTTATTTTGTTTAGATTTTTTGCATTTAAAAAATAAATTTAAAAAAAATTTGAAAAAAAAAGTTGGTGGAGATCTACATTTTCTTAGCAACTTTTCGGTTGAGCTTAGCTAACCAAAAAAATATTATTTGTTGTTTTTTTATTTCTTGTATTTAAAAGTGTTTTTTAAAAACTTTTAAAGAAAATCTAAAGTTGAAATATATTATCATTGATAAAAATAAAATGTAAATATTTGTTTCTCTTTTTGTGAAGTATGGTAAATAATAGGTGGTGAAAATGAGATAGCATGTCCGAATGCAAAATAGGTTGAGGAGAATTTTCTTTTAAAAAATTTAAATATTAAGAAAAAAAATTAAACAAGAGCATGTTCTCATGAAAACTAAGAAAAAACTTGGTAAAGTGAAATATTTAACCAATTTTATTTCAAAAATGTGTTTAGTATGCGTTATATCTGAATTACTCATGTGAAGTAAAATAGTTTCTAAAATTAAGCTTCTCTATGTATTTATGGAACAAATTTTTTTTACTTAAGATTTAACTACTACAATTGTGTGCAAGCAGTAGGGTAGTAAATTAAACATATACAAGTCACCAAAAGTTTTCTTAAAAATTACTTAATTGAATCATTGGAAAAAGTCATCTTCCCTGATTTCTTAAATTATTTTGTTAAAGAAAATAATTTTGATGAAGTTGAACATTTTTATCTAACATTAAAAACAAAAATTTGCATCAGAAAAATTTATATCTTTAGAGCTAAAAACCATTGAAAATATTTAAATCATTTAAAATTTTCTTTCTTTTTTTTTATTCTATAAGCTATTCAGTAGAAAAAATAAACATCCTCAGAAAAGTATTATTATTTTTATAAATTAATTATTTCTAATTATGTAGACTTGTAATTTGTAAATAGAGAATCAACTATTAAAATTTATCTCTTTGAATTTCTAGAAGCCACATTTTCTTGAAATTTAAATATCTACAAAAACTATTTCAATATAGTATATCAAATAAATACAAGCACCATCCAGGAATATTAGAAGACAAGAATATTGGAGAACAAGAAACTCATCACTTGTGTACCAGTTACAACAATCTACCGACTAATTATAACTTTTATATTCTATGATAATGATTAATGTGTTTTTATATTCCATGTTTAGAAAAATAATATCTATCTTTTCTTAAAAAATTCATGATATTATTAACTTTTGAAGAATAACAAGAAGTGTACTTCAGTAACAGTGGTAGAAACCCTATTCACTTTTATTTATTTATTATCTCTTTAATCATTCAATCGTATCAACCCCCATTACTTATATTTCATGTTGTTCATGTGCAAAAAAATTTTTGCATTCACTTTCAATAGTTAAATGAAAAACTTATTCCTTAAAAAGTTGTTAATTTTAATTTCGTTTATTAAAATTTAGAATTTTATAAGACAGCACTTTTTGCATTTTCAGTCACCCGAAGCAACCCTTTATTATAGTCAAAGAACAATATCCTGCTATTAACTTCTTCATAAGAGGATGCTACACCATGGGAGACACTATTCATGGTAAATTCTGTTTCACCTTCATTGGAATTTTTATTTATTTATTTATTTTAAATGAGCTCAGGTAAACCATAGAGTAACCCAACACTGAAAAATACTCTCAAAATACCAAAATGCAAACAAATTACTGTAGTATCACTTTCCCTGCTCCATGCAAAATGAGACAATAAATTTATCAGCCTACAGAAGCAGTTACCAAACATTTTATGGAATTAATTAAAGAGTTACTCCATTAAGAAATTGGAAAAAATTATCCTTGTTGTTTACATGATATTTACTGAATGAAAACAAATACTTCTAAAATTTATTTCCATTTTTATATTTTAAAAAAGAAATATCAGCATTTGAAACTTAATAGTTTACTGTAACCTTTCCTCAACTCACTTTTTCTGTTTTAAATTTTAATTTATTTATGTAGACGATAAAAATTTGCAAAGGGTTTCACGTTTCTCTCGTTGTATATGAAGTGTCTCTACTTAACCAGATTTTAGACAAAGCGCTTTTGTCATTCTAATTTCTGCAGATATCTTTGATTTCAAACTCAATACCTCTATGCCAAATTACCTCTGGCCTTTCCTTTCTCTGTCTACCTTGAGGAAAATAATCCAAAGCCTGTCTCACTTTAACCTTTTTTTTTCTAACCTTTAACCTTTTTTTTTTGATACATGTCCAATCTATTACCAGTTTTCTCTCTTTCTATTTAGTAAGCAAATGATCTTTGCTTAGAAATATTAAACAGAGTTTAATTTTTACTTTATCAAACCATTTTATGTTAAAGAATTTCAGACATACTATTTATTTATAAATGTTTGCGCAATACCCCCCCCCCCCTCCCCAAAAGAAAGTATAGTTGAGGCGAGTTATAAATCGACTAAGTCAACCTTTATCTATCAAAAGGTACCCAAGGTACCCTAAGATAGAATCAAGTTAACATGTCTTATATACTAGTGAATTGGTATTTCATATTCATAGTGGTAGTTATGCCACATTACTCTCCTTCCAGAATTTTACCCGTGATAGAATTCAAAGAACGAATACCACTAGTTGATCCATGCTGTTTATTTATTTATATCAATTTCTCTCATTATATTTTTTTCTTCATTTTTTGTTTATAGCCTTTCTCTCATTAATATATACATATATATTTTTTTCTTTATAGCATTTCGCTCATAATTTTTTTTCCCTTCATTTTTGTTTATTGACCGGGAGACTTTATTTACTTCACCAGAATTTTTTTTTCTTTCTTTGAGCAGTATATTTTTAAGCACATCAACTGTTTTTTAATGTGGATCATTCATTAATATTGGCAAGTTCTTATCACGTCCGGAGGTCACCAATATGGGGAATTATAAATCGGCTAAGTCAACCTGTCAACCTTCATCTATCAAAAGATACCTCAAGATAGAATCAAATTAACATGTCTTATATACTAGTGAATTGGTATTTAATATTCATAGTGGTAGTTACGCCACATAATTATAACATTGTAATTAAATTATTTTGATTTTTAAATGATTTAATACATTTTCAAACCTATTCAAAAATGAAAATTCCACTTGTGCTTTATTTAATTCATTTAAAATATTTTCATCTATTCCACCTTTGTTACTGAGAATGCAATCTAAATATGAAAAACTATCAACTACTACTATAATATTGACATTCTGTAGAAATTATGTCTATAGTTTTGAATTAATTTTCATAATTTTTGTTTTCCTTTCCAAGACTTATAAAAAAAATTAGCTCTAATAAAACAAAACCATATAAACTACTTAATTTAAATAAAAACTAAAATGTTTTTAATGATGAAAATTATCCTAAAATAAACATAGATATTGCTTCTCTCTAAAAAAAATTAGAAATATGTACGAAATTTTACACTACTGGATAAGTAATGATATTTGTTTTTGTTACGGAATTTCTGATATTAAAATTAGGTAATTTAAAAACCATAAAACTCCTAAAGTGTTTTTAGCAATTGATAATTTGTAAATTTTTATTACACACTTTTCCATCTTTCAGAATGAAATTCTCTTTCAAGCAATTATCATATAAAATAGAAATGAGAAACAGAAATTTACAAAAAAATTAATTATCACGAATCTGAGTAAATTTTATATCATGGAGAGTAGATCTAACTCAATAACATATAAATAAATGTTCCAGCAACAAGTGTCAGTAAACTGACCAAAAAACGAAAGCTTTATCAAATTTTAATAGGAAATAATAAAAGAAATTTTAATGCACATATAAATTTTTCTTTAAGAAAGAGCATGCTATAATTACCATTTTTGTTCGAGAACAGATAGCTACAAATGCCGGTATGTTCAACTTAACTTTGCTTCGTATCAAGATATTTATCATTTCAACAGAATGTTAAAGAAAAACAACTCATAAAATAAACAAACAGAAAGCTCGTTCTGCAGTTAACATTGCCAGTTTGTAAACCTCAATTTAAATCGAATATCATTACGTAATCTCAATAGTCTCGGCTGTCGTAGGCTTCAATTTTTTAAAAAGTAGAGAAACACCTCAACTCTTTGTTATTCCTTGCGATGTTTTTATTTTGGTGCATGGTTTTTTGATTTTTCATCTCGATTATCTGCAATCTTTTAGATTTTTAATGAATTGTTTTATTATTTCAGTATTAAACTCAATTTCCGTAAATATTATTATTATGTTCATGCTTTTTAAATTTGTGTAAATCATTAGATATTGATTGTATTGGCGTTCGTTGCAATTATGTTAAACTTTATTCAGTTATTTAATTATAATAGTTTTCTTTCTTATCAAAAAATTTATTATCTAACACTGCATATTTATTCTATGTGGTTGCTCTTGATTTATCTCATTTTGATGCTTTTACTTTTTATATTTGGCATGAATAGGTTTTCGAACTTAACATAAAGTTCCTACTGAAGTATTTTGCTTACTTATTTTTAAAAATAACTTACTGATGTCTGTTTTTTTTTAGTTAGAGATACACATTTACTAACTTGGTGATTTTATCAGCTGTAAAATTAGACAAAATTTCCATCTTTGCATTCAGATTTGATTCCATATTTAATAACAGGGTTACCACTCCACAGGGAAAAATACAGAAAATTTAAAAATCACCTAAAATAACTGGGAAGATGCAGGGAATTTTGATTTTTTTCCTCACAAACTGGGAAAATACAGGGAATTTTGTTCCTTATTTTTGTCTTTTAAAAGATGGTGACCACTCAAAGCGTAATCTATGGGATATTTAACCATGACATTTCAGCTATACTAAACTATTTCTTTACTATAACATTATTTAAGTATGTTCAACTGTTTTTCTAGCAATTAAAACTAATAAATATAGTTAACCCAATATAGCTCACACAAGAGCACAGTAATTGTTGTTTCCTCTTAATATATTGTGTATAGGGAAAACACAGGGAATTTTTTTTTCAGATTTGAATGGCTACCCTGAATAAGTTTATTAAAAGAAGGATGCTATATGTAAGTTTGTAAAAAAAAGGGATCCGGGGATATAATCATGTTGTGTGATGCATCACCTTTTTCCTTTTATAAACATATTCAGGTTTGAATGGCAACACTGAATAAGTTTATTAAAAGAAGGATGATGCATCATAAGTTTGTAAAAAAAGACAAACGGGAATATAGTCATGTTGTGATCTGTTGCGCTAAATAGATTTTTAATTTTTTTTTTAAGAAAAAAAAGGTAGAAGTTTGTTATAAATCAGGGGAGATTTTCATTTCAAGGCCTTAACCATCTGGGATTTATTTTTTTCTTATCAAACTTTTAGCGATAATATTCTAGAGAATTATATTGAGAAATAACTGGAGAATAAACTGATCACTTAAAATAGGAAAAATAGTGCTTTTATAATTTTTCAAAACTTTTCCACATAATTTTTCCTCAATTACATAGAACAATAAAAGTGTGTGGTTTGCAATTTTTGTATATTTGCCTGTCTTCAAATTCTATAAAATTTGTTTTTATTAATGTTTAAATATAGGAAAACTAATTTGGATAATGGTAAAGCAAAAAAATTCTTTATCTATTAATCACTAAAATTTAAAAATAATTAATCTAAAAGTTAAATGTAGCCAAACGTGTCGGCTTCTAAAGAATACTGATTGCAAAACTATATTAGTATGATTTTGCCAAAAAAAAATTTCATTGAAATTATTGAATAACCTTTCTCTTATTTCAATCGGGTGACATTAATTCAATTTACATGTTTCAAAAGATTCTATCATACTATCAAATTGCAACAGAATGCACTATGCAACATGAATTTATTTTTGAAAAGTAAATAATGATTATTAAAAACCAGGGTTGGGTTTTTGACATGACAAGGGTATAATACTGGTTTAAACTGTCAAAAACTGAAGTTTGCCAAGAAAATATATAAACTTCAAAACTACCAACAGTTGCCATGCATTATATTGAAATTTAATTATACTATAGGTAATCAGCAGGTTTTAAAATATTTTTTAATTAAAATTAAGGTAAAATAACAGATTTAAAATCTCAGAAATTTATATATTCAAATGCATGTGCAGAAAAATTTTGCACAAAAAATTTTTAAATATTTATATTTTGAAAAAAAAATTTGTTTTGTTGATATTTAATAAAAATAAAAGTTTATTACTATGCATTTTTGACATCTAAGGAACATATAACTAATATTTATAAGGATCTTACAAGTTATGTTGTATAAATACAAACTTGATACAAGTGTATAAAAAAATTTTTTTTAATGTTATACTGAATATCTTTATTATCCAGTATGTTAATTTGAAAGTAGTTATATTTATGAATAATGATTATATTTATGATATATTTATATAAATATATTTATGATAATTCATATTGTTTATTATGTTTATTTATAATGATTAGACTTATCATTTTAAAACAATTTTTATCTCTGAATTTTTTTTTTCTCCACTTGTATTAAGAATACAAATAATGTATATCTTAAAAGCAAGGAGTAATTATTCAACAGCTGAATATTTAGATATTCAACAAAACTATGTAGTATTCAGCAAAATGAAATTCACAAGTATTTGGTTAAACTAAATTTTCAGCATAGTAAATGAATAGGCTGAATATACTGTAAATCGACACTAACTACTCTGTGTATTTATCAGAAAGCACTTAAATTTGTATTGTCTTATGTTAACTATGAATTAAAAAAAATTGAAGATTTAAAATTCAGAATTACTGATTTTTCTGAATAACTAACAACCAATCACAAAAGTCAAACTAAACAGAAGAACATTACAGTCACTGATCCATGAAATATTTAAACAAATTATTATGGAAATTTTTTAATTATCCTAATAAATTGATTGTGAATGTTGCCTGTGCCCAACCTGTTTAAAAGATTTTTCTTTAAAAGATGTCTAATGTACAAAACTGCTAATGTTTATCTTTAAAAATGTCTAATTTTTAGTATAATCTATACTATACACTAAATTTGGTTATAAATAAATTTCTTAATAATATCACTGCATATTTTCAATAGCACATGAAAATGAATACATAATATTACAAAAGATGTGAGTTTTTAAAAGTACAAGATTTTGGTTACTATTCAAAATATAAGTGTTTCTTCAAAATTTTAAATTTTATGTATTAATTAAATTTCAAATATGACTATAGGTTTATGACAGTGAGGTTTTTGACGTGACGGTTTAAACCGTCAAAAACTGTCACATGTCAAAAACCTGCCAACCCTGTTAAAAACATATTTAGATTTTTGGCTGTTGCCTTTTATCTGAAGAAAAGCGACCTCATAAATATTTACATTTTTCATTACTGAAAGTTTGGAACACGATATATTTTGTTTTACACACTAAGATCGGACTTTAACTTGCTATCTCATAAAAAGACTGGTCACTGTAAATTTCTTGTTTATATTGTGGTAAACTTAAATTTTCATGAAAAACTTTTTTAAAGAAAATGCTCATTTCATTTCTGAAAAAAGTAATAAAAGTTTTAGAATAAAATCTTTTAACTACAAATTTATATGTTAGAATAAGAATAAAATAGGACTTCACAAATTAATCACATTATATGTCTTTAAAATGTTGCTTCATTGACAACTCATTCTGAATTATAATTGATGCTTGGAAGCTTTGTTTTTATTCTTTAAATTGTATTTTGACATATTTCAGTTTTTGACAATTTAATAGAAATATGGTTAAATTTTATTCCACTTTTCCTTTGTTATACAAAATTTTAATTTGTGTTTTACGTTCTGAAATGTACAAAACTTTATAAAAAAATAGTTGGTAACTTTACTTAAGTTTCACCGAAACGGGAAAAAAATAGAAAACCATTTGTAAATTTTTAAAACCCAAAAGTTTCTTTCATTTTTATCTTTTCCAGGGAATATTTTCACATCAATGTAAATTTGCTCTTACTTCCTTTGCCAATAAATTTTTAACTGTTAAAGCATTTTCTAAAAAAATTTTTAGCTTCTCACGAACCAATGTCCAGATATTGCCAAAATTTGCAATTATTTTGCTGTGTATGACCATATGGAAATCTTTCTCAACGCTAATATTGCAGAAAATAAAGACTACAATTAATGTTAAAAAATATTTTTCTTTTTAGGCTTTATTTTGTCATTGTAATGGAAAAGGCTTCTAATCAATCTTCATTTACTCAAAACATATGTTTCTCACTAAAAAACTGTAAAAATATACTCAAATTCTCAACAAAAAAAGACAAAAAAATTGGTTTCTTAAATGGAAAAAACTATTTATAATTTCTTTTTAAAAAAATGAATAATTTTTCAAAAGTTTCTCTTTTTTTCTTGCTTTAGCAAATTTAAGAAGAGTTAAGACATTAACCAATATCTAAATTTATTATTTTTCTTTTTAGCCTATATTTGCTATTGAATGATTAAAGACACCCAGCTGTACAGACAAAAAGTATAAGTTGCCAATCGGACTAGGAAGTAGTCATTTAAAGTATTATTACATTGAAGTAAGTTACAAATAAAGATTGTTGTTTTAGTGATATGTAATTCAATTTGTTTTCAGCGATTTTATAAAATTTTGTCTAATGGTACCTTCAGAAGTAAATTATATTGCAACTTATCTATTTATTATAGCAGAATTTTACTTTTAAATTAATCTTAAAAAACTATTTTATTTGCGGATTTTACTGTCCCTATATAAATTGTGAAAGTCACAGTGGCTAAGCCACGAACTATCATAGTGAAGGATCCTTGTTCTATCCATCGTTGTGTCTTCAAGTCCACTCAACTTCAAATCAGTGAATTTTGGTAGTAAAGGTAATCAGTGCACAATGATAACAACATTGCGATATCATGCCTAAGTCTCAAAATTCTTGAACTTTTATCACCATAAAATACGCTTTTTCCGACAACTGGCTGTTGTAAGACTTTTACTTCATGTTTTAAAAATAAATAAAAAAAATTGTGTTTTATATACATACTGTTCTCCATAAAAAGGTCTTATCTGCCATGCTATTGTCGATGATTTTTTTTTTTTTTTTTTTGCCATATTTTTTCATGTTCATATTTTATTGTTTGTATTTCATGTTCAATATTATTTCTTATTCACACCATTTTGATATCATTTTTGTTGTTTCATTTTTCTACATCCTTAAAATAGTGTTTTCTTTTTTTTAAGTGCTATAATTTTTTATGTGCTTTTTTTTTACCTAGCAGTTTATTAGTTTTGTGCCTTTATTGTTTCATGTTTATCCAATTTGATTGTCTCCAAAAATTGTGTTTTTATATTATTTTATGTCTTTATTATTATGATAATTATTTAATTGGTGTTTTTATTCATATTAAGTTTTGTTGACTATTATTTGTGTGATGTTTAAATATAATATCTTGGTGAAATGCACAATTTTATTGTTAGTTTATTTTTTAAATATTAAATTGTATCATTTTGAGGTTGCTGTGATTTGATTTGTCGCAAAAGCACTGTTATATCTTATGAATGCT
The DNA here is from genome assembly GCA_949128135.1 of Parasteatoda lunata. Classification (NCBI taxonomy): domain Eukaryota; kingdom Metazoa; phylum Arthropoda; class Arachnida; order Araneae; family Theridiidae; genus Parasteatoda; species Parasteatoda lunata. Next base: position 45,612,907 of record OX421975.1, read on the forward strand.
TGTATGTGTCTCAATATATTATATCATTATACATCCTTGTTTGTCGCCCATTTTTTCTATTCCCCTTTCTCCCAAGATTAATAATTGACTATATTGTTTATCTTAAATTTATTCTAAAATTTTTACCAGTTTATTACTTTTATTTAAATAAATCATTTAACAAAAATATTTTGTGAAATAGGTTATTTGTGTACACCATTTCTTCATGAAAAATATTTTTTAAAAATTCCACTGATAAATCAGGGTTGCCACTCCACAGGGAAAACCTGGAAAATACAAGGAATTTAAAAATCACCTAAAAGTAACAGGGAAATTTGTTTCTTATTTTTGTCTTTTAAAAAATGGTGGCCACTCAAAGCGTAATCTATGGGATAATTAACCATGATATTTCAGCTATTTCATTTACTATAGCATTATTTAAGTATGTTCAGCTGTTTTTTCAGCAATTAAAAAATCTAATAAATAAAGTTAGTCCAATATAGCTCACAGAAGAAGAGCACAGTAATTGTTGTTTCCCCTTAAGGTATCCGTACACGTTGAAAAAGTGAATTTTAGCTAAAAATGAAAATTTTTTTTAATTTTATATTACGAATTACCGTTTATTCTAGTTTTTAAAACAGTTTAAATTTTAATTGTGCGTCAATTAGAAGAAAAGTTATGATTAAAAGAATATTAGTCGATGATTAAAAAATGAAACCGGAAATAGCATTCCGAAACCGGAAGTGGGACAAAAACAGTTATATTTATCTTTATTTTGGGATAATTATCTTTCTTTCACTTAAATAATTATTATTTTAATGTTGCTAGAAATGAGCCTCACAATTTATCATTTATATTAGTAGTTTTTGGGTCAAAATTGGCAACATTCTCACTCTCTTGTGGATTTGTTTACAAGCAGCGTTCTTCGAATATTCTAATATTATTTTGACTACATTTTATTGAAACGTAATTGAATTTCTTTTCGAAATTTTATGTTTAAGTACTTTGCAATATGGGTAATTCAAGAAATCGAAATAATGGACGGAAAAAGAAGTTTCATGGGAATAGCATTTTTAAAATAGAAATGATATAATTTATACTTTAAATGCCTTTTTCTCAGAATGTAATTTCACGCAAAAATAGTAACTTTAAAAATTCATTATTAAAAAAGTTGTTGATATATTTCAATAAAATTTTTTATGTGTATTATGTATAATGTTCTCTAGTGCTTGTGCTACAATTGTTTAAAAATATTTAATAGTTTTTTATTATTGGTCTAAAATGTGAAATATGACGTAAAAAATTTGACAAAAATCTCATAAAAAGTTTTAGATTTTCTATAAAAAATTTAATTTTTCAAATATTTTTATGATTGTAGTCAAATCACTAGACAAATTTCTGCTCTTTATTTTGATAATAACACTTTTTTAATACAATAATTTTGGTGAAGTATATCCTTTCCCAAGTTTTATGAAAAAAACATCAATTTTTTCTTGTTATTTAGCTTTTAAAAACAAATTATAATACAAATGTCTAATTTCTCTTATTTAATATTAGTTTTTACATATAATAAATATAAAAACATAATTAAAGTGTTCTGAACATTAATATTTTTAAAAAAGTCCTCCGAACGTGTTCGGATACCTTAATATATTGTGTATAATATGTACAGGGAAAACACTGGGAACTTTTATTCCAGATTTGAGTGGCAACCCTGTAAATGTTGTTTGAAGTACAATTATCTCTGTGTGTGACTTATTTCTTATATCTAACAAAAAATATTGGCAGTGAAAGAGAATGACATTAGATTCTGTTAACATACATGTCAGTCTTTCCCTTGAGTTTTGCTCCATGTCAAAATCATATCTGGTGTTTCAAGCTTCATTTCCTTTTTGTTTTCACTCACCATAAGACACCCAACTACACTATAAATAGCATAAATTATTAATTTACTCATTCAGTCTTTAAATATAAAAATATTTTTTTACTTTTAATTTGTTCTACATTTTTTTTTTTTTTTTTTTTTTACACCAAGTAACTTTATAGAAAGATGCTGTTATTTTATCAAAAAAAGCTTTTTCTGGCTTTTAATAACAAATTTGATAAAATTTAAAAAAAAAAAAAAAGGGCTGAGTATTGTTGTCATTATTTTTGAAGCTATTATTTCACACAAAAAATATGGTTGCTTAACATTAATTTTATCGATAATAAATACTTTAAATGGTTATTAAAAGAAAAAAGTGCAAAATTGTTATTCTGATAGTCTACCCCATAAAGATATAGTACATTGGACCTTTTTTTTTTATTATTTATTTAACTCTTAACGATTTAGCAGTTGAATGCAAGAGATGGAAATAGCTGAAAAACTAATAAAAAGGACTGAACAGAATGAAATGTTATGTGAAGTTGGTAAAAGAAGTATCAAAGTTCTTCTACACTGACAGAAAATGGACTAAAACAGGAAGATGCTTAATCTTATCATATATTTAGTATTGCCTTAGAAAAAGAAGTGAGAAATTCGGGCAATCAAACACTAAAAACCATTTTCAAAAGTCAGTAGTTATTAATATTTCCTGTTAATATAGATATTGTAGATATATTGTATGTATGTAGATATATGTATTGTATATGCATCAAAACTTTCGGAACACTTGAGAATCCATCTAGAAACCTTGACTGAATTGTCACAGAAGAAAGGACTAAATTAATAGCAGTAACAAACAAAACATCAAATTCATCACCACTTAAAATAGAAGAATAAGTTTTTGAAAGTGTCGGTCAGTTTATTTTGGAACAGTTGTAAACATTAATAATTACATTTAACCAGAAATTGACAACAGAATAAGTGTGGCTATTAAATGCTATTTTGGATTTATAGGACTGCTCAAATCAAAATACTTGAATAGAGAAACAAGAATGCAACTATATATAAGATCAATTGACTTTTATGGAAATGAGTGATAGGCAATGAATAAATCAGAAGAAAATAGATTATATATATTTTTTACAAAATATTTGCGCATATGTGAAACGATCTTGAAAAGAGTTTTTGGTGCAGTAAAGGAGGATAATGTGTGGAGAATGAAATACAACTTAAAGTTATACAACAATTCCAGAGAACCAAATATCATTAATAAAATTCAACAAATGAGATGGTTTCGTCGTGTCTATATATATGACAGAGAGAACTTATTTAAAGAAAATAATTTTTCACAAACCGGAAGGAAAGAGGAAGACCATATTCAAGTTGGTTAGATAATGTTGAAAAGTATCTAATCAGTGGAGCCATGGAGAGTGGAGGCTTCTGATAAATTGAGATGGATAAAGCTTCAGACAGCTATGGCTAGAAATCGGTTGAAGTGCTTGTAGGAGAAGAAGACAATTTAGCAACGATATTAGCATTCTAACCATTAAACGGTATAAGGTTTTCATTTAAAAATAGGAATCAATGAGAAAACAGTTGATTAGCTACTCTTAAACCACTCTCTCTCATTTACAAAATATGCGAAAATTGATAACTGCTCTCTCAATTGAAGTGTGATTTCAAAAATATTGTTTTGTGACTTGCTTCTCTGTATGGAAATCTACTTAGTAGTACTATTTGACCTTTCTGTGATGTTTTTATTGTTCGAAAAAACTGGGAAATCTTGTAATGAAAATTTAAAACATCATTGGACTCAAAGCAGGTCAACTTGGTTGTTTGACGTTTAAAAAAAATCTGTTTACATAAATTGGTATCAAGAATCAGTGCTACTGTTACTGTTTTATACTTACTTACTTCTCGGCTCTACTGTCTGTGAAGGACCTTGGCTTCTTTTACCACACAGCTAAACTTTTTCTGGTCCTTCACCATTATCCTCCATTTTCATTTTTTTTTTTTTTTTTTTTTTTTTAGATCTCTTTCTACTTACCACTCAAGCAATCTCTTTCTAGGGTGCCCGACCTTCCTCTTTCTTCTACTTTTACTTTATAGATTTTCTTTGTTGCTCTTTCCTCACTCATTCACTTCAGATGTCTGAACCATTGTATTCTTTTTATTCTTATCAAATTTACTATATCTTTTTCTTTATATAGTTTACTTGACTCTAAATTACTCCTAATTCTCCTAAAATCTCCATCTTTGATTGGTCCATATATTTTCCTGAGAATCTTTCTCTCAAAAGTATAATAAGTATGTTTTCCTCATTCTGAGTGGTTGTCCAAGTTTCTGCTGCACATGTGTCAGTGGGTCTAATTATTGTTTTATATAATTCTAGTCTCAATTTTCTTGAGAAGATTTAAACAACTTAAGCATTGAAAGGTAACATCTGTTTCCATCTGCCTGTCTAGCCTTTATCTCTTGCTTTAATTAAATTATTTTTTTTCGAATGATAATTGAGCCAAGATATTTGAATTCTATCATCCTTTTAAGACCAAATTCAGTATTTGCCGCCCGGCCTGTGTAGGGGGCAGGGAACTATCCTTGCACCAGAATGGTTCTGGGTTCGAATCCTGGGCAAGGCATGGATGTTTCTTTCTCTCTATCTGTGGACTATGTCTTTTGTGTGTGAATGTGACCCGCCCTATAAACGGGTTGTGGTAGTGTGACGTGGGCGACGCTGCTCCACCGTCGTGGCTTCGCCACATGTGCCCACTGGCTAACGCAAAGAGAGTTAGCAGTTCTGGCACTTTCTGTGGCCAATGGACGATAGTTCCAAGTGCCCGCCATTAAAGTATTTACTGCACTCACGGTTGGTCTGTTTTCTCTATCAATAACAATGCATTTAGTTTTTGCCCTATTAACCAAAAGTCCCACAAGTTGTGCCTCCTTTTCTAAATCTTTATATGTTTATATTAGACATTTTTCTGTTTTGCTGTTTTATTCTTCATTTGACTATTTAAACAATGTAAATATCTTAGTTAATAAAATTTACCATGAAATACTATGTTTCCATTATCAGGGGTCTGTCCAGACATTTTGTGAAAGGTCCGTTTTTTGTAAAATTGTGAAAAAATTACCCGTAATTTATGAATATAAAATAAACGTTAAGTTACATTCTTTGAATCAGTGTCCACTTTTGTGAATTTGTGAAAATAGGGTCCGTTATTGCAAAAAAAAAAAACTTTTTTAAGGAGTTTTTTAATTGTAAAAGACATACAAGATAGATTATACTTAACACTATAAAATTATAATTAAAAAAATTAAATTTAAAAAAATAAACAGCAAATGCAGCTACTAAATTAGCGATGCAACAAATATTTGGTATTTAGCCTATACTGCTGAACGCAGAATATTCATTTCGGACGAATTAAGGGAGAAGCTTCTGCCGATGACAAAACTTACTTCCTTTGCAATTGTCTTTCTTCCCCCCCACCCCCTGGGAAGGGTTTATTTGATTAACAAAACAATAATGAATGTAAACAAATTTGTGAAGGGTCCGATTAAAGAATAAATTATTTTGTGAAGGATCCGTTTTTAAGTTAAAATATTTTGTGAAGGGTCCGTTTTTTTTTTTTTTAAGTTAAAATATTTTGTGAAGGGTCCGTTTTTATGAAAAGATATTTTTTGAAGGGTCCGTTAACGGACCCAAATTTCTTCTAAACAGACCCCTGATTATGATATCTACAGACTAACATAACATTTTGCACATTATTATAAAAATATGAAACCATTTATTACCCTCGTAGTCAAACAATTTTAGATGTGAATAAATTCAAGATCACTTCTATTTACTTTTTTCATTACATTTAGTTTTCTCATAGTTTGCTTCGTTCATAAGAAAATTGTAGCAAATAGATGTGTGCATTATTGCAGTTTTCAATATAGATGCATTAAGTGAAATATAGATGCATCAGTTTTCATTTTGGATGCCATTTTAAAAATTCAGAGAAATTAAAAAATTTAACATTTTTCATGATCTGTGTTTACTGTTTTTTAATTGAATCAAGTGTGTGTACTCTTATTCTGACTTAAATGAACATATTTTATTAAAATTATTAAATTTTATTTATCTCATGTTTTTAGCAATGCCCATAGCAATCGTAATAGTTATCTGTATTATTAACTTCTAATATATCAGCAGATTACATATGCTTATATTCATTTTTTTTTATTAAAATCATTGCAAATTAAAAAATATTTTTTAATCATTATATAAATGTATTTAAAAACATATTTTTATGTTAAATAAAAATTTATATGTCTTACAGAATGAATATGTCAGACACTTGTGCTCATTAAAATAAACCTTCTTTCAATTATTCATCAACTGATTCAAAGCCATAAATAGGTAAGTTAAAAAAGATTTCTTTTTTAAATAAAAATTAAATCTCACTTAATAAAATTTTTATGAACGATTATATTTTCATATATAGCAGGGCGTGAAATGACAGTTTTGAAGGTACTGGACAGACAAAAATTTTTGCTCACCACTATTTTCAGATTTTCCCTTTTTTGGTGACCAAAACCATAAAATAGTGTAGTAGAATTAAAACTTACTTATTGTAAAAAATAGTAATATTTTTTTTTTTTTTTTACTAAGGTTACGACAAAGTTTCAATGATTCCAATATTATCTACAAATCATCAATAATGTTTCCTTACACATCATGTTCTAATTTGATGACTAATAATGACATTTGAACTTTTGATTATTTAAATGCTATTATCAAACACAATTATAATTCATTTTATAAATTTATTTCAAATGACTTAAAAAATATTGTATTTAAGACCTACTTTTCTTAAAAAGCTGTAATTTCTGAAACATTATTTCTCCACATTCATGTAAAATAACAAAATTATTCGTAACCTATCTTGCCTAATTTTTGTTTTACCCACAGATGTGTGATGTGTTATACTCCTCAAAACACAAATGGTAAATGATTTATTAAAAATCTGTTGTAATATTCTATTTATATTTAAATTTATGACAAATAAAATGAAATGTTAAAGTTAATGTTTAAATAGAAAAAAAATTCAATTGTTGTTGACGTTTCTATTAAACAACCCTCCTAATTAATAGTAATCAGCTAAACCTAAAACATGTTATGAACTTAGTATACATAAACTTAATTTATTTAAAAAATATTAGAAACACAGATAAAACTAAAAGTATTAATACAATATTTAAAAAAGTGTATTGCAAAAAATTGACTAAATCATTTCTCTGGATGATGTAATGTTTGACTAATCCTAGCATTTGAAAACAGCAAAATGATGCTGATCCAAGCTCTTCGGTCCCATCTTGTATTTACTAATCTATTATCCCTAAGTCTTGTGAGAATTTCAAAGCATGTTTATATCAGAAAAGATTCTACCTCAGGTATAACTCAGGGTGTGTAGCGTTTTTTTTAAGTGCTTAAAGGTGCTTATTTTCGTTTTTTAAAAGCCCTTGAAGGTGCTTTTTCCATTGGGTGTTTTTAAAAAGTGCTTAGTTTTTCCCTTTTCCAAAATGAGAATTTTCCTTTACTGTGTTGGTTTTTACTACGAATTATGCAAAAAGACACAGTTCACATTGTTCTATTCAAGGTTTCCACAATTAATTCAACCCCAATCTATTTCGGAATGATGTCAGTGTATGAAAACTCCATTCGTTTTACATGATTCAAAATTTCATGATTTTTAACAATTTTTAAAAACAATGCCAATATTTTTTGTCAAGACATGACAGTAAAAACCAGATAAAACCGTCAATTGTCAAAAACTTTCCAACCCTGCCTAACTGGGATATTTTTTTAAAGTGCTTAAAAATATTTTTCAATGCTTGAAAGGTGCTTTTTTTTTATAATTTGGCTACGCAGCCTGTAAATTAAAGTGCACCTTTTCTAATTTCATAGAATTTTAGCTGGCGCTCCTCTTTCAAATCATTTTTTGGAATTGTGGTGCTTCGAATGATAATCTTAAACTAAATAAATGACTAAACTAAAAGAGATTTTATTTTAACTACATTGTCTATCCTATCTATTTTTCCTGTTTTATTATTTTTCTAATATCATTGTCCCTTCCTAAATTTTTCTCAAATGTAAAATATCTTATCAAGTGAAAAATATCTCCGTAGCACTAAAAAATGGTTCAATATGGATTCTATATGAACGTCCATTGTGGTGGCGAGGGGCCAATATTGAGATGTCTAGAATTTTTAATATTGGCTGAGTAATGAATATTAAATATCGGGTTAATCTGACAATTCTATATATTAATGGCAGTATTCGTTCTAAAGTGGCTGTAAAATATCGAGTGAATTGGACAATTCTATATATTAATGGCAGTATTCGTTCTAAAGTTGCTGTAAAATATCGGGTGAATTGGAGAATTCTATATATTAATGGCAGTATTCCTTCTAAAGTGGCTGTGAAATATCGGATGAATTGGACAATTCTATATATTAATGGCAGTATTCGTTCTAAAGTGGCTGTAAAATATCGGGTGAATTGGACAACTCTATATATTAATGGCAGTATTAGTTCTAAAGTGGCTGTAAAATATCAGGTGAATTGGACAATTCTATATATTAATGGCAGTATTCGTTCTAAAGTGGCTGTAAAATATCAGGTGAATTGGACAATTCTATATAGGGCCAGTATCGGACAATAATGACCCTTTGAATCCTTATTGAGCCAAGACTCTTGAAAGTTTGTCCAATGGCTAGGGCATAAACATATCTCAAAGTTATTTGATTATGATGGTCATTCAGCTTTAATAAAAAATAGTGATTTTATTTTAAATTAGACAATTTATATTAAAATAAAATTTTTCTAATTAAAAAAATTTTTCATGAATAATTGAATTTTTTTTTAATATAATTAATATTAAAATTTTATTAAATGTAAGTGATGGCGATATATTTCATACTACACAAAAAAAAGATATCTTAAAATGATAACACTAAGTTAATGCAAATGTGTTCTTCAAAATTTATTGAAAAAAAGGAGTAGAGGGTTGGTTGTCGTGATATGGACAATGGGAAATAAATCAATAAGACACTGTATTGAACCGAAGATCCTATACACTGCTTCAGCTATATCAAGGAGTTGTTATATCTATTCAGCTATATCATAACTATGTATCAGCTATATATAGTGTTGCTACTGGCAAGGTCACCCAAGCCCGATTGGTTAAAGGTGGTGAGTAAGGAGGATCTCAGAGAAGCCCAACGTATCTGAGCGTCTGGCAACCCCTTTTTATGAATATAGAATTGAGAGTAGAAATATATTATTATTAAATACTGAGAAACTGGCAAAAATATGCACATCTAAATTTTAATTCATTGTTGTTTTATTTATTTTAAGAATAAAACTTTTAAAATGGCAAATTGTTTTAAATGAACATCAGAAGCAAATATTTTTCTTAAGAATAGCTTAACATACCCATTAATTGAAAAACCAAGAACCATGCAATCAGGTTTGTAGTGATTTAAGTTAACGTTTTTTTTTTTTTTTTTTTTTTTTTTTTTTTTTTTTTTTTCTTTAAATATATATAACTTAGATTTATAAAATTCACAAGAAAAAGAAATATTGGTTTTAGTTGAACAAAAGTTCAGCTTCTAAAGATATATCAAATTAAATGCATACATCTTCATTGAACTGAACTAAATTTATATTGCTAATTAGTATAATTATGTTATGTGACGGATACACTGAAAGTATTTTAGGTTCATCCCTTATAAGCACAGGCTTGAGACTTTTTACTAATTTCCATCGTTCTAAACTTAAGAAAAAAGTATTTACTGTCTATTTTTCTTTATATTTCTTTGTTATTTTGTTGTTTTACTTAATTATTATTTCATTCTCTTGATCATAATATATATATTGAAGACAAAAAAAAATTATTAAAATGTTTAGAATAAGGAAAAGATATAATCTTGTTATCAGCTCACACCATTATATCCACAAAAAAGTATGCTTTCTAATGAATCATTTTTCTTCTCTTTAAAAAAAAAAAAAAAATAAATTCTTGTTTTCTTTGTATTTTGAACTTATTTTATAGGTTCTATGTACTTGCAACTCATGCACAGTAAATAAAATTTATTATTCTTCTTCTTTTCTTCATAAATCTATCTTATTTTCTTTTTGTATCTATATATATATATTCAGACTTTCTGTTTGTTTCTCTCTCTTTCATGAACATATGCAGCAAAGATTTATATTATTAATTTTCATTGTTCATTTATAATTGAGAATCCAAATGCAAAGAAAATAAATTTTAAAAAAATTCAAAAATGAGAATTTCTTTTTTATCTAATAAATGTTTTAAATATTGACCAAACATGTTTAACTCTATGACTGTAACATATAGAAACAATTATCTCAAACAATGCTTTTTTAATATATATTTTTTTACTTATATACATACTTGCATTGTTTAGTTCATGTATTAAAAGTAATCTTTTATTTATTTTGGAAGAGTAAATTTTTGGAATTGAATGAATTTAGTAGATTTGAAATAAATAAATTTTCTCTCAGCCTCATGCAGAAATTAAATAATATTAATTACCTAACAGATCAGAAGCAGGCCAACTATCAAAACCAAAATTTTGAATAATGCATTTCATAAATTGAACTGTCTCAAACAAAATTATTGAATAGAGTTTAACTCAACTTTAATTACAATCAATTCTGTTATATTTTAGAAATATACAATCAAAACAAAAGAGTGGATGAACAAAATAATGGAAACACTTCTATTCTAATACATTTTCTCATATTTCTCAAGAAATACTTATCAACAATCATTTTAAAACTTCAGAAGTATTTATATCATGCAATTTCTCATACTTATCAATGAAGTTAAAAGCTTTTTTGAGTTTTGAGGGACCAACAATAAATTGCAAACAGAAAGTAGTGTTTTTGAACATTCTATGCCAAGAAATGTAGCGAGAAATTGGAAACTTGTTACTATTATTTTGCTTATTCTATGCAATAATTGCACAAAATTTCTTAAGCTTAACTTTATTTATGGAGATATAGACGTTTTTATGAAATACTTATTTTTAAATTTTTTTTTTTTTTTTTTTGCTATAACGTTAAAAATAGTCAATTCATATAACCAAAATTTTTAGAACAGTTTATTAATTAAAAAATTTTTACTTTATAATTTTAAAAAATTTGTTGAAAGCTATGCAATATATAAGTAATTAATGAAAAAAAGTTTGATTTGAATATCTTAAAAAGTTTCCTGCAATTTTCTAAGTAGTTTTTGTACTTTTTAAAGGAAACTCAAAATTATAAAGGATTTTCTACAAATATTATTTTGTATCATTCAACAAAATTAAATAAAAAATGATAATACCTTGCAACTTATGTTCATACACCGAATTATGATTGTATAAGCAAAGAAAACATGCAAAAGAACAGATACTTTTGTTTGTAATACACGTAAAGTTACTTTTTTATCCCTAATAATGTCGTTTGTAATGTGTAATTTTTAATAAATCTTAAAATTCTTGGATAAAATCTTTATTTGAGTTATCTTTGAAAAGCTGATAAACTACTTAGAAAATGGCTTTAAATTTTTTACTTAAAATTGGACTTTTTTTATTAGTTGCAAAATACAATTCATTTCAAGGTTAGGAAGAAAAAAAAATTTTAATTTACTCCTGCACATGCAGTATAAATGAACTACTTTAATTACTCATGTCTTGTGATGTTTTAAACAAGCAATAATTTTGTAATTAATCTAAATTTATCCCAAAAAAAATTTGCTTCTTTATAAAAATGTCTATATATCTATAAATATTTAATCTAGGTTTACGAAATTTTGTGAAATATTGAAAAATGTCCAAAATAATTGTTTTAAGTTACAAATTTATTGCTACATCTTTTCAAGATTGTTTAAAAACACTATTTTCGGTTTGTAATTTATTGTCAGTCCCTAAAAGCTTTACACTTCATTGATAATTATGAGAAATCGCCTATACTAAACACTTCTAAATTTATAAAATGATTCTCTTTAGTATTTTTTGAGAAAAATCTAAAAATATGTTTGTATTGTAAAAATTCTTGTAGAAGTGTTTCCACTATTTTTGTCCAACCACTGTATGTATGTTTAAATAAAAAGAAATCTGATAATTAAAGACGTTTATTTAAATCAAATAAATCAATTTGTTTTTCTAAAGAAATGATTAAATTAGAATTAGAATTTATATACACATAGTTTTGTTTTTCTTTCTTTCGTTTATAAAATTCAGAAAAATTATTTGAAGATTCTATTTAAAATATAAGAAATTATATATATGTAATGAAAAAATGAATCTAATTTACAAATACAGAAAAAGACAAAAAGGTAAATTAACAATTAAAACATTAAATCAAAATGAAAAAGCAGCTAAAACCAAATTTGTTTTATTTTAATTTAGAAATTCAAAAAAACAAAAAAAAAAAACAATTAAAGCAGTAAAAAAAAAAAATTATATGTGTGTTGTCAAGACAGCATTTCATCAGGGGACACACCGCTTGCCAACACCCAGGAGCCTTTCTGTTGTCAGCTGACAACAGAAAGTGTGTTGGCATGAGCTCCTGTGTGTTGGCAAGCAGTCAGGACCCAACTTACCCTAATTGGGGGCCCCCTCAGCTTCACTATGTCAGTAATGAAGAATTGAATTTTATGGAGGTATTTAAGTTTTTCACCTCGTATACATATATAACAAGAAAATTTATTAGAACCTGAAATAGCTATAAAGTCCCCCTCCCGTCCAATGGTCAGACGAAATATCGTTCTGTCCATTTTATTGATTTTCTGACAATTCTTTGTCCATCATGCCGAGTACAGTTTTCTGATTGTTAACTTTGTCATCTAGCTGAGAAAAATTCATATCCTTGCTGGGTTTAGGTTGGAATTTTTTAATTTGATTTGGGGGCCCCCTCTGATGTGGGTCCTGCGGCAATTGCCCTGTATGCCCCTGCCTTTCTCAGGCTCTGCAAGCAGTGTGTCCCCTGATCAAGTGCTGTCTTGCCAGCACACATATTTTTTTTTATTGCTTTTTCCTGCTTTAATTATTTTTTTGAATTTCTAAATTATAAGTATGTTAGTATTTACTTGAATTATTTTATTAATTAAATTCAATGTAATAAATGTTGTTTTTATTTACATTTGTTGTTTAATGTTAACTGAACTAATGACTGAACTGTTAACTAATGTTGTTAACTGAAAAATCTTAATGATTGAGTACTTAATTTATTTTATTTTTTTTAATTATCTAGGTTTTCTCTCTAACTACACTAACATTTTGATTAGCACTTACTTGAAATTATCATGATTAATTTTTTTCAGTCTAACATGTATATTATTTTGTTTGCCTGTATTTTTTGATAAAAAACATGAAGAGCCTGTATGAAATCTCTTAATTAATCATTGTCTGAGTTAACAATGTTCTTTTTGTTCATTCACAATAAACAAACATCAATGTCTTGAATTATTTCAGTCAAACATCTTCTTTTTTCTTTTTTTTTCCTTTGGCTCTTTTCTTGAGATTATTTTTTTCTCTCCTTCAGTTAACCTGTAGAATCTCATTAAGAGTGTAAGGTCATTTTGACAGATTTGATTGATTAGTAACACCTCAAGTGTGACTTCAACCCATTCAATGTGTTTTAAAACTTCAAGTGTGGTTCTTTCTATAATATTTTTCCTGTCAGTTCCTAGATTAGAAATGTTTTGTTTGGTTTATTTGTGCATTTAAACTATTGTAAGTAATCTTTTTTAATTAGTTTTCATTTGTCATTTTCTATTACACCCCAGTTTTCCTGTCCTCCTTTTTCTTCATTTTTTTTCCCTTTCTCAATATGTTTCATTGTCATTTTAAAAAATGTTCTTCATAAATAAATGTGCAGTATTTTTTATTATTTAAGAAAAAATTATATATTTTTTCTTTATTAACCATTTTGCAGTTAGGGAACTATAGAATTGTTTTAATATTTGTGAGAAAACTGTCTATATATATATATATATATATATATATATATATATATATATATATATATATATATATATATATATATATTCAAGGTTAGGAAGAAAAAAAAATTTTAATTTACTCCTGCACATGCAGTATAAATGAACTACTTTAATTACTCATGTCTTGTGATGTTTTAAACAAGCAATAATTTTGTAATTAATCTAAATTTATCCCAAAAAAAATTTGCTTCTTTATAAAAATGTCTATATATCTATAAATATTTAATCTAGGTTTACGAAATTTTGTGAAATATTGAAAAATGTCCAAAATAATTGTTTTAAGTTACAAATTTATTGCTACATCTTTTCAAGATTGTTTAAAAACACTATTTTCGGTTTGTAATTTATTGTCAGTCCCTAAAAGCTTTACACTTCATTGATAATTATGAGAAATCGCCTATACTAAACACTTCTAAATTTATAAAATGATTCTCTTTAGTATTTTTTGAGAAAAATCTAAAAATATGTTTGTATTGTAAAAATTCTTGTAGAAGTGTTTCCACTATTTTTGTCCAACCACTGTATGTATGTTTAAATAAAAAGAAATCTGATAATTAAAGACGTTTATTTAAATCAAATAAATCAATTTGTTTTTCTAAAGAAATGATTAAATTAGAATTAGAATTTATATACACATAGTTTTGTTTTTCTTTCTTTCGTTTATAAAATTCAGAAAAATTATTTGAAGATTCTATTTAAAATATAAGAAATTATATATATGTAATGAAAAAATGAATCTAATTTACAAATACAGAAAAAGACAAAAAGGTAAATTAACAATTAAAACATTAAATCAAAATGAAAAAGCAGCTAAAACCAAATTTGTTTTATTTTAATTTAGAAATTCAAAAAAACAAAAAAAAAAAACAATTAAAGCAGTAAAAAAAAAAAATTATATGTGTGTTGTCAAGACAGCATTTCATCAGGGGACACACCGCTTGCCAACACCCAGGAGCCTTTCTGTTGTCAGCTGACAACAGAAAGTGTGTTGGCATGAGCTCCTGTGTGTTGGCAAGCAGTCAGGACCCAACTTACCCTAATTGGGGGCCCCCTCAGCTTCACTATGTCAGTAATGAAGAATTGAATTTTATGGAGGTATTTAAGTTTTTCACCTCGTATACATATATAACAAGAAAATTTATTAGAACCTGAAATAGCTATAAAGTCCCCCTCCCGTCCAATGGTCAGACGAAATATCGTTCTGTCCATTTTATTGATTTTCTGACAATTCTTTGTCCATCATGCCGAGTACAGTTTTCTGATTGTTAACTTTGTCATCTAGCTGAGAAAAATTCATATCCTTGCTGGGTTTAGGTTGGAATTTTTTAATTTGATTTGGGGGCCCCCTCTGATGTGGGTCCTGCGGCAATTGCCCTGTATGCCCCTGCCTTTCTCAGGCTCTGCAAGCAGTGTGTCCCCTGATCAAGTGCTGTCTTGCCAGCACACATATTTTTTTTTATTGCTTTTTCCTGCTTTAATTATTTTTTTGAATTTCTAAATTATAAGTATGTTAGTATTTACTTGAATTATTTTATTAATTAAATTCAATGTAATAAATGTTGTTTTTATTTACATTTGTTGTTTAATGTTAACTGAACTAATGACTGAACTGTTAACTAATGTTGTTAACTGAAAAATCTTAATGATTGAGTACTTAATTTATTTTATTTTTTTTAATTATCTAGGTTTTCTCTCTAACTACACTAACATTTTGATTAGCACTTACTTGAAATTATCATGATTAATTTTTTTCAGTCTAACATGTATATTATTTTGTTTGCCTGTATTTTTTGATAAAAAACATGAAGAGCCTGTATGAAATCTCTTAATTAATCATTGTCTGAGTTAACAATGTTCTTTTTGTTCATTCACAATAAACAAACATCAATGTCTTGAATTATTTCAGTCAAACATCTTCTTTTTTCTTTTTTTTTCCTTTGGCTCTTTTCTTGAGATTATTTTTTTCTCTCCTTCAGTTAACCTGTAGAATCTCATTAAGAGTGTAAGGTCATTTTGACAGATTTGATTGATTAGTAACACCTCAAGTGTGACTTCAACCCATTCAATGTGTTTTAAAACTTCAAGTGTGGTTCTTTCTATAATATTTTTCCTGTCAGTTCCTAGATTAGAAATGTTTTGTTTGGTTTATTTGTGCATTTAAACTATTGTAAGTAATCTTTTTTAATTAGTTTTCATTTGTCATTTTCTATTACACCCCAGTTTTCCTGTCCTCCTTTTTCTTCATTTTTTTTCCCTTTCTCAATATGTTTCATTGTCATTTTAAAAAATGTTCTTCATAAATAAATGTGCAGTATTTTTTATTATTTAAGAAAAAATTATATATTTTTTCTTTATTAACCATTTTGCAGTTAGGGAACTATAGAATTGTTTTAATATTTGTGAGAAAACTGTCTATATATATATATATATATATATATATATATATATATATATATATATATATATATATATATATATATATATATATATATATATATTTCTTTTATTCATCAACAAAGATATTTATCTTTGCTTTTTCTGGTTGGCAACAAAGAATTAGAATATCAAGCTTGTTTGCTGTCATAAGCATGAAAACTTAAATGTGCATGTTTACAAATTTCTAAATAAAAATCCTTTTCTCGCATGGTCCACAAAAAGCTTAAACAATCTGTGCTATAAGTCTGAAAGAATCTAAAGGTATCTCGTATGTTTTTCACCAAAACTATATTAAGTATTCATGCTAGAAAAACTATTTTTAATAAAATACAATTTAAATTATAATTATTTTATTATATTTACTAATTAGTATTGGTATTTTTAGCTATTGTTTTATAGTGTTATATTTTATTAGTGTTTAAAAGTAGTTTGCCAATTTTAGGAATTTTTTAATAAAACTTTGATTAATTTAGCTTTTTCTGATTCTTTTACTGACTCCATAAAATGACACTTAGCTTGTATTTGGTTTATTGGAATTGCTAAATAAATTTCATATATTTCAGATATTTGTCAAAAAAAATTTGCAACAGTATGTAGAGACATTTAAAATAATTTAATGTGCAGGATAATATAAATAGATACATACTAATTAATTGCTTTATAAATTATATGACACACATTTTTCTTCTTCAATAGATATTGGTTTATAAATTATAATTTATAAAAAAATTTAATTTTGCATCTACTGATTTAAAAGGAATTGGTAATTATTAAACTATAACTACTAATACAATTGCAAAGAGAACTTGAAGCTGGCTTTTTAATAATTTGGCAACTTGATATTTTTCATCTATCCTGAAATTAATATTAAATAGAATTTTAGAAAAATCTATTCTTTTCTGAGTGTTACCCTACACATGACTAAATTCACTGAAAATCCATTGAACATAGCTGCCAACACTAAGGGACCTGTTTTACCTGTAGACTACTATATTTTGCCAGTTTCTCCTAGTCTACTGATTTAATAAAAAGTCTCCTGGTTTTTGTATTAATACATAAAATTTGAAAATTCCTTAAAATTCAGTAAATTTCCTTTAAAAAAATCCCTGTTAAAATAGAATTTTTCCACAATTTATTACTTGTTTTTGAATACTTAAATGCATAATAAGTGAGCCTCATTTAACGTTATCAGTTTCATGCTTTTTTTTTTTTTTTGTTTACTTATTTAAAAAAATCCTTTTTTATAAAAAATTCTTTTAATTGTCAATGAAAAATTTAATGTATTTCTAATCAGAATTGTTTGTTGACATAACAATAAAAACATTTCAAGTTAATTTAGTATTAATCATAAATGGAAAATAGTGCAGACCATTTATAGTTATTAGTGTAATAAAGTTTTTCTATTTTGATGACAATAGAAACTGCCTATATGTAAAATATTTATTATATTATGCAACAGTTATCATGAAATTAATATCATTTCGTAAAAAGTGATATTATTAATACTGGATTTTTTCCTATCCATGTTGACAGCTATGCATTATGTTAAAAAACTAAAATTGCTACTTACAGATTTTTTAAGATGAAATAAATTGCTAGTATCTAAATAATCCCTTTTGTAAATTAGCAGATAATTATTTATTTTGATTTTACTTATTTAAAAGTTATAATGCAGAATCGAATGCATTTTTTGCTATCTGAAGCCCTAACCTTATTCTTGTATATTTTATTTCAGAACTGTAACCTGCTGGTCATACTTCTCAACAAGAAAGCTAAAAAAAATGTCTGATACGGTTAAACTGTTTGAGTCTGATTCATCAGGCGAAGAAAGTGAAAAAGATTTAAAAATAAACAAAGAGTATGCTAACAGATACGATCAATGGAGAGAAAAAGAACTTTTGCAGAGATATAAAAATTTGCAGGAAGAAGTCAGTAGTTCGTCTTCGGAGAGTGATGAGGAAGAAGAATCAGAATTCGATGAAAACTTTTTCAGAGTACTTAGCCTTTTAAAGGGTAATGATCCTAAAATTTATGAGGAGAACTTTGTTGCTTTCCAAGATCCACCTCCTGAGTCAAAAACTAAGACAAAAAAATCAAAGCCAGTTACTGTTAAGGATTATGAGATGAAGATTCTTCTTGAAGAAAATGGAGATATTAGTCAAGAAGTAAGTCAGGAAAAAAAGAAGAAATCTGATGAAGCAGAATTGACGAAATTGAAAAGTCTTATTATGGATGATGATGACGAAGATGAAGAAGATTGTATTAAATCACTTGAACCTGTTCAAAACAGGAAAAAGTCAGATAATGATGAAGAAGGTGTGATTAAATTTCTTAAAGGCTGTGATGTAGAAATTCCAGAGGATTCCAAAAAAGATTTATCCTACCTTCAAAAGTGTTGGAATGATCCAAATTTGGATGAAGGAGAAAAATTTCTTAAAGACTTTTTTTTAAACAAAAGATATTTGGAAAAAGATGATGACTTTCATGTTTTAGAAGAGCTTGAAAAATTAAGTGAAGATGAAAAGATGGAAGATACGCAAGAGCAATTCGAGCACAAATATAACTTTAGATTTGAAGAACCTGATCCGGAATTTATTAAAAGATATCCAAGGACTATGGGTGATTCTTTGAGACGAAAAGATAGCAAACGTAAAGAGAAAAGAGAGGAGTATGCCGAAAGGAAGCAAAGAGAGAAAGAGCAAAAAAGAGAAGAATTAAAGCGTTTGAAAGCTGTGAAGCGTAAGGAGATTGAAGAAAAGTTTTTTAAATTGCAAGAAGTCACTGGTAAAGATAATTTGAACTTTGATGAGGATGATATTGAAAGTGATTTTGATCCTGACAAACATGATCAAAGAATGAAAAAGCTTTTTGATGAAGAATATTATGCAGTGGAAGAAGGACAAAAACCAGTTTTTGAATATGATGAAGAAATCGATGACGAAGACTGGAATCATTGGTCTAGGTCTGAAAATCCAGATGTCAAAGAAGAAGTTGATGATGTTGAAACTGCTACCACAGCTGAATGTTCTAATGCTGATGATGATGAACATGATATTAATGCCCGAGCTCTTTTTGTCAAAGAAATGATGGAAAAATCCAAGGACAGAAAAAGAAAAGGAAGGAAAAAATCTTTATTTGCTAGAGTCTTGTCAGATCCAAAACCTTTATATGATCCTGATGGTAAATCTTTTGATGAATATTTAGAGGAATACTATAAATTGGACTGTGAAGATGTAATTGCTGACATGCCTGTCCGATTCAAATATCGCCGAGTAGTTCCAAATGATTTTGGGCTCTCAGTTGAGGAGATATTAAAAGCTGAAGACAAAGAATTGAATCGCTGGTGCTCTATTAAAAAAACTTGCCAATACCGCCAAACGGACGAAGAAAAATATGATGTGCAAGCATTTAAGAAGAAAGCTCAAATTCCTGCCTTGAAGCAAAAGATTTTGACCAGTGTTTATTCAGAACCTAAAGAAGAAGATTCAGAAATTGATGACAAAAGTACCCAGGCTTCTACTCAGAAGAAAAAGAGGCGAAAGAAAAAGAAATCTAAAACTGTAAATGTAGAAAGTGAAATGGAACCAAACATTCATAGTAATGATATAGAGGAACATGTTCAAGACAGTAGTCACAATGTTGAAAACATTGTGGAGTCTCCAACTTCTAAAAAGAAGAAGCATAGCACAAATAATAATGAAGAAATGTGCAGTGCAATCAAAGAAGAAAAAGAGGAGTCGGATTTGACTTGCAATAAATCAATCTCAGATGACAATAACCTGGACAATAATGAAATCACCAATTCCAAACGAAAACGAAAAAGGTCAAAGAAAAACAAGAATGTAGATTCAGAAACTATTTCTGGAACACATTCTTTTGATGCTCAATCAAAAAATAGTACAAATTCCAAAAAAAGAACTTTCAGTCAAAATGGCCTAGATAATGATGAAAGCATGAATATTACTTTAAATTCCCCTGAATCAAAAGTAAATCTTAGTACCTTGGAACATCCCTCCAAAAAATTTAAAAGTGAACCTGTTGATTATGGCAAAGTTTCTCAAAACCAAACTACTGAACCAGATTCTGTGAATAAAAGTAAAAATACTGAAAATGATGGTAATTTAACAAATGAAACCACTTCCAAAAAACGCAAAAAGAAGAAGAAGAAATCAAAGAATGCTAACAATACGGAGGATCAACAAAAAGGAAAAAAGCCTTTCTATTTGTCTTATAAAAATCAATCAAAGCAAGAAACCGATAAGAGACTTTCACTGGCAGATAGTAGATATGCTGCTTATAACATTAATCCAAAGAAATTTAAAAATAAAATTAAATATTCTAAGCATAACAAATAGTGTATGTTTTAGCATATATATAAAATGTATTCCAAAATTCTTTTGTTATTCGTTTCTTACGAGTTTTTTTCAAAAATAAACGACTGTTGCCATTTATTTTCAGTTCTTTCTTAACTCTGTGTTTAATTCTTGTCTGTTGAAAAGAAAAGTTTGCTGTATGTGTGAAAATGAACTTGAATCCTCAAACTTTCAGCATTATGATTACAATTTACTCCCCCCACAGTTTTAAGCATTGTGTGGCGACTTTAAATTACTTGATTGCATTAAGGAGTGAGAATTTGTTGTAAGATCACGCAATCATGTGGAAGTTTTAATCTTCATCAATTGAAATTGATGAAATGTAATTGGGGAATGGTGGAAAAGATCAGCCTTTTTTTTTTTTTTTTTTTTAATTTATATAAAAGTGGTGTATTAATCAAGCTCGATATTATGTAAGTTACATATTATTATTGAAATTTTTCTTTCCTTTATAATTCTACAGATTGACATGCTACAACAATTAGAGCATTATAAAATGAAAAACTTTCTGCAAACACGAAATTTCAAAAAACATTCTGCAAACACGAAATCTCAAAAAACATTCTGCATGCATTGATTAACTCTTGCAGCCACTAGTTTCAATTCTTTTGCTGCCACTTTATAACTTACTTTGTTTTAAATGTTTCATTTTTATAGAACTCTATATTGATTCACACAACTGTCATGAACAGGGATAAGTTTGGTAAAAAGCTGGAAATTAAAATCCAAAAATTTTATGTGCAGAAACACTGTTTAAATATTTCAAAACAATGCCTGAAATTTAAGCAAGAAAAAAAGTATATAGGAAACTTTTTTCCACTGAATGTTATCAACGTTTTAATTAAAATATTAATGCGAGATTTTATTAAAATTCTGTAAATATGAATCTTAATGTGTGATTTTTAAATCACGTAAATACAAATCTCGACATTTAATTTTAAAATAGCGTAAAAAAAAAAAAAAAAAATCTCGGTGTTTGATTTTAAAATCGCGTGAATCGGAATCTCAATGCTAAGTTTAAAAATCACTTGAATGCGAATTTCGATGTATTTTTTATGTCACTTGAACTGGAATCATAACAGTGATTTTTAAATTGCGTGAATACGAACCGTGGTATTTGAAATAAAATCGTGAAAGTACGGAACATGAAGCGTAATCTTAAATCGCATAAATTGGTATCGCGATGTGTGATTTTAAATCGCGTTTGTATTGGTTGGAAAAAGCGTAAAAACGAATCTTTTTCTTGATAATTCGAAAAAGACAAACTTTCTTTGAAGAAGCCTTTTTTTTTTTAGTAACTGTAAAGAATTTTCCGTGATCGGTATTGGTGTATATTATAGAGATCTAGCTATAATTTTTAACCAAGATGGCTTAATCCTAACAAAAAACAGCATGCCAAAAATATTAATGCTTCTACAGTTTATTCCAGAATTCAAGCCTAGACTGGCCAGAAAATTTTCCAATAGGGTTCAACTTGGAACAAAATACCGCGAATTAAGAGACAAATCAACTAAAGTTTCTGAAAAATCAAGGCTATCAAATATTCTGCTGTATCCTAAGTATTTACATTTTTAAAAACAAAACAAAAAAATGATTCGATATTTTCTGATGTATGCTAATTTTACTCTTGTACTAGAAGTTTACAAAATTTAAACGAGGGGAGAAAATGATAAAAACGGTATGTAGCAATTTCTACATCAATGTCTTGTCAACAACCAAGCTGTTATAAATTTAGATGATTTGAGAAAGTCCTTGAAATTTTACAGATGCTTATTTCAGACAGGTAAATGTAAATTGCTCTATATATTTGTCCCTTTTTTTAGTTTAGGTATTCATTTTTGATTAGGTACTTATAAAAGCTATTTATTTAGCTTTCTTTTTAAATCTAAAATCAACTTTTTTTTAGCCCGATTCTTTCATTTTTAAAAAAATCTTACAGTATGATATTGTTGTTAAATTAATAGTTTTGAAGGAAATATAATTTAATTTAAAATGAAGAAAATCATTACATTTCTTTACCTGTTACAGTGTTGTTTCTTTTAAACCTTTTTTTTTTTCCTCATCTGCATTAGTTTTGTCTTTAAATAAAAGTAATTAACAAGTAAAAACAAAAATAATTTATTTACAGTATTCAGTTATTTACATTTTCAAGTCATTTAGTTCCACATTAATAATATTCGATTTATTTTGTGAATATACATTTTCACTGTCCGGCATGTTCCAGAAAATCTCGTCTAAATACAATTGCTTCTCTTCCAAGGGATCGAAAATTTTCATTCGTAGAAACAAACCTAAAACACAATAATGAATTTTCAAAAAGATCATCTTGAATGAAATTTAAGGGATGTATTTTTCTATTATCGGTCAATAACAACGGTTCGATTTTTAATTTACTTGTATTTGATATAGCCAACAATTTTGGAAAAAAAAAAATTACGAATTTTCCTTTAAGTTCCTATTTTTTTAGTAGTGTACAGTGTATTTAAAAAGTGAATAATCAGTAAAAAAGGAATTGTTGAGGAAACATAAGTAATTAGTTTTTTTTATATTCCCTATATGTTGCTAACAATGCAATGAATTCACTTTTTTAAAAAAGTCTTTATTTGTTTAACAATCCAAACAACTGTATTAAAATTAGTAATTATATTTATATTATTCTGCGCATAAGTACTCTCGTCCAGTATAATATACAATCGTACAATCACGAGTATTGTGCGATTTTAAATCATGTAAATATAATTTTAAATCGCATTTGCATTGGTAAGAAAAAGCGTAAAATCGAATCTTTTTTACAATCCTCGTAAGGTAGTGTTTCCCAAAGTGTGATACGCATACCCCAAGGGGTACGGGAACAGTTTAGCGGGGGTACGCGTTCTTATTCGAAATATTTTGCAAAAGCGAAAATTTCAAAAAATTTTATTTAAAAACACAGTTAGCCATGAAAATTTACGATTACGTATTTTTCTATTGACTATTTTTTGCAGACTTAACAGTTAATAGTTAGTAGTATCAACAGACAGTTGTGATTTTTAACTTTTGTGCAATTTTTTTTTTAGTAAAAAATACATTTTCTTATTAGGGGTACACAGCGTTATGAAAAATTTAGAAAGGGTACACAAAAATCATAAGTTTGGGAAACACTATCGTAAGGCATTATTCATTTACTTAACAGAAATTTTAGTTTTTTTTTAACTTGTACACATTTAAGTTTTTCACTTAACAATTAAAAATACTAATAAAGGCAAGTAGTTGTCACTAAAACAAGTGTAAACTTTATATTTTTCCAAACATATTGCAACAAACAATGCAATAATTTCATCGTACATAAGGGAAAAAAAATGTACATAAACCTTGTAAAACTGTAACAAAACCTTATAATTGTTTTAATCTTATTCAGGAGTTCTCTTGCTTTTTGGGTTGAGTTCAAAATTACAAGGCTACGGTGTTGATCACTGACAGTTGTAAACCCAAAAAAGGGTCGACTGTTCAACGCTTGTTGTAAAATAAAATCAGTCTGGCACTTAGACATGGGGCAGTGAGCCCTCATACCTTTTGGCTTTAGGAAGCAAATAGTTTGTTGCTCAATTAGTCTAATATAAATCAGGAAGTTTGCAATAAGACCTTGGCATAGAATTTTTTTGTATTTACTCTCTATTTTCTGCACTGAGACTCAAATCCTCAGTATTTTGAAAATTTATATTAAAAGTATGCACCTTCTCAGAAATACTCTCTGTGTATGCAATACACATACGTGCATGAGCATAGGCTTTCCTTCCTTACTCAGACAAAAACATCCTTGTAAATCATTAAATATAAAACGCTTTGCATTAAATCTGTATGGCAGGTATCTCATAGGGTGCAGGCCTATTGTAAACAGCTTAATAAGAGATTTATTGCAATAAGCCGGTGACATTTGCGAAGTGCCGAATTTTTCAATTAGCCTTCAATATACAAATTTCCCCATATTTTGAAAATTCCTTAACAAATAGTATTTTATATTATTGGTCTCATTTTAGAAAATGCATTATAAGCTCGTAGGAATTGTTTCCTTCGCCTTTAAATATTTCATCAGTGTTTTAACCCTTTACTGGCAGTAAATTGCTGTTGCCAAATTTTGTCAGACAAAATTTTGCAAAACATATCAGTAACTGCGACGTCAAAAAATGTATTCTCATTGAAGAGGCAGACTTTAGCGATTTGCTGCTTAAATAACATAGATATATAAAAATTGGTGAACGTTTAGTAAGAAGCAAATGGTTTTATATTTTTAGAGGTTTGGTAACATTTTTGGATTAAATGTTGACACAGACTGGCAACAATGCGCTAGAAAAGGTTCAATGTATTGATTATAAGGGAAATAAATAATGGACTTACCATTTAGCAATCCAAGTATTATACCTGCAATAATGCATTCTATCATATAAAACGCTTGGAAGCAAGCTTGATTTGCAGGGGTCCGCGATTCTCCTTCCTGTATATAAGGATACAGTGCCTGCAAGTCTGCTAGCTCACTGCTATTGCTCGGTGGGGCCATTGCTGGATAAATACGATACAAGCTATATGAGAAGAAATAGATTTATTAGCTTTAATTAAAACTTAATTATTGTTGCAATAAGAGCTGCATGCACAGTTAGATTTTAATTCCTTTATACTAAAAGTTTGTAAGAGCCGCTGGTTTGAGTATTTTACTTTATGTTACATTTTGTGGGAAACTAGGACAATTGGATAACTGCAAGTGACGTCATCGTTGATAAATCATGACATATGTCGATTTAGAAGCCAATCACGTTCGACACACGCGTGGCTGACGCTTACAGGTACCCAATTAAATGTGATTTAAATCAAATGGTTTGGCATAAACATTTTATTTCTTCTCGACTTGCAAGTACCCAATTAGAAACGTGAACTTAGGAAAGTGTTTGAAAAATGTATAGGGAGTACGATGGAGGTAAAAAAAAAAAAAAAATAGCATTCAGCAATTAGTTTGAGAATTAACTTATTAACTGTTCACCTTATAAGTAAATTATTACGTGGGCCGAGAAAAGCAACTACAAAGTTGAAATTTGATATGCTGAAAGGGCTAATTTTATTAACGAACTTAATGTGAGTTTTTTTTCAAACCGCCAATTTGGTCGAAAGTTATTAAAATTTAAAATCCTTTTTCGTTTAGTTTTTACTTTTTTTTTATATATAAATACTGGCTATCAATTCATTGTTTTAGAAAAATTTGTAAGCTCTCGTGAAATCTTAATAAGCTCGCGCTTGAATTGATAAAAGAAAAAATAAGAAGTAGAGAGAGTAGATGTTACCTGATTTTTCTATATTTAAAATTATGAAAAAACTTATTTCAAAATAGATGTTACTATTTATGTCAAACTTATGTTAGTTTGAACAGCTCTGTTATAATGATGCATCTATAGTTTAAGAGTAAAACTATTTCTCTTTATTTCTTCGCATTTTATCACACATTCTGTACTCCTTAGTCCCCCCCTCTCTCTCTCCCCCCCTTTTTAAAAAAAATGAATAATTTTTTGAATTACAGGTATTTTTTCATTTTGTTAACATATTTCAAAATGTTCTTACATAAAATTATAACAACTATATTTTATTAACAAGACGATCTTAGTTTATTTGTTTTTTATTAATTCATTTTTTATTTATTTATTTTTTATTTATTTAATTTTCTTTTATTTACTTTAATACCAATTTTTAAAAAAAATGTAGAATTAGAAGCAGTTGAGTAGATGAACAGTGAGCTTATAAGTGAGAAAATATATCAAGTTAGTAAATAAGTCTAATTTCTAGTTTAAAAATGGAGTGGACCGACTCGTTAAGGCTTGTCCAAAAATCAGTGAGTATGCTTACACGGAGCGTTCCGCAATGTCTGCTTTTAATATACCATTTTAGAATATCTTTAGAAAATGAAATTGATAAGTATACACATTAGAAATCTGAAATTAATGTATAAGAGGGGGGGGGGGAAACAAAAAAATGGTATCAAAATCTAAAGAATCACTGCTGAGTAAGGTGGACTAACTTCAGTTGAATTATCCGATGAAACTTAAAGATGTTTCTAATAATCGTCTTTTAGCTCTGCTCTTCTAAATCGTCTTTTCCATGGCAATCAAACAGGTTTTGAAGTTTCAAGATTTTATGATAACTTTAATTGTATTTTATAATCTATTTTTTTATTGTTTTTGCCGGTAAGAAATAAAATTTGGGCTCTCTACATTACATATTTTAAGTAGCTATACTATAAAGTGCCAAAAAGCAAATCAGAAAATTTTGAAATAGATTTAATGCATGTCATTATACATGTATATATTATCTGAGAAATAGATATCCTTTAAAATGCTTAAATTAAATACTTAACAAATATTCTTATTACTTTGTCTAGTTAACTCATATTCGATAAAATGCACTAGATTTCCCCTTTTATTTTTTTAAATTTACTTTTGGTGTCGTATAGAATGTTCATCAATATTTTATAGAATGGCTAAAGAAGGTATGAAATTGATTCACTATTTATGCTTAACCGTAAAAGACCAGACATTCCATGCATTAACCATAGCATTCTATTTATTACAAGTAACGTTTTACTAAAATTAAAAAACAATTAATGAAGTTCAATGCAAAAACTATTTTTAAAAAAAACTTACCTGTGACCATAATTATCAACTGTTCCAATTAATGCAGCAAAAATACCCGTAAGTCCAGCCAAAAATCCAGGTAACGTATGTAAGCTGTTAATTGCACAAGCGTCCATTATATTTATTCGTTGAAGGAAAGGCTGTTAAGAAAAACATATGCTTATATAGATTGATATATAGACTTCTTTTAAATTACAATTCTATTTGTTATAAAACTCGTTAATTTTTTCACATGCGAGCAAACATTATTATTTCTTGTTCTTAGAACTCCATTGAACGAAAGAAAAGATTCATGAAATCGGAAAGAACAAATTAAATTATATTTCTCAAAAATACTGCTACAATATACGATATCAAATTAATTTAACTCATACTTATTTCAACTATTACTTAATTTTAAAAAACGCGTAAAATTTTTCATTAAATTAGTCATTTTAAGAATACTGAATAAGTATTCTTGTTTATTTCATTAATAAAATTTTTTATTAGTAAATTGAAGAAAAAGGAACTATTCTTATTTTACACATAATCTGGGAATTCCGTTTATAATGACTTTTTCGGTTAATTATATTCGAGGTATACTTAACCCTTAAGTATTGTTTATAATACGAAATATAATGTTTCGCCTTAATTAAGTAATTTGGAATAATATTGATCAGAATCTTATTAAAAGAGTAGGCAGCTAATGCAGATTCTAATTGACAAGAATATTTATGAAAATTATTGATGAAATCTATTGATAAGAATATTCATACGGCTCATAAATATAAGGATAGATGTGTTGTTTTAAAAAACAAAGGATAATGTAATGTTTAAACATTGTATGGATTTTCATTTAAACGATCGCTTGATATTCGCGATCGCAACACTCGATACGCCATCTAGCGGGAGACTGTAAATATCGTGCATTAGTTCCCACATAACCATTGGCAATGACGGACGCCATTTTCTTAGCATAAAAAAAGAAGCAAAATTTCCCTAAAGAAAAGGTAAAACTTCTTGAAAAAACTAATCAGAACATGCCAAACATTGAAGCAGAACACGCCAAGCATTTGAAGAACAACTTCTCAATATTTTTTACCTTTCTATTACCAACAACAACATAACATGATTTCATGATCACTTGCTGTTACAGATGTGTGTATTGCGGTAAAATAATTTTTCTGTCTTCAATTCATTACAAGTTAAAATGAAATCAACATTGCTTTCGTCATTCCAATGAATAAATGTGTTCCAATGAATTCCATACAGAACTGTAATAGTTATAGAATATTCTTCTTCTTCATAGAATAGTATATATTTCTGCATCTACATAATTCAGAAAACAACAATAAAGAATAATCCGAATTACTTGAAAAAGTATCTTTTGTGCTGATTATAAATAAATTTTTTATCGTTTTCTTGGTAAGTGTTTTTTAGTTTTGAAAGAATTCCAACTAGATTTCAGCTATTCTGTTTTTAAGCTACATATTAAAATTCATATCGAGATCTTACAATTATAAAATTTTGATGTGTGGTATGTTACCTAAAAGTAATGAAGGGATAAACTATGTATATATTATTTGAGAATAAAGTTTTCAAACAAAGAACATATCATTTTGGAATTCTCCGGACTTATAAATCAGGTAAGTGTTATGATTTTTATAATAAAAAATTTGCTTGTAAATAATTTTTTTTCTTACTTGATGATCGTTCTCTACAAAATGGTTTTTTTACGTCTGATTAAATACTATAAGAATTAAGAAAACGAAAGTTTTTATTGAAAAATGAGGAATTTTTAAAATCGTTTTTATCCTAAGAATTCTTTATTTTACGTTTTTTAGTTTATAATTTTTTGATAAAATTGTTGTCAAATTACTTTTTTTGAAAAATTAAATGGTATTAAATTATGTGTTTATGTATACTTCTTGCATATTCTAATATTTGAAGTAATTCAGAAAAGTATGGAAGAAAAATTCGGTACTTACGTATTAACCACAGCTACAGATTTGGCAGATTTTTAAGTGCCGCCAATCTACACTTAAAATTTTTGGAAAAAATCTTAAAATGAAACACTTTGTTTAAAATCAAAGTAGTCAATCGGATTTCGGTGGAAACTGGGCCGATATAGAGTTTAGCATAGATTCAAAACTAACTTTTCTCTCACCTCATTCTATAGCCATTATGAACTCTAATAAATAAGATTCAAAATGAAATAACATTTCCAAAACGGACTTTTACTAAGATAAAGTTTCATGTTATGAGTATTGGTACATTTTCGTTATATTTCACTCCATAAAATATTTCGCTCTTAAAAAAATAAAATTGCATCTTGTTTTGTTTTTGGCAAGTCCCAAAGACGCATTTTCGTAACACTAAAAATGGCGACAAAAAAAGAATAGTTCTTTTTTTGTTTTGTTTTTGTTTCGTAAGCATTCTTTATTTTACGTTAAAATTTAAATGGGCCTTTCATGTTATACCATTAAATTTAGTAAAACTATTTCTCAGGCATTAGGTTTGAACTTTTATAAGAATATACCTATTTTTTTCTCTTTATTTACAAATATTTTTCCGATGTGTTCTGAATGTTCCTTCTCTAAAAAAAAGGAGATACCATTTTGTTTTCGTTTGCATAAGAAAGAAAACAAGCATTTTTCTTTTTTAAATTTAATCAGCCACAATAAAGATGGAACGTTACAATGCTACATGCTGCATTAAAGACGTCTCCAGTGTAACTGAATGACTGTTCATGTGGAAATCGCAGGGATTCGGCACATACAACAACGCCCCCTATAGTTCGTTGCGATCGCGAATAACGTGTTTGAGAAGAAAATTATTTTCATACTTCATTAATTAATTTAATTATTTTTAAAATATTTGTTCATACATTTTGGCCCCAAAAAAAGAGGGCACTATTATTTTCACTAACATTTCCAAAATATTACTAATTTTCAGCAGATATATTCTTTCTTTAAAAATATCGTTTTAATTTATTTTCATAAAAAAAAAATTTTTTTTTCGTCTGCTCATTAGTTTTAAAAGTGCAGCGTAGAACAGAATTATATGAAATTGAGATTGAATTATTTCTGCGAGGATAAAAATAACCTAAAATTGCGTTTAAAACTTGATTAAATAGAAAAATCAATGAATATGAAAAAAAAATGCCTTTTTGGCAAATTGTAAGTGACTGGCATATTTTAGGAAAAGAAAAAGACATTGATACGAGCCGTTCTTTACAAACAGCTAGAGTTTGAGTTGTTAGAGTTTGGTGGTATTTCTGCAAGTGAAAAAACTTATTTAGAATTGATTCAAAAGAGTATGAACTCAATAATGTATAAAGATCTATTAGAACAACAGCTGTTAGCATGCGATTTATCCTTTAAGAGGTTTAAACTTCATACTTTATATTATAACAAGACGGAAAATATTTTTCTAAAGTTTCAAAGAAGTTGTTTGAAAACGTATCGCTTTGAAATGTTTGGTGACTGGCAAGAAAAATGAATAAAAATGGGAAGTAATATTCAACTTTAGAAGAATTTAAATTGACTCTGGAGCATAGGATGAGTAAGTAGATTTAAATTTCCGAAAAGACCTAATAAAAAGTATCCCCTAACATAATGATAAAAAATATCAATAAAACGGTTGTAAAACAGA
This sequence comes from Parasteatoda lunata, assembly GCA_949128135.1. Lineage (NCBI taxonomy): Eukaryota > Metazoa > Arthropoda > Arachnida > Araneae > Theridiidae > Parasteatoda > Parasteatoda lunata. Next base: position 45,643,907 of record OX421975.1, read on the forward strand.
TTATTAATTATTTATTTTGAATTTTATTAATTATTTCTTTGCACCTTTGATTCAAATAATGATCAACAATACCAATAAAACGGTTCTAAAACAGATGAATTGCTTTTAAAAATTCTTTTAAACGTTATACACTTGTCATGTTTGTTTGATTTATTTAGTCGCATTTTTTATTTAAAATGCTGTAAAGTGTTTTGATGAAATGAATTTGATTGCTGTAATTTGAAATGTAATTTTAAAAAGCTAGCAAGTGTTTGAATTTTTATTGGAATATTTAAAATTAATATCTGTTCTTATGATAATTAAGATGAATTTTATTAGAAAGAATGTGAAAATCTTTTAAATTTATGTTACGAAAAAACTTCCAAAATGCGTTCTGGTGAAAATAAAATAAAAAACCAGCTTGGCACACTTATTGACGTGTGTTACAATTACATTTAAATGATTTTAAACAGAATTTAAAATAATTAAAATGTGTTAAAATTTTACTCAAAAACTTCCTTTTCTTCAAAATTATAAAATGATTTTAATATTTTTAAATATGTATTTTTTTAATTAATGTACATAGAAAATGTACGCTATAACCGCCTTTGATATATACGTTAAGAATTCTTATACAAATCTAAGAAATTAATTATTTGAAAGAAGTATATAATTTAAATAAATAAATAAAATAAACGAAGTTTGAAAATGTCAAAACCGTTAGATTTTCAGATGTACTTACTAAGAATGAAGCTATATTTAAAATATGTACTTTAAAACTCCCAGTATGTTTGAAAACTGGTATCAAAATTTCCAGTGCGATTTTATATCTAGTATCAAAATTTCCAGTATGATCCATACTGGTTAAATTTCTGATATAGTGCCATACTGGTTTTACACATTCCAGTATGGCACTATACTGGTTTTAAAATTTTCCGTATGGTGTTATACTGGTTTTAAAATTTCCAGTATGGTGCTATACTGGTTCTGAAATTTCCAGTATGGTGCCATACTGGTTTTAAAATTTCCAGTATGGTATTATACCAGGTTTTAAATTTCCAGTATGGTCATACTGGTTCTGGTATCATTTTTACTGGTTTTTGATACTGGTTTTACGATTTTTTTCCAATAGGGAATTTCCTCTCCTATTTATTTATTAATTTATTTTTAGCCTAGCACACATTTCTATGTTTTTGTTCTTTAAAGACACTAAAAACTACTGGAAATTTAAACATTCTAAAATACTCAATAAAATTATTTCGCGGATATTCTCAACTTCTATTTCGACATATGTGTATTAGACGATGAATAATAATTTTATTATTATTTTGAGTATTGTATAAATAAGCATGGTATTTAAGTAATTAAGTATACGTTTTTGAGTAAGACTTTTCCTTCTTTAGTTTTAAAATTTTTTGATTCAAACAAACCGATGTCAAAAGTTTAATGATAGAACATATTTGGATTGCGAAGAGATCTGAAAAGAATTATGAAAGCTATTCCGGAAGTTGGCAGGTGGTATCGAGCACGGAGCGTTACATTCCTAGTTATAAATAACAAATAATTGCTTTTGTTATTAATTTTTATATTTTGTAATAAAATTTTATAGGCATTTAAATAGAGTTCCCATGAAAAAGTCTATCTCTTCTCTTGTCATCAGAAATGCCTTGGTTTCATTGAAGGCCAATTTTTATAAGAAAACTTTTTGTTTTTGACGAAAGATGTCTGATTGCATCTGTTACCAAATGATAAGAAAAGATAATTTTGGCATCCTTTTTCACCAGTTCAATAAATCAGAAGTAATTTTTATCATTCTTTTCTCCAGTCAAACGCGCATAATTAGGTTGGCATTTGTACAAAATAAGTATGGGTCATTGTTATCTGTTTATGAATGCAACGAATTCTTGGGACATTTCCAGACATTTAAATTCTTCCCATTCAAATTCTGTAGATAAAATCATACTTCTAAATTCAAATCAATAAGTTTAGAATAGATCGTCAGTGGAGTAAGATTTCATTTAATATTTAATTCAGTATAATTTCCCATAATTGGCAACCACTCTGGTGAGAATTAATGTCATTCATAATGTCTGGTGTGAATTAATACTTTTATATTTCTGCATTTTAACCCTTAACGTCCTGAGGTAAATCAACAACAATTGTTTTGCGCTACCCTTCGGAATTTATAAGTCATATAGACTAACTGGGAAATCCTGCTCATTGTAAACTGCTTTTTCTTTTTGCAAATGCCTGACTGATTGGAAAAAAAAACTCCAGTTTCTTCTAACCAGTCTTGCGGTTTTATACTTGTTCCAATAAGCCTCTGATTTATATGAATTTAAAAAGAATCTTATTAACCTGAACTATTTCAGTCTGTTTGAAATGAGCCAATGCAAAAGCTTTTTGGCTGATTAAAATTAGTCTGCATGATTCAGTGTATCAAGTTTCTCTATCCAAAGCTCTGGTATTGCAAGAAGCTTGAAATTCAGGTGAAGTTAGCAAATCTTTTTAACATTTTTCAATTAGATTATAGCTATATCTGGTGATGGTAGTAAGCCTAAAAATTATCAGATTGAAAGGAAAATAACTGAAGAAATACTACATGAAAATACATTTTAAGAGAACGGCAACATTTTTGTAAAGTGTCGTGTGTTTCAATAAACTTACGACAAATATGCAAAATATGAGAAGTTCGACATTTTCATAAAGTTGTCTTTCGATCTATTTTAACGAAGTCTTGTTAGTTTGTAATCATCTATTAGGTTCTGATTTAGAGTCTGATTTTAATCGAGAGACTAATTTTGAATTCTGCGTTTTTTGTATCAATCCATTGCGAGTAGAACACAAAAATCATGTTTGATACATCAAAAAGAGTGAAAATGTAAAGGATTACAGAAAGGAACATTTTTTTTTTCAAATCTTAGTAACCGATCTTAGTAGTCATGCAACAGAAAAGCATTAGAGCGCTTCTGCAGCATGAGATTTTTTTACCGGATCTTAGATACTTTTCCCTGATTTCAAATCTGCAATCTATTTCTCTCTTCAAGCTACATCTTTTTTAAATAACATTTTCAGTCTATTTTTTGTCGAAATGAACAAGTTTAAAAACGTTATATATAACAGGGGCACTGTAAATGTTGCGACAAACTTCTAAAGTTGTTGGGGCAGATCATTAGGATCAAAACATGTTAGGAACTCATGCTCAGAAATATCGTCCTACGCAGCTAGCGGCGCTTCCCTTATTATGAACTGCTTTCATGCTCTTCTGAACTGGTCATAATAAGTAAACACCCCTCACAGTGTACCATGCTTTCCTATGCAGTATAAATTCTGAAAAAATGCCTTAACTCCCCTAACGGTAGTTAAGTGACCCCCTGTTATCTATAACATTTTAAAACTTATTTAAACAAAAAAAAAAGGACTAAAAATGTCATTGAAAAAAAATCTTTAGCTTTAAGAGCAAAAATTATTCCAGATTTGAAATCCCCACACCCACATGAACCTGGACATTTAGATATACACTGTTATAAATTTCTTGGGAAAAATGGTTAAATAACAATTTATTTAATTGTTATTTGATCATTTTTTTTAACAAAACTGCTAAATAACCTTAATTAAATTCTGTTAACTGTGAAAAAACTCGTAATTTAACTGCTTTTACTTAATACGGTTAAACAACCAGAATTTTATCGTACCAACTAGACCCACCTGAGAAAGCTACTTAGTTCGTCACAGATGAGTGCATATTACAGCCGAGAGGGCTAAATGTGTCATTCTCATGACCGACAGAACAAGGTTTCCAGTCGCAGCGTTGACACCATAATATTTCCTCCATTCCTTTCAACACATGAAGAGTTCCCAATGTCCTGCACTCCCCAACTTGCAACCCTAGACTGTAAGAATACTCTCTTTTACGAATAGATGACAGCAACATAAGGCTGCATGTAATCATGGTTTTTTTAACCATACTATAGTTGTAAAAGGTTTGAAAACCATGATGGTAAAATATGTTCCTTACCGTAAACTTTACGGCTAATTGGATGAACAGACTGCGACCACAGACTGCGAGTTATTTAACCACAATTTTAGAATGAAAATTCTAACAATGTATTACATTATGTTATTTTGCTTGTCAATTTGAGTAAAATTGGTATAAAATTGCAATAAGTTTATTTACCCCCATATAATGGAATCCTATAACACATAAGCAACCTCCCAACAATCCAATAAGTAGAGCTCCAAATGGTTGTATCATCAGTTCACATGTCGCTCCAACAGCAACGCCTCCTGCAAGAGTTGCATTTTGTATATGGCTCTATAAAACAAAAATATTTTGTTACATTTTTTTTTCATTAAAAACTGATACTAATCGATTTCAGTATAAATAACTTTGGGAGAAAGATACGGAAATTAAAACAAGAATCATTGTTAAACTCTGTAAGTGCTTGTTTAAATGCATATAACCTAGTTTTTCTCTTACAGTGTTACAGAAAATATTAGCTTTGTCCCTGCGCATTTCTTTGAAGAAATTTTCTTTCAGACATTTCAATGTGATGTTATTTATTCCATAGGTAAATAAACATCCATTTGTTGTGGTGTCCTCGTTTTCACGGCTGCAGCCGGGCTCCGATTTCCTATGGTTAAAGCTGCATGATGTCTGATCGATTAGCACTTTCTGCTATTCTATGTTAGGATTTCTCTCTCTTATAATACGCAAAGTCATGGTGGCTCAGGATATAGAACGCTCGCCTCTCATTGATGTGACCCAGATTTGAATTCCAGCTGTTGCTAGTTGATAGGAATTCTGCTCCCGGCTCACACCAATCTCAGTACTGACGAATATCCTCAGTGTAGACGGGTTATGGGCCAGAATCCCTAAGTAATCTCCTCTATTTTTTTTTTTTTTTTTTTTTTTTCTTTTTTTTTTTTTTTTGTATTTTGAGAGAAATTTTCTGTTTTCAATACTCTGTAATTTACATGAAACTCCTGATAAATTATTTCAGCTGACTCTCATGTTCTTATGGTATCAGATTTCTTTTAATTTTCGCTCGCCTATCATTAGAATGCTACTAAATTTAAACTTAGTTTTCTAATGATTTTTTTTTCTACAAGAAAGGAAATGGAAAATATATGTTTCGTTTAATATTCTGATATTATCAAAGATAGCAACTATCGGGAATTAACCGTAACTTTTTTTGAATTTTCAGTTTCGACTGCAAAATTAAGGAAAGCTTTTATAAACTGCAGAAGATTTAAATTTTTCAAATTTTCTTAATGTCCTTTTAATCTTTCTTAAATGTTTTTTTCATTTGTAAACATTCCCCATTTTAGTGAATTTTAGAGAATTGTTATTTCTCATGAATTGGCAAATTTTTGTTTATTCAAAAATTTAATTTGTAGCAATCTTTCCGATAATTTTAGAAATTTTGGCTCTTTGTGATAGAAGTCTTCAAAAACTCCCTCTCTGATGTTAATTAAGATCCTCTGACTTTCCTAATTTTGTCTAAAATAAAAGTTTCATTAGAAATATAATTGTGATAACTAGTTGTGATAACTATTCTGGATTAAAGTAACTTACCATGGTAAATTTGGCTTTTTTGTCCATTAAGGATGTCATTGCAAAAGCAGCTAAACAGCTGGCGGTAAAAGCTAAGAAGGTGTTCATAACAGCTCTGTGTTGTGCATCCCCCACTGATAATGCCGCGTTAAAGCTTGGCCAAAAACACCAAAGTAATACCGTCCCTTGAAGAAAAGATTTATAGAATATAAGTCATTCTAATTTACCAATTCAAACATTTAGCGATGAATAGTTGAATACCATTAAAGTTGCTGCCAAATAATATTAAAGAATATTAAAATTCTGCATTGATAATTTTTGTAAGAAATATGTCTTCATATTAGCCTTCAAATTTTATCAATTATTATTTTAGAACAATTTCTTGCCCAAACGTTCGGTACAAGAATTTTGTCATGACAAAACGTTTAAAATCAGGAACTAGCAAACGATAGTGTTAATACGTCAAAATAATAAAATCGTTTGCTCAAAAAAAATTAATTTCGATTTCTCACTTTAATTCATTTAATTGCAATTACCAGTATGTAATTTAGTTGTAATTGTAAAACATTTTGAATTACAAATTATGCTAGATACATGGTTTGTGAGTTGTCAAATTTTTGGGAGATATTTTCAACATATTTCTTACAGCAAACATGAAGGCAGAGTTCGCAAACGATATTTAAAGAAGTTTTACCAGGGATTTGCTTTTACGTACCAAGCATGCATGATATGTCTGAGCTGTAGCTTGGTGCGTCATTGATATTATTTTGAACATTCGTTTTTTTATCCATTGTGTAAGCTGTTGCAAGGCCAAATAATGAAGCGAATAAATGTAGTGAGACTGCACCTCCTAGATCAGTTACCTAATCCATTAATTCAAAAGAATGAAAGTAAAATTATTTTTTAAGAACATAAGGTTAATTCTTGATATTACACATGTTTCAACACATGGGCGTCGTTGGCGACGTTGACAGTGGATATATGCCCCCCTCAAAAATTAGAAATGTCTAAATGTACCCCCGCAATATTTCAGACAAATAAAAAAAAATCTTAATAAATCATCATCGATTTAAATTCAAAGTAAAAAACGAGAAATAAATTTTAAAAAATCTATCATTTCGCAAGTATTTAGCAGTCATAATTTTTTTTTTCTTTTAATGTGTGTAATTTAGAGAGTTATTGTGACTGGGTATTTTATTTTCGTTTCCCTCAAAATTGGAACCATGCGACGCTCATGCTTTGAGACAGATTTTCATAAAATGGAACACATGATAATACATGACACATAATAATAATATAAATAACGAAATCAATTTACTTCTGTTTTCAAGAAGGAAGTGCTTCTTTTATTAGAAAAATATTCGGCGAATGAAAAATTCGCATTACGAACATAATAACACTCATCTAAATTCGAAGAATGTAATTTCTCAAAGTAGTTTTTTTTACTACTTTGTATTTTTCTTTCTTATACAGAAACAAACAAAAAAAAGCTAATAAATTTATAAATATCTACAGAAAATATAATATCGACATAATGAACACAATAAATAACAAAATTTTTTAAACAATTTAAATTTTCTACATGTACTAATGTACGTTTTTGCACAATTTTCATCACTTTTTATGAACATTGAACTGAAACTCTTAGGTACAAACACTTTTTCCATATTTTAATTTAAACCTATTTCTGCCTTTTAAAAGAATATGACACACATTATAAATAGTTAAAAATATTAATTTGCACGGTTCAGTAGAAATGGAGTTAAATCAATGCCAGTTTGCTTACAATTTAATAGAAAATAAACTTATTACAATTTCGTTTTGATAATATTGAATAGATACTACTGCAATTCTTACCTTCATATGGTGTACAACAAAATATTCATTTGTGGTATATAAAAATGTTTCGATCATTGTAAACGCTACCATCTGCAAGGGATTAGCTTTTCCAAATATTCCTCCAAGTGATATAACTGCACTTGCAGCAGCAAATTCAGCCCATATGATGCTATTAAAAACATACAATACATTGTTAATAATTATAACTTTTAGTAAATGAAAATAGGTTAATTTTTTAGTTAATGATAAATGATTCAGCTCGTAATATATTTTTTTAGATAGAGATTGGAGTGCTTCACTGAGAAAAAATGTATGACTGAAACTATCAGAATATGGTAAAATTTACCTTATTCTGATAGAAAATGAAGCCCTCCAGTTTTTGGCTCGCTCTACACTGTCTGTATGACAACCTTGGCTCACGAAAACATTTAGAAGAATCCTCCAATCTTTTCGAACAAGTAAACAAAACCACGATTTAACCAATTCAGCTTCATTACCAAATTCAATTTTAGTTGAGGACTATTTTTTCTTTTAAATATCCCTTGAAAACCACTTTAAAAAATTTACCTGAGTTATAACAATATTTTTTTTAAAAAAAGAGAGAACACTCCCTCCCCTTTGAAAAATATGCCTCAGAGGTAAAGATTATTATTTGGCTGCTTTTGAAAATATAAAAAATATTAGACTCTGAAAAAAAATATAAAATATTACATTGGAAAAAAATAAAGCAACATAATTGAATGATAACATTATTATATTAGACGAAATCAGTTCATCAGTTTAAAGTTATCACATATTTTATGGATATTTGCGCATTTACTGATTTCACTATGAATGAATTTTTTTTCTCTTCTTTTTTTGGATTTAACAACTTATTTGCATGAGCTGTTAAATAAGTTATATGATATTATTCTTATTTATTTTTATGGAGAGTGATCCATAATGACTACTCCTTAATATGTATATTATCGTTAGAATCTTAGTCAAAAATTAAATAAAACACTTTAGCGTTTCAAATTAACATTAAAGTGATGAAAGCTATCAAAATAAGGAATCACAAATGAAGAACATAATCGATTACATCACACCAACACCTATCAAACTACAACCCGGATTAAAAAAAACTAGGTTAACTGATAAAATTTGGAATTGTTTATAATAATTGCTCTTCAACACTATTCTATTTTCTCCGGCAATCAAATAGGCCTTGATGTTTTGATTCCTGCCTTTATCTATAGTGACTCCTTAAATTTCGATGTGTTTTGATAATTTTTTCTTCTTCCGAATATTAATATTAAACTAATAATTTGAATATTATTTTTAAAAATTTAAATGGAATATTCTGCGTTCTGATTTCCGACTTAACGTCACGAAAATAATTTTACTCTAAATTCATTTTATCATAACAGTTTCATTGGCTGCAATAAATAAGTTTGCATAATGTTAATCGCATATTTTATACGTAGTTTATTACTTGTACTGTTTTCAAATCTTAATTAGAGTATACTGCACATTTTAGGTTGAACAGTTTGTTTACTTGTGCTGCTACTTAAATCGACTCCCATTCTGTTAAGTCTCATGCTATGTTTTAATAATAAAATATGATTTAAATAACTACACTTTAAACTTAATAAAATAAGTATGCTTTAAACTTAACAAATAATATTCTGATAAATTTTATGTAACAAAAATAGGTTTATCTAAAACTAATTTAAATATTTAACATTGTCATAACAATATTTAATTATGAATAATATTTATATTATTATCAATTTATGGGCTTAAAAGTCTCCAAATAAATAGTTTTAAATCTTAGAGTTGCTTATCCCTAAAAGGTGTAGGAAAAATTTTATTTACTTACTCTGTACCTCTTAAAATGTTTTTTAATCGAAATAACTTAAAAAATAGTGAGTTAAAAGAACGTAAGCAAGTGTTCAATAGCTACTTGCAAAAAAAAAGTAAAACCTTTTTACAGAAATAGTGTTTTAAAATATGAGTATAACAGCAAGCTATAGTTTAAATAACGATAGTACAAGAAAAAATGCCATAATAGTAAAATTTAAAAAAAAAATTCACAATTATTATTTGAAGAAAAAAACTGACGGATTTTACTACCTCCTAATGTCAATGTGAATTTTTCCTTCTGTTGCTGTCCAACAATTGTGCGTGAAGATAGACCATTGTATAGATAGAGCAGCTAATAACATATTCATTCCAACTCCCATAAAACTGTACTTTTTCAAAAATGTATATAAAAAGCCCACACCAACAAATATTACCACATTAACATGTTGAAACACTAAAAAATAAAGGAATATTTTTAGCAAATGACGAACCCAAATTTCATAATTGCAAAGTTTCATTTACGTATTTACAATTTATGATCTCAGATTTCACTATTGCAAATATTAGTTTCATTTACTAGTTAAAGCCACAAGCAAATGACGATTCCATAGTTTACTATTGCTAATATTAGCTTCGTTTAACTGTAAAAATGTTTAACAAATGATGATTCCATATTTCACAATTGCAGGTGTTAATTGTTTTTCATGTTAAAACATTAAAACACAAAAGCAATGATTTCAGGTTTTAGCATTATAAATGTTAGTTGCATACACATATTTAAAAAAAAACATATTACTCCAATGATGATGCAAGTTTACATGATTTCAAATATTAGTTAAATATACATGTTGATAGTCTAAAATTCTTTAAAATAATTAGCCTAAATTTAAATTTAACAAATATAAGTTGCATTTCAATGTCGAGACACTGAACCGTAAAGATAGAGAAACAGTTCAATGGTTCAATATTTCGCCATTAAAAATATTAGTTGTCTCACATATCAACGACATGTTTTTCACATAAGGAAAAAAATCATTTATTCCTTAACCAATCTGTCTTAATTATTAATAAACAAAGCAAATTAAATATAAAAAATTAGTACAAATAACAAGAAATTAGTAGACATGAATATAAATAAAGAAAATACTATTTTATGAAATGAATGAATTTTGAATTTCAGGAGATTATGAAATTATTTAGTCCATGACCAGTGTCCCAAAAATAACCAAAGACTTGAAAAAATAATGAAAGAAAATTGAAAGAATACGGTTTTGTTGTTTCCCAACAAACAGATTTAAATTAAGACATGATTTGTTTTTATAATTCATTCAAAACCACAAACTTAAATCCATAAATTGAAACATCGAATCTCTTAACTGAAAAAAAAAAAATTCTTTAAAAAAGACATAACCCGAATATCAACTATCATACGGATCAAATCTCCACGGTAAGAAAAACTTCTTGCCAAACTATAAGTTCTTAGCTGTATTTATCGATCTGTTAAATTACAGTCTGTTTCGATTTGCTTAAGAAACTAGCTATACTCCTACCAAATTTTAATATTAGTTTCGAAATTCGTCAACAGATGGTGTTGCTAAATGGAAAAACTGTAAAACAATGTTTTCAGTACAACCATCCTTTGAAGTAACAATGTACTGCAGTCTGAGGTCAAAATTACTAGGCGTCCTTGTCCGTACAAGTATTTGGGTTGGAATGATCTGAATTAAAAAACGTTATTGTTACTTCAACGCACAACGCCAACTATTGATAATCTTTGTAACTAAGCTTTGAAATTTAAGAATAATAAAATACCTGATTTTCTCACAACAGCACAACAAATTGTACACATTCTATCCCTTTCTGTTTACCTTTAATTGATTTTTTTTTAAACCAACGGTCATTTTTGGGACACGAGATATGCATTGAGAAGGAAAAATTCTTTATATTGACATACTTGGATATATAGCATGAAAGTCATTTGCATCTGGATCTACCCTTTTTTCTTTTGGGTATTTATCTTGATTGGCGTCTACTTGTTGTCCATATTCCACGAAAAAAGCAAAAAGTATTATAAATAAAATTTGCAGGAACAACACTGTTATTGCGAATTTCTTTTTCAGTGCCATTTTTATATAAGAATGTGATTTAACTCCTGCAGTTGAGCTGGTTTTTCCAAGACCCTAAAAGAAGGATGCAACATCATTAATACATTTTTACTGTATTGACTGCATGATAAATGGAATGCATTTTTAAAACTTAGTTATAAATATGCATTCTATTTGAATTTGTATCATAAAAATGAACCATAATGAAGTTTAAATTACTGAAAAGAATTCTACCATAATGAACCATACTATTGGGAGTACAAATTAGTTCGGTCCGTTTTTAAGAGATGGCTCTGCTATTATGAATGTTTCATAGTGACAGTTGGTTTCGGTGGTTTCAGAGAGGTTAAAAATCTGTCAATAATATTCAGTTTACATCGCATTGAGTTTCATACAAAACCCCTGCTTTTTACTTTATTGAGTATGTCAATTTTTGTGGCAACGAAGCACCATTGCGGGAGGTTTTATGTGTCTGCTTTAATTGGAAGAAAAGTGCAGCTGAAGCGCATCGAATTCTTGTAGAAGTTTATGGTAACAATGCTCCAACTGATAAATCAGGTAGGGAATGGTTTCGACGTTTCAAGAATGGTGAATAGTTTTGTATACTATGAGCTGCTACAACCTGGTGATTCCATTACGGGCGATCGGTATAGGCTGCAATTGATTCGTTTGAGCCGTGCATTACGAGAAAAACGGCCGGAATACGTGCAAAGACATGACGAAGTTATTCTTCTGCCTAATAACGGTCAGTCTGATGACGCAAAAGTCGTAATAAATTATTTGGAAACGTTCACGTGGGATATTTTACCGCACGCGCTGTATTCTCTGAACATTGCTCCTTCTGATTACTGGTTGTTCCGACGGATGCAGCACGATTCGGCAGGTCACCAGTTCACTTTTTTCGCAGAAATCGAAAATCGGCTCCTAAATTGGATCGCCTCAAAAGACGAAACATTTTTCGAGATGGAATTCGAAAATTGCCTGAGATGTGGAAAAAAGTAGTAGCCAGCGATGGACAATACTTTGATTACTCTGTTTATTCATTTTGTTGTGAAATAAATGCATTTTTGATCACAAAAAAAAAAAAAAAAAAAAAAAAAAAAAAAAAAAAACGGACCGAACTAATTTGTACACCCAATATTACCAAAGTCGAACCATAATAATCTTTGTAATTTATGTAAAAAACATGCCACTAAACTTTCTTTAATTTGGTTAAATTTTTGTTACAAATTTTCGTTCACATTGAACTATAGTACCTCACTTTTTTTTTTCTTGGTTTTAAACATATAAACCGGCTAGATTCGCTTTTTTTACATGATAATAATTGAATTTTATTTCATTTTATATCTGGCGTTGAACAGCAGTTCATTTCTAAACTTATTATGACTATCAATATACAACGCCATAGTTTTTTAATTTTGAAACCAACCCAGAAGACAAAAGAACTCCTGGATCAACCATTGGGACTAACTAGCCTTAGTGGAGGACTTTTGATGGAACTAACCAACATAACAAGGAGAAGACAATCATTAAAACCTCTCGCTATCAGCCCAATACCAGAAGGATTCTAACCAACGATTTGTCAACCACTGAGGATATTTAATAATCTGGCAGTCATAACTATTTTTTAAATCTGCTCATATTTTTCAGAAAAATTATTTAAAAATATTAGCAGCTTATTTCTGACAAAAAAAAAATAAATAAATAAATAAACAAATTATTCCTACATAATATTTTAATGTAAAAACAGTTTTCATTTATTTATTTCAGTTGGAGATTTAGGAAACATATTATTTATTTATAGTGATAGGGAATTTAATGAAATCATGCGAGAAATAAAACAATAAAGTAAATTTTTATCATGGATTTATTGATTCATTTGCTCCATTTTTTAACGGAGAAAACGAAGATAACTGGTCTTAACGATGTCTTTATCGTTTATTGATTCTATTGTCATTGCAAAAAAGACAGCTGCTTTCTTTTTCAATATACTATATCCGAAAAACGTGTTCACTTACTTACTTCAACCTTAAATCAATAGAAACCAGGAAAATGTTTCCTTTAGTGACTTAATTTCAGGGCAAATGTAATAGTGCTATGGTTAGGCTATAAAAATTATGTTATTTCTTTACATATAACTAGAAATTTACAAGAAACTCTTCTGGTTGTGTTAAAACAGACATTCAAAAATATATTGCTGGATTTCCATTAATTTGGATTTTAATTATTTTTCTGATATAAGGCAAAAATAAGCGGTCCTGAATTTTACTAATATTGTTTTATTAACATTTCTCTGTTATATGAGTATTTAAAAGTTTTATAATACCATCTGGACAATGTATATTGTTTGTTTTGGACCTGTTACTTGGGTTGAAGCATTAAATTGATTTTTGACCAGAACATATATTTTTTTAAACATAGAGTATATTTTTTGTTCATTACATAGTCTTGAATATATAATTTTTATTTACATGATTCTTTCTTTTGTATTCAAACAAAAAATCTGTATTAAAAAAATTTGTGCTAGGGAATCACAGAACAACATTAGGCTTAACAAATGTTATTAAAATCGAGCAACTTGAAATATTTAAATCTTTTACTGTGCAAACATTGTTTAAAAATTCTAGAGCAGGCATTCTGATTGTGTTATAAAATATTTTTTAACATATGCGTGAATATGAAGCGAAAAATAATAATTATTATTATAGAGAATTATTATATTAGACAAAAGAATTTTTAATTGATTTTTAGAAAAAATATCTATAGAACATCCATCGAATCCTCACATAATAAAAATAATGATCAAGAGTTATGTTAAAAAATAATTTTGTTCAGTAAGTTTATCTTATCTGATAAAGTTGGCATACTTCACACAATTTTATAAAATTTGTTAATAGAAATTACTTTAAACTGTCTTCTATTTCTAAATATTTAATATATGCTTTTAAAAAAATTTGCTTCAAAAATTTGCAAGAAATATAACATTTATCAAGGAAATGAAGCAGAAAAATAGAAAAGTCAATTGCTGCTGAATTCTACCAACTATAAAATGTTAATAGGCTCATAATATTTCAGAATGAATAATTCACCTTATAGGTTTATCTATACATACTGGAAGCCAACTTGTCAGTCTTCACAAACTCGTCGCGGTTCACACACACTCGCTGCGGCTTTACAAACTTCACTACCCCTTCCTTTATAAACTCATCGCTTCGCGCCTCCATATTGACCCTTCTCCATTTAGCAGCATTGCTCTAAATTCTTTTTCTCCTCCTCGAAATCATCGCTTTTCGTCTCTTTCAGATTGCATTTTAAAACTTAAAATGTGTATTTCTGAAATATCTCGTTATATCTCTTATCACGGATAAGATACCAAAAAATCTCTAAAGCAAAACTCCAAAACATGTCTTCCGATAATTCTTATAAAACCCTATCGAAAGACATGTAAACATATTCACCACTAAAGAGCAAACAATAAATGTTTTAAATCATTGGCATCGAAAGAAAAATGATAATAAAAAAAATGCCAGTTGAAAGAAATGAAATTTAAGTTCCTTGTTTATTTTTATTATGAATACAGTTCAGGAGTGTCCTTAAAATATCATCAGCAGTTTTCAATGTAATGACGGGTAAAAAAGGTTAGGAGGGATTTTTTTTTTACCTCATAGATTTAGAATTGATAAATTAGATGGATTTTACTAGATAATTAGATTAGATAAATTTGATCAAGGACGGATTGAATTCACTAGATTTCAATCAACGGTTAATAATTGTTATAAAAAGTAGGTGGTTGAAAAGCTGTTTCCATTACTTCAGTTTTTTAACAGTTATTTATGACGATTAGGTTAAGAAGGCTCGTTTTATGTTAAGGAGAAAAAGGTGCAAAATCTAAAGAAAAGTCATAATTTTGTGAAAGTGGAAAGTCTTTGTTTATTTATTATATTTAAAACGCTGCTACAAAGCTGCATTTTTTGGGCTCTAAAATTGTACAGTCCTTGGTTTTAAAAAATTTTCATACAGAAGAAAAAAACCTCATAAAAACTTAGTAACTAGTTTTAAGTTATTTTTCTGTTTTATTGTCGAGAAAATTCTTTTCAATAATGTGGCATGCACATTTAATTAGCATGCGCATCAATGTAGCATGCACATTTTTCATTTAAATTATTTAGTTTAATGTATACAAATTGAAAGATTTTCGTTAAAAATATTTAAAAAATTAATCAAATGAAGCATATTTTTCTCTAAGGAGAAAACAATTCTCCTAAAATTACCATACTGTATGGCAATGATATTTCGTTTATTTTTTTTTTAAATAATAATTAAAAAAGTAGCATAATTTTGGTGATAAAAATCAAAATATCTCGTATTTGATCATTCATTTGGTAATTTTTCCGTTCATATGGTAACAGTTTACCAAAAATTCCGGTTTTCAAAATTATAGTTCTCAAATTTAGTAAAATATAGACAACTGAAAAGTAAAATTAGCCGAATAATTCGAGTTTAATGCACTCCAATTGAAGAGTTTTCGTAAAAATGATTTAAAACTTAAATGAATAAAACATATTTTTCCATACGGATAAAAAAATTCTTGTAAAATTACAGCACTGTATAGTGATGACAATTCAGATTAAAAAATGAAAAAAAAAAAAAAAAAAAAGCATGCATCTTTTAATAAAAACTTAAGTATCTGGTATTTAAAAACCATTCAATTGGCAATTTTACCGGTCATATGGTAACAGTTTTCCATAAAGTCCAGTTTTCAAACTTACTTTCAACTTTTAAAAAAAATTTATAATAATAAAATTTAACCGAGTAACTAATTTTTATGCCATACTCTACACCATTTACCACATAATATAAAACCACATCTTATGTTAATTTCTCCAAATTATTCACCAAAGCGCTCTGGCAAAAAATTACCGAGCTTTTTAGCGTTTCTAAAGAGCCAGAATCACGATAAAATGTTTACCATATTTCGGTAGTTTTGACCATACTTTTTTTCTCAGTGTATTTTATTCATAATGTATTTTAAGCAACAAAATATATCATACAAAATATTTCAAACGTTTATGAATAAAATTAATACATTTGTAGTTAAAAGAGGCGCAAAACAGAACAATGAAGTAAACTGAAGAAAAAAATAATAGTATTAATGAATTAATTACATTAAACAATTAATTATATTAATGAAAAATTACGTTAATGAGTATTCGTGAATAATTATATTTATAAATAAATATATTAATAAATAAATATATTAATAAATAATTATATTAATAAATAATTATATTAATATAATTATAATGAACAGCTATATTGTTCTGAGCCGGTATTTAATATTATTTATTCGGTGTTATGAAAAATTTTCCTTACCTCAAATTAAAATGCAACTGGTTATCAAGAGAGTGTTGGAAGACAACTAATATCTAAATTTGTTTTCGTGCTACAAATTTAGAATTTGATTTTTATGATAACTTATTAGGCCAATAAAAACTAATTATTATTTATTCAGGATTAATAAAAAATACTGGAAGCATTATGAGAGTAAATGAGATCCTTTCAAATTAGGATTCGAGATTATGAAAGAAAAATATGTGATTCATTTTTCATTTTCAGTTCCGCATTTTGTCACATAAGTAAGAGAGATTTGTTCTGAATGATAGGTTCTTAATAAATTTATTAAATTGCAAAGAATTAATAGTATGAAAATCTTAAATAAACTATTATTATTATTTTAGTACTAAAATATTTACTTAAATACTGATATAAATATTATTTAGAGTTTTATAATTTAGCACAGTGTTTTTAAAAGAATTGATATTATTGTTTGAGAAGTTAATTAAAATAAAGGAAATAAGAAATCTTTTGATTACAAACCAGATAAATTAGTTTGTTTTTTTTATAAATTGTAAAAAAACTTATTCGTTTGATCTTTTGCGATTTACTGTTGTTATTTTAGATGGTCAAAGATAAAACACATATCATTTCGATATCAAGCTGCCAACTGATCAAATTGAAATATTAATGATTAACGAGATGCAATAATGTTAATTAGTTTAGGATGATCATTACTTAAGACATGGATTTCCTGGATAAACATATTCTGTCATCTTAGAAATATTAATTCAGGGTCACCCATCTCCACCTAGTGTTGTTTTAATGCAACACTACTTTGACGAAGTCATCCGAATTCTCATCATGACAACGCTGTTCTTTTAAACTGCATTTTTTATTGTTTTCGTTTGATAAACAAACATTTTTTAAAAATAGTCATTCAGGTGTTCGTTAGAGCTGTAACAAAAACCTTTTTTTAATTCTTTAATTTTTACATTTCGTTGTTTATTTATCTGTCATTTCTTTCTTTTTTTTTTTTTTCTTTTTTCATGTTTTAGAAACTTGAAATATCATTTTCAAGGAAAAGAGAGTTTAATCGACTTACAGAGAAAAAAAAAATTGAATGCAGAATCAAATTTAAAATTCAAAGAGTAGAATGGAAATTTCAGCAGAATATTCTTACCATACGAGATAGAAAGGAAAATAATTCTTTTAGTATAATTATTTCTTTCAGTTTTAATCCGTTTAGTTTTAATTCTTTTTAAATTTATAATTAAATACATTTTTAATTTCAACATAACATTTAACTAATCATCTTAAATCATGTACATGTTTATCATGTTTAAAACATTTAACTAATCATCTAATTCCTTTCAACGATTGCCGAAGGAATTTCGTAAAATATTAAATTATAAGAAAAGAAAAAAATTAAGAAAAAAGAAGTTTTAATACGGATTATTAAGCAATAATTGTTAAGCAAAATTATATTGTTTAATAATTGTTGAAGTTAACAATTAATAACTAATAAGAAAAACAATAACCAACAAAAACAATATTTTAATTATTGACTTCAGATTAAGGAATTAATTTTTACTAATAAATGCTTTAATGGAATAATATAATCATTTAATATTGTTCTTTCCAAAATAATAAACTATTGAAAAATAAAAAATAAAGTTTTGAACTGAATTCTGAAGCAATTGCTGGATTGAAAAATGCTAAATAACAACAACAATTCCCATTTGAATATATATTTTCTCATTAATTTTAAAAAATACAATCTAAAATCCTACCTTTAAAATAAACTTAAATTCTGTGAGTCCATCATTTATGAATATAAATATAAAGTAGAAACAAATTCAACAAAAGCCTCAAATCATTTCACATTCAAAAATAATTTTTGAATTAAGGGCACGCTATGACAAATCTTTCCGACATGAAAATGAAATTTGAGTTTATACTTTATCTGATTATAAGTTGTTAATGATAATAAAAAAAATTAAAAAAAAACAAACAAACGAATTTGGTTACTTGGATATAGCAAGGCGTGTAGGTTAGAGGTCAAATGTTTCATAACAAATCGTAGCTGCAGAAAGTGAGTCAAATTAATTTTGATTACAAACAAATAAATATGTTTTTTCGACCTCGAGTCTATTTAATATGGAAATACATTTCCGTCGTATTTTCTTATAAGTATCTAGAAAAATTAATTATTTTTGGAAGATAGATAAGAAATTCAGTTTTAATTGATACATATATTTTTTTAAAACGCATATACGTACTGAAATTAAAATTGAGAGTGATTGTTAAAACTATGTATTTTTGAATTCTCATTAATTTCTAAAACTTATCAATGATAATATGTTTTTTTGGGACTCGCACTCGTTTTTTGAATCTTACAAATTAAGCACACGCTTACTCTTCCAATGCTTTGTACAGTCACTTAGAATTTAAGATAGTTAAAGTATTGAAAATTAATTATGAAATTTAGAATGTTTTTTTTTTACAAAAGAAGTGTTTTTTTTATATTTATTTTTTTTATAACTATATTTCAATAAATATTAAGATTGATCGTCAAAAATAAAATTTTATATATCCTTCAATAATACAAGGATTTCTTATTTACAATTTTTTTGAATTCGCATTTAATTTTTAAATAAAACTAGTAAGTTAAAATTTTAAATTTAAAAAAAATAGATTTGAACGAAGTTTTTCTACGCAGTTTTTGCACTTTAACTAACATTACAACAATATTTTTCTGAAGTGCATTTTTTTCTCGGAGGTTTATTTGTGTCTGTATTCATTTTATAATAAAATCCTTTTTTAAGGGTCATAGAAATTCAGTAGCCAAATCATTTATTCTTTAATTTTAGCCCTCGAAATGTTTAGATTAATTATTTAAAAAATGAAAAATTCTTGCCGTATAAAAATTTTATGTTTTATGAGATAGTTGGAGATATAATAAAAAAATGAAAACAAAATGTTTGAAATTTAAAAATAAATAAATTGGTGCATATTTGGTTTCGTTTTTATTGATAGCAAGATGCATTTTACTTTCTTCAGCTTCCAATGAAAGAAAGGCCTGTTTAAGTTGGTTTTGTTAGATATTTTAAAAAATTTCATGCACTCTAGAAGATAGATGCTCAAATTTCACGATACTTTCTTCGTTTTTTGACAAAACCGTTTCCTGGTATGTGGTCTGAGAAAAAGTTTCGTCAAATCGACGAAATAATTATAGTCATCTTCTTCGAAGAAATTAATTTTGTCAAATTTAATTATTCGTCATTCTATTTTTCAAAATAATAATAATAATAATAACTTATAGCGCGTAATGTATTTAACTTTATCGTGGGTACAATAGGGGTAGATCAATATCACCAAACAACACAAGAAGGACAGATAGATAATACATACATGTCCGAAGCGGGATTCGAATCCGGAATATTCCTTGTACGATGCCGACTCCTTGACCCCCATGCACCTGGTCAGATTTTTTCGTCACGCTACTTTCGATTTTCTAGTATTCATTCTAGTTAACAATCCCCCACAATGCACTACATTGAGGTTTCGAGTTGAGAAAACATTTTCGTCAGGTTTTTGAGAATTAACATTTTGTCATAAATAACGTGATTTCGTGGCTAAATGATTCTCAAAATTAACAAAATACAGCTCAAGAATTTCTGAATTGTCAAAAAGTGAGTTTTATTTCTAAGAGTGTTTGTACTGAACCAACAAGAAAAAAAAAAAAACGGAAATGCCCTTATTGTAAGTATTATCTTGCTTATTCTTATGAAATTCGCGTTAAAAAAAATTTAAAAATTACATTTATAGTTTTTTTTATTTACAAAACGAATAAAAAAAAATAGCTTCTATGCAACTGTTTCACTGATTAAACTAGTAAGAATTATTTACTTTAGTAAAAACCAATGATAATTTAAACAGTAATTAAATCATTCACACAGTCATAAATATGTTTTCTTTCTAAAGAATACAAATCTTCAAATTTAATTTCAGGTTAATGCCAACTTTAAGAAGTTTCCTGCTTATTATATTCCACCCATTACCTGAACATCATTGTCCGGAAATGGATGTCCATTAGACATGAGATTTTCCGCCGTTCGTTAATGTTGTTTCCATTTATATCTCCGTAACGGATATGCGAAAATTCCGAACAATGCCCACCATGAAAGTTAAATGTATCAGATGGTTGCAAGGCTACTGTTTGTTTAACAGAAATCTTCCTGATTTTGTATTAGTGAAACCAAACCGAATATCGATTCAGAAATGCAATCAATGCGGCTATTATCATTTACGGTGGATGTCAATTGATTTTCGTGATGGGAATTAATATTATACCTAACATGAAAAGCTATGATTAAGCTAGTAATAACTGATTCGTGATATTTCATTTTTGTTTTTTTATTCTTTTGGTGTTTGGTTCATTCTAAAGGTGTCAAAGTTGAGTCAAATACATCATTTTTTGGTTAAAGTGTGTGGTCTAATAGAATCTGAAAAAAATCGATTATGAAAAAGAAAATATTTACTCAGTCACTTTATTTTTCAAAAAAAAAAAAACTTTATAATAATGTTTTTAACTTTACTTTGTTCTTTTGACAATGACTTATAAGCCTATATTGAGCACACAAGTCAGAAAATGTATGTAATTTCAATTTCAATTCAACTTTGTTCTTTTATACTTCATTTTTTCTTCGTTTATTCTGATGAGTTATTATAGTGATCTTAAATGTTAATGCCAAGAAAAAAATCAGGGCAACTTACAGCTGTAGTTGTATAAAACCTTTTCAAAAGTTTTGTACTATTAAAGAATCTTTTCATTCTATAGTTCCAGTTTGATAACAAACAAGACTACTTGTGCTAACAATTTTTTTTTTTTTACTTCTTCTGGTAATATTCTTTTTGTCCTCATCTAGTCTTTTTTTTTTATGCTAGCTGAAAAACTATTTACACATTACAGTTATTATGCAATGACCTTCCCACTAGTAGTGTTAACAAAAACTTTTTACAATTTATATTTGTATTTTCATTGACCTTTTCAAGCAGTTTTTTGTGCTAGTGAAATAAGTATTTACAATTTACAGTATTGGATCAATGATCTAGTTAGGATTATTTGTTCAAGCGAAAAATGTTCTAACACTTAAAATTTTATTTCTATTAACGTTTTCAAAACTTTTTTCATTTATGATGATGACGCAAAAAATGTTTGATGTTTTACTTTTACTTGGATTAAAATTTATTTAGTGGAAATCTACTATAGAATATAAAGTGTTTTATTATGAAATGATCAACATGTATAAAAAGAAATATATATCTATTCAATTTGTTCATAGAGCTAAGAAAGTTAGATTGTTAAGAACGTTATTTAGTGATTATAATATTCTATCAATTGGTGCTTTCAACAATTTTCAAATTCCCTCTTCGAAAATTATAAACCTCGAGAAAACTCTATTCATCCTCTGTTATTAAGAAAGTTTATAAGACTTAAACAATAAAAAATAGTACAAATGTATTCAGTAATTTACAAATTATGAATGGGAAGACTGATTATGTCTCTTCTTCGAAAATTATTATCCTCAGAGAAACTCTATACGTACCCTGCTATTCAGAAGGATTATAAAATGTTTACAATAAAAAATAGTACAAATGCATTCAACAATTTAGAAATTATGAACTGGAAATCTGATTATACCCTTCATTGGAAGTTAGGACTTTAAACATTCTATGCGTACCCCGTTATTTAGATGGATCATAAGACTTAAACAATGAAAAATAGTACAAATGCATTCAACAATTTAAAGATTATGAACTGGAAATCTGATTATTCTCTTTATTGGAAGTTATGACTTTAAAAATTCTATGCGTACCCCGTTATTTAGATGGATTATAAGACTTAAACAATGAAAAATATTACAAATGCATTCAACAATTTAAAAATTATGAACTGGAAATCTGATTATACCCTTCATCGGAAATTATGACTTAACAAATTATATAACTACACCGTTATTAAGAAGGATTATAAGACTTAAACAATGAAAAATATTACAAATGCATTCAACAATTTAAAAATTATGAACTGGAAATCTGATTATACCCTTCATCGGAAATTATGACTTAACAAATTATATAACTACACCGTTATTAAGAAGAATTATAAGACTTAAACAATGAAAAATATTACAAATGCATTCAACAATTTAAAAATTATGAACTGGAAATCTGATTATACCCTTCATCGGAAATTATGACTTAACAAATTATATAACTACACCGTTATTAAGAAGGATTATAAGACTTAAACAATGAAAAATATTACAAATGCATTCAACAATTTAAAAATTATGAACTGGAAATCTGATTATACCCTTCATCGGAAATTATGACTTAACAAATTATATAACTACACCGTTATTAAGAAGGATTATAAGACTTAAACAATGAAAAATATTACAAATGCATTCAACAATTTAAAAATTATGAACTGGAAATCTGATTATACCCTTCATCGGAAATTATGACTTAACAAATTATATAACTACACCGTTATTAAGAAGAATTATAAGACTTAAACAATGAAAAATAGTACAAATGCATTCAACAATTTAAAGATTATGAACTGTAAATCTGATTATTCTCTTTATTGGAAGTTATGACTTTAAAAATTCTATGCGTACCCCGTTATTTAGATGGATTATAAGACTTAAACAATGAAAAATATTACAAATGCATTCAACAATTTAAAAATTATGAACTGGAAATCTGATTATACCCTTCATCGGAAATTATGACTTAACAAATTATATAACTACACCGTTATTAAGAAGGATTATAAGACTTAAACAATGAAAAATAGTACAAATGCATTCAACAATTTAAAAATTATGAACTGGAAATCTGATTATACCCTTCATCGGAAATTATGACTTAACAAATTATATAACTACACCGTTATTAAGAAGAATTATAAGACTTAAACAATGAAAAATATTACAAATGCATTCAACAATTTAAAAATTATGAACTGGAAATCTGATTATACCCTTCATCGGAAATTATGACTTAACAAATTATATAACTACACCGTTATTAAGAAGAATTATAAGACTTAAACAATGAAAAATATTACAAATGCATTCAACAATTTAAAAATTATGAACTGGAAATCTGATTATACCCTTCATCGGAAATTATGACTTAACAAATTATATAACTACACCGTTATTAAGAAGGATTATAAGACTTAAACAATGAAAAATATTACAAATGCATTCAACAATTTAAAAATTATGAACTGGAAATCTGATTATACCCTTCATCGGAAATTATGACTTAACAAATTATATAACTACACCGTTATTAAGAAGAATTATAAGACTTAAACAATGAAAAATAGTACAAATGCATTCAGCAAATTTCAAATTACGACTGGAAAGTCTGATTATGCCCCTCTTCGAAAATCGAGTTCGACACTCTGGAAACTTTATGCGTACCCAGCTATTGAAAAAGATTATAAAATTTATACAATGAAAAATAGTACAAATGCATTCAACAATTTACAAATTATGAACTAGAAATCTGATTATACTTATCATCAGAAGTTATGACCCTCGAAATTCTATATGTAAACTGTTTTTAAGAAGGATTATGAGACTTAAACAATGAAAAATATTACAAATGCATTCAATAATTTACAAATTATGAATGGGAAGTCTAATTATGTCCCTTCTTCAAAAATTATGACCCTCCGGGAAACTTTATCCGTGCCCTGTTTATTGAGAAGGCCTAACTTATGCAATAAAAAGTGGTACAAATGCCTTCAGTAATTTAGGAATTATGTATGGAAAATCAAATTATGTCACTTCAAGAAAGGTTTTAGCCATCGGAAAGAGATCATAGCCATTTAAAAATATACAATATAGTTTTTCTAACAAAAATAAAACTTATTCTTTTTTATGTTTAATGCAAAAGTTTTCAATAGGAGATAAATAAGTAAATCTCCTCCAATCAAATTTCAGCTCCACCCACTTTTTACTTGTCATTCAATTACTCTTCTTTCAACGTTTTAGAAAAAAAGAGAATGAGAACTAAAAGAACAGGAAACATTAAATGGAGAAGAAAAGAAAAAAGAAAATAGATAATTTCGAAATAATCAGAATTCTTCTAAATGTTGATTCATTTAAAACATTTTGCTAAATTTTGGAATTATATTCTGTTACAATTCATAAACAAAGTCACAACATATTTTTATTTCTAATTATTAGTTAATATTTATTTAACAGAACATACTTAATAAAGTTAAAATTATGAACTGGCAAAGCTGCAAATTTGGCTTTACTGTGTTATTGCTTGAAATTGCTCTAATTATAGTTTTCACTTTTCTTGTGGAATACAGTGGTGATGCGGATGTTATTCGTACGAATGTAACGGTAAAAAAGAATATAATACAGGATTACTATCCAAGTAAGAGTTACAATATATAAAAAAACACAATCAAAAATAATTTGCTAGTTATTATTTTGTTGCTTAAAAATGGTAGAATATAAAACAGCAATTATTTATCTGGATCAAGCATATCTATAAATTGACGAATATAATTATAAAAATAAAGTAATAACACTTCTAAAAACTCATTTTGAGATATGTGAACGCTTCAAATATTAATTTTGAAAATAATTACCGATTATTTCTAAATCAATATAAGAAACAAATTAATTAAATAATTTGTAACTGATTAATTTAGAGGGAAACTTTGTTTAAGAAATTTAGATTTTATTTCTTTTATAATTGTTATTGTATGTATTTTGATAGCTATATTTTCCATTCTACGTAAACTCTTGAACGTGTTTGAATATTATTACATATGTCGCATGAAATAGAATTGTTTTAGCCAACGAAAGTTTATATTTTTTATGAACTGGCATATTTTTATTATACACTGTAAAAAAAATTTGGTGTATAGTTGCCACCGGAAAAGGTGTTTAGGTAAACTAAAAGTTTTTACTGGGCATTTAGTCACGTTTTTTTCATTTACTTTTTCACTGTTATAACTTTATTTATTTGTTTATTTAATGTTCGTTTATTTACTGATAACTCATATTTTCATGCTCATTGGAATAAATTTATTGCTTCCTTTCAAAAGCATTTCGTCAAAAAAAAAAAAAAAAAAAAAAAAAAACACATTTTTAGTAATATAATTGCACTATTTCTTTGAGACAATAATTATTTTGAGAATTTTATCTTCTTTTTTTTATCCGACAACTGCAGTTCTGAACTTAAAAATGTATTTAGTTTACCTCAACCCCAAACATAGTTGCAAATACGCCAAAAAAATTTTCAGTGTTTTTCTATTTTATAAATTAAGTTGACGTTTCAAAGGAACGATAATGCTAACATTTGACATTTTTTCATTCATTATTATTTAGAAACTGTAAGAAAAATATTTAATGACTTTTAAATAACTGAATATACATATTTTATATAGCCAATGTATAAAAAAAAAAATTTATGTTGACGTAGAGCATTCGTTTATGTTAAAAAGCATTTCTATTCATATTTTTGTAAAAAAAAATAATGGCATTCTTTAAGAGTATGAAAGCTAAATAAATTTACAACTGACATTCTTTAAGAGTATGAACGCTAAATAAATTCTACATATGCTAAAATAAATTTACAACTCAGATTAAAATGATTTGTGGAAAACTTTCATAAAAAAGAGAAAGCAATTATATGAAGTTCAAATCCTTAATATAAACACAATTATTAAAAACTGTTTTAGCTTTAAAAGTCAGTTGTTTCTGTCGAGTTGAACTGAAATAATTAATTTGGTATTAAACATTGTTTATAATCAAACAAAGTTAAACACAGTATATATGCTGTTGAAATAAAAGAATTTTTTCAACATTGTTTTAATTCACTAATATTTATGTCTTTTATGACATTAAAAAGTAAATCTTAAAAATTTTCTTATAAAAATATGTTTATAATTTTTTTAAAAAACTTTTTTTCAATTAGCCATTATACTTATTAAAGAAATTTATGAAATAAACGTATTGCATTGTTAAACACTCTCCGAGGGTAAAAACAATAAATATGCATTTTATTTAACAATTATTCTTTAGACTAAATTAATGATTTGACGTTTTTTATTGCTTTCTGATTTATATATATATATATATATATATATATATATATATATATCTTGGCTAAAGGATACCAAGATATATATATATAATATATATATATATATAATATTTTTCTTGTCAATATCTTAATGTGAAATGTTACTTTTTCTACTATTTAACTCCATCTGTTCAGCAAATAAACATTCTGATTAAAAAAGTAAATCCGTTCATTATTTTGAAATCAAACTTTAATTAAACAATCGTAAGTGTAAAAAAAAGCTATTGAAACTCCACAAAGTTTGAATTTGTTTTCAATTAACTTCCTAATTGGAAGCTTTAGAAAAATCTAATTACTAAGATTTAAATAAGATATAGAAAAATGAAAACAATGATTACCAATATATTTTTTTTTCCAACTCAGCTTGATTTTATTCTATTCATAATTAAGTGAATGATTATTTCTCTAAAGTAATGAGCTTGTTTTATTCTAATGATATTAAAATAAAAACTTCTGAAATAGTTTGAAGTTTATAAATGAATGGGTGGATACTCAAAACTCCCAATATCTTTAAACTAGAGTCGTGGTGGCTCAGGGATAAGAGCGTTCGCCTTCCAACGAGGTGTACCAGGTTCGAATACCAGCTATGGCTGGTCGATACGATTTCCGCACACGGCTCACACTGTACACAGTGTTGACGTAAAATATCCTCAGTGGTAGACGGATCATGGGTTAGAGCCCCTTGCTGTCAGTTATTCGTGGTTTTCATCTCCATGCAACGCAAATGCGGGTTAGTTCCATCAAAAAGTCCTCCACGAAGGCGAATTTCTTTCAATACTTGATCCAGGAGCTTCCTTTTCTATTGGATTCAGTTCAAAATTACAAGGTTACGGAGTTGAACATTAATAGTCGTAAACCCAAAATTGTGGTGGCTATTCAACGACGGTTATAAAATAAAATATGAAATATCTTTCAACTGAATCGGCATTGGAAATCAACGATAAAAAGAAGCTAAGAATTGTACAGAAATATATGTAATTGATGACAATAGTTATATTTTCAAAAAATGCTCTATTTGCTTTTAGTGGTTATTTTTATTAAATCAAACCTATTGCAAAAAATATATTATAAAATGATTAAATACTTATTGTGAATACTTTTGTAATCAGGAACACTAGAAGAAGGAAAATAATTTCATGAACTTTGAGAGATACTATTGTCAGCATAATTTTTTTGAAAGGAAAAAAATCTTTTCTTCTGAACCGCATATATAAATGTATATATGGTGTGCGGAACAAAAACCGGAACACTTTAATAATTTCTCCTCTAATAATCGTATTTAGTCTCTAGAACTATAAATATTTGTGGTTTTACATGTTAAACTGAAATATGCTAATTAATTATAGCTGACCTTATTTTAAATTCAAAAATAAATCAAAAAAAGAACTTACTGTAATAAAACATGGCCTTTTTATCGTTGAACTTGAACTATTGCTGCTTAAGATATGTTGTGTGGCTGCTATTAGTAAGACATGGTTCCAATAATTTTGGCAATGAAGGGGAGTTACAGTTTGAGCTTCTTAATTCTCTTTTTCCGAATATCGAAAATTGATACTGAAATTCTTATGCGAATCAAAAGAACTTTTCACGCAATCTCAAAACTATTTTATTCAAACATAACTTGATATAAAATATAATTTTTGACAATTTCATTTTATTTTATTAAATGAGTAAGAACGGTCGAAAAGCTTTTGAATTGTAAAATGCATTAGCTTTTAATTCATTCGAAATTTTTCAATTTTAAATGACAAAATAATTAATTTGGGAGAAATCGGTTCAATAGTTTCTGAGTAAACAAATTTAAAAGAGGTCGTACTTTTAAATATTCCTTACTTAAAAAATACTACACTGATTCCGAGGTTTTTAGCTCAATTTATATAATTTGAAATAATCTAAATATTTGTGTATGTTTTAATAACTAGGAGAAAAAATTTTGGTAAATCTGCCGTACTGTATATATTTTCATTTCTTGTAAAAAAAAAAAAAAAAACTTAATTTTGGTTAATAAAGCCAAAATATTCTGAATTTAAACCATTCATTTGGTAGTTTTCCCGTTTTCTGGTTTTGAAAATTATAATTCTTATTACCACACATTTAGTAAAAAATACGAGACTGAGATATAAAGCGTTTTAATGTTATGCTCTGAAATATAATGAAACAATTACCAACATTTTTTCGCACTTTATAAAACCATATTTTATTGTTAATTTCACCAAAATTATTGCCAAGGAGCTTTGGTAAAAATTACCGAGGTTTTTGGTGCTCACGTAGAGGCAGAAATACGGTAAATTTCACCATATTATTTTTTTTACCATGTTTTTTTTCTCAATGAGTTCAAAAAAATCTACTACCATTTTAAAATTGTACAATAAAAAAAGAACAAATAACAGACAAGTATTTCCCAAAGAGTGAAAGTGTGGTACTCATACTCCAGGGGTTCGGGAACAGTTTAGCGGGGATACGCGCTCTTGCAAAACGTTCTTGCGAAATATCTTGCAACAAACGAAAATTTCAAAAAAAAAAAAAAAATTTTGAAAATAAAGCTAGCCACGGAAATTTACGATGACGTATTTTTCCATTGGCTATTTTTTGCAGAGCTAACAGTTAATAATTAGTGGTATCAACAACCAGTTGTGATTTTTAACTTTTGTGCAATTTTTTATAGTAAAAAATACATTCATTTTTTTATTAGTGGTGCACAGCGTTATGAGAAATTTAGAAAGAGTATACACAAAAGTCATAAGTTTGGAAAACACTGGTTTAGACGGATAAGAACAACTGTCGAAAAGATAATTTCGCGACCCGAAATAGGGTCTCAATCAATAGTTTTAAAAGTTCTAATATAGACCTTCATACAATTCAACCAGTAAAAAGGAATGCAATCACGGATTTAGGTTTATACAACGCGATTGCCTGCTTTTTAGATAAATCTAATTTTTGAAACGCAAAAGCACAAAGTTTATAATTATATTTCGTTTTCATTATATATATAAACAAATAATTCAGTTAAATTTATAATTTTAATTTATCCACTGATATAACCTTTTTACTGATTAAAAAAAAAAATATCCTGGCCTTGATTTCTTTCAGCGCAATGATTTAATCCTTTTCTATCTTCGAGTTTAAATGAGGACACAACTTTCCGATTTTCATTAACTTCATAAAAATCTAATTTTAGAATAAAAAACAATAAGCTTTTATTATACTTCATTTTTTACACAATATTTGATAGTAACATTGGGGAAGAATTTTTTATAGCATTTATACAAATAATTAATCTTGCCTGATTCGGATGTGGGAATATCAAATCTGTAATTACTGTTGCATCTAAAACTGCATATTTCTTTTTAAATAATATACTTAGTCTATTTTTTGTTGAAATATACAAGTTTAAGAACGTTATATATAACGGAAGGTCGCGTAAATGTTGTAAAAATAAAACTTCTAGGAGATTTAGTTCAAATACTCTGGACTAAAACTGCTTAACTACCAATGCCCGGAAATGTCGTCATCCGCCGCTGGGTTCACTTCCCTATTATGAACTGTTTCTACGTGTGCTCCCTTCTCGATTAAAATATTTGGAATCCTTATATAAAATGCAGTTTAAAGCATTTATATCAGCTGTCGTAAATAAATATTTTAACAAGGAAAAAACATATAAATGGAGAATCATTGGTAAGATTAAAACCATTTTGATTGTTGTGAACCAAAAATTTAACAAAACAAACCCCAATTAGATTGCAACCCACAGCTAAGAAATCATTTTCCACACCTTGAAAAAAATTTCTTGTAATATAATTACCATACTACATGATAATGACATTTCAGGGGGAAAATACCCATAATTCTGGTTAATAAAATCTAAATATACAGAATTTGAACCATTAATTTCATAATTTTTCCGTTGCTATGTTAACGGTTTATCTGAAATTCTGGTGTTCAAAATTATACCACACATTTATAAAAATACAAAATTGAAAAGTAAATTTAACCGATAAATAGTTTTTGCGCCTTAATAAAATTATGTACTAAATTTTATCAAGTTTACCAAATTTTACTGCATCATATTAAACCACATTTTATTGTTAACTTTACCAAAAATCATTGCCTACGCGCTTTAGAAAAAATTACCGAGATTTTTGATTTTTCCATAGAATTAGAAACACGGTAAATTTTACCATATTCTGGTAGTCTTGACTAAATTTTTTTTGTCAGTACAGACCATAAAACTATAAATATGAATAATAATATCCTACACTGCACAAATTCCGGATCAAATTACGTAAAAAAAGGTACCGGTACTCAAGGCACCGGTACTTTCTGAAATCCATTTTTTTGACAAAGAAATCTGATAAACCGTAATTTTTACAGTAATAATTACCCTAAAATCCCCGAATCACTCCAATTAAATAATTATTACTGTAAAATTTACGGTATAACGTTTTACGGTATTAATGTATTTTATGAATGATGCACCCAAAATGCTATTACTTTTTACCGTACTTTGATCCAGAATCTTTGACAGTGTAGTTAATTTTAAACATTATTTACAGTCAATGAATAGAAAGAGTACTTAAATTTTACTAACAATTACTCACCTTATGAAATTTGAAGTACTAATAATATTTTAAATAAAATAATCACTCCTAATGTAATGTTCTATTTCGGAATGGAATTAAATCAAGAAAACTGAATAACACAAATATTACCATCCCGAAAATAGTTAACACAAAAGATTTGCTACTACCTTCCTGATCAAGGCCTCGTTTCTAAATGTTTGAATAAGGTACTGTGATAAAATTTCTACATTAATGATAATTTAATTAAGACACTGAACTTTCAAAAGCTTGAGCAATTTCATCGAAGTTCCCGTTATTTAGCAGCAAAAACAAATAAATGTCTCTCCTTATGAAAGATAATTAATAAATTGTTTCCTCTAAAAAGATAGAACATTACTAGGAAATTATCCTTTCCAGACAAAGTCAATTATCTCTTCATTTTCAGATAAGCCGCATTAAATTATCATTGTGCATGGATTTGAAGTTATATAGAATTCCGGAGTTCTGCTTTGCATACTATAATTGACGAAATTATTGTAAAGCTCTTCTGCAAATATTTATTTTCCTAACTAGAAAATAGAATATTCAAAAGTAATCAAGGTCGAATTAGGGCAAATAGGACGTTCTGATTATGTAAAATACGTTCAAAATATACGTATTTTATATATATACGTTTGGTATAATAATGTTATTTCTTAATACCTGATTTTATATTCGTTTATTTTTGAAGAAAATAAAGTTTTTTACTGCTTCAGTTTCTTGGGATTATTTATTTACTGTTGTTTCTTATTGTTAAACGGATGTGTTTGAAAACCTAAATCTTTATGTTTTCAATGAAAAGTAAAAAAAAAAACTCATGCCATAAAAAACTTAGGCAAATGGGATTAAAGAAGACGCATGGCATAGAAATTGTTTAGAATTCCGGTGTTTCTTTGTACACCGGACTTATTTGATAAAATTGTACACTTTTGATAAAATTATTGTAAAGCTTTTCTGCAAAAGTTAATTTCTCGAACTATAAAATAGAATATTCCAAAGCAATCGATGTCGAATTGTCGAAAATGGGGGGAGGGGGGGGGGCTTTACGATAATTTAGAATATGTTCAAAATGTGCGTATTTTGCATCTAAGCGTTGACATAACAATATTGTTTCCTATTGTAAATTAGGAAACGTCAGCCAATAATAAAAAAAACTCATGGGATAAAAAACATATGATCAATAAGATATTGATGCAAATGCGAATAGAATTCTGGTGTCTGGATAATTTAGAATATGTTCAAAATGTGTGTATTTTGTATCTAAGCGTTGACATAACAATATTGTTTCCTATTGTTAATTAGGAAAAGTCAGCCAATAATAAAAAAAACTCATGGGATAAAAAACATATGATCAATAAGATATTTATGCAAATGGGAATAGAATTCTGGTGTCTGGATAATTTAGAATATGTTCAAAATGTGCGTATTTTGCATCTAAGCGTTGACATAACAATATTGTTTCCTATTGTTAATTAGGAAAAGTCAGCCAATAATAAAAAAAACTCATGGGATAAAAAACATATGATCAATAAGATATTTATGCAAATGGGAATAGAATTCTGGTGTCTGGATAATTTAGAATATGTTCAAAATGTGCGTATTTTGCATCAAAGCGTTGACATAACAATATTGTTTCCTATTGTTAATTAGGAATCGTCAGCCAATAATAATAAAAAACTCATGGGATAAAAAACATATGATAAATAAGATATTTATGCAAATGGGAATAGAATTCTGGTGTCTGGATAATTTAGAATATGTTCAAAATGTGCGTATTTTGCATCTAAACGTTGACATAACAATATTGTTTCCTATTGTTAATTAGGAAAAGTCAGCCAATAATAAAAAAAAACTCATGGGATAAAAAACATATGATTATCAAGATATTTATGCAAATGGGAATAGAATTCTGGTGTTGGTTTGTATACTATAATTGGCGAAATTATTGTAAAGCTCTTCTGCAAAAGTTTATTTTGATAATTTGAAAATAAAATATTCAAATGTAATCAAGTTTGAATTAGGTCAAATGGGGCGTTTCGATTAGCTAAAATTCGTTCATAATGTATGTATTTTGTATATATGCGTTAATATAATAGTGTTGTTTATTATTGTCAAACAGAAAATGTTTGCTTTTATGATTTCAATTAAAAACTAATGGGATAAAAAATTTATGGTGAATACAAACTTATGGAAATGAGATTTAAGAGGACGAGCCTAAACCCTTATTCGCCTGAAATTTTGACGCAAACTTTTTCAATGCTTATCAAATCTATTAAAAAATTTCGTTAAAATAGTTAACAATTTTTAAATTATCTCAAAGTAAACTTTTTTTTCAAATAACGCATTTACTGAGAATTTTGTTTTTATTTTTCAAGATAAAAGTTAATTTTATTTAAATAACCGCAGATACCGTC
The DNA here is from genome assembly GCA_949128135.1 of Parasteatoda lunata. Classification (NCBI taxonomy): domain Eukaryota; kingdom Metazoa; phylum Arthropoda; class Arachnida; order Araneae; family Theridiidae; genus Parasteatoda; species Parasteatoda lunata. The sequence continues at coordinate 45,677,775 of OX421975.1, forward strand.
TTTGTATAAAGTTAAAAACATAGCTAGTTCATAGAATTCAAAGAAATTAGAATGATAACATCAATCTATCTGATTTAATGATACTGACTTTCCTCAATAAAGAAATGATCAAAGTCGTTGAAATTCTGTACAATATAGTACACGTTATTCAGCGAATTATTTTATACTTTCAGGTGTTCCATAAATTGTTATCAAACAGAAATTGTTCATGAAATTTATAAGTCTTACTCAAACTGTAATTCACATATTTTCATATTCATTACACATTTTACAATTTACATATTTTATGATATATCACTATATCATAAATTTATGATTTCACATCATCTATTCATTAAATAACATGGATATAGGAACAAATAGAATTAATTCATTATTAGAACTAATTAATGATTTCGTTACATTTAATTAAATAACTTTAATTAATGATTTTTACCTTTGTTTCGTTACTTTGCACTAATTTATAATTTATGAACATAAAATCTTTGCATAGCATTAAGTTTCAAATTTCATGATTGTATGGCTTCATGAGAATAGTTCATTGCATTAACTAATTATAAATATTTATTTTCATATTAAGATTTCGTGATTTACTAGACAGAATTCATAACTTTCTATTGTCATAATAATAATTCATTTTAAATTTCATGATTGTATGGCTTCATGAGAATAGTTCATTGTAATAATTAATTATAAACATTTCTTTCATATTAAGATTTCGTGATTTACTAGACAGAATTCATAACTTCATGTTGTCATAATAATAATTTCATTTTAAATTTCATGATTGTATGGCTTCATGAGAATAGTTCATTGTAATAATTAATTATAAACATTTATTTTCATATTAAGATTTCGTGATTTACTAGACAGAATTCATAACTTTCTACTGTCATAATAATAATTCATTTCAAATTTTATGATTGTATGGCTTCATGAGAATAGTTCATTGTAATAATTAATTATGAATATTTATTTTCGTATTAGGATTTCGTGATTTACTAGACAGAATTCATAACTTTCTATTGTCATAATAATAATTCATTTTAAATTTCATGATTGTATGGCTTCATGAGAATAGTTCATTGTAATAATTAATTATAAACATTTATTTTCATATTAAGATTTCGTGATTTACTAGACAGAGTTCATAACTTTCTATTGTCATAATAATAATTCATTTCAAATTTCATGATTGTATGGCTTCATGAGAATAGTTCATTGTAATAATTAATTATAAACATTTATTTTCATATTAAGATTTCGTGATTTACTAGACAGAATTCATAACTTTCTACTGTCATAATAATAATTCATTTCAAATTTTATGATTGCATGGCTTCATGAGAATAGTTCATTGTAATAATTAATTATAAAAATTTATTTTCATATTAAGATTTCGTGATTTACTAGACAGAATTCATAACTTTATGTTGTCATAATAATAATTTATATTTCCATAAATTTATAATTTCATAACAGGAATTTCTGATCTCAATCTGTAAATAAATATCTTAATTTAATTAATATCTTTAAATCACTGTCGAGATTAATTCATTTACAGCAAAAATTAATATTTTCTTAAAAAGCGTTTTTTTTTTTTGTTGTTGTTTTTTTTTGTTGTTAATTAAACAGACTATTCAAATAAATACCAGATTAACTTTTAAACTTGATGATTATAATTTATGTGCATATTACAAAATGGAATTTTGTTAAGTTGATTCAAGTATTTCATGTTAAAATTATAAAACGTCTTATAAAACAGTTTTTTTTTTTAAATTAAACGTTATTAAAATAATTTAAGTATATTTGTAAAACTACTTTTTTTCAAACTAAACGTTCCGAAACATCTCAACTCAATGATAGCAATTTAATATAACCAATATTTTAAAATGGTAATCATTATTTAAGATCGCACTAATAATTATGTTTAGATTAGACACTGATCTATTGTGTTGTTTTTTTTTATAAGTTTTTATGAACTGAAGTTTTCTAATAAAAATATCTTGACAATTTTTAGTGTTCCAAGATGTTAATGTCATGATATTTGTTGGATTTGGTTTTTTAATGACTTTCCTGAAGAAGTATGGGTACAGTGCTGTTGGACTTAATATGCTCCTTGCTGCTATTTCCATTCAATGGGCTATAATTATGCAAGGAATATGGAAAATGGTAGATGGTAAGATACCTGTAAATATCATAAGGTAAGTGATGAATTGAAATTTCGAAATTATGTTGATTTTACACTGATAGAAATTTCTCGGAAAAATAGTTAAATAACAATTTATTTAACTGTTATTTTACCGTATTCAAACAAAACAGTCAAATAACCATAGAAAAGAAAACATTCAATCTGTAAACTGTGAGAAAGACCATTTATTAACCACTTTCATCTAATAGGGTTAAACAAATAGAATTTTACTGCACCAACTATTCCCACCTAATGAAGCTAGTTAGATCCTTCCAGCTGGGTACATAATATAGTCGAGAGGACTAACCAGCCATTCTCATGACCTACAGAAGGGGGCTTGAGTCCCAGCGTTGACACCACGATATTTCCTCCATTTCCTTCTACACTTGAAGAGTTTCTAGTGGCCTGCACTCTCCAATCTGTGTCCGTGGGCTGTTAGAGTACGATACTCTCATTTACACATAGATGGCCATAAAGCTGCTAAACTATCACCGAAGTTAAATTATTTTAATACGGTTTTGAAACCATGCTAAATGTAAATGGTTTAAAAACTGGTTAAACTTTACTAAAAAAAAAACAATTAAACATTACGGTTAATTGGATGGACAGATTTTTGCCGGTTATTTTACCATAGTTTTAGAATAAAAATACTAACACTGCAGAAAAAAGATTTTAAGCCGCATATTCATCTCATATGCCAAGTGTCCCATAGCGATTCAAATACGAAAGTAATAAGACAGTAAGAATATGATAGATAAGTGGTCAGCGAAAAGTTTGTTTTTAAAGGATCGTTTTCTTTTGCAGTAAAAAGCGTTTTATTTTATTTAATTACCGGCGTTGAACAGCCGATCCAATTCTGAGTTTACGGCTATCAATGTTCTACTCTGTAGCCTCGTAATTTTGAACCCAATAAGGAACTAATAACTCGTGAATCAAACATTTGGACAAACTAGCTTTCGTGGAGGATTTTCGGTATAGCTAACCCCCATTTGCATTGCATGGAGAGGAAAACCACAAAAACCACCCAATGGCAAGAGGACCCATGATCCGTCTAGTACTGACAATATTTTACGTCAGCTGCGTGATCGGTGCGAGCTGGAAGCAGAATTCGTATCAACCAGCCACCGCTGGAATGTGATCCTGGGCCACATCATGAAGTAAAATATATTTTTAATTTATTTCGTAACCGGCGTTGAACAGCCGACACAATTCTGAGTTTAAGACTATCAATGTTCCACCCCGTAGCCTAGTAATTTTGAACTTAACCCAGAAGGCTCCTGGATCAAGCATTATTATAAACTAGCCTTCGGTGAGAAGTTTTTGATGGAATTTACCCACATTTCTGTTATATGGAGAAGAAAACCACGAAAACCTCCTTGCCTGAATGAGAGGATATACATTGGCCAACTGGGAGATTTTGCCCCTCCTTCCGTTCTTGCAAGTGGACCAAGCAGTAGAACTACCCCTTTTTTCGTTTGTAAAAATCATTCTTCATTTAAATTTTAGATAAATTTTCTCAAGAAACTTATTGTGCTTCATGCTTAATATGGTGTTTTCAATACTTGATATGCACCACAAAATTTGATATTTTTTTAGATCAAGTAGCATACGTACTTCTTTTTTGTGAATTGAATTACAAATTCCCTATTGTTGTTCTTTCTGCCTATAATCGTTGAATGCAAGATTAAAAAACATATTATTAACGAAGTTTTAAAAAAATCATTTTTATCTCGTATCGACAAGTTTTTAAATAAACAATTTGGAATACATATTTTGCAATGTAGTGCAGAAAATCATGGATTCCCCTTAAGAAAAAAAAATAAAGCAAACCGTATCACTCTTCACCTGTCGATTAAAATAAAACTTATAAAGGAGTAAGGCGTGTAAATAGATAAAAGGAAAGAAATATAAATAAAGTAAAAACAAAACAAATTCTGTAGCATCAGGAAATGATGATTTATTTTTCTTTCACGTATAAGGTCATATTTGTCGAGCCTGTCACTCACTAAGTGTATGATCGCTGCACTCAATCATTCCAGAGAAACTTTTAAAATACGTAGAACATTTTTATGATAAATGCTTAAATACTGAAAGCATTAGATAATTCTCCTCGTTTAAGATCAAAAACAATCAGTTTTTAGATATTCATTTAAATTTTTTAAATAAAACTGTAAAAACAATCTAACGCATTTTTTATAAAAAGATATTTTACCTAGAATAATTACACTAACTTAATTCTTTTTTATATCCGCCGTTGAACGGCCAACCCAATTTTGAGTTTGAAACTACCAATATTCAAATCCGTAGCGTTATAATTATGAACGCCATATTCAGAAGACAAAGCAACTCCTGGATCAAGCATTGAGAGAAATGTGAATTCGAGGAAGACTTTTTGATAGAAATAACTCGCATTTGCGTTACATGGAGAGAAAAACCACGAAATCCTTAACAAGCAAAAATCTGAAAGATTAACGTCAAAATACAGGCAAAACATTCGATGCAGGGATAGTGTCTAAGTGTTAAAAAACATGCTAAAAACTTATTTTTCAACTTTTTGATATTAATCATTGCTGCATTACGACGTAGACACAAGAACTAAATTGATAAAATAGCGTGTTATCTGTGAATTGTTTATACCCCCGGGTTTTGAAACCCTACAATCATCTGCAAAGTTAAATATTATTTTAATAGACAACTAGTTAAACATAAAATAATAAATGTTAACGCAGAAAGAAATGTAGTTACAGTTTATAAAATTTTATTAAATATTTCAGGCATTATAAAATTTTATTAAAATTTTTAAACTTAGGTAGTCTAGATAAACATTTTGTTGTTCTATAACTGAAAAAAGCAAATATATAAAAAAAAAACAATTGAATGAAAATCAATTGTTTATAAACAATGATCATTAATGGCAATTTGTGAAACTCAGCATTCATTATATCGTTAAAATTATTGAAGCATGTTGAACTGTAATATGATACAAGTTTGTTCACTTTTAATGAGGTATTAAGTTACTATTCAATTCTTCTTAAACAAAATTATATAATATAGCAATGTTTCAACTTTAATGGAAACATGGTGAAATTTAATATTTTATAAACGTTACAGCGAAATTTCAAAATTTAATTGTTCAAACTCTCGGAATGACATAAATTTATACGATAACATTCTCCATCAATACATTCATTTAAGAGATGTAGTACACAATTGTTTTATTTTCATCAGCTAATATATTCTTTACATTATTACAAATTTATGTAGTATTTAAATGAATTCGTAAATTAATCTATGCAAATTATTCATGAAATTACATGAAATAATATTGTTTAAATGTAATGAACAGAATATATATATATATTCGAAAATATTTCATTGTGAAATAGTTAAGGAAATTGCGTGAAATAATGTTGTTTAATTTGAATGTTAAGCAGAATGTGGATATTCGTAAATATTTCAATGTAGAATATTTTATGAAACTACATAAAATTATGATGTTTATTTTTTGTGATAAACAAAATATAGATATCCGTAAATATTTTAACGTAAAATATTTAATTAAACTACGTGAAATAATGTTGTTTAATTTTAAGGCTCAACAGAATATAGATGTTTGTAGCTATTTGAATGTAAATATTTAATGACCTTACGTAAAATAATTTTGTTTAAATTTAATCTTGAATATAAATATTCTTAAATGTTTCAGCTTGATTGGAGGAAATTTTGCATCTGCAACAGTTCTCATTTCTTACGGAGCACTTTTAGGTAAAACCAGCCCATTGCAGCTAGTAACAGTAGCTGTTTTAGAGATTGCAATATTTGCTTGTAATGAATATCTTGGAGTTCAAATCTTAAAGGTACGTCTAATCAGACATGATAATTTGTTTAGAATGTTTTCACTTATTTTATATTTTCTTGATATATAAAGAATGGTTGACTGAATGTATAAACAATAACAAGCTTCCTAAAACCGGAAGAAATTTAGAAAACTTCCGGTGTATCCCTCTACTTATGTAATTTTGTAATTTTGACCTGTTAGAACACACAAATGTGCAATTTTTTTAATCATAATTTAAAAGTATGATACAAATAAAGTAAAAAGAAAAGCGAAAATAGAAAAAACAGATAGGGTGCAATGATATTTCACCATTCAAACTAGTCAACAAAATGGCGACTGTTTAAGCATGTGATCGGTGACAGCCAATCAAAATCAAAAGCGGCACAAAGATCGCTGGGAAAAGCTGTGTGAGGTATATTATTTTTGGCATGTCATCATTCCATGCTTTAAATTTTTCAGAACATAATTTATCACTTTGTTATTTAACTAAAAATATCGACCCCTTACTCGGTTAGTTCATCAAACCTCAGAAATGATCTCACCTTTTTCTTTACACCATTTAATGTTCCCAGCTCTGTTTGCTGAATTAATGTAATATTTTAATCTATTTTAGTCTAGCTTCGTATAAATAGTGATATTCTTTTTAAAATAAAGTTCTAAATCTGTGCAACTGTTTAAAGTTCTTAACTATCTTACGAACTCATAAAATGTATAAACACTGAAGAAAATATTAAGAAAATTGAAACTGTAACATACACTGTAAAAAATACTAAATTAAATTACGGTGTAAAGTATCGGCATTTTGAGTGTATGATCCGTAAAAACCATTTTAAAGTAATATCTATTTTTACAGTAAAATATTAAACCGAAATTTTTACAATAATATTTATGTAATTGGAATGATTCAGTGATTTTACAGTAAAACTTACGATGCATCATTTTTTTTCAGTAACAAGTTCTGGTAGAAATAGACTTTATGATAGAAAGCGCCGGCACCCTCATTGCCGGCTCTTTTTACTGTAATTTGATCTAGAATTTTAAATACTATATTAAAAGTTAGATAGAGAAATGGTCATATTCTAAGTCCTTTTTAAGATTTTATAAGAATTCTATTTGTTTCTAAATTTTAGTTTTAATTTGTTACTGCGGATATATTTCGCAATATATTTCGAACAAAGTTCAAATGTTGAAGTTTTATGTAATAGGTATCAAATGTACTAAAATAGGTACGAAGAATTATATTGTTATATTTGGTAATTATTTAAACTGAACCAATGTTGAGCAGTTTTAATGCTAAGACTGTAGAAATAAGTGTCTTGGCCTTTTGAAAGAGATATATAACTGAGAAAATTATTTGATAGCCGTAAATATTGACTATTATGAGTTAAGCGCGAACAATCGCAACATGCCAAGTGAGGCTGAATGCAGTTAATCTCTATTTTGATTATATGATGAACCACAAGGAAGGTTCTTTGCTTAATGTAATAACGTAAAGTCACCGGAAAGGGCAGCAAGAATATTAAATAAAAACAATTTGAAATTATTTTAGCTTTACTAATTGTTTCGGTATATGCTTTATTCAGCATTAATTCGTTAATTATTGTTTTTCATTCACCCCGTACAAAGAACGGGTGTTCATCTAGAATTTAATAAAAATAAATTAAGTTTAAGACTTGCAGTTAGAATTTTTCTTTAATTTCCACTAAATTTTTACAAAATCTTTCTAAAAAGTTCGATATCACCATGTAAAATATTCTTACAGAATTATCCAGAAATAAATTCAACATTAAAGGGATTGATTTTTTTTTCATCTTCTAAAATGAGATTTTCATAATCATTCCTTCATTTCTTGATTTATTGAGTCCTCGGATAAATTCGTTTCGTTCTTTTTTGAAACATTCGAAATAGATTCAGAATTTGTTTTTATTCTTTATTTTAAATTTTCTTTCTTAAATCTCAGTTCAGCCCAACTCTTTTCATGAAATCTTTATTCTTACTCGCTTTTGAAATTGAAAGAAATTTTATCTCACTTCATACATTTGATGATAAAGTACCAAAAACGAAAAGAAAAAAAACTTTTTTTCACGAACTTTTTGCTTGGTAAAAATATATTCATGATTCAGTCAGTTGCTTGCGTCTTTTTCGAATACAAATCAGATATATTTTGAAAACGAATTAAGTTAAATTTCTAAAAACATCGGATGTAGAATATTTACAATCTTTTTTACAGATATTTTATTAAAAAGTATTGGAACAATAAGAGACGAAAAATTTTAAAAGAATATATTATTTAACAAAAAAGCAGTCAACAACAAGAATTTCTGATCGATGAATTACAAACCAGCTACATACCATCCAAAAATAAAATTTGGGGAAAAGTTTACATTATTTTATGTATAAACATACATGTTATATTTTTTTAAATTTTTAAGATTACATTTATTTAAAATATATATACAAGTATATTTGTCAAATCAGAAATTTCTTACTAACATTTAATAAGCTAAACGAACTGATATAATTACTAAAATATTTTTTTTTTAAATTTATTTCCATAAAATACGCTCTGAAATTTTTTTGAATAACAGAATATTTAAAAAGAGGTTTTTAAATAAAGAGTCAGTGATTCCTTAAAAAAAACAAGCAAGAGTGGCATAAAAATTTAACTTTATATAAGAAAAGAAATGAATCACTGAGATTATTAAAAAAAAATAATGTTTTTGAACGTACCTGGAAGAGGAAAAGAAAATCTTTTGAACATTGATTTATCTTTTTCGTTACAAAATACATGAAATAGTAAATAAATTTTCTATTTTTAAAGAACTTTTGTGTGAAACCTTTTTACCTAAAGACAGATTGCAGTGCGTTCAAACTATTGTGGTAAAATATCAGGTGTTAAACTATCAAAAACCAAATGAATAACAAAACAGCATGGATATTTAAAAAAAAGAAAAAGAAACATGCGAAATTACAAATATTTAAGATCAAATCAAAAAATCAGCGAGATTTTTTTTTTTTTTTTTCGTATAAAAATCGAGTTGTAAAGTTCATCCGGCGAATTTTTGTTTCAAAATGATACATGAAACAGTAAAAAATTTTCTATTTTTAGAGATGAACTTTTGTAAAAATTTTTCAACTAAACTTTTTCAACAATTAATTTCTAAAAGACGGGGATTACAGTGTGTTCAAACTATTGTGGTAAAATACTATGTGTTTAACTAAGAAATTTTGTGAAATTTTTAAAATTTTCAGGCTGCTGATATTGGCGGCTCAATATTTCTGCACACATTTGGAGCTTATTTTGGGCTCGGCGTATCCTACATGCTTTACCAAAAGGACTCTGTTGATAATAACAAAGAAGGATCGAATTATTACTCAGACATATTTGCAATGATTGGTAAGCAAAACGTTTTTATATATCCTTTAATTTCATCCTTTAATTTCATACGAATATACCCAACCATTGCCAAATGCAGGGTTGCCACTCCACAGGTAGAATAGAGAAAACCTGGAGAATACAGGAAAATTGCCTGATATAACGGGGAAAATGTGGAGAATTGTGAGTTTTTTTTTTTTTTTTACAAATTTTGGAAATTACAAAAAATTGCCATTTTTATTTTCGTCTTTTAAAAAATGGTGGCCACTCAAAGTGCAATCTATGGCATACTTAAGGGTGATAATTCAACTATACTAAACTATTTCATCTACCATATCATTACTTATGCATGTTAAGCTGTTTTTATATGTTCAATTTTTCTACCAATTAAAACAAGTATAGTTAGCCCAATATAGCAGTAGATGCCAATAGCAGAGTAGATGTATTTCCACTTAATATATTGTGTATATGTACAGGGAAAGTTGTACAGTTATTGTAGCAATTTTTTTTTTCAGATTTGAGTAGCAACCCTGAAGCACATAGTTCCGTTTTTCAAGGCTCTATTTTCAATGGCCAAGGTAGAAATTCCACATAATTTTAACTCCGGGTAGACAACATGGATAGCCTGTGATCTAAGCCAATTTTCCCCACTTCACGTCGGTTGTTTACTCGGCTACCAGAATCAAACTTAAGATCCCCTGTTGTACACTAGAAGTGTGAAAGACGCAACATGGTTCTACCAAAGAAAATAAAAAAAGCCACAGTTTAGTTCTTTACACTTAAAAGAAAGCTTTATTTTAAATTATATAGTTTATCTTGCCGTGAAAAACTATTTAGATTTTAAAATGGACAAATAACTTAAATATTTTGAAAGTTATTCTTTCTTAAAAATCTTCAATTTGACGACAAAATCAATAAAGTATTAATTATTTTTGCAAATTTTTATGAGCTAAGCATTTGTGTAAGTTTTTAAATGTTAGAAAATTTGACCAAGAACGCTTTTCATTTTCTCAAAACTTCTCCATGTTGACGTTTTGCAGCATTTTCAGAATAAACATCGAGGGTGCTGGCTAAAGATTAGTTAAACCTAACCCGACAGCCATGAGTAACTGTAGAGAAAATAGCATATGATTCGTAAAAGAAAAGTTTCATTTCATTAGACGACAAAGCCTTCGAAAAACGACCTTATTGTAGCAAGTATTAAAATTCATGTTTGCGCGTTATGCAATATATAAACAATGAGTCAGTATGTGCCTTTTTTAGTATGTATGTTTCATTAATTTTAAAGGTACCGTATTTCTATGGATGTTTTGGCCCAGTTTCAATTCGGCATTAGCGATGGAGGCTGAACAGCATCGCAGTGTTATCAATACTTTTGTAGCACTACTTGCTTGCTGTGTCGTTACTTTTGCCATTTCTTCGTTGGTTGATGGAGAAGGACGATTGAATATGGTAATAAAAAGTTCACTATAATTTTATCATCATATTTGTTTCAGGAAAAGAAAAAAGTAAATTAAAATTTATATAACAAATTAATACATTTCGAATCCTATTACAGTAAAATATACCGGGACCTTGGGTGCCGGTACTTTTTACCGTAAAATCCATTTTTATTGGAACATGTTACAGAACAAAAGATCTGTTTAACAGTAATTTTTACTGTAATAATTACCTTAAAGTCACTGAAACAGTATAATTAAATAAATATTGCAAAACTGACGGTATAATATTTTACAGTAAAAATGAATTTACGGATAATGCACCCAAAATACCTGTACCTTGTACCTTAATTTGATCCGGAATTTTTTGCAGTGTACGCAACTGCTAAAGTAACCCAGTATACATAATAAAGTCTGAAACATATTTATTATATTAAGCTTTTCAATTGTTTGATCAATTTACGTACCTGACAACTTTTACGCATTTGGCGTAAAATTTTATTTCTATATTTAAAGTGGTAGTAAACTTTATCCTTTCGATATATTCCTTGCATTTATAAACTTAATTTATAATCTTTTTGACCACCACTATTTTTTTAAAAAATTGAGCATATATATTAATATTAATACTGTCGTGGTAGTCCGCATAAGCTTATTCAAAAAAAATCTGCCTAAAATTGTAATTTAAATTCCATTTTACTACCACTGGGGAAAATCATCTTCGAAATGATTAAAAGTTGGCATAAAATTTACCTTTGAAAGAATATGCAAATGTTCGAATTATTTAAAAAATGTTTCAGTTCAAAAACTGTAAAAATTTCTACCATATCGAAATTCTGCTTTCGCTATTTCGGAAAATATTCTTATTTTATTTTCATTTATTTTTAATAAAATTACATTAATACTATAATTTTTCAAAGTTTATTTTTGTATTAGCATTTAAAAGAAACTAAACATTTTTAAAGTCAGAATCGCATATTTTTTAATTTTGTTATATCTTTTTAAAATCCTAAATTAAATCCTAATTCCTTTTTTGTTTTCCAACATTATAAAAGTATACTAAAGTAGTAAAACTAAGATACCTTAATTTCAAAGGAAATTATTATTATTTTTTTTTTAATGTTTGTCAATATTTTCTAGGTTCATATTCAAAATGCAACTTTAGCGGGAGGAGTTGCTATTGGTTCTACTGCGAATATGATTATACATCCTGGAGGAGCCATGATTGTTGGAGGCATTGCTGGTATTCTTTCAACAGTCGGTTACAGAACTTTAACTGTAAGTAACATAAACTAAGTCGCACAGATAGGGGAATACAGCACATTCCTCTACAATTATTAAGAAAGAAACAATTATTGCGAGTTAGCTTAGCTAAGTTAACGGTTAAAACACAAAAATTGAGGGGAAAAAACGGAAAATGCTTCTTTGTTATTGTTATTAGTTAGTCGTTAATATCGCACACGTCTTTAACATCGTAAATAGTAATTTGTACAAGCCGGGACATAAAGTATGAAACGGAAAGTTAAAAAGCCACCTACTGAATTATTTTATCGAAATTATAGCCATCTACTTTTATTATATTAAAAAAAACATTTGCCGGTTCATTTGTCTGACGTGGTCTTTCACACTCTGTAGTATTGTAACCATGACAAAAAGTATAGAAAAGGATGAGTAACAACTTGATTGGCGAAGTTATTTGGGATATTTTCTCATACGAAAATCATCCGAGAAACAAGTAAACTGCATGTAACGACTCATCCATCCAACGTGTTCACCTAATTTTATGTTGTTGTTTTTTTCTTCTATCATTGATTTATAAAAAACTGCATTCATTAGTCATGATCAGATTTTTTTTTAGACTTACAATTGAATTTATTTGATATGAAATTAAATATTAAACTAAAAAGTTTTATAAAATTGTTTTAAGATTTCATAACAACAAATATTCAAGCTTTATAAAACAAAACTAAACTAAAAACAAATTGTTAAACTAAAAATGTTTGTGAAAACTGCATCAGAATGCGGCACAAATTAAAAATTTAACTTGCCGCTTCGTAAACTAAATTTCATGTAATGAAAATAAATCAGTTACAACAATAAACCAATTATAAAAGTTGACTTAGAGTCTCGGTGCTGCCATCTAGTGTGGCAGAAACTAGACGTCCAAATTAACATGGCCAACGGTATCTCACCCATTGTGGTGGCCACTGAAAGAGTAGATACCACTTCTTGAGAACGCACTAGGTCTGCTCATCGGGAACACTGATTGTGCAGCTCATTGGAAATAACATAATAAATAAAAGTTGGCTGGGTTTTAAAAACCCAATCAATTGCTATAATCAATTGTTATGAATCAATTGTTTGTTATGTTCTTAGAATACTTCCTTGCGTAAACAATATCTCTTATAACAAAACAAAATCTATTGTTAAATTCACTAAAAATGTTTGTAACAATAGACTATAACTACACCACTGCATGAACTTAATTTCAAATAATGAAAATAAATTAATTGTTAAAACCACTTTGTAATAAATTTCTTAGACTACATTCCTGCCTAAGCAATGTACCTTATAACAAAATAAAATCCATTGTTAAAACCGCTAAAAATTCTTGCCATTATTGTCTCATACTACGCCTCTTCATAAACTAAGTTTAGTCAATTGAAAAAAAAATCTATTGTTTAAACCAATATAAATATAAGGGATATCTTTAAATTCAGTTTTTTAAGAAAAACAGTCAAGTGAGTAACAGATATCTTATCTGAAAGATAAAACTGTGTTATTGTTTGTAAGCTCCACAACAAAAAAGTGCTATTTCTGTGCTATTATAGCATCAGTATATTTTTACGTCATTAATTTATCATCACAATGTTTTTATGATAATTTTCCTGATAAGCTTACAACAGCTAAAATTTCCAACAAGAAATAGGATTGATAGAAATGTTTCAAAAAAAAATTTTTTTTTCGTGAATTATTTTTAAAAATCTACAGTTTTAATGCTCACGTAAAATAAACACGCTTAAATAGCTCAACTTGAGTTAAATTTCCCTCGTTTGTCTGGATAAAATAAGCTTTCTCATCTTGAGTTAAATTCACTCGAGTCAAAGAGTCAATTGAAGTAACTCAAATTAGAGTGCAGAATTTTAACTCGAAATTGAGTGAATTTCAATCATTTTTAATAAATAATCATCATCATTCAAGTGCTTCACTTTTAACTCGGACTTTAATGATTTTACTTTTGATTGACTGTTAGCTTCATTTGAGTGCATGATTTTAACTTGAATTTGTGTGAATATTAATTATTTTGATTAATAATTAACATCCTTTGAGTGAATTTATTCGAGGCGTTATTATCTTGCGTAAAAAAAAAAATTTTAAAAAACTTTTATTTTGTACTGAAGGCTCCTATTAAATTATGATTTCAGTTAAAAACAAAATATGCATTTAATTGAAAAATTAAATCCTTAAAAATAACACCTTAAAAATCACAAATCATAAAATGTTTTTCTAAAAGCTATTCGTCTTTCGTTGTCACATTGAACCTTCATCAGAAAAATAACGTTCAGGAACGACGTTCAGGAACGGTAAAGATGACATAAATCCGATAGAGACTACGTCACAGATTAAGTTAAAAATAACTACATTAAATTGACAGCAAGAGTTAGAGAAAAGTTTAATTCATCATTATTATCAAATATCAAATAAAAAGAAAGAAAATTTTAAGAAATATTCTTTTTTTTTTTTTTTTTTTGAAAAAGTATCTAAAGTTTTATATTTACCTACCCATTAGGGACTTTCTCTTTGGCAAAAAAAAAATAAATATTGGTTATTTTTTTCTTTGACTTATTCAATTTATTTATTTTATAATGTTATTTGTTTTCTATTTTCTAGCCCTCATTAGCAAAAAAATTTCATATTCATGATACATGCGGGGTGAATAATTTGCATGGCATGCCGGGAGTGTTTGCTGGAATTACGAGCGCAATCGTTGCATCAATGGCAACTAAGAAGAATTATGGTTACAGGTAAGTATATAATTTATTTCGAATTCGACTATAATCCCCTTAGATATTACAACATGCCATTCGAACACACCAAATGCCAGTAGGACCATTATGCCCTTAGAGCATATCAAATAAATGAAATTAAAAAGAATCAACGTCATATAATTGTTACTGACAAAAGTCAGTCAAAACTAGGAAATTCAACGAACAGAAGAAGACAGGGATTAATTGAACTTAAGACACCCATTTATCATTCTAACACTTACTCAAAAAGAGTTATAAATTTTCAACAGCATTGCAATCCTAAATCCTTTTTATCAAATAAAAAGATAAAGTATTTCGTTTATTCGACGAGAAAAATGCTAAGTATCCAATTATACGCCATGCTATATTGATTGGTTTATTTTATTGATCTTTTTATCGATCTGGTTTATTTTATTGTTTATCGCGCAGATCCAAAACTTGAAAAGTTTGTCCAAATCATTAAAAAAAGTAAATTTTTTGTCAATTTTACTGTAATGTTACGCGAGTAAGAACTAGCAAAAGTAAAAGAAAAAAAATCTTTAATGTTTATAATTTGAGTCATAATACTATAATTGATGCACATTAAAAAGTAGCACATAGGGTTATATATAATGTTTTTAAGTATCTACATTGTAAAAAAAATATCGTAAACGTACGGAAAAATATTGTCAGCTGGTGTGCCAGTATGAAACCGTTTATTTCACAAAAAATACTTTTATTTTAAAACAAATGCCTGTTTTTTTAAGCAGTTAAGCACTGTTATTTAAACAAACAAACTCTCATATTTTAACTAACTCTTATATTTTAACAAAAAATAATAATAATAATAATAACTATGTCATTGTGGTCGGTGCTTGCCAAGAGCAGCATCCATACGACCAGTCCAAGCAGAGATTCGAATATGGATCACCTCATTAGAGGCTCCTAAGCTATTCCCTAAGCTACAGGAGCTCTAGTATTTCAGTTTGAAATAAAATCTTAATCTGTTTTTCATCTAAAAAGTCTTACTTATTGAAATAATATTTAAGTGTAAAAATATTTAAATATAGAATAGCACACCCGTATGAAAGTTTTTGGCAACTTAATTTACCAAAGAATTATATCCAAAGAAATATAATAATCAGGTATATTTTGTCTACGGTAAGAACACCCCCACCACAAAGTCTAAGGCCGTCTTTTGATATGGAAGCAAGAATAGAGCATTTTAGGGAGGGTAGCGTAGCTTCACTCTAGGGCTAGCACAATAGACCGGAGAAAAAGATAACCTTTCTCTCGCCGATCCGAGCCAAAACTTGTCCAAAACAGTGACCCCTACTTGAAATAGTTATACCCCGTTACCATAGTTACCGCCACGGGTGCAGACGAATGGCTAGGGGAGGCATCAATTTTACAATAAAGTCAAATCATTATTTTGCGTACATAATATTTAAAACTATAAAATAATCGCTGAAAAATTTGAGCAAGTAAAGAAAATAATCGTAAAATAATTTAAAAAGTTATCGTACAGTAAGGAAAACTGTATGGCAAAACCTAAAATTTAATCAGACGGTTTTAATCCGTTTATAGGTTGGAAGAAAAATAGAAGGAAAAAAAAAACATTTTATCAACAAAACAGCTTTAAACTGTCAAATATACACAGAAAGTGTATATAAAAAGAATTGGAATTTTTCACAGTGTATTTGCACAAAAAAATGCATATAATTGTAAATTGAAATTGGTACTCGAAAAATATACAATAAAAAAAGAATTTTTCTTAATTTTAAATTTAAATCATCTTGTTTTCAAAATGAATAATAAGAATTGCAGCCCAGTTGCTCTTCTAAACGAACTAAGTCATCTCTTTTGCATTGAATTAGCATTAGTTTATCGAATTTTTAATTTCATTTTTTTTCCAACCATACTTCAATTTTTAGACGTCATTTTAGATATATGGATGGTTGACTGAATGTAAACCGAAACAAACTTCCTAAAACCGAAAGAAATTTAGAAAACTTCCTGTGTATCCTTCCGCTATGTTATGTTTACTCTTTAAGTTATTCTAGGAATTATAGTGAGTTCGGCTTAAATGTACGCGTAATTTTACCATTCATAAGAGTTTTCTGTAATTTATAAATTCTAAAAGGTCGTTAGCCGTAAAAAAAATTGAGAAAATTAATATTACAGCATAAATAAAATGTTAGGTTTGTCATTTTCGAGTGTTATCCCCTATTTGGCGATATTTGCGTCAAATATCACTGCTTCTTAATTTTTTTGGATAGAATCATATATTGGTTGCGGAGTCTTTCAAATTCGTTTGTTGTTAGCTTCGTTGAAAGTTAAATGAAAAGAATACGTTATATTGCGTACACTTCATGAGTAATAATATTGGATGGCCTGCTTTTTCAAACTTAGACGTAAAAATAAATCGGAAGTAGTAATCGTGAAGATCTGAGGCGAGTTTTAACACCTAGCGCCACCTGTACGATGCTTTACATAGTAAACTATCCATATGTATATATATAATGCTTTACTAAATTAGCAAAGTGAATGTTAAGTTAAGAATGATTCTTTCCCTTTACCCGCTTTATTTACAGCCTTAAATACAAGTAAACTTATTGTTTAGACATATTTAATTTATTTTCAGTTTGTATCAACTGTATCCCTCCCGTACTCCTGTTGAAAATACTACTCAGTTTCACAATATACAGAATGTACTGACGGGGATCGAACCGGGCGACAATTGGTCTGCAGCTAGTCAGGCTTATGCTCAACTAGAAGCTTTAGCTGTAACCATGGCTATTGCTATTTCTGGAGGTATTACTACTGGTACGTAAATCGAATTATTAAAGTAATCGTATTTTTGGCAACTAACGCTTTCCCGAATCGACTGTTTCGTCAAAATATTTGGGAGAGTTTTGTATGCTTAAATATGATTTAAGGTCAAGCTTAAAATGATTTTAGTTTGTTACTACACTTCAAAAGCAGCAGTAATTTGAATATGCATTTTACTCCTCGGTTCATTCGACGCAATTTATTTTGAAATTGTTTTTTAAGTATAAATTATTTTCGATTATAAAATTTTACCCTATATTAGAAGTGGTAATCTGGGCATGCAATTTACTCTTCAGATCATTTGATAAATTTATTTTGAAATTATTTTAATGCATCAAATATTTTCGGATAAGAAAATTTACCCTATGTCAGAAGTGGTAATCTGATACGCATTTTATTCATCAGATCATTTGACACAATTTATTTTGATACTATTTTTATGTATCAGTTATTTTCGAATATAAAAATTTACCTATTAATTATTCAATATTAAATTAAAAATTTTAATATATTCATGATGTGAGCAAAACTTCTTAAAAGAGAGATTTTGCGTACCTCTCCATCCGGTTTATTTCTTCCTTCTGCTAAACTGTGGAATAATGAAGCAATTTTTTGTTTGTTTACGATTGTGCTATGGCACGTAGAGTGCTATTCATAAGAAAAGAAAAGTTTTATAAAAAACGGGGAGTTGCACAAAATTTCTCTACTGAGAAATTTTGCACTCCTCTCCATTGGTTCCTCTCCAACTTCGTTCTTCCATTTTCTCTTTTCCCGATAAGTAAGAGTAAAGTAATGACTGTTCGGCTAGAGATTACGTATAGCCCTTCTATTCGACAGGTAGGTAAAAATCAAGCGGATGGAGAGGAAGCAAAATGAGCAGAAAAGTTACTTGGCCATATTACCCCAACTTGTAATCCATTCTTGAAAGTAAAATGATTAAAAAGTCTTAATTAGCGTAATTTCTCTATATGCTGTTCTTTGCTGTATTACAGGGCTGTCCAACTGCAAAGAGCCCACGGGCCAGAATTCTGGTCACTGATCACCTGGAGGGCCGCAGCTTGAAAAAGTTGAACAATAACCTCTTATAATAATAGTTGAATTATTATCAATAGTTGAATTATTATTTATAAAACAATGGAACAGAAGGATTATAAAACAATTTGTTTACATTTTAATGGGAAAACTGAATTAAAATGCTTAGCCATTTTGCTATCACCAAATGCTTTTGTCATTTCTACAGCCCACTTTTTAACAACGACGCCATCAGTGTAAGGTTTTTTCGCTTTAGCAAACTCAAGCGAAATTGCATACGAAGCATTGCACTGATAAGATTTTACTTGAGTAAACATCCCAGTTTGTTTTTGCAGTTTTGACTTCAGTTCTGAAACTATCAGAGATTCTTGCTTCTCCTTGATATTTACTGTGGCTCCCTTCGTGAAGACTCGCGTAATGCCTTTTGACTTTGTACACAGCCACAACTTGCATACAAATCAAGCACTGGAGTTTGTCCTTTCTATTCGTGATGAAATACTGGGTTTCCCAGCGGTCCTGGAACACTCGATACTCACTGTCTGTCTAACGCGAGGCAGTACTATTGTATAAAACCAGCGTGCAGGGTAGGATTTGCTCTTGACTTGTGGATGTCCTGTACCTTTTTCTCCCAATACAATGAAAGGAGTGAAAGAGCGATCAAGAGGAAACTTCGGGGATCTCGGCTTGACCAAGAATGGTAGTCTCGGATGCTTCTTGATACCATAAAATTTCGAAAAAAGAAATATGCTGAATAAGAAGTTGGCGGGCCGCACAAAATGTGTCGGCGGGTCGTATGCGGCCCACGAGCCGCCAGTTGGACAGCCCTGCTGTATTGGATGTTCAATTTTTCGTTAGATTTTGTTT
The DNA here is from genome assembly GCA_949128135.1 of Parasteatoda lunata. Classification (NCBI taxonomy): domain Eukaryota; kingdom Metazoa; phylum Arthropoda; class Arachnida; order Araneae; family Theridiidae; genus Parasteatoda; species Parasteatoda lunata. The sequence goes on from OX421975.1 coordinate 45,697,354, forward strand.
TGCTGCGCGCGAAAACTTTAAGACTCATTAGCTTAAAACTACGGAGAAGTGTATAAAAATGTACTAAGAGTACGATGAAGTTCAACAAAAAAAAAAGGGGAAAAAAATGCATTTGATGAATGTTGCGAAATTTATTAACTGTTAAACATACAGTAAAACATACCACGTAAGCCATTTCGCAGCCCACAGAATTGTAACTAGAATAGCTGTTGAAATTTGACAGAATAAAAATGGATAAAATAAAATATTCTTACAAAATGAGTCTTAAGAAAAAAGACATACAGCGTAGAAAGTACCCACTTCAAGTCAACTTAGTTTAAGAAAATTTAACTGATTTTGAGAAGCTAAAATTGTAATCGATTTTTTATTTTGAAAAAATATTAAAATATTGTCCTCTCTTTTTAGAAAATCCCAATGTTGCAAAATTTTGAAATTCTAAGATATCCAGCAATGAAAATTAAATTCATTAATTCAAGTAAAGTTTAAAAAAAAGTAAACATGCAGTCTTGAACTTTACATTATAATACATTTTAACTTATTGAATTCTTTCTACTAATTAGTCGTTCTACTAATTAGTCATTCTATTAATTAATAGATTAGTCGTAAATTAGTATTCATTGTTAGTTCCAAGTCAAGTAAAAATAAAAGTATAAACTCAGTCTGGAATTTTACATTATAATACTTTAAATCCACTTATAGTTTTTTACATTCCATTTTAAGTCAATTTCTTTGCGATATCCAATTCTACTTTTTCCAACTATTTTATTTCAAAATACTTTTTTCCATTTTATCATCACTGCATTTCCTTTTTAAAATTTTTTCTAAATCAATTTAGAATTCACTTTTAAGTACTGAATTCTATTTTCGTCAAACAAACCATTATTTCATTAAAAGATTTTAATTATTCTCTTTGCAAAAACTGTTATTCGATCTTTCCTTTTATTTTTTCAATTAAGAAATTCAAAGATATAAATTAAAAAAAAATTTTTTTTCAACAAATCAAAGCATTTTCTATTTTCATCATTATTCCTTTATTGAACTCAATATTTAAATTTCATACTGAAAAAAATATTTGTTAATTCTACGAAAATGAATTGTTGATAGTGTTTTAACGAATGCATATAAAATGCTGAAAAAGATCAATATTTTTTATTTTTCAATTAATTATTATTTTTGAGAGTTAGTGTCCAATGTAGATGTAAGTATAATTAGCATTGTCGTTATTAATTAATATTTAAATTTTTTTTAAATGGACGTTACATTACATTAGATCTCCGACTCATTTAAATTTAACTGTTTTATTCTAAAATTCGAATTTAATGATTGCTATTTCTATAAAACAACAAAATTAAGTCAATTATTATAGATTTCAAACATAAATCGTTTCAAAAATATTATCTTACTCTATAATTAGTATTAACTTTAAACATGAATTTATTTTAAAATTACACTGTTCGAATTTTCATTCCAAAATTATGGTAAAATAACCGCAGCTAGTCTGTCCATCCAATTAACCGTAAAGTTTACAGTAAAGAAAATTTTTTACCTTTACGGTTTTAAAATCGTTTACAACAAATATAATTATAACACCAAGAACACAAAACTATACGGTTTTCTTAACCATTTACAACTAGCATGGTTTCGAAACTGTAAAAAAGAAATTTAACTGGATATTGGAGTTAGGCCTTTCGTTAGATAATGGGCATTGGAGGTATCAGGATACAAATTTATGAGACCAGGACAGTGTAAACTATTCATGTGTTAAAGGGAGCGGAGGAAATATTGTGGTATTTTGTAAAAACCGTTCTTAATATGTATTTTTAGAATCATTAAAAAAAATAAAAAAAATATTTTTAAAAACCACGTTTTTTAAGTGGAGAATAATAATTAAAAAACAAAAATTTGAAAAACGACAAACGTGGGGCGCATGAAATGCATAACAGTATGTGTGCTTATGATAATATGTGTATATATATCTGTACTTGTATCTGAATGCGTAAGTGGAATATGTTTGTGTATATGCATGTGCATGAGGTTGTGCATGAGTAAGAAAATGTGTATATAATGTATGTGTTTAAGTACTGTTATGTATTTCATGCGCCCCATATTTTTCGTTTTTCAAATTTTTGTTTTTTAATTATTATTCTCCGCTACAAAACGTAGTTTTTTAAAACATTATTATTATTATTATTATTATTTTTTTTTTTTTACTTTTTGTACTCACTCTCAAAATCTCAATTTTTTTCACTCACTGTACACAAAACTTTTCAACTGACATGTGACACTAATTTGAAATAATCGAATCGACAACAAAAGACAATCGCGAAAATTTTAATTTTTCTTTAATTTTAACTTTATTTTACTTTGTATGTCCTTTTTCTCTTAATTTTCATGCATTGTCATCCAATTCTGAACTATGTGCCGAATTTGAAGTCTGTAGCTAGTCGGGAAGTTAGTTTAAAATCGATTACAAAATTCCACCCGAACAGACATACACGAAGGCAAGTTGATATAAACGTGGTAACAAATCGTTTACGAACGACGTCGCAAATTAATAATTAATCAAGGTAAAAAAAACAGAAACGTTTTCGAAATCTGACAAATTACAGTACACTTTAAAACAATTTCGTGTACAAGTGTTTAGACGAATTTTTTGGTGAGTAAAAACATTGAAAATTACGGAAAAAACATTGTGTAAAAACGTTAAAATTGCGTAAAAGCTCTAAAAGTGGTATTTTACTAGTACCATTACACCGAACCTGAGAATAATTCCTGGTGTCGTGAAAAATTATTATTATTATTCTTACATTATTTGGTGTAAATTAGTCTCCACCATGTTCGTGATTCAGTAGCAGTAAATTTTATAACAGTAAGATATAATAAAGCAGTAAAATTATTTTTACCTTACAATCTAAAGCAAGAATCATAAAATTAATCATATATAGAATATTTCTTAAAATGAAATTAGTTAGTTAATCAGACATACACACAGCATAGACAGAATATTATTATGAATTCGAACGAATAGAAATTAAATATCATAAATTAATTTAATACAATTGACAGAATTATGTAAATTTTAGCCTCGTGCGCTTCTGAACGTCCTCGGGAACAGAAGTTTGTTACAAAACGAATGTATATTTTTAATTGTGTAATTAAAATAGTTATATTATTATAAGATAATTTGAATGTATCTGAGAACTGTTATTTCCATTCGTTTCTGTTTTATTAACACTTGTTCGAATCTGTTTTCTTGCTCTTTTCTTGCTGTGTTTGATTTATAATCTAAATCTATTTTAGCGTTTAATCAGTGCACGAAGTTTGAATTAATTAAAGTGATAAGTCAGAAAACCAGGAATCTTTTTTTCTTCATCAAAATTGAGATTTTTACCTTTTTTACTTTAGCTGACGTAGATACACGGTCAGGATATAAAAACTTCATATCATATTACCTGACATGCAGAAAAATCTCAGTTTAGCTCGAAAAAATGCCATATCCTGGAGATGACTTGTTCTCAAAATAAATTGGAGATATACCCCTGGAATGGCTGCCGTTGTTGCTGATGAAATTTGTGGCATAACTTAACAATTAATTATTTATTTCAGGCTTCTTTTTTTTTTTAATGCTTTTATAATCACACAATAAGTGATTCAGAGGGTAGTTCTTTAGATAGTATATACAAGAACATAAAGAGGTATAAAAGTAACTACGAACTGTAAAAGAGGTGACTACAAATAATATGATACTTGATTTCAAAAGCTTTTAGCCAGAGCGTTATAGGAAAAATTTGTTATCAAAGCAAGAAAGGAAAAACAGCAATTTATGGTGTCACATTCTTAGAGGAGTGATTTATAATGTCTTCTCTAAGGTCAATGAAATCCCTAATATCTCCTCTAAGGTCACATTATAGCAATTGTACTTATAAAAGCACTGCACCTTGAAAAGTTGAAGTATCTCTTTTCATTGGGGATTTATAACAACTAAAATGTTCACTTAGTACAAAAAAAAAAGTGCTGTAAAAGTGGCATCATAACTAGATAAGGAAGCATATTTTGGAAACAAAAATTTTAGACGCAATTATCGCAGGGGCGGATTACCCATTAGGCCAGACTAGGCAATGGCCTGAGGCCCCCTTAAAAAAAAATTTTTGAAAATAAATTTTAAAAAATTAAGAAAAACAATGATTTTTTTAAAAAAAAATCTATTTCAATATATATATTGAAAATATGATAATTTTTTTAGTTCAAATTTATCAAAATAAAGTAAAATTTAATTTATTATTATTTATTTTTATTTCAAATATGCTTTCTTAAATGAAAAGATATATAAATACTTTTATATTTGAATAAATAAAAAAAATACGAGAAAAAAATTTAATCTAAGGGCCCCAAAAATTTGAATGGCTTAGGGCCCCGCGTACGCTTAATCCGCCCCTGAATTATCGGGAACAAATATTTTCGAAGCATATTTGCAATAAACCACATAAAAATTGCAGACATCGAAGAGTTTTTACAATATAAGCCACATGAGGTTTTGCCTTTCAATGGAAATAAGTGGCCTAGCACACAGATAGTCATAATCCAAAAGATTTTTGAATCTACACAAACATTAATGAATATATAGCCTAAGACTTAAAGTCTTTATTTCATTTCTAACTGAAAAATCATTAATGTTTTCGCTTTGTTAAAAATAAGGTATAGTATTCGTGTTAAGATTTTGTTCAAACACCGGTCATCTCCACGTTCTAATTATTTTTTAATTTAAAAATTAAGTGATGTTATCGCCCAATTGCATTAGAATATTTTATAACCAACCATATTTAGTATTTAAAAAAATATCTATATATCAAGCTGATACTTAATGATTCAATTTCTTGTCTCTCCCGCAAAATTAGTTTTGCTGGAGATGACCGGTTTTCGAACTCGTTGATTCAATTATCCTTATTCTAAATTACATCGTAAAAATAGCGATACTGAGTCTGATGTGCATCATATCTGATTTCACCAAAAATCATCCTTATTGTTTCACTAGACAGAATTTTTGATCGATTGTAGTTGTTGCAATTTTTGATGTTAAGATAAGCTACTATTTTCCCTGTGTAAAAGTACATAATATCTAAAATAATAACTTACCTCTATGGTCACATATGGGACGTCGCTATCCAAATTTTCACCCATGTCGCAACACTTCAAATATTTTATTCAAACAAACAAAACGCTGTTTTTATATTTTTAAATATTAAAACTTTGTAGGCGTTTAATACTCCGGTCTAAATACTGCGTAATGTTGCGTTTTATACTTCGATTTTGGCCACGAAAACTTTTCATACCGCGCAAATATTTAACTTAAGGAATCTTTATTTTAACAAACTGCTTTAAATGAATTAGTTATGCTCCAGTCTTGATTTAAACTAAATAGCTTTTTATAATCTTTGTATTCTGATATCATTGCTACTACCTTCGGTAAATGATAATTTTATTGTTTTTTGTTATCAGTATTGTTCATGCTTGAAGACACTGTTACGTAATCAGAGATATCGACAGGTGGGTTATACGGATGGAGGTGTCGCTGACAATTACGAATGTGACTAGTGTTAACTCGTTAAAATTTCGAAACCTTCCTTCATTATGACATTGATTACTATAAGTTCACAGCTGAATTCTGATGGGGGGAAAAAAGAGACTAACTCTTTGAGGATAAGAAAACAGCGTGCATTAGATCTAAAAATATTAAATGATAAATCTAGAAAACTATGAGTAGTTTTATTTATATATGTACTAACTGAAAACCAGTTTTTTGAACGGGATGAGATATAATAAGAATAAAACGGTGTACAAAATGTACACAGAAGAGCCATTACATTATGACCACCCTCCGGTGGCGGGGATAGTATGGGGTGGGCAATGTTTTCATGGAGCACATTAGAACCCATAATCCTTATAGAACAATCCCTGACGTATGTAAGCTACTTGAACTTAGTTGCAGACCAGGTTCACCCATTCATGGCAACAATATTTCTTGCGGGGGATGGTGTTTACCAACAGGATAATGCACCATGTCATAAAGGCCTGTTTACACGGTCCAAGTTCTTGAATCCGAGAAATTAGACGGATTTGGATGATTCATCGACACTATCCAAGTTCTTGAATGTCACTAAAAGAAAAACTTGCGCATGCGCATTGTTCATATTCAACATTATAAAATAATACTTACATAAGTTTAAAATTACTAAATAAATTCAAATAAAATCATAATAACACAAATAAACCGCAACAGATCAATTTATTTGGACTAAAATATATGAAAACAGACAACAAAATGAAATAATTTGCTGGTTCGAGGAACATTCCAGTGACTTTCGAGTCATGTCTTGGCCCCCAAATTCACCTGACCTTAATTCAATAGAGCATTTGTGGTCCTACTTGGAAAACCAAATTCGTGCTGCCACGCTACCCCCTCGCAATGTGAGGGAATTGCAGAACCAGTTGGTGAGCGCTTGGTACCAGATACCTCAGACTACCTATCAGCACCTTGTGGAATCAATGCTACGGCGGGTGCTAGCAGTTTTGAGGGCTAAAGGTGGTCCTACATGTTATTAGCGGGGTGGTCATATTGTAATGGCTCTTCGGTGTATGTTATAATACAATTACAAATCAAGATTCTTAGCAGTATATAATGCTTTGATATAGAATAATCCTATACTACGTGACCAGGCAGTTGACCTTGGGAAGAGTACATACAGTTAATCTTCATTTTGATGGATGGACAACTAAAAGCGTGTTTTGCATATTCTAATAACGTAAAGCCACCAGAAAAAGAAAGAAGAAAATATTTTAGCTTAATGTGTTATCAGTATTGTTCATACTTACCGACATCGTTATGTAATACTGATACTGATGGGTAATACTGATGAAGGTATAGCCAACATTTGCGAATGTGAAAAGTGTTAACTCGTTAAAATTTCTAGACCTTCCTTCATTAGGACATTATTCATTAAAAGTTCACAATTAAATTTTGAAAAAAAGAGACCAACTCTATAAGGATACTGTAAGAAAACAGCGTGCGTTAGATTGAAAAATAATAGACGATGAATCTAAAAAACTTATTTGTTTATGTACTTGCTTAATACAAGCTTTTTATACAGGGTGAGAAAAAAAAAACATCATTAATAAATTAGTACTGAATGAAATAATATATTAAAATGAAAGTTATGATACTGACACAATAACCAAGTAGTAAACTAGTTAGTAAATGGCATGATTTACATTTGCTGTAAATAAAAAATCGGGATTTTGAATTAAAATTAAGCTTAAGATATTTTAATTTCTTGACTGCTTAAAAATTAATAAAATTAGCGAAAATGAATGCCTAAATTGTCAACAACAAAAAAAAAAAAAAAAAAAAATGTGTAAATAAATTTATTACTTTACAAAATCAACCAATCTAAGTCAGGGAAAAAAAAAATCTTTGAAGAACGGAAATTGCACAGTTATTGATTAGTGTGCATTATTGTAAAAAAAAAATATATAATAAATAAATTACGAAAAATAATTACCTAGATATATGGTAGTTCAGATCATTTAATAAACGAAATAAATTAATGGGTGTCCCCTTAACAAACGTAAAATTATGGAATATTAAATGGAGGCCGGTAAGAGTTTTTTTTTTTTTTCCCTTGAAAAGAGTTTTATTTCAAGGTAAACAATATATACTACTGTTTGTCTGAGATAGGTACTCTGACCACCACTAAGTCTGTTGCAGTCTGGTGCTATGGAAACAAGAAGAGGGCATTTTAGGGAGGGTAGCTTCGATGAAGAGGTCTCCTTTTCTCTCACCGAAACCAGTCCCAAAGAGGGACCCCGCACCCCTACTTGAAATAATCATACCTCGTTACCTTAGTCACCGCCACAGCTCCAGACGAATGTCTGGCAGAGTACCTATCTTACAATTTTCTCTTGTACAGAATTCATAGTTATACGGAAATTTCGGATTTTTCTGATTAAAAATATTCTGAACTTATTTGTCCTGATTATTAATGTTTTGCTCTGATATTCTTGCTTTTCTTTTTCTTCTTTTTTTTCTGTTCAGAAAATACCATTTTGACGAGCACACAATCTTGAAATAAAAAATTTTTTCCCTCCAATAATTGAAAATAAAAAATTTAAAATTCCTAGTTTTCTCTAAAAGTTTTCATTATCTAAAAATATGAAATAATAAAGTCATATTGCCCTCTGTTTTCAAATTGCAGTCAATCAATGATTATTATTTTATTCTAATAAGTTATGATTATAGTCCTTACATTCGAGGGTTATCCTCTAATTATTACTTTGTTTTATTACAATTCAAAACTTGGTCGTTTTGGAATGCTTATATCATCTTTATTCCTGCAGTTAAAAATTTTTATTATTAAACGCCAGAACCGAATAATAACACAAATATTTTATAAAAGAAAATATTAAACGGTTAAAGTATAAATTGTGTGAATGCGATTTTATACTATATATAATCTATTTTATGGCTTTATCTTTAATAAACAAAACAGCATACATAGCTTATTGCTTGCTGTTTTTTTTTTTTTTCCCCTTTAAAAAAATTGAAAAATTTTGAAGTTGTGGAAGAGTGTGCCATTGAGGGAGAGAGTGCCATTTATTTTCCTACGCTACAACTTTAACACTATAATCAGTTGAAAGATTTATATGTTATAACTTTGACATTTCAAATTAAAAGAATCAAATTTGAACATTGCTATACCAAATTAGAGAGACTGCTAATTACAACTGAATTAGGAGCACAAAGAGCTTCCAGCACTATTTTTCTACTAGCTGTAATACTTTAAAAATAGAATCGCTTCATGCAGAAAAGGAAAATTATTATCGGCACTGATTTCTCGCAAATAAAAACCAAAAAATTCTAACTAATAATCATTAGTAAACTATGGCCATCGTAAGAAAACTTCATATTATTTAAATTAAAATTTATGTTAATAAATAATTTTACTTACTTGAACAATTGGTGAAAACTTCGTGTGAAAATGTTCTTTTTTTCAACATATATGTGTGAAATGTAAGGCGGGAAATAAACGAAAAATTTCTAGAACAAAACTTTTATGAACAAAAATTTTTCTAACATATAGGAGATTATAATAGAATGCAGAGGAATAAAGCAATATTTTCAACGCAAGTTTAAAAATTCCACTATATAAAATCTTATGCGGACGACTAGGTTTATTCGAGGAGATTAAAATCAAATCAACTATTTTAAATGTTTAAGGCACGTTTCAGATGTCGCCAAATTAATAATTAATAAAAAAAAAGGTGACGGCAGACGAGACAGCTGTCATGATTTTAAAATCGTTTGCTTTTAGCTATGAAATAGCAATTAGATGTTTATTTATTTTTTTAGAATTGTCTCATCTTTTTGACAATCTCTCCACTCTCGTTTTTGTAAGTGGTAAAGTTAAATTTAAAAATTATCACAGATTATAATCTGTATTTCAAACTACAAATTATTTTACAAACCTAAAAATTCTTGAACACAATATATATTTCAATGCAAAATGCTTCCTATTCTGTTAAAAATTCATCAGCATTTCTTCCTAAGGAAAATTTTTTGTATTAACGTAAAAATACTAGTCAAACTGCATGCAAATAGAATAAAGCATTTTATTTAAAGTTAAAAGATTACAAACATACTCAATTTTCGGAATTGTTCATTAAACAAAAAAAGTGTTGTTTAAATAAATCTTATCAACATTATTTGTTGGCTATGAAAACTGTGTATCATTTGAAATTTTTTACATGAATCTTAAAAAATGTTAACATATACATCTATTTCAAAAACAGGTGGAAAAGACATCCAAATTCTTGATTCAAATATATAACATTAAAATAAATTTCTTTATGTACGGTTGGGTAATTTTTACAAGAAGTATGCTGACATTTAGTTCTTTTATTTTTTATTGATACTGTGAGAGTTGGAGAGGAGCAATATTGTAATGAAAGAATATTTTTTTAAATCATATTCAGAGGACTGACTTATCGGAATTATTTAAACTTTTGGTCACACCTGTCAATGTAATTTTTGTGACCATTTGTGATGATTTACTATATGTTGATAATTTTAACTGATTATGAAAAGCTGTTTGCAAGACTTTCAAGTGACTGGTCTGAATAAAGTGCGTATCGTAACTTTAGTGAAACAAGTCGCGTGATTTCAATAAAACAAATTCGCTAAAGAGAAAAATATAAAAACAGAATGTGACTGGTCACAAAAAATACCTTTTTACCAATAGTTAGACAAGTTATTAAATGGTTCCCATGTGACTTGTTGCAACGACGTTTCTCAGTGACTTAAGTCCCAATAGTGTATAGTTGTGACTACCAAGTGCCAGATGTCTCAATAAATAGTCAGTGAGACTTTTATGTGATATAATAAAATACAATAGCAATGTCACGTATGACCTCTTTGTGACAATATAAAACGGTGACACCTGTGACGGTGACTACTACGATTGTTTTTTACTTTATTGTGACGTCACTGTGGCAAATGCTATCTGGGTTGATTAAGCTTTGTTATAGTTTAATTGGAAAGCGATGGTTAAATTTTCAACATTTTATTAAGGTTGCAACAAATATGTACGATATTATAGCTCGATGTTAATTCTTTTTGTTTTTCTTTTTAGTGAGAAAAAACAGATAGTAAAGTTTCCCATTTTGTGCGTGCTTTTGCCTTATTATAAAAATGTATTGCATTTAGCACGTTTTATTATTTTTACATTAATGTACAATTTAAATTGTCAATGCACTAAATTTTCGCGAAAAGAGAATTACAATCTGCATGTTAACCCATTCTATCAACCCATTTAAAGTAAAATAATTTGTTTAATTTTTTGTTTTAAATTTTATCTGAGATTAATTCCATGTAAAATAAAATAGACTTCAATCACAGAAACTACGTACCCATTTCGAGAGAAAGTATGGGTTCATTCAAGTTTATAGTTGCATAATTTATCTTATCTACTTAAATATTATCCTTAACTACCTTATCTCAGAGATTATTTATTTCATTTTAAATTGTGATTCACGTGACGTGGAAAGTCATCAAAATACTAAACAAGCATCTGACTATGAAGGGGCAAATTTTATTTTACTCATGTTTGAGAATCCTTAAAAGTTTGCAATTATGATATTTTCAAAATATGTGTCCACGTTTTAAGTTTAGATAAGATGTCTCATTACTACCTTAGAAATCGCAAAGTAAGAAACTTGCTTTGATAAAAAACTTAAATATAAAGAAGAAACTTAATTAAGATAACTTAAATTAAAAGAAAGTAAAATATGTGCGCCAACGTACTAATTTTAGATGAATTTTAATCTTGCTACTCCTTTTAAAATAGCAAAGTAACAACTTCGTTTTGTTAATGAACTAGAACTATTTCAACAAGTTTTTAAACCTTCAAAAAGTTCAGTATTTAACTATAAGGAACCCAAATTTCATTTCTCTCCCTGACTAAAAGAACGGGACCACATTTTTCAGATCGTGATTATTTTGATTTTGAGGATAAAAAACTTCAAATTAGTTGAGGGGGGGGGGAAGGGAGATAATGCGCATTTATTTGTAATATTTGCTACTTTTATTGTTATCCATATTAATAAACTGACTAATAAATTTATATATTTAAAGTTTCGCTCTCGAACCATTAAAATCGATTTTTGGTACTTGAAAAATCAAATGAATAGATCAAAATTTTTTTTAAATTTTTTGTTTCATCATTATTATTTTATCAACTATACTTACATTTTAAAATGCAAAATATTCCAACGAAATCCAATCTTTTTTTTTTTTTTTTTTTTTTTTTTTTTTTTTTTTTAAGTATTGGATTGTTCGGAAAGTAATTTCGTTTTTTTTTTCCCCAACAGAAGACTTAATTCCTCTTTTTTAAAGTCAAATGTACACTTCAGTCGCATAATTATGATATATTTTGACCTCTGATATAGCAAAGCTTGCTTGTGAAAAAATTATATTTGAATTCCAAGTATATTTTACGCAGTAGTTCTTAGTTCGTGCCTTTTCAAATATGGAAAATGGAAAGCTGCATTGTTTGGAATATTTTACTTTTTTACTATCATCATTATAGTTGGCCAGACAGCCCAATGTGGGTCAATACCCTCCTCTGTAGATTTCTCCATAACGTTTTTCGATTTATCTTTGATTTTCAATTATTTTCATTAATTGCAAGAAAATCAGGCTCCAACAAATCAGCCCTTCTCAACCGCTTTCTTGTTCCATTGGGTCAAAAAAGCAATATCTTATTTATTGTATTGTCATCACTCATTCGACTCACGTGAGCTATCCAGTTTATTCTATTTATTTTTATGTATTTACTATCAATAATGTAAAAATGCTGTTCTAGAAGGAAAAAAACTTATACCATGTGCATAAAGAAGATGCAAGTTACAGTACGCCAGTGCCAAAACTGGTTTGCAAAATTTCGATCCGGCAATTTTGAAGTTGCAATCCAGCACATTCTGGAAAGCTAATTGAAGCTGATGAAGACACAATAAAGTCATTAATTGGTGCAAACCGGCGAGGCGAGTAAAGAACTCGTGAGACTTCTGCGAGATTAAATTCGACAGTATATGTTCAGTTGAAATGCTTAGGTTTAACCTCAAAGTGCGACATATGGGTTCCTCAATGCTCTTACGGGGAGAAATTTGTACCTTCGAACTGATGTCTATAATTTGCATTTCAAACGTCAAGAAAATGATCCATTTTTTAAATGAATCATTACTGGGGATGAAATATTGGTTGTCAAAAACAATGTCCCAGTCTCTACAAAAGCTTTTAGAGGGTAGTAAAACCTTTACTTCAAATGTGGAAGTCAGAAATCACCTAGACCTTTTTTTTTTCTGACAGCAAAGAACAAATATTTTATGAGCGTGGAATCATGCTACAGCCAGATATGGCAAAAGATATTGGACCAGAATGAATATTATGAAATTCAATAAAATATTTATTTATTATAAGAAGATCGTCTACCATTTTCCTAATTAAAAACCGAAATTACTTTCCGAGCAACCCAATATATTAAAATTTTGGCGGCGGTATACATTGTGCGGTTTTCTGACGACTTTTCTTTTCTTCTCTCAGAATCAAGTGTTTTCAGAAGTACGAAAATAATCAGTCATGAAAACCTTTCCCAAGAAATTAAAAAGAAATCAATATTTTTTTTAAAATTTTAACTGTTAATGAAGAATGGTATTAAGTTTTAAAATAACAAATTCACGTTTATGTTGCCTTTTTACAGGTTATATCATTCGTCATCCGATGTTTGATCCACCAAAAAAGCATCAACTCTTTGATGATACTGATTATTGGGAAGTTCCAGAAGAAGATCATCCATAGATGTAGCCTATATCATATTATACGATACTCTAAATCTATAGTATAGCTTATTACTTACTATATTTTGATTCACGTATTACATTAGCATATTTTTTTTTTTTTTTCAATATGCAGGGTGTAAAGTAAATTCTGAATCTCATGAAATAAATTTTGAATGTTGGCATTAGATCTATAAAATGTGTGTTTATGTTTATGAAAAATTATTAGATTATACTCTTAAGTTTGAAGGATATTTCGTGCACATTGACGGAGAGGACAGAAATGTGAGACACGATTGTTTTTCACTCAAACTTAAAAAATGGAATAGCACGAAAGAATAAAAAAAAAAAAGCAGAAAAAAAATTATAAACAAAACCTTGCAGTGACTTATCTGTAACATTCGAAGTTGGTTTGTTAGAAAAAGTGAAAACTAATTTTCCAACGTTTGTGAGGAACATTAACATTTGTTCCTTTTAAAATACTGCCCTAAAACAAAAGAGTTACTCTTACCCATCCTTTTGTGATAATGATAAATTCATAATTTCCTTCTTCTTAATAATTGTTATTTTTCAAAAACACAATGTTTTCAAACTTCTACTTCATTCATAAGGTGAATTCATAGACGGCCTCTTTGAGTAGCCAAAATTCTTTGTATTATATCTAAACTCCTTTTTAATTAAATACAGTTTACTTTGCATTATGCAAGTCAAATAACTGTATAGTTCTTTGAATATTGAAAGTAGTATATTTATATTGGTATAACAGCAAATATATTGATATATTCATATTTCAGAGATATAAAAAAAAGATGTATTTAAAAAATAATATTTTTTTGCCATGTATGATATGTGAATAAATCTAATGAAAAATTGGATGTTACTGTTTTAACTTGGGAAATTCAATGATGTTTCATACCCTTCGACTATATATATATATATATATATATATATATATATATCTACGTAAAAAAGATTAAGTTCCGTGGTTTCCGCTGTTTTGGGTGTCCAAAATTTTTTTTACCTCGTTAAAAACTATGAGGCATAGAAAATTTAAATTTCTAATATGTGTAGATAAACATACGGAGAGTACATTGGAATTAAAAAAAATAACATTTGATTATTAGTTCAAAAATTATTAACTGTTAAACTTGTAGTGAAGTATACGATGAGGGTCACTTTGCCCACAGAAATGAAACTTGATGTGCTGGAAGGGCTATTTTTATTTATGAACACAAAATGTATCGCTTAAGTCCAAGTTTTTTTAAAGTTGCAATTGCGAATGCTTTTTTCGCGAAATGTTTTTTACTGTTTTTTTTTTATGTCGCATTTCGTTTTGTTGTGCAAAAACTATAAGACTTTACTGTAGTTTTACTATAAGACTTTTACAAAGGTGTGTCGAAAAATGTAAACGGAGTACGATGGAATGAAAAAACGCTAACAGTGATAATTTACACAAATATAGCCAAATAAGAGATAAAACACAAAACATGGCAAACCTTACGCTATACTTATTTTGCGATATTAATTTTCTTAAATTTGTAACAGGCTCACAACCGGTTAGAATTTATAAATTACAGGAAACACTTATGAATGGTAAAATTAAGTAAAAATTTAAACATGAATCATATTAATAGTCAACCATCCATTTATTCATTGCTGAAGAAATTTCTCTCCAGCTCGAAATCTTTATTTATAATCTCACGATTTACTTGGTGTGATAAGTATTAACAAATGAATAAATAAAATAAAAATTAAAACTGTGATAGATTAGATGTTGTCAGTTATAAATCTAATATTTGTTTCGAAATTTTAAAAAATACTAAAAGCTAAAGACAGATAAAAACTGTTTCCAATTTGAAATGTTAGAGGACAAAAGGTCATTTCTCATTATATTGAGTCAAACAATCTACATTCCTAATTTTTTTTCCCTCAAGTATAGTCAGTTTTATCCAATTAATAATATTTCGAGAGTAATTTTACTCCTCAATTAATTTTTGAGGAATAAATTTGAAATAGAAGGATGAATTTCAAAGTATAGATGACGTTTCTAAATTGCCACCTTTTATTACTACATACATTATATTATAACTAGCAGATAAAATATACAAAATTTAAAAGCAGAAAAATAATTGCCTAAGACTTAGTAAAAAAAAAAAAATATTCTACATTATTTAAATATTTTTTCACTTCTTACTGGCCGTTTAGATTAAGGTTTCTAAAAATTAAAATAAATATGAAAAAAAGGATGGAGTTTAACTCCCCCCCCCCCAACCGCCATTTAACAATATGTTCAAAGGTCATCTAACAATTATAGTTGTTGGCTTCATTGGTGGCATGAATATAAGGTCCCATCCAATGTCCTCCCATAATCTGTCTTTTTACATTTCATTATATATATATAAGTTCAAAATGAAGAAAAAACAAAGGTAAATTACAGACAAAAGAAAGAAGGGGATAAAAGAAAATTTCATGTTTTTTTGTAATTTTTTATTTTGCTGTACACACATATATATATATATATATTGTATTTTTTTTTTTTTTTTTTTTTTTTGTATCAAACATCTTTCAAACGCTGTTGCAGTTATAGGCAAATGTTAGAGTAATAGCAATTAATTTCATAAATTCAAAATACATTATCGTTAATCTTTCTACAGTCATGAACTGGTTTTTCTAAGGGTTTATCTTTATTTATCATGAGGGAAAAAAACCTAACAATTTAAGTAAAAATTACAAGGAGTATTTTCCCCCTTTTTCAAATTCTTGAGGAAGAAAATTAACTTATTTGATGCATGAAATAAACTCGTCTAGATACGTAATTACGAGCTCTTAGTAAGATTGATTATTTTTATTGAAGTTTTATACTTAAACTTGAAAAATAATCTGTTCATTTCGTATATCCGTTCATTTCATTACGATTAACTTTATTTAAAATTATAAAAATTCTACATTAAATAAACAAAATGATCTAATATTTATCGACTTTTAATAAATAAAAACAATGGCGAATAAGAAAAAACTACAAGATAATGAGAGAAATGAACAAGGGGAAGAATCTCACAGTAATATTAAAATATATGTGTTGCTTTATTAGGAAATTCCCATATGTAAAAAATACTTATAGAAAAATTAAGAAGAAAAAAACTTGTTTTGTCCAGAAAGTGCTGAATTCAAAGCATATATATTGCTTACATGAGAAAGAATACTTCACGAAATTTTCAAACTTATTTGCAATTTGGAAATTATTTTAAACTTCTATAGCGTTAAAAAGTTAGTAAAAGTTAGTTAAAAAGTTTATTAGAAAATAACCATACATATCAATAAATATATATAGAAATTTCTTTAAAATTGTTTTTAGTAAAAAACATGCTAAATTAAAGACATATATCGTTAGCGTAAGAGAAAACATTTTATGATATATCTTTTTTT
Organism: Parasteatoda lunata; assembly: GCA_949128135.1. Taxonomy (NCBI): domain Eukaryota; kingdom Metazoa; phylum Arthropoda; class Arachnida; order Araneae; family Theridiidae; genus Parasteatoda; species Parasteatoda lunata. The sequence goes on from OX421975.1 coordinate 45,714,163, forward strand.
AAATAATTTTTTGCATTAACCTTATCTTGAATATTTCACCAATCAAATTCTCTAAGTTTAATTCTCTGCATTTGTACCCGAGAATCTTTTCATACAACAAGAACGGTCCCTGAAAGGAATCTTAATAGCGCCATCTATGCAAATATTCTATGGGAGTGCTAGTAGTCAGTTTAAAAAGCATTTTGCTTAGGCATGAATTTGATAATCGCTGATTCTAATTATTAACTTGAAGAGCATTTAAAATTTAAGTAGAAATTTGGAATCAAAAATGAAAAAAGTTTCGCATGAAATATTTGATTTCTAATTCCCACAATGAACGACGTAAAACAAATTTTAAAATGTTTCGTGCTGCCATCTGTACTTCAGTCTGACTTTTAAAAGAAAAAGTAGTAATTTTACTATTATAAAAATTAAGAGAAGTAAGTTATAAAAAGGAAATATATGGTATTTTTGGGGTATTTTAACTTAACCAAATTTCTTAAAACTTATTCAAGAAATAATTCACAAAAACTTGATAGATATACGTGTAGAATATATTTTGATTAATATTTCCTAAAGTTAAACGTTCTACGATTATTAATTTCAAAATATAATTAAAAGAAATTTGATTTCTAGAAGGAAAATTTGCAATTTGTTTTCTTGTTGAACATTGTTTTAATAATTTGTTTTCTTTATTTCCCTTTTTTTATTTAAAAAAAAAAGTTTTGTTTTCTCCGAAAGTGCGCACTGTATTTTTTTTATACTCTTTGGTAAATCATTTGATTTTTGAGGATAAAAAAATAACTTTTATTTGCATTTATCAGGAGAAAATAACCGAAGTTTTCATTTTATTTATCTCCTAATACTAGTAAATCTGTATATTTTTACTGAATCATCAATCCAAATATAGTAAATAAAAATTACGCATATTTATTTCGACAAATTTGTTAAACTAATTATTTATAAATTGTTCAATTCCTTAATTTAAGAAATTTATTTTATTCTGTTATTAATATTAAAAACCAAACAAAAGGAAATTATGTCGTTTTGCAGTAATTTCATCTCGTCTGCTATATCGATTAGTGATGTGCAGAATGCGTCACAGTTCTTGTAAGTATTTTAGCTGAAACTGGCAACTCAGTGAGAAATCCCAAATTTCTGGGTGTCACTTCGTCTGATGTTGGTGTGAGAGTGTCTCTAAGGATTTACTATTTTTGTGTAGTAATCAATGAATTAGTTACAATCAAACACAAGGAATAGATAAAACAACACACCGGCTTATCATTTATAGCATTTCATTCATCAATTTTTCATAGTTTTGGAAGATAAGTAGTACTGTAAGATCGCTTTACGGCGCTACATGCATGTGTATGTTAAAACAGTAGGAATAACAAAGTCTTAAAGTATCGCGATTATTTTCATAAGCTAAAATATTAGTGCATTTACTTGGTGAAAATTGATTGCTGACAAACATGAGGCTGATAATTTTGAACTTATTTACTATTTTATTGGCATGTGTTATGGCTACATCCTCCAGGGAAGAGGTAAGATATAAATTTATTTTGTCAATCATATTTTAAAATTGAAATATTTTTGTTTGACTTATCAGTTTCTCTGAATTTATGTAGTGAGCTTTTTACATTTTAAAGTAGTTTCAGTCACCGTGTATGATTGAACAAGTATTTACTTTAAAAATAAAAGTCTGGATAGAAAATAATTCGGGACTTTTGATGGAATGCTTAACTTGTTTACATTCATCGAAATAAAATATTAAGTGGTGATTATTTAAAAATTATCTTTTCTTTGTAAGTTATTATTGAAACATTGTTGTTACATTTATCGATCAGGTGAAACTAAGTTATACTTTTATTTGCAGGCTCAAAAAAAATAAATAGTCGAAAGATAAATAGCATTTGCATCTTTCGAAAGTATATTGTTTTATACTTAACAGTTTTTTATTATAAAGTGTAAAAGTTATTAGTATGTCTTTTACATGGTTTGAAAGTTAAATATTCATATTTTTAAGTAGTTTTTCAAGGTATTATTTTAGTTGTATTTACTAAGTCGCTAAATAATTCTTTTTAACTGTTAACTTCATAATCTATGTCTATTTTGAAAAAAGATTGTTTATTGTCAACTTAATGCTCTGTTGAATTTGACTTTTTGTATCCAAAATTTATTTATTTATATATACTGGAGAACATTTATTGACCTATGAGTCAGTTCGGATACTGAGTTCAAACATTTTCTGCAAATTTTAAAAGTAACTAAACAAGTTGGTGTTTATAGCATGTTCTATATGTATTGTGATCTGTCACTGCAAATGGATTTTAAACTTGGAATTTTTATAAATAAACACAGAGGTTTGCTTTAGGGTTGGCTACGAGCTATCCCTTCTAGTTGGTCCCCTTCTGTGTTTTTTTCTTTAGTTTCCGGCGGGCTGCTGCTTGGAAGTTGCGGAGACCGGGTGATTACAATACTCTTTCTCAGATCACAATGTAGAAATCTTCCCGTTTGCATTCAATGGCTATGATGTATGACCCACAAATAGTGAAATTCTGTAAAATTCTCTATAAAGTTGAGACATTAATGCTTTTCATTACCTTCTGAATAGCAGTTTTGAGTTTATTGATGGTTTTTGGATTGTTGATAAGCTTTGTCCTTCAAATTGTTTTATAAAAATCAGTGACAATGGTGATCTATGTTGAGGCTTGGTGAGTGATATACACATAAAAATACTGCACTGAAAAATGAACAACAAAAAATAAGTGGGCATGCTCAAAAGAATCCCTTCATGCCATGCATTCGTTTGCCAACTTTTAACTAAATATCGCCAGCTGTTAGAACTACTTTTTGTATAGCTCAATAATTAATAACCTAGTCTTAACTGTTAATTATAACCAGAGAAGATTCTTACATGTATACCAGTGCCAAAATGTTTGCTAAGCTTTGGGTGACTTCTGGGCAGTGGCGCAGCTGTAAAAAAAAATATATATATATATAGAAAGGTTATAAATAGCTACTGACTGATAATAGCAAAAAGGTATAGTTGAGTTAGATTTTTTTCTTTACTTAGCTTAATATGGAAATTATTGTGGGTAGTATTTAAAATTAATTCAATAATATTGGAAATTACGATTAATGCAAATAAGTTATTATTCTTTTCTGACAATGATTGTAGGGGAGTTTCACTATTACAAAAATATTCATAAGTGAGAAGCAGTTTAGAAGTTCCATGGGTTGGTTTATTCATACTATATCACGATAAATAATATAAATTTGTGTATATTATGCGTATATCCTTAATAGTATTTCATTCTTTCACTTTCAGTAGATGTATGAATGAAATATTCTAAGCTTACAATTCATAACATTGAATTAATTATTATTATTTTATTAATTTATTATTAAGTAAATTGATGATTTTTTAAAAAACTTATTACATTAGTTTTAAATGGTGTGTGTGGTAGTTGTGCTAATTAAAAGGTTAATATTTATCAGAATTTAAAAAAAAATTGTTTGTTAGTCAGATAAAAAACAAACAAAAAATTTGCTTTGTAAACACTATTGGCAGTAAATGTAGTGATTTCATGTTACACATACAGATACTGCATACTGATCTTCATTGATCAATTCAATTTGCATTGATCAATGATCATATAATTTTACTTTTTCAGTGGAGAATGTTATATTTGCATTAATCAAATTCTTATCAATTGATTGCTGTAAAGTAAAGGATATTGTAAATGTCCTATATTTTGATATTCATATAAATACATTTGAATCTCAAATCCAGTTGGAAAAAAAAAAAAAAATAAAAATTACAGTCAATTATATTGTAGCAGGAAGATGCCAACAAGTTTGGGAAGGAAATTTATCTAAAGTTCTCTTGTATTTTTGTCTTATGGCCTCATTTAAAAAGTAAAAATGTAAAACCACGGGCAGTCAAACTGCTATCTATTGTCACCATGAGAAAATTCTAGAGATAAGAATGTTGAAGGATTTGAGTGATTGATTCCATTCTTCTTTCTTTTCTACCTTACAACCTTGGATGATACCATAGGCATTAGTCATATTTTTATGTATTGCTACCCTGAGAAAATTCTTTAGATAATGAAAAGGGATTTTTCTTTATTTCCAGTACTGTTGCAATAGATTTGAGTGATTATATTCTCCTCTTCCTATGGGTACCATCTAGGGTTGTAATAATAGTCCTCAAAGGTTGGTGCTTATTCCTACCTCACAAAGGAATAAGCTTCAAAAATGAGGGATGTTAGAGTTTTAAATAGTATTAAAATTAAAAGATAATTTTATAAAACTTTTGACCACATGCAGTTGTAACATTCAAATACTTGTTTTAATTTTGTTAGTATTTTCAGCTCTAGTTTAGTCTCGTATAGACTGTTTTTCTAGTCTTTAAATAAGACATTGTGTAGATGCATAGATTTAGCATTAAGTGATTTCAATCTTTATTAATCCTCATGGAAAAAAAAAAAAAAAGAGTTTTTAAAAGCGTGTCTAGAATAACATCGTAACTCATTGTAAAAGTAGAGAGGGACAACAAAAACGTTTCACTGCCATATTTAGTATTCCTTAAAACAATCTTTTTTTATCATTTTGAAAGAAAAATAGAAAAAACAAAGGATTTGTATTTTTTAACCTGTTTTTTTTATATTAAAATAAAATATTTTACTCTGTTTTCAATTGATCCTATTTTTTCTGTATCAGACTACTAATGACGCTTGCTTCCAGTTATTGAAAATATCACTCATAATATTTCAAAACCCTCCAGAACATTTTTTTTCTGTTAAGGGGTCACAGTACCCAAAAAATGACCAAAACACCGAAAAAAAATTTTCTTGCTTATAATAAAACTTCAAATTATTTCAAACGCACTGAAAAAAATCAACTCTCTATTTACATTTTTAAAAAAGTTACGAATGATTTTAGATTGCCCTAATACAGAAACTTGCTCAACAGACAGACTTTAAAGTGCTTTTTCTCATATATGATAATTTTGTGTTTTAATCTTACTTAAATCCCTAAGGAATTTTTTCTATTTAAGATAATGTTTTGAAGTAAACTTTTTTATCTTAAGTATAATACACTTATTTAAACTGTGCATGGAATAAGCATTTTATAAGGTATTAAAATTTTTACAGCATGTGTTATATGTACCTAACAGGAATTTTTAACCTTTTTTTTCTACTTTTTTACAAAATAATCTATAAAAAAATATTCTAATTGATGTATCAACAATTGAATGCACAAAATTATTAAGATGTATATTCTAAGCAAGAAGGAAAAAAAAATTTTGAAAATATGTTAAAATAAAAAAGCCTTAGGGATTTAAAAATTGTGAATTTTTTCAATTTTTTTTAAAATTTTAAAAAAGTTAAACAGTTTAATTAAGTTTTGAAGATAAATTATTGATTATAAGTTAAATGAGCATGTAAAGCACCCAAAAATGACTGATTATACCTTTATTTAAAAAAATTGTTGCAAGGGTACTGTGACCCCATAAGTTTTATTTTCATATCATAATATGTATATATTAAAGGATTTGAAGGATATTTTTATTTATGAGAGGATGAATCCCAAAACATTTTGAAATTATTTGTGATCTTATTATTTGTGCAATCAAGTGACTGGATTCAATTCTTACAAACATTATAAAATAGAAAAAGCAAATTTTTTTCAAAAAAAAAAAAAAAAAAATATAGATATTCATAGGATTGATAAGATTTTCCAAGATAGATAAAGATATTCAATATAATTGATAGTTGAGTTAGGATAAGTTTCTAAGTAGTTTTTAACATTGTCATTAAATATAGTAATTTAAATTACAAATTCTGGTGAATTTAGAATAATAACAAATATTCGTAATTAATACTTTCAATTGTATTTTATTACTATTTTAAAATTAAATTTTTTAAAAAATAAGCTGTAGAAGAAAGTATAAACTTTTATTCTTTATTTGACAAATCAGAAGACTAAAAAAGGGTTAAAAATGACAAATTGCATCTATAATTTAACTTTTCCTTCATTAAGTTTGTGAGACATTACGCTTAAGTAAGGTAATTGTTTTAATGATAGTGTTAGTTCTCTTGGCAAATTTTTATTTCTTTCTTTAAATTTTTATTAAAATTGTGTACCTAAAAGAGGAAAAATTAGTGGCTTCTTTCTTCCCGTTCATTATTTACTCTTTTTACATCTGAAATTATTTCCGATTAACGTCTAAAATAATTTTCTAAAGAATATATAATTTGAGAAATTTTTTTTCCTTCATTTTATTAAATATCTTTGTCCTCAATCGTTCTTTTATTTGTTTTATTCAGCTTTAATGCTTTTCATCTCATCTTCACATATTGTAATAGACGTCGATAATTCTAATTTATATTATTTTCACTTCATTAATGGCAATGGTTTTAAAAAATTTAGTTCATGGCGTACTAAGAGGAGAGATTCATCATTTGTAGGCTGTGATTATAGAGCATTATGAGCAAAAGGTTTTATAAAAACAATACTAAAAGAATACAAGTAATTTTTAAACAAAATGGACAAAACTTCTTTTATTTCCTTCGCTTCTTTTGTTTCTATTTTTATTATAAAAACAATGTTATCTTAAAATAATTATTATGAGGACATTATCGACCATTTTTCTTTTTTTACCTTAACTCTATGAGAATATATGCAGGTATTTCTAAATCTCTGGTACAAATATCCCAGAAATATGGGTAAACCTATTTTAAAACTTTCGTAGTTTGATTTTACTTACAGAAGCGTTATTTATTACGTGCGTTTATTTTTTAAAAGTCAGATAATGTTTTTTTTTGTTAGATGTTTTAAGTTTTTAAAGTTAAATCAGATAATGTTTTTATATGTTAAGCCGATATGTTTTTAAAATGTTGAGATGACAGAGTTTTAGTCAGTTTTATCAAATAAAGAAAAAGTTGGATGGGACTGGAAACTCAGTTTGCTGAGATTTGTGCCAAAAAATCGCACTTTAACCAGTACATTAACTTGCTTTTTTTATTTTTTTTTTTATTCATATAATGAATTATGATGTCTTGCGAATTTAAACACTTGCAATTTTATGAAGTGTTATTAAGAAGAAAATATTGATTTACATCGTGCTGTTAATTAAATATCTGTTTATGGCGTTCTAATTTAAAATGTACCACAAGCAGTTATAAACAATTACTTTTTATTTCTATTACTTTTTATTAGTATTTATTTTTTTTCCCCGCGAGAAGTTTGTTTTTGAAGTAACAATTCGAAGTAAAAGCTAGCTAAGCACATTTAATATTAATAAGCATTTCTTAAAATCAGGTAAAAAAAGAGGAATGTTTTTCTTTTGTATGTTTTATTGATAAGGAACCAAAAAAGGCAAGAAAGAAATTAAAATGCTTTCTTGACCAACGGGATTATTTATTTGACCTCGCGCAGAGAGAATGTTTCTTTATTTCTGCTTGACCCTAAAAACACACCTCCGGCAATTCTTTCTCCAGCGTAGGAAATAACCACAAACATTAATACCACATATTAGTTTGCTCTTTTCTGTGTTCGTGTTTACTCTAGAAAGAGAATCTCTGATGTGGTTTTTCTTTTTTTGCTACGAATCTGTCTGAATGATTTATCACCGACTAGGCGAATCGATGAGCGGTTTCTGTATGATGTAATCATTTGTATTTAATGCATAGATTTGTATTGAACTAAGTGCTAGATGTAGTTATTTATTTATTTGTTGGAATTTGTATATGACAGGGGTAACAAGTTTCTTCCCCGATTGAAAAAATCGTTCCAAAGAACATGGGTTTCTTCCTTCCGAAAAGCGTTAATATATAATTTTGTTATGACTAAAAATCAACGATTATAAAGAAAAATAATTTAATGAGATGTAAGTGATAATAATATGTAAAGTTATGTAAATATTAGAAGTAAATGATGATACGATGTAAATGATAATAAGGTAAATGAAGTTAAAAAACAACTACTACAGTTATTTACATCCTACAACATTTTATGTAAATGATAGTAAAACCCTAATTTTTATAGTTATACATAAAAAGAACTGTGGCAATATCATAATTAAATTTTATTAATATAAATGAATTAACAAACCACTTAACCAAATTTGTACTCTACTAGGTTTCGTGTATTGAATTCATTATAACAAATAGCACGCAAATTTTTATTACAAGTATTGTTAATAATGAATATTTAAACTAACTCTGAAATAATATGTATAAATTTCAAAATTTTGTACAAAACTAAAATAATGGAAGTAAGTAATAGTAATTAAGTAAAAGTTAAAACTTTTAGCTTTTTAGTACCATAATAAATTTTACTCGTTAATTTAAACTTCACATTATATGTTTGATTCAAAATTTCATTGGCTTCAAAAACTATGGAAATAATAATCAAAGTAGTCCTGTTTCAATTGTTCAAAAATAGGCCCCCCTTTCTAAGATTTGCCATGTGTGAATCAGGAAAACTAAAGGGAGCATAAAACTTTCCATATTTTATTGGCAACTTAATGTTAGGTAGATCCATCCTGCCTCTTGGGATTATTTATTATATATTCTTATTATATTTATTGCTAACGAATTAACAGAATTGGTCATCTCAGTTTCTTCCATTTTGTCAAGTTTCTTGCAAATGTGTCATATTTTTCTTTTTTAATCACTTTCTTCTATAAGAAATTTGTTTTACCCGGACGAAATTCTGTTATACAGTTAAATGCTGCTTTCAAGGAAGTACATAAAAATTGACTATAAATAATGGTCATTGCAAATTTAATCCATTAACAACATCAGCTCAATGCTTTTTAACAATATGTAGATGAAATGTATGCATTTTATTTTTTCGAACAGTATAATTTTTCATTTTCGGAAGTTCTTTCGATCTTCTGATTACAAAAAAAGGGTGGAGTCTGATATATTTTGAACAAACCTCAATTACGCTCCAATTGTTGATTTGAGGGCGTCGTTTGGTTTTGAGTCAGCTTTGGCGCAAAACTTAATTATTTTAATTTACAGAACTTTAAAATGAAGAGAAATAAAAGCTTAATTCTTATTTTTTTTTCTTTATTATTATAATTTTTTATTTCATGACATTGTACGTTCGCTTAATTTGGTCATCTCCCAAGGATTATTTTTTTAAAAATTCAGTTCGGTTTATTTTATTTCGTGTTTGAAATGCTTTCAGTTTAATTTGTACCTATGGTTAGGCTGACTTTTGACGCTCGTTATTTCTAACGGTTGTTTGCTGGATGTTTTCCGTATCCATTGTCAATATGCTATTTTTGATGAATAATGGCTACGGTTTAGTTCAATTCGATTTCTATCATTTATTTATCGGTATATTTTAATTAATATATGATTCACATAATTTTGGTGATCTAAAATACATGGTTTAGTGTGCTATCTTCAATTGTAAAGTAAAATTACTTCATGATTTATCTCCTTTATTTTCTCATATCTGTGTGGCAATAAGATGCTTTTGTGCGTATTTTAACTATTAGAGAGGTTTAATTCAGGGTTTAAACCCTGGTTTAAACCGTCCTGTCCAAAACTGTCTTAAACTGTCCAAAACCTTTTTTCTCAAATTTTGCCACAATTTTATCTGAACAATATTTAAAAGGTAAAATAAACATATAACTAATAACATATTGATAAATCTACTAGAGAATATTTGTTTCTATAAGTATAATATTTTATTAATATTGTTTGACTCTTCAATTAACATTAAACAAAGGAAGATTAATCAGTAATCAAGTTCAATTGGTCCTCTCATTCAATAGTATATAACTGAAGTTTGACCTTACCATACAGGTTAAGCTATAAGGGACTAAGTGCTTGGTTAGTTATAAACAGGTTTATTTATCTATAGTAATATTCAAGAATACTTTTATTTCATTCATGTTAGATTCTTTTAGCATAATGGTGATACATCACCAGTGTCAGTAACTAAAACTGATGTTATGCCCTTCAAAACTGTTAATACATTTTTCAGTTATTTTGTATTTCCAATTTAAACTAATATATTTATATTTAAAAACAAGTTTTTTTTTTTAAATAGATGTCCTTTTTATCATCCTGTGATGCAGAAATTATAAAAAAGTTTTAAAAAAAATATTGTGAAAAATAAAAGGTTAATTTTTAAACAAATTTATTATTTTTTTAAAAAAATTATTATTATTTTTATTATTGCATTATTTATCCTTATGCAAAAACATAATTTATCAGTATTAAAAGCAAATTTATATTCAAAGGAGAAGGTAATCACTTTTGTAGTTCAATGAATTGTGGAGCTTCAAAAATTATGAACCTTTTTCTATTATATTATATTATTTTCCTTTAATAAATTAAAGTAAATTGTATAAAAAATATCAAATATTTATTGATACATGTAATTATTATATGTGCAATGGTTACACCAATAGAATTTTTACCTTTTTACCAAAGTTCAAGGTTTTGGACACTTTAAGACAGTTTAACCCAATTTAGGACAGTTTAACCCAATTTAGGACAGTTTAACCCAATTTAGGACAGTTTAACCCAATTTAGGACAGTTTTACCCAGTTTAGGACAGTAAAACCCACGTGTTCTGTCCAAAACCAGTTTAAGACGTCTAAAACTCCAACCCTGGTTTAATTATAAACAAGAATCAACTGCCTTATTAAATAGCTTAAAGTATTTATTTATACCACATTTAATGTCGAATTATTTTCGCTTTTATTTGGTGTTTTTTATTCTCTATGCCATGCCCACCACATTGACTGCATATACCTACATGTACTTAACGGACGATATTGTTGATCTCTTTTCCGTGGACACCATATTGGTAGATAAACGTCACCCCAACAGCGTACGAAAGGCAGGCAGATACAACAAAGAGAGATAAAGTAAATTCACGCGGGAAGCGGGACTCGAACCGGCACATATTTGGCATGAGATCAGCTCCCTGACCATCTTGCAGTCAGTCGGCATTTAATGTTTTTAGAAATCTCTGCATTTTGAGTGAAAAAGAGGAATCAGACATTTTTTTCTCATTCAAAATTTGAAAACATTGATGACTATGCTCCTTTGATACGAGTAGAGGCTTCGATGCAGGGAGCTAAAACTGAGAACATGTCAGAAATACTCATAATCATAATTTCGACTTTTAGATTAGTAATACTTCTTTTACAATTTTTTTTTCTAATTATTAATTACGATAAATATACATACATGTTTATTAAATAAAATTTACTTTGTTTAAGTTTCATAGTAGGGTTCTTTCTTCACTGGATGTCCCATACAAATTGTTTTTATAGTTATACATAAAAAACTGTAGCAATATCATAATTAATTTTTTTTTTTGACCTAGAAAATCATAATAGTACACGCAAAAGAATAATATAAGACCCTGTATTATTAAGTATCTACACTCTTCTAATAAGTCTTAAATCAGAACAATTATAATTACGGTGATTAAAATTATATAGGTAAGGATGCCCATGTCAGTTGTAGAAGTCAAGAAGGTGAAAGAGTAGGCCTTCCCCCCCCCCAAAAAAAAAAAACGCAAAAATAAAGTTGATATATATATATTTTTTTCGTTAACAAATGTTTACCTTTTAAAATATTCTCTGCCTTTATTTAATTAATAAGTCTATACTCTCAGTATCCAATTTTTCCAAATCATTATTAAAACCGTCATCTTGAATCATATTCTGAAATATAATTGCAATTGTGCGTGTGTTAGGTGAAATACAAAAAAAACAAACTAGGTGCACTTTTGTGACGGGAATTGTGATTTATTGTGGGAGAATGTACGCGATCAATAGCAATGCCAAGTCATCAAAGTTCCCGTGTTCTGTTCTAACTTTCTTAACGATTAGTGGTCATTTCGAAACTCTCTAAGTTGAGCTAGACATCATGTCGCCCACAATCATTTACCATCAGCCAGACGAGTGACCTTTGTCGAGTAAATTGTTGGAATGATTTGTAGTCTGCAAGCTTCAGTATTTTCCTTAATAACTACTTACCTGTAGCTTTTAAATGCCTAATGATTTTATTATTGATTTTGTCATTCATTATTATTATTTTTAAAATATTAGATTTGCATTGCTAGTATGTTTGTATTATTATGAAAAGTTCTGTTTTTCTATCTATTGTTTGACACGAGTAAAGTTTTTTCTCTCCATGTACTAGTATTTATAGATATTAAAAAAAAAAAAAAAACAATCAGATAACGATTTTCTTCTTCCCATCCTTTTTCTTATCATACACTATAACCACAGTGCTGACGTAAAATATCCTCAGTGGTAGACAGATCCTGGGTTAGAGTCCAATTCCCATCAGGCTCTGCCACGAAAGCAAATTTCTCCCAATACTTCATCCAGGAGTTCCCTTGTCTTCTGGACTTGGTTCAAAATTACAGGGTCAGTGATTTGCTAGCTTATCATTAGCTATTGAAGTAGATCCCAATATGAGTTTAATTAATTGAGGGAAAAAGGCATTCTGTAACATAACAGAGGCATCAATGTATCTGAGATCACATACTTTATCGGAAATCTTAACCTTTTCACAGAAACACATTTTTTACTTAAGAAGTTTTTTTTCTTTTCTTTTTTTTAAATCGTTTTCTATAATTTTGGAAACAGTGAACGCTTAAGCGATGCCTGCAACTCATTAAAATAGACTGTCATGGTTATAGCCACCTTTTTATTTATTTATTTATTTTTTTTTGGTCGCTTTTGAGTAAATAAATTTTAATTTTAAAAATTCGTTTTAAAGTGACAATTTTATTAAGACTTGGAAACTTATATGAGGGTTATAAAAATAATAATAAATTTCGAAACTAAAAATTTTTTTAATTAAATATTATTATTTTATTTTTTTAAGCTAGAGACTTTAAATTAGCTTGAATCGCTCTAAACAGTATGGAATAAGATAATGAGATGATTTTTCGTTCATGAAACTCTAAAATTGCAATAAAATTGTAATTAAAATTTTGAGCGAAGGAGAAATAGGCTGTTTTCTTCTCTTAGTACAAAATCTATTTTTTTATATCATCGAGTTTACCTCAACAAATCATATTGTTTAATGAATAATTAAAAAAAAAAAAAAAATAGCTGTTAAAATAATTTTAAATTTAAGCTCTACTTTATTTTTTACAATATTTAAATTTTTTTTTGTGTTGCGTTATTGTCATTTATTTAATTAAAATTTATAAAGAATTTACTCCCAACTGTTTTGAATCATATGCTATAAGTTTTACTCTTCTTACAATCTGCCATTTCCTGTTTTCCTTTATTTTATTTTATGAAGTGTTTTAAAAAAAATAATTCTATAAGCTTTCCCGAACTGCGTGAAATAAATTTTATTTAGGGGCAAATGCAATTGAATTTTTCCATTAATGTGTATGCGATATATATAAAAAAATCTCAAAGAACAAATTGCAATGCTAAAATTATTGTTTTGTTAATTCCTTGCATTTCTTTATTTTTTTTATTTTACTCGCATGTTACTTTTTCTCTTATCTTTAACAAATCCTTCTTTTCTTTATCACCATGTTTTCTGAATTAAACTTTTTGCTATTTGCACTCAATACAATAAAAAAAGTCTCAATTGCTCCCATGCTTGCTGAAAGCAATCTTTACTAAACGGCAAAAACAATTTCTACTATACCCTGTTTCACACTGAAGTTAATTCAATTAGTTTTTTTTTTTCCTCGTATCTTTTTGGTTTTCAACAAAAATGCATTTTCGTTGGGTGTGTAACAATTTCACTGCTAACTGCAGTTTTTATTTTTCTTCAGTCATTTTTTTTTTTTTTTTTTTTTTGCTGTATTAATTCTTTTATGTTTTTTTGCTATTAAATTTAATTTCTTTAGGAGAAATTAAATCAAAAATATAAGTGATTTTGTAGACTGCCTGCAGACAACCTAGTTTATATTTATGTTAGTGATGAAAAACATATTTTTTTTGTGCTTTTTTTCAACTTTCGGAAAAAGTATAGAGATATTTATGTTAAAAAATTTAAATTATATTTGGATTAGATGAGAAGGTTTTTTACTTTATTATTATTTTTTTTATTTTTGGAAATGTAATGAATGTATTTCATTAAACGTAAAATTTTTTGTTTAAAAAAATTTTTCTTATTTAGCAGTTTTTATGTTTGTAATGATTAAAAACGCGTTATTATATTCGGTTCTGAATTTTCTGTTAGTTTTATTCCCAATATTTCCGATTTTGGAAATTGAGCCTGCTTATTGTATGATAAATTTTCATATGTTAATGAAGGAATGGTTTGTTTCGTTATGTTTGTTAGTATTTCGCTATAAAATTTTTAAAACATTCATAGCTACTGTTTGCCTTTTAAAGTTTGCCCTTTGCTCATATTTTGTTTGATAAACGTTTAAATTTCAATTAAATCAAATATTTAGTTAAAAAAATTTGCATGTTAAGGACTTGGAATCTTTCTAAGGGGTATTTTTATGTGTTAATTAGTAACATTTATTCGTAAATGCCGTAAAAATCTGTGTTGGTACAAATACATAAAAAGTTTGCCATTGACTGGACTTGCTCGGCTACTGAGTCCCAGTATAAAAGGGAAAGGTTGTGTGATGGTCACAAGTCATGGCTAGTCGTTAAAACTCGGGAAGCAGCAGGAAAACAAATTCGATACATTTCAAACTAAATGCCTCAGGCGAATTTTAGCGCTATTCTGGCCAAATGAAATCACAGTGAACTCTATTATAGAACAAAAACTAAACCCATCACAATAGCAATGATAAATCGAAAATGATTTTGGATACGGAACAAACTAAGTATGTCTCCAAGAAAGCGAACTAGAACAGCTTTAACAGCATGGCGCCGGATGGAAAAGTGAAAAGAAGCCGGCTGAAACTAAGACAAATAATAATAAAGGAAACAAACATCCTGGGATGGTTCAGTTGGAGGAGTATAAGGGAAGCGGTGGGTGGAACGCCAAACTATTGGTCTGATCATGCGCCACCTGGCGTAAAGAAAAGTTAAAGTCAAGTATGTTACTAAAATGAAAAAAATTCAAAAGTGCTGTTATTTTTTAATTATCAAATTTGTGCACAATTTTTTGGCGCAGCAGCCTTACGAATAGAGCGCGTTATGATTAAACATTATTTTTTTAAAGTTTTAGTTTCAAGTTTCTGTTTTTTTTCTTCAATTTTACACTAATATTTTGCAAGATAGCAACACTCTGCCTGAACATTCCCCCGAAACTCACTTTTGGCAGATACAATTTTTTAACCTAATAAAATCTAAGTAAAAAAAAAAAAAAAAATTTATTTGCTTGACTTAAACGAAATTTCATATCTTCATATGATTTAAAAAGTACCAATTTATAAAGAAAAAGTAATGGTATGATTACATATGGTTTAAAAAGAAAATTTGACACTTAGCAGGGCACAAGTAAACTAAAAATAAATAAATAATTAATTAATAAAAATCAATAATTAATAAAATAAAAATAAAATTGTAAGAATATTATAGCATTTACTCGCACCTGCTATCTGAAAAGAACCTAAAATTTCGATTAGGATGGCTCCAAAGGAAATATATAATTGTTACCCGCTCTTCTACTCATCATAGAAGCCGACCCCTAACTTTCAATAATCAGTATTCATCTGCTCTCGTGTGTTGATTTCATCTAGTTTGAAGTTGTGATGTATGTAAACAATGTTTTCATCATGTTATATTCATTTCACCTTTTATTCATGGTGTAAATAGAAGATGTGTATTTAAATCTCTTCCAAACGAATTACTGAAATGTTTATATTTGTTTTAATTACATATTTCTGTGAAACTAGTTAAGCTAGGTGAAGGACGTTGTAGTTGCAATTTATTAGAGATTGGGTTTTACTTTATAGCAAAAAAGAAATGCAGATTAAGTAACTTCCTTTGTCTGTAGTAAATTTACTGTGGAATAAATTATTCTTATGGAATCCAATGTAGTACAATTCTACTTCTTCTAAAAAAAAATGTTCTTAAGGTAAAATAAAAATAATAATAGTAATAAAAAATAGAAATAAGTAAATAATGTTTAAGACGGGAGAGTGAAATGCACAGAAGTGAAAGTTTTTAAGGAATGTTTAGCTTTTAGCTATGCTTAGCTTTTTTTTTTTAAAAATATAAAACATAAAATAAAAAAATAAAAGAGGGCAATTAAAATCGATTTGCTATTAATTGCTAGTCTGATGAAGATTTTAAAGAACTGTGTTTCAAAATAAATAAATATTTTTTTAAAAATTGGTTAGGAAAAAAAAATTTATTTTTTTTTATTCAAGAACTATGGACATATTTTTTTAATGCAAAAATACCAATCTGTTTTTTTTTTTTTTTTTTTTTTTTTTTTTTTTTTCCATGTTGTAAAATAAAACATAAAACACTTTTTATTTACAGTGAAACCTGCCAAGTTGACCACCCTTGTAAGTTGGGCACCTGCATAAGTTGACCTCAATTATCAAGAACGGAATTTTTCCTATATAATATAAAGGAGCAAAACCTTTGTAACTTGACCACCTGTCTATCTTGTATGTTGACCACTGAAATAAGTCAATTTTGTCTAGGAGTATTATGAAATTTTATTCTAAAACCCTCATAAGTTGACCAGAAAGAAAAAAAAAATCAGAAAATGTTCTGTCATTTTGCAATGTATGTTAAAATTTCACTTGTTTGGTGAAATAGTGTAAAAAGCTAATCTAAACCCTTTTGTGAGTTGACCATCTGGGGAAACTAAAGGGGAGCAGCTTTTGACCATTTCTTTCATTTATTCATTGAAAACAGGTGTGTTAGTTGAAAAGTTGCTCTTCCAGTTGCAATAGTGAGCTAATAGTAAGTGTAGTAATAACAGAATAAATTTTAAAGTTTTCAAATTACATGTCTTCGTGTTCTGATATTTTAAGAAATTATTTTTATTAAACACTTCACATGCATAACGAAATATTTTTTTAAAAAAGTTAGTTAAATATTAGAATTATGTATATGTAACAAATTTCAGGTTTAAACACATTTCTTAAGATATTCATTTGCTTATTTGCTAAATAAAATTTTTAAGTCGAGTAAAAAAAATTTAAATATATGGCAACATGAAATAGGAAATGATAAAGTAAACAATGACCCGCCCCCTCTATAAGTTGACCACTTGTCTAGGTTGACCACTAAAACAATGCACCACAAGTGGTCAACTTACACAAGTTTTACTGTATTTATTTTTTTTTATGTTGGAACAGTAATTAACTCATGATAATCACACCTTCTAACTCTTTATGGAAAGTTAATTATTGTTTGACAAGGGTTAAAAATTCCGAGATTTGATCTTATGTCGAGCAAAGTTTTTTTATATTTATTTTATAACCGTCGTTGAACAGCTGTTACTAATGTTCAACTCCGTAGTCTTGTAATTTTGAACCCTATCCAGAAGACAAGGGAACTCCGGCGGAAGCAAAAAACGTTATGATGCGTAATGTTTCATAGTAAAAAAAGGAAGAAAAAGTTAATTACACAGAAAAAATAATAATGATAAAATATTTCCTTTAGCCGGCCAGCAAGTTATATGAAAAAAAAAAATATTTTTTTTTATTTTTTTATTTATTAACTAAGTCCGACTGAAAAAAAAATGTATCGATTTACCTATTAATAGGCCAACTTTTGATTTTTAATGTAATATTGACAGAAAACTTAAAAAATTCATTAGTAGGCATAATATTTTTTTTGCCGCCTTTCTTGCTAATTAATAAAAAAAATTTTTTTTTTAGAAACAAAAGCCAACAGAAAAAAAATCAATAAGTTTTTCTGCCGATTGGCCGACAAGAGTATTCCTCTATACATTTGGAGGGGCAAACCGCTTCCCCCCTCCTTCACTCGCTACGCCCTTGCACACGGTTTTATCAAAACTATTATAAGAACTATCAGATATATTATTATAATCACAATTTTCAAGCGTTTGTTATAATTTGCATTCATTAAGATTTTGGCATAAAGCTATACTAATGATTTGATCATATTTAAACGAAATTGGACTGGAAAGTTCTTCAAGGGAATTTAATAATAGCTTCTGTGGGAATCGATAAATCGACCTGAAATTGCGTGTACAATATAACAAAAGAGAAAAAAAAAAAAAAATCAGTCCCACCCACATAACAATGCTTTTATTTTTAACCTCTAGTTATATACCAACATATCTCCTGATTTCAAAGCAGCTCATCAATATTTTCAGTCTGGATCTATAATTTTCAAAAATAAAATAAAATATTTAAAAAAAAAAATAAAAAAAATCGCCGCTTTTTGATCGCCAAGTCCCTTATCTCTGAGTTCGGCTTCATTTTTCCCAAGCCTCTTCCCGTTAATATCGGAAAAAAGTTGAAATATTGGAAAACTGTTATTGGTTATTGCAAGGTGTTTTGGCTTCTTTCCCTGGATTTTGCATAGAAAAGTTGAATTCTTGCAGTTTTTATCTTGAGTTGACTGACATGGAAATTGACTTCCGATCTTGTTAGAATTTTCTCGATGAGAAAGTTGCTCATTTAAGCTTTAAAATGAGGAAACGTGCGCTATCACCGCTACTTTTTCTGTTTGTTTATCGCTGAATCTACAACTTTAAATTATTTTGTATGATTGACTTTTTGGTTTTCAATATGAGTAAACCACTGATTTTTGGAAACCAACAACACTTGCTTTATTTTGTAGCTAACCCTTAAGAGTGTAGGATTTTACCTTACCTGACCCCTCACGTAAGCACGACACCTATGCTATATATATATATATATATATATATATATATATATATATAATGCTTTCTGTTTGAGTTTTTTGCTGTACTTTCTAGCCGAGTCTTTCATTTTATCATGATATTGCAATCTATAATATTTGTTGCAGTTATAATTTAATATCCTTTTTTATACAGATGACAACATAATATTTTTTCTAAGCTTTTATTGAGGAAAAGAGTTACATGGAGCAGAGCTCCTGGACACAAATTTACTAGGCCATTTCCAAAAGACAAGTGCGCGCTTTTTTCACATGTATCGTATAGTTACTCTTTCATGCCATGTGATCTATAATATCCAGACTTCTTTGTTAGAAGTGACGCCGTAAGATCATACGGCCGGATGAAGATGAATTAATATCTCAAAATATTTATTGATTTGAATGGGAATTCGGCTTCATCAAGATGTTTTACTGCGCAGTATGGATTCATTTTATAAATAAAGATTACATCGCTATTCAATGAATGTTAATATATAAGCGAAGAGCTAAGTTGATTATGTGAAGGAGATTATTTGATGTTCTCATCAATCAGAAAGGCTTGTCTGCAAATAAAGTATAATTATTTTTAAGTTTAGTTTTAAGATCCTTTTAATTTTATTAAGCTATTATTTTAGATGTTACATATATATATATATAAACGGCGTTGATTAGCTAACCTAATTCTGAGTTGTTTACGACTATCAATATCCGTACTTTTGTAGTTTTGAGCCCAATCCAGAAGACAAGGGAACTCCTGGATCAAGCATGGGGACAAAGTAACCTCTGAAGACTTTTTGAGGGAACTAACTCGAAAACTGCGGTTAGCCGGATGGCAAAAGGATTCTAACTTACGATCCATCAACCTCTGAGGATATTTTACGTCAGCATTGTGGTCGTTGTGCGCCGGAAACAGAAGGCTCTGTCCCTCTTGATCTTCCTCGGTTCACATATCAAAGTGATATTAGTTTGTGATATTAGTTTTCCTAAATTTTTTTTAAGACATACCATCTTTTAGAGTTTATAAGTTACAGACAAATCTTATAAAGGGTAAAATTATGCTTAAACGCTTAGATTTAAACACAAATCACAATAATATAACTTCCTAGAATATAAAGCCTGCTTACACATCTCGTAAATGTAACATAAGAGACATTTCTTTTGACTTTGGTGTTCCAAAGTGGGCTTTGGCCCTCCATGGGTTGTCTCGGATCTGATTTTAATTAGATATAACATATTACAAGACTTGATAAACCTTGAAGTTTTGATTGCGTGTATTAATTTTAATAATAATAATTATAATAAAAATGAATTAAGGCGTTCTTTAAAATTGACTAACAGTTCAGCTTTTTTTTTCTTTATTTTTTTTTAAAATTCTAGATCGTTACTAGTTAGGTAATTGGTTTTAATTATAACAAAACATTTTTTAACGTAATCATTCTAAAAAATAGTGTTGAATTAATTCTATAGTTTGCTTAGTTTTACTTAGGAGGCACTATCTTCCATTGTACTAATCCTTTTTAACTAAACTTTCACGCTAGTCTGAGCAAAGGAATAACATCAAGCAAAATCTAATTACATGCAGCAATTGGTTTAAATTGGTTTATTTATCTTAATTATACAACATGGCGCGGATTCCTTCCTTTAAATTCCCCCTCCTGTACCTCTTTTCTCTATTGGCTCATTGGTGTTAGAGATCTTTAATTAAATTGGTAATTAGAAACTGTTAAATATCTCTATGCGTTCCCTTGTAACAGATAATGTTTAGCTTTAGTGGAATTGTCTCGATTTATCTTGTCAAGTTAAGCACAAAAACTAATTTGTGAAATTTTGTTTTTCTTAATTTTGTTTATTATAACATTAAATTACTTAAATCTTTGCAGAAAATTATTTTATTTCATTAATTTGATATTTTTTTAATTGTTGTTTTTCAATAAACTATGCAAATATGCAACATAAAAGACGTTATAAAATTAGGAAAAGAAATATATTTTGTGCTCATTACGATCCTTAATTTCTTTTACACTAATGTAGTTGTATAGTAGAAATACATAAAGCTATACAATATAGTAGCAATACAATATAAGAAGTGAGAGGGTGGGTGTTGGCTTTGAGGTGGGACTGTAAAGTAATCTCTGTATAGTTTATATGTAATATAGTTTATATGTAATATAGTTTATATATATAGTTTATATATAAATATGTATAGTTTTAAAAGCTGCGTTAAAACTGTGTTAAAATTTTTATTACTACTTTCTCATTTTCTTTTATTAACAGGAAATGTTATTAATGGCAAAGAATTTGCGGAAATTTTAGATAATTATTCTAAAATACTAATAAAAAAAACAAAAAAAAACAGGGAAAGTAAACATATCTATCTACTTTAGCATCCAAATAGTCTCGGTGCTGCCATCTAGTGTGGCAGAAACTAGACGTCCAAATTAACATGGCCAACGGTCTCTCACCCATTGTGGTGGTCCTGAAAGAGTGGATACCACTTCTTGAGAACGCACTAGGTCTGCTCATCGGGAACACTGATTGTGCAGCTCATTGGAAATAAAAAAAATTTTGAAATACCCAAAATTTCCGTATTTTTTTCCAAATAAATAAAAAACATTTATTCTTTTAAAAATTATTTAAAATAAAATGTTATTCTTAACTCATGGCATTTTTATTAAAAAATGTTTTGTAATGTATTTTATATTTAAGAATAAAGTGTAACTGCAAAAAAAAAAAAAAAAAAAAAATGAAATTTATGATTACCAGTTTCTAAAATCAGAAAATTCGATGGGAAATATCTAAAAAAAGCATCTTGTTAATTGGCTTATTATTTTTATTTTTCAATTCGCTTGCCAGACTTGCAATCACATTATTATAGTTTACAAAAAATGTTTTACAGAAGTATAAAAATTAATAAATAAAATTAAAAAGTAAAAAAAAAAAAAAAAAAAAAAAAAAATGACGTTTTACTTTAAATCATTGTTTAGTTTTTTTGTAAAAAAATAAAGAAATAAATTGAATAAATATATCTAAATAATGCTTAGATTATGCCTTTGTCAAAATATATATTAAAATAAATTTTATTACAGTTTAAATTGTAAATAAGATTCTTTAAAATCTGTGTTCAATGGAATCTTTACAAAATAGAATAAGTTTACTTTCAACTGTTTTTATCTTAGGTAAATTCTATTGTTCAAGGTTATTACTCCGACTTTGTTTGACAAATTTATCGAATTTATTTATGTTGTACCGTATTTTTTTTCTTTTCACTGTTTACTTTTTAGATAAGGGGAAAAAAAATCATTCAGGTAACGTCGCCGCTTAGACCACCTATTTTTCTAGAAATTCCATTTCATGGATTATTTGAAAGAACGTTTTTTTTATATATTTTTTTTCTTCCATTTATTGGAATAGAATTTTCTCCTTCCACAACTCTACACCCCTAAGTTGTTAATGTATTTTTAATGACTCGTCTGCTCTAATGAAAAGTGTCTACCTCAATTTTTTTTTTTTGCTGTTTATATTAGTAAATACTAATCAGCAACTTATTTTAAAATTTTTATTTCTCTTAGCTTCATTCATTAAATTCTTCTTATTTTATTTATTCAAGTTGGTTTCATGAAACTTATGGTGTGTAAGGTGAATTAGGGGGGGGGGGGTGTAAGAAAATCTAAGGCTTTATTTATGTACGTAGTTAAGGTCAAAGCTTTAATGATTGACAAAAATAAAAATTTTCGTTCTAATGTATATATTTTTTAAAAAGTTGACGAAATTACTTTGAATGAAACTCTGATTTATTTATTTTTTAGAAACTTCGTAAATTGTATTGAACGTATATAGTTTTTAATTTTAATACTCCTCACTTAATTTTAATAATTCCTCAGACAAGGATCAAGTTTATTGGTTAAGAAAGTGATAATAGTCGACAGAAAAATATTTTTGTATTAAATGGTATTGGAATTTGCAGTTCATTTGTATTGTATAATATGTCAAAACATGGATGACAAATTTTTTACACATCCGCAGAAGAAATAAGTTTCTTCCTACTTGTAAATAATTGTATTAATTTCAAAGTTATCAATAATTGATAATATATCAATAAGTGATAATTGAAAAATAAACAATGAACTTTTTAAAAATTAAAATGAAATAATATTTAAAAAAATAATAAATTTCTTAAGTAATTTAAACATAGTAATTCGTGTAAATAAGTATTGTAAGAAGTAATTTTATGAATTACGTAAAGAAATGTTGTTGCTGTCTTATGCAACTTGTCAATACTGACAAGTCTATTTTTAAGGCAGAGGAGTGCACTCTTGTTCCTAGTGGCGCCATCTATGGTCGAGAATTCGACTTCTGCCCCTCACGTACGTCACATCACGTTTTACCGGAAGGACACATTCACACGCCATCCATCCGCAGCTCGTAATTTTGACCTGAATCAGAGCATGACCAATATCCGATCCAGTACCCTTAGAGGTATTGATTTGTTATGGGAGTTTGGAGAACTTTGTGACCACGACAGATTTATCGTGCACCAGTCATTATTTTGTACACAGAAAATCTTCGGCCGGCAGGGATCGAACTCACAACCTCCTGAGCATGGGTCCAACACCCTATCAGTCAGGCTCTTTTTTGTTTACCCCCCCCCCCCCAAAAAAAAAAAGACTTTAAAAGAAATTTAAATTATTCGTTAAGGTTTTTTATTAATCCCTATAATTTTTTGGAAATATCTATGCTCTTAACGTAGAAAAAAACAAAATAAGTTCAAAAATGTTTGTTTTTATTTATTCTACCATGAGCATGACCAGTTTGTTTTTGTATATTTATCTAAGCAAATGAAGGGAAAAATAAAGAAAAAAGATATGAATATTTTTTTTCAAACAAGTGATGAGATTTTTATTCCTTAAATTGGGTCCGCATCCTGTACCCACCTTATGATAACAGAGAGCCTTGTGCTGTAGTAATTTCTACGGGATATACATTTTAAAATATACCTACAAAAAAAAAAAAAAAAGTCGAAATTTCCGACATTATAGTAAACCCTTATTTTTGGTTCGATTTGTAAATCTAAGCACAGTTTCTCTTTCTTGGAACTTGGCAACAAACCAGATTTTTTATTTGAAAATAATTAGGTATTGTTCGTATAAAATCTGAAGCGATATTTTCGAAACTTTCACTTCCTCTGCTAATCTTTCTGTAACTGTATTGGGATTTAATTTACCATTTGGAATCACGCAAATTCGTAATAGGAATTTTAACTTTTCATTTTGCATTGCAGATGGTGTGATTCGTATACGATTCTCCGTAAAAGATCCGTATTTTACTCTGCTAAATCCCGTTGATGACGTGATTTGGCCAAATCCTATTGATGACGCGATTCGGTTTGACGGGAAATATGTATATTGGATGCGTTCAAATCCTCGTATAGATGATTCGTGTTCTAATCTACGTAAAAATAAAAAAAAATCGCATTTTTCTGTCAAAATCCTCCTATTGATGATGTGATTCGGATTTGGTTTCTCGTAATAAATGTAATTTAATTCGGCTTAAAGCTGCAATAGATGATACGATTTTGCTTAATGCAAAAAAAAAATGTGAATTGTCTGTATTTTATTTATTTTAAGATAGTTCGCATGAGTTTGGACTTGGATGGCTTACATACACGAATCTTCCTAAGCCAAACACGTTTTAATCTCATTCTGAGTTCGTATGCAGTCAGCGGCTGTTCATTCCCGTATGCTTCAAAATGTTACTAGGCTAAACGGAAATGAATAGAAAATTGCGTAGGCGAATCCGACTATAAAAACAAAAGTTATAATTCGCTTTTCGGAAACTCAGATTCTCATTATGTTAAGGATTTGAGTGGTTGCTCTCATTATCTGATTGAAAACTTTGAATCGTTGCTTGTTTCTACTGTGTGATTTTAATTAGTTGTTGACTAAATGTTTAGAACCGCCTGTAGTCACCTCTCAGATATCATTGTTAGTTAGTATTGCAAGTATGCGTAGTCCCCTTTCTGCGTCAGAACATTTGTCCTGACGTAGATGTTTAAAATGTAGAGACTAATTTAGAAATTTCGACTACAACAGAATAAGGCAGGTGGCACATTTTCATATCGTTTAAGTTTCTATTATTATAATAATGCCTTTTTCAAATCTTTTAATACATATCTTCAGGTTTAGATTTGCCTTTTAAATCATTTCATTTTTATTTGAAATTAAATGTCAGAATTGGCTTTGTTTTTGAATCCAGCGGGGGAGGGGGACGTCAATTTTCAAATTTATCTAAATAAAATTCTTCCTAAAAGTTTTTATTTATTTATTTTTAAAATTAATAAATGGTCTAGGGTAGCTCAGTGTAATTATTTAGAATCTCGTTGCTGTTGGGCTAAGTGTGAAATATTTTCAAAATTTTTATCTGTTTGCAACGCTAATGCGGGTTTATTTCACACAAGAAATTCTTGGTGATGTTATTTGTTGTAGGAATTTCGAAGTAATTTAAATTGGGTTTAAAATGTCAAGTTTACCGGCGTTAACGTTTTTTCAATATATTTATGGTAGGTGATATATTTATCGATGATAATTAAACAATAATCGATCGTGGATTGCATTATTGCTTATTTAGGTAGCCTGCACCAAGGTTCTCTCTAATCAATACTGAGATTTTAAACACTCTAATTCTAATAAATAGAAATTAATGAGACTACCATCTGATATTTCAATACAATTAAAAAAGAGCCTTAGTGACCCGGGTTTAATTTTTAGTTAAATTTCTCATGTTAAATATCTTATAAATGCTTTTCACCTTTAATATCATCTTTACTCGCCTATTGTGTAAGACTGATAATTTTAAATTTTTAGTGCAATGGTTCTAAATTAGACATTAAAGGAGTTCTTTCAAGAAAACCAGCACTGTGAGCCTCTTTAAATAATGGAAATTAAAAAATAAATAAAAAGTAAAAATATTAAAGACGGAATTGCTGTTTTTTTTTTTTTTTTTTACTTCAAACCGCTTCTGTTCACTGCAGTACCTGGTTCCAAAACAAACATTTTTGTTCAAAATTGTTCCGATATCTTGTCAATTTTTTCCCCGAGCTGTTGTTTTTCAACTGCCCAAAAATGAACATTTTTAAAAAATTTTCTAAATTTGCATCAATCTGCGAAAATTGAAACATTTTTAGGTTCTTACCATCAATAAATTGATTCAAAGAAAAGTTTAATTTCGAATTGCAAATGTGGAGTAAAGTCAAAAATAGCAATCCATATAAAAAATTTTTTTAACAAATAATAGATTTCTTTTACAATTTAGCAATATTATGGAGTAACATAAGTTCATTTTAAAATTTCAAGTTCGCGAGTTTTAAAATATTTCACCGACGATTAAGCACTCCAGATTAGATTCTTTGGAAAAGTGCAATGGTCTGCGAAAAGCTATTAAATATTTTCTACAACCAATGGTAGAAGCGAAAGAAAAGGTACAAAGACGTGCAGTAATGTATTTAGCTGATGAGTTATTTCGCATAATTTAAAACGCAATGCAATTTAATCTTATATCCAGTAACATCCAAAAGCAATTTATTCATACAAATTTGTTTCAGTTTAGTCAGTTTTTCTCTTCCTTAAAAAAATTTTTCCCTGAAAAAAGGTTTTTTTTTCTCTTGCTGTAGTAATTTTTAATTTCCTTTTTATAAATCCTCTCCCCTTCATTCTCGATTCTCTGGACGATTTCATAGGAATTTATTTCTTGTTCAACCTGACAGAATTTGAGAGTATTTAAAATTGCGTTTTATGAAAGATTTATTAATTGTATGATTTTAATTCATGCGTGGTTATTTAATAAAATTATGCATTTAATTTGTTTTGGCATAGTGACAGTTTTCACGAAAAAAAAAATTAAGTTTATGTTCTATTTTAATAAATTAAATAGTCGCTCTGACAATTTTAACGAAGCTACTTTCGAAAGTATTTAAAAAATAAAATAATTTTTTGGGAGGTCTGAAAGTTTTCATTTATTTTTATATATTTGAGGATGAGCTGATAAGCAGTTTTATCATTTGAAAAAGTTTTTTTTTCTTTCCATAAATAAAAACAAGCAAGAAATTTATAATTTGAAATGATTTGTTTAATTATGAATTGTCATAATTTTGAAGTTTCATAATTTCTTTTCATTCTAACAATTGAATCAGGCCAATTAATCTATCTATTAAAAGTGTATGTTACAATTAATGCTTAAAAGTGGTTTTTCATTGATATCACTAATAATAATAAATAAATTACAACAATATATATAGTACCAAACATAACGTAATCATGTTTCTTGTGACCAGATGCTTTGTTTTACCATTAATTGGCCTTAATTATTATTTTATATGTACTGTTTTTTTCTTTGATTCAAATTTTGCGTAAGCACAGTTTGAAATCATTCTTACGGTTAAATACTTACGTAAATTTTTTTTAAAAATCATTTATATCAATCACAGTTTTGGAATATGTTTTAGTGTCCGTAAATGAACCACAGTTTTTTTTTTCTTCGATGCAATAAGTTTATTTTTATTTTTTTATTTCTATGGATTCGCGTTTTGGGGTCAAGGATAATTATGTTCGATTGTGCGCATCTAAATGAGTGAGGAGACTCTAGTGTTATCATCATATTTTTAAAAAAGCGATTTTTTTTCCCCAAAATTTATTTGCTTTTGTTCTGAAAATCAAGCTTTAAGGTAAACTGATAACTGCGATTGTTTGTCAACTTATAAAACAGTTTTTATTAAAATGATAAGCTTAGTGTAATCTTTTCATTTCGCTCTTAAATTATAAAGCTGGTATTTATTAAATTCTCAATGCACAAACTTTTATTTGTTACGCAGATTTTATAAACTGGCTTGTTTTTTTTTTTATTATTCTTTATCCTATTTCTGGTATAGGATATAATTTGTTGTCTTTAATAGGTCAGCCTGGAGAAAAACATATATTTATTTATTTATTTTTTGTTTTTTTACGTAACAAAACATTCCGAGCAGTTTAACTACTTGTTATCTGTTCAAGGACGACTTACCTATGCAGTCCATACATTGGTTTTCGAAACTCTTTTACCCAATCAAAAAAAAAAAAGTACGTTAGGTACGTTATACTTGAAGAGCAGAGCTATAATTTTAACTATAAAGGCCATATTGCCGTGAAGAATTATCTGGGTTTTATAACGGAGAAGTAACGTAAATAAAGTTATTAATTAAAAAAAAAAAAATCGTAAATTTTGCGAAAATTTTTCACTTTAGTGAATATTCTTCCCATATTTCTTTTGCAAATTTTTATGAGCCCAGATAATGAAACATTCGAATCAGTTTTTAACTCTTAAAAAATTAGACCCCAGACGCGTTGCATTTTCTCAAAACTCGGCATTTCTCCATATTTTCGTTTTGCGATTTTCAAAATAAGACGCTGGCTAAGATAGACTAAACTTGACCTAGTAACTGTTGCAAACTCACAGCAGCTATGAAAATAGCATATTATTCGCAAAAAAACATTATTTCATGAAGTGACAGAACCTTCAAAAATTAGTCTTAAGCTGTTGTAAAGACCTGATTTTTCCCCCCTTGTATATTAAGTTCCTGTTGATAGTTTAGTTGACAGATTTTGCTTTTTAATCCTTAGTTTTATCATCACATGATCCATTACTTCATTTGATTTTGTTCATATAAGGTTGCAGGGTTGGCAAGATTTTGCCGCAGGTGGAGAAAAACATGGTAAAAACCGTTCTGGCAAAAACAGGTTTTTGCCAAGCAAAGTGACAAAAACTGGCAAAAACCTATATTTTCCAAAATGAGGGGACAAAAACACATTTTTGATACAAAATTATTCCTAAAATTGAAATATCTACTATAAATATATATAATTAAAAAAAATTAACAAAATTATTATTCCATAATTAAATCATAATGTATTAATATATCATTTTAGTAGTTTAAAACATTATTGATCTGAAAATTAGTGATTATTCTCTTTTTTTCCAGTGAAATGAACTTATTTTAAATTAATATAACTATGATTTAAAACATAAAATATCTATCAACATGTGTAGTTAATTAAAATATACAAGTATCAATGCAGTTTTTTAAATTTGCCCAAATTCAATACTTTATTAATCATCACAATACAATTTGTGCTGTCTCAACATAGCATAACAAAACACTAGTTTTGAAACATTATTTAGAGTCAACTTATTCCGAATTTTCGAATGTACAAAGGAAAAATTCAAAAACACTCTTTCAATGGCAGTACTACTAGAAGGACATGAGTGTAAATGAGACATTAATTCACAAAATTCACTGAAAATTTCACAAGAATTTAAATTGTGTGGTTTTGTTTGCATTTTGAAGTAATATTGAGAAATGAGATGATTATCAAAATCCATCTAATAAAACATCCATCTTAGCTTTCTTATGTCTCTCTTTAAATATAGTGTAAGAGTGATATGTAAAATAATACATACCAAAAGTTATTATGAAGAAGTAAAAAAAAATACAATTTGTTAAAAAAAAACATTTATTTAAGGATTCTAAAATGAAAAGAGGTCAAAAACTTTCAATCCTTTAAAAATTATTACCCTTATATTAATTATTAATATTTTAAAAATAATTTTTTCATGTAATGTATCAAAATTATTATTTCTTATGATTGATTTAAATTTGCTTCAAGTATTTTGTAATAATATTTAATCAGCAATTTAAATAATTTGGTTTTTGCCAGTTTTTGCTGGTTTTTACCAGGTTTTTGCCACTGTCCTGGCAGAAACCCCTTTTTGCCGGCAAAAACTCCAAACCTGTAAGGTTGCAACTATGTACTATAAAAATGAAGATCAGTTTTATGCTTTTGATCAGAGACCAGCAATGCCAATTTTAAATATAAATATTAACATAGTGATATGCCCTGACCGGTTAGAATGTGTAAATAGTAAGTAAATAGGATATTGCTTCATCCATTTTTATCGGAAGTTGTATTAGTCATGTCTTTTCGATCAACATTTTAGTGACAATATTACATTTACTTACCTTTTTTTTCTTCGGATTTTTTTTTTTATCAATAAAATAATCCAGGATGTTAAGAATCCACTATTATGTTAAAAATTCTTCATTAAAAGTTTGTTATCAAAGATCCTTTTTTAAAAAAATTCTGGATTCTTAAAATAATTCTAAGATTTATTTTTAAAAAAATCAATTCTAAAGAAATTAATATTTACAATTTCATCTAATACATATTTCGAAATATGTATTATAATTTCATTTATTTATGTCTAAATTCTAAATATATATTTATTTGTTTAGCCAGACAAGTCAAGCTGTAAAGAATTACTGTCTGACAATTTCTTAAAAGGCCCAAAATTCCGAAGACAATTTGTAACATCACAGGCTAAAAAAAAATTTACGTCTAGACGACAAACCCACTCATAAAAATAATCAGTCAGTAGTGAGGGCAAAAACGATTTAAGTTTGATATTTGAAACTGAAACTATTCCATATGTCAATATGTTCCATTATATTCCCTTCTATAGTTTGTTTGCTATAAAATATAAATCAAATTTATTTTATGTTCAATACTTGACGTTCAACTTATTTTGATAAAATTACTGTATACTATGACTAAGACCGGAATTTGATCAGTCAATTTATTTGTAAAAATGTTTCCAAACCATTCAACTTTGTTTTTAGTTCTACTTCGTTAAATGTATATCGAACAAAATAAATAATTTTAAAGAATTGATTGCATTAAGAGTTGTTTTGCAAATGTTTCTTTTACTCTTGCTTTACAAGAACAATGGCACTCCCTCTACCCAAACAGGCATACGTCAACAACAACTCTTGCTGTACAGCAATACGAAACATAAAGTATATATAATTTTTTCCATTTTTAAACGACGTAAAACAAAGCATAAGTTAAAATATTGGGTGAGGTCTTTGCAAGGTTAAAATAAAGTTTATCTTTGGAACAAAGGCTGAATATGTTAACTAGAGTGTAAAAGAACCCTTAATATAAAGAAACAGAATCTCCGCTTTAGATTACCCTGTTTAAATTAACGAACTGGTTGAAAGCTATCTGCTTTCATTGTTCTGCACTCTGCCATAAAAGAAAACAGTAGAATACCTGTGTAAAATCCTTGCACGTGCTATTGTATTTTTAATTTTCGTACCTCTTTATTCCTCTCTATTTCGAAGAAAAGCTGAAAATTGACTCCTCACGCTTGCCTAGCTCATTTCAGCAACTACGCATTATTATTCTTTAGATCATTGGATTTTAAAAGAGAATGTATATGTATATCGGGAGTGCTAAGAAGACTGCCATTTGTTGCAGACGACAAGCCAACTGTAGCGTGCCAAGAATGATCGTATAAATTAATTTTTTAACAAAAATTATTTAACCTAACTGTTCTTATCGGTTTTTTTTTTCTTTTCTTTAAAGCGAAATTTAAAAAGTAATTAAAAAGGCTGCGAACTCATTTTAAATTTAATGTACATTATTCACATACGATTAGAAGTAGGTAATGTACAGATTATCTAGGTTCTAGGTATTTTGAGAATGAAACAATTTTCGGCATTTTAACGGATCATCCCAGTTAATCTGTACATGTTACAAATTTCTGCCTGACCAGAAGAGGGCGTTGTACACTCACAATAATTCTGTCATCACTTATGTGGCAGGCAATGGATTGAATTGAATGGCTCATTGGAGAGCCCCATTTCGTATCATATATTTTTTATTGTTTTTATTATTAAATTGTTTGTAATTAAATATGGTTTCTTTCATTAATGCACCCATTCACCACTGAATCATTCTGCAACAGTACAAAACCTAAGTGAAATGCATATCTGATATCTGCTCTTTATTTAAACATGTTCATAAAACATTTTCTTACATTTTATTTCAACCTAAAGTAAAAATAAATTCTTTAACAAAAGTCTTCTCGGTTTTTTATTTATTTTATCATTTCTTTTTCAATAGTTATGTTTTGTAGGACTTTTTCGTTGTGTTTGTTTTTGTATATGTCAAAAGCTGCGCAATGGTTTCGTGTTTTTTTTTTTTTTTTTTTTTTTTTTTTCTTCTGCCTTTCGCTAAAGTAACTTTTGTTTGATAAAGTATTCCATTGGGTCTGTTGGATTTTAAAAATTTAAGAGCTCTGAAAAAGAATTTTATGTCTTCCGCCGTCGTGCCTTTTCATCCGTGGTCTTTCTGGCGTTAAATCTCAGGATGTGGAGCTGAATTTTTGATACTGAATATGTATTTTATTAAATACTTATTTCCATGAGTACCGCCGTAAGCCCTAACTCCATATTTATCAGAATTTATGACGGTGAAAAATGTACTCCAGTGTACTATATACTAGTATTTCATTTTATTTCTTTTTCGAGGTTGTTTAACGTGCAGGGGAAGAAAAAAAACTCTTTTAGGTTCCGATTTGAATTTTATTCTAAGATCTGCGTCGTATTGTAGTGTTCAGCATTACTGGTGTTATGCTTTTTCTTCCTTTTTTTAATGCATTTTTTGAAGGTGTTAAGAATCAAAAAATAAAAAACTTATTTAACTGAAGTAATATTAGATTTTTTCGTATGTGTGAGGAGCCTTCGATCCCCTGTTAATTTTTTATGGATTAGGTTACGCATCCACGCACAGCTGTTCTGGTCGAGGAATACCTTGAAGCTGAAGATATTCAGAAGAAAGAGTGGCCAGCCAGATGGGACACTTCTCAGAACAGAACGATCGGAACTCGCCATCCCTTTCCAGGTCCGCCGAGTCTTTAAAAACTGCTTTAATGTGAGATTTATTGTCTTATAAAATTTTTCAATCTCGTAAATTGCTGAAGAGTTCGTTGTGTGATTTTCAAATCTGACAAGGGGCTGGATCATCATTTTCTGACTAGCTTGCTGTGGTGCTCATGATCTTAAACCACCACCTCTTTTGTTATCACATGTACAATTTCGTTTTATTTTTTTGAATTATTTCTTGAGATTCTGAAAAATGTTGTTCGTTCCTTAAGTTTTGGACTACCTTGTATATTTATCTCTGAACGTATATATTTCCGGTTATTATGTCCAATCAAAGTTTCGCAATTACTTGAATTGATACCGTGTAAATATTACAGAAACTTCTCACGTAATGTTTTGAACTATATTGAATTTGGTTATTTTTGCAGACAAGGAAAAGTTCGAGCAATGCTTACGCGAAACACTGAAAATTCCTTGTAATTTGCAAAATTTTTTACATTTTGAGAAAAAATTACATTTTTAAAAAAATAAGAGAAAAGGAAGGGATTGTTATTTGCTTATGTAATCTTTGAAAGACCCTTTAACACACTAGACCGTAAGTCAAGATCACCCTTCAATCTATTCAATAAATTTATTCCAATATCGGATAGATTCTTTCTCTCTGAATGTGTTTATGATATAAAATTTCTAGCTATTAATATCAGTTTGTTTGTTTTTCTTAAAACTTCTGAAGTATTTTTCAAATTTTGTAATTCTTTGTGCTATCACAAGAAATCAGTCACTTCATAAAAACTCTTTTGTACCAAATTTTAGGTATCATAATTTTTATTTATTTTTAAATCAAGCTTAGTTGCTTACTTTATTTATAAATAAGGTATGGAAGAAAATGTATCTTTGATATAAATATCGAAATAAGATGAAATCTATAAATGCTTTCACTCTTCAACTGCAAAGTATTTTGCCAAAACCCGTCTGTTCTAATATCCAGCCTTGTTATATTGCAACTCTTATCGAATAAATTCAATCATTACAGAATTTTTGAGTCCTTCTAGAGTTGTAATAACATTTATTGGAAAGACTTTCGAAAAGATATCTCTTCCTCGCTTTATCTGATATCTGCAAGATACCACGGTTATTATTTTCTCGAATTTCAGTTTCTATTTTTCTTCTCTCTCCTCTATAAAACTTACCCGCAAAGAATGTGGAATGCGCACTTTCATACCATTTTCACTGATAGCAGAAAATGTAAGGGAGTGGTAGAACAC
The DNA here is from genome assembly GCA_949128135.1 of Parasteatoda lunata. Taxonomy (NCBI): domain Eukaryota; kingdom Metazoa; phylum Arthropoda; class Arachnida; order Araneae; family Theridiidae; genus Parasteatoda; species Parasteatoda lunata. Next base: position 45,747,929 of record OX421975.1, read on the forward strand.
TCCCCCACCCCAGCCTCGTGTCTTGCACACTCCTTTTCTTTCAATTGAGGTTAGAACTCATTTTCCTCCTATAGGAATGCCTTCATATTGCGTTTTTCCTTTTTTTCTCGGAAAATTGCCAACTTTAGGGAGGAGCCACATTCTTCTCTTAAACCAATATTTAGATTGGTGATTTCTTTTGGAGTGAGTGTGTTGGAGTTTAAATGATAAGAGAATAAAAATTTAATTTGTTAGGTGTCGTTCTTTAGGAAAGTGAACCTATTGTTGGAAAGGAATAAAATTCTTCTGCTATATTGACTAACTGTATTTTGTGTTGTTGTTTATCCCCTATTTTCGCACTGATTTTCACAATAAAGTTAAAGATTAAAACCTTTTTTTTTTATATAAAATGTGTTGTTTCATTAGTGTTGTAACACAATGGACGCTGCTTTTAGATACGAAATATACCTTTATTTCACAATGTGCCGAGATGGCTTAGTTGTTACTACGCTATGCTGACATATTGAAGAACCTGGGTTATATCCATGGTAGCGGCTAGAAGCACACCCAGCTTCAGTCTGATGGGTACATCTAGTTAGGAAAGTAAAGGAGGATGATGCGCAATACCACATCTTCACCCTCATGCTAAAACTGTTCAGCCTCAAACCCCATTCCCCCAAACCGACAACCTAATGTTGGGTGGGGGGGTGTACATTTCACTACATTCAGACTTCTTGTTCATCTTCCACTTCTCCGTCTGCTTCCTCTTCTTTTTCTTCATATCTGATTTCTTTACTTTTTCATTCTCTTTGTAATGGATCAGCATTTGAACTGTCTCTGAATGTGTGACCGCCTGTTTCTACGAAACGAGAGAGCCGATTATATCATGATGCGTAGCGTTTTGAAAGGTGCTTATTATTTTTTTTTTTTTTTAAAGCCCTTAAAAGTGCTTTTCTTCATTGGGTGTTTTTAAAAAGTGCTTAACTTTCCATTTTCGAAAATGAGATTTTCTTTACCATGTCGATTTTCGCCACTTATTACGCAAAAGTGTGCTTTTCACATTGTTCTATTCAACGTTTATCACCATTCGTTCAACCACAATCTATTTCGGCCTACCGTCGGTCCAAAGCGCATGAAAGCGCCAATCATTTTACAAATTTTCATGAAGTACTTGCGAGTCCGCATTGTGTGTCTTCTGAGCTGAGATTCTAGCCCTCTCGCGTGGCAACTGCTGCATTTTGCAAGATGTTTTCAATTTCTGTCTTCATTTTCAACCCTCTGAAATCGAACTAAAGTATCTCTCGATCTTTTTATGGTGGTTAATATAATCAAGAAAAGAGTTCTTTGTCAGAAACTAGTTATTTTCTCATGATCATGTTAAGTCTATATGAAAATTATTTTGCATTTTGTTAATGTATATCGCGCTTTAAAATATTTTTTGAGTGCTTATTTTTTTGTTCAGAGATTTGGCTACGCACCCTGTATATGTAACATTTTAGCTCCGAATTATTCAGAAAAAGTAAACAATATTTACCATTACCAAACGCACTGTAACGGCAAATGCGTTTGAAATGTCTTGTCAAGATTGCTGTGGCCCGCCCCGTCTGTCTCCTCGGAGTTAAGATGCGAAAAGCAGAGAGAGGCTGACTTACTTAACGGTTTCCCAATAAGACTTATAATGTTTTTGAGTATATTTTTCCTTTAATCTATGAGAGTTATTCAGAAAATTATTGTTCAGAATTCTTCCAACCCTAGAATTTTAATTTGCTAATTTTTAAAATTTAACAAGTTTATTTTGTAGATCAATGTATAATTATCACGAGAGCTTTATTTACTTTTTTTTAAGAACAAAAAAATAAAAATAATTATTAATTATAATAAAATAAAGTAAGACGAAAGGAAAAATATTTTGTGAAATTATTGTTTAAAGCACAACTTCTTTCTTTAATCAAGTTGTGATATTTAGCGAATATAATAGCGCCTTTAATATGCTTAGTTTTCTGAACCTTTTTTGAAGACGTATATGTTTTGTGGAGATATAAATTATAAATGCCTTCATTTCTGAACCTTTTGATCACGATGCTTCAAATTAGACTTATCATTTTCCACGTCTGTTTTCATACATGTATATTAACCTAGAAATAAATCTTAAGTTTTACACCAGAGGCGTATTGATTTGCTCTTTTGAATTCGTCGAAATGTGAGAAATAAAGCTGTTGTATTCGTGTTGTACTAAAATAATAACATACAATGTTTATTGCATTGATAAATAACAAGTTAGTTTGTGTTGAACTAACATCAGTCCCCTAGGAATGAGTTAAGCCTGTGCTGAGATGTAATCCCGCCTTAATTGAAAGTATTCTCTGTTGTATTTAATGTTTTTAACCTGAATTTTCAGGCCAATTAACTGAGATAAAGATTACTTTTTTTTCTTCTTTTCTTAGGAAAATACCATCCGTTAACTCCAATTTGTATCTTTGCTAATGAATGTGATATTTTTGAAAAGTATTTAATGTTGTGTACAGGGTTTGCGGCTATGTTTCTTAAGCACATGTGGTTATTCAGCTATTAATAAGGGGCAGATCATATAGGATGGCTGGCCATGGATAAGAGGATGGCCATAGACATCGATTTTTTTTAAAATTTATTACAGCAGATGAAGTTTCAAAGGAAACGTGTTTATTAATTTGGGTTTTTCGTGACAACAAAAAGTATATAAAATGTTTATGTTTAATTTATTTAGGAGTCAAAAATATTTTTCGTGATTTAAGGACTCTGCTGTTTTTTAATGCCTTCAAACTCTAGTCATTGTTGGAACGATCTAGAACGTTGCCAATATAGTCCAATCTTTGTTTCTGAGTAAAAACTAGAGGAGTACTATAGTAGAGTAACGCTATAAATTCGGTGGCCATCTCATCACCAACTTTAAGAGAGAGAGAGAGCCATTTTTTATAAATCAGCATTGACGTATCAAATATCGTAGGATTCCTACATTAAGGAGAGATTGGCCACATGTTAGATTATTTCAAAAAAAAAAAATTTTCTCAATATTTCATTATTTTTTGCTCAAAATATGTTTAGTATTTGTATGGGAGTTTTAAATATGCATAAACATTTCTTGTATATCTTAGTATTTTTTTTATTATTTCGATTTAAAGGGGAAAAAAAAAAAAAAAAAAAACGGCCATCTATCCTAGAATTACCCTACGATAAGTAATTTTACTCATGCATTAGCTTTTAAATTTCTAACCAAAATTTATATCTTTGATTAATATTTTTGTGATTTTGGGTGAAACTCCTTTGTTCCCTTAATCATATTTCTCGTAGAAACAAATTAAAAAATTAATTTGAGAACGACACTCTAGCTAACAAATTGCGTCAACTCGTCAACAATTGCGTCAAATTCAATGCGTCAACTCGTAGTAGGACTGTGTGTTAACTAGTATTATGATATTTCATGCAGTTTCGCAACTTGAAGATTTTAAGATTCTAATTTCTTTCGAAATAACTTTTCAGGAGCTTTATTCTTACAATCCGTTTATTTATTTTTAGTGGAGTACCAGTTCCACGACTTAGACCTTTCCTACTTAGTGTGCTAATACTTTCTTTTATGCTTTTGAGTTAAACATATTTTCTAACATCGTTTATTTTTGTTAAATTGATTACGTAATAATGTAATTTTATGTTTTCAAGGTTACATACTGTTACGTCAAGCGTTCAGGCATCATAATTTTTTATCTAGTTGCACTTTTTGATCTAGCTGCACTTGTATGATCTAGTTGCCCTTTTGATTTATGTCGATAAGTTAACTTTCAAAAATTTTTATGGCTGGCAACAGCATTTTTTATTCTTTAAGTTGTTTATTTTTGTTTCTTTTAGAATTCGTTCTTTTTATAGCGAAATGTTTTTTAACGTAACAGAATTCTTCGCAGACTGTTCTCTGTATATATGAAGAAAATAAAGTAAATATTTAAGTGTTGTGAAAAGAATCATATTTAGTTGTACAAAGTACTTGACATACTGTACTAAATATTCTTCCACTGTAGGATTATGTTAGACAGATAAACATAGGACCAACCTCCCTGTGGCATCATATTTATCTTTTTCTCTTCTTTCCCGTCCCCTTTCATTTTTGAATCAATGTTTATAATTTTGTTGTACTGAGTACGGCTTGGTGCAGTATAGTTACTTCCGGTATTCGTGTCATTATACTTAATATGTAACTAGCTCTAATTAGATTTAGTTATGTGCAATATATCTGATTTTTGTGTCTACAAACGCTACATTGAGACATATGTTGTAATAATATTTATCTGCTGCTAGTTAAAGGCTAAAAGTTTTTATTTTATTTTATTATTATTATTATTTTTTTTTTTAAAGAAACTTTGTTTGCAATGTTTCAGAGTAGGTATAAAAGAAACAGTTGAAAGAAGTAAAAGATGGATAGCTACATGGCATAAAATGAACTAAGACAAATTTCACTAGCTTTTAAATCTTTAAATTTAATATCGAAAAGAAAAAAAAAATCATTGTGTGATTTATTGTTAATGCATTACATGAAAGCATTTGAATAAAAGATACATTTTATTGCTTGAAATATTATGCTTTGTTAAATCATGCTTGTTTTGGCTAAGTATTTTATAAACATTAAATTTTTCCTGATTTTTATATATTTATTTAAACCCGTATTATTTATTGATAGACTAATTCTCACCAGTTTAAAGTTGCTTTTTTAAAAATTTTGTTTAATATTATGTTATTTTTGAATATTCGACGTAATAAGTACCCCAGGGATTTTATCTAAGTTCAAACGATATTATTTTTCTCCTTTTTTATTAACAACATAACACATGTAATCGATTTCCTAGAAACTAATTAATGTCTGTTTGATTATTTTCATTTTCTTCTTTTTAATCGTAAACCAAGATTCTAATGAAGTTTCAGCAAGAAAAAAAAAATATATATATAAAAAAATTTTTTTCTTTGAGATCAATTTTATTTATTATGTACGATCTTTTTTATTAAAAACGTTAGTTTGGAATTTATATGAATTTAATTCGATCTCATTAATATAAATTGAATGATTGCTTTGTTATTAATTATTTTGTCAACGACTTGAAACAGCCCGTTAAACTCGGTAAACGAATGTTCTTAAATAATGTCTTCGAATAACAAATTAATTTTTTACTTTTTTAATAGAATTTGTTTACATTAATTTTCTAATTAAATTAGAGTTTTAATAAAATGTATTCTGTTGTCACAAAGAAATACTGTTTTTACAAAATGCTATATTTATTAGTATTTGATTGTATGGTTACTGATTATTTTTCAAACTAAATTTTATTTGTATTAAAATTTTAAAAGTATTATCTTTGATAATAAATTAGTTTTACTAATTGGGACAGTACAATACGAAATATCCTAACAGTTTGTTTACCGTAAGAAATATCCTTATTTGCTAAAAATTTAATGAATATGAATTTCTATAGTATATTTATTTTTGCGGATTTTATTTTAAAATTCGGTTTGAGAATTCATTACTTTGAATACTACTAAATCCTTTTTCATGTAATTTTAATAAATGCAAATTTTGAAGGAATATTTACTTCTATGTGGTTTAATTTTAATTACGTTAGAGAATTTATTGCTTGAAAGGCCTTTTCAATGTAATTTTACTGAAAGAATTTATTTATAAATAGTTATTTGCTTTTTAACAGTTTAGTTTTTAAATTGGGTCTGATATTTTATAACTTAGAACACTACTCACCTCAAAAAACGCTTGGAATGTAACTATTACTGAAAAAATAATTGTGTAATGTTTTGAATGTATCAGAGATGGGTTGGTAAATGGAAATACCTGTTATAGGTTGTGTCAAAAAGACGTCGCACGTTTTAATTTAAACACATATTTTATATTATGTTTTTTACTCTTTTAAATCTCCAATTTAAACTATTGACCTGTTATTTTTCTTTTCTTTTTTTTAACATTTTTTAAGCAGATTGCATTTTTATTCAGGGTTATTGAAAATTACGACTCAGTCTTCGTACGTGGGAAAAACTTTTAAACACTGTAGTCTAAAAACTACTATATTTTTTTTCCCTTCTTTCTCTCTCATCTATGCACCAGTCATGCTCTAGAGCAGTGTTTCCCAAACTTATGACTTTTGTGTACCCTTTTCCAAATTTTTCGTAACGGTGTGTACCACTCATAAAAAATGAATGGATTTTTTACTATAAAAAAATTGCACAAAAGTTAAAAATCACAACTGGCTGTTGGCCCCACTAATTATTAATTGCTAACTCTGCAAAAAATAGCCAATATGTAATCGTAAATTTTCATGGCTTGCTTTGTTTTTAAATAAAATTTTTGAAATTTTCGTTTGTTGCAAGATATTTCGCATAAGAACGCGCACCCCCGCTAAACTGTTCCCGTAGCCCCAGGGTTCCCGTACCTCACTTTGGGAAACACTGCTCTAGAGTCTAGAGGACAGTAAATATTTACCCTCTCATCGACTTTTTTGCGAAAATTTATTTCTAAGTTTATATCTGAGATTTTGTCTTGTCGAGCTAATCCTAGCCGTGCACATGAGAAACTTTCAAAAAATTTTTTCATGACATTTAATTAGTAGCTTCATTTGAAGGAATTTGAACACTATGACTTAAATCTGAATTTTGCGCAGTCATTTGAAGTCTTCCTAAATAATTCGTGCATGCATGAATTATTTCGAATGAAAGAATTCCATATTAATAGCTAAATTTGACTAATTTCTTTTCTTTTTTTTTCCTCCAGAATTCCGTTCTATAAATTTTCCCTACCGTTTTCTACATTTAAATGGAATGTAGTCAGTTTAATTATCTTGGCTTCTTTATTTCCGGAAAGACAATATTGATCGCCCTTTATTTTTATTGATGGTTTGAGCTCTGGCTACTGGCTGGTGATTTTTACTTCTCCATTCTCATTTGTAGCTTTTTTATACCTTTTCAGTCTAGAAATGCCCTACATTCTTTTCGGCCGTTTCCAGACTAGTTGACGCCAGGAATGATTGTATATGTTGGTAGGCTCTTTATTTGTTATCTTGTCTGGCAGTGGATTTCCTTCTGACTTGGAATGTTGCCCATTGGGTGACTTTTAAAAATATTTTGGCTGCAGTTAGATGCGTGGCGATTTTCTTGGCAGCCGAATAAGTGTCGTGCCGTCTTTACCAATTATGGTGATGATTTTTTTTTCCTTTTGCTAAGTTATTACTTTAATTCAATGTCTAAAGAAGCGGTTCCTTAATGGTGTTCCGCGGAACCCTAGGACTCTATGTCACAGAAGTTAGGACATTTGTAATCGGTTACGATTTTCGAAATGTATCATTAAATTTATAATTAATTAATTATCCATTATATATTTAACATTTCCGTTATTTTTTTATAAAATTCTTTAATTAAAACTCTCGTGAAGGAAAAAAATTAAGAAATTTATTTTATTATAACTAATGATTAATGAAAAGTGTGTGCATTTACGAAAAATTGCGTCAGTATTTCGCGTCAAATAAAATTTTTCTATTGACATTCACGCTATGAACTTAACGCAAAATTTTATTCATCGATCCAGTTTTTCAAGACTCCAACACAAGTGGCATTTCGCTTCAAGAAAATGACACTGAGTAGAATTAAAATGGTTTGCGACCAATCATGTACCTTCGATAACATTTTGAAGTCAATGGAGGTAACCCCTAAGAACGACCAACCTCCGTTAACGGCCATTTTACTTAGGAAAAGAGAGTGAGACGCTTCCGAGAGGTTTCATTTTTATCAATTTTATTTAGTTTAGTTATATCATTAAGTTTTCTTTTCCTCTCCTCATGATTTATTTATTAATTTTAATAGTAAAAAGATTCAAAACGGTTGGTTATATTCATTTTATATTAGCATTTTTTTTAATATTTTAAATTCTATTAACTAAAAATAAATTGCAACGAATCTTTTCATTGTAACATTTTTCGTTGTCTAGCATTTGTCATTTAAATTACTTTAAATGGCAAATGTTAGTAGATTATATAAATTCTTGCCGAAATGTGTTAGATTTATCTTTTAAAAGATTCCCGAATTACTGCAGTTATTACTTTTACTACTAATTCTCCCATCTATCTGTGGGCATTAATGTTGTTTAGGTTGTTCCAAGTTTATCAAATCTACATTCTCTTTCCTGTTAAACTTTACAATGAAGTACATTTCAAATAAAATAAAAAATTCACATTTAAAGTAAGTTAGTAATATGCAGTCTTTTATTATTAATGTTGATAAAAAAAACTTTCTCTAGAGATTCTAAATAAATATACCGAAGGTTTTAAATTGTTTATTTTCTTAAAATTGTTTATGTGCAATGGAATATTGCCGTTATGGAGAAATCTTCTGGGATCTAAGTTTGTAGCAAATCATTTGAGAATTGTTTTTTTTTTTCTTTCTCGCATTTAACTGGTAAAAAAAAAAAAAAAAAGTTTTTTTGTGAAAAAATTTTTTCATTTATTTGTTAAAATAAAACTGTTTTGAAACAAATTATCTTAAAATTTCCTGACTAAATTGTTTATGATATTTTGAATTGTATAATAAAAAATAAAAACAAAGTAGGAATCAAAATGTAAAACTATTGGTGTCAGTGTCCTGTAACCCAGAAAAGAAATAAAATTATCGATCGACAAATATTCTAATTTTTATTTTATTGTTCGAACAAAATAGTTGTGGTTTCTGAAATAAATAAATAAAAAATTCAAAGCAATTTTTAAAAGCGTTTGTTTTTTTTTTAAAAAATGTTTTGTTATTTTTTGCTTTAATTTGTAAGTTTTTGCAAATATCTTTAGAAAATATTTGAATATTCTAATTATCTTTTCAGTCTGGTTTTTGGTATTTTTTTATTTGCAGACCCCCATAGAATCAGTTCAGAGAATATAGTTAATTTACATATTACTGTTATTTTTTTTTTCTATTTAAATATTTTTCGTTCCTTGAGCGTCCCTTGTTATTTGGATAGAGTTTTAGAAATGGTTTTTCTTCTACCTTATAAAAAAGAAAAAGCAGATAAATGTTATAAAGAGATACATAAGATTAAATTCTTTCCTGGAATCATGAAGGTTATTGCAAACGGAAAACATATTTTCCTCAGTTAGATTCTTCAGAATTCTCTCATATAGTCAATACAAAGAATATAATTACTTTACACGTCACTCATATTTTTATTTATTTTCATTTTATTTAATTTGGTTTTTCATTTAGCATTCCTTTAAAAGAAATTTCCTCTCTTGTAAATTGTGAAACGAAAAAATACATTTAAATGTTATAAAGAGATTCATAACGTTAAATTCTTTCCTGGAATAATAGCAGTTATTGCAAACAGAAAACATATTTTGCTTAATTAAATTCTATCCAGAACACACCCATGGAATCAGTTCAGGGAATATATTACTTTACATATATCTTTTTATTTAAACGTTTTTCATTTAGCTTTCTTTTTTTTTTAAAATAAGAAATCTCCCCTTTTTTCTAAATTGTGAAACAAAAAAATACAGATAAATGTGATAAAGAGATACATAAGATTGAATTCTTTCCGAGAATAATACCAGTTATCGCAAACGGAAAACATATTTTGCTCAGCTAAATTCTCCAGCAGTTGCGAATAGATTCGATCTCACGCAAGAATTCTATCGTGATTATCTTGGATCCCCCCTATCGTGATTCCTGGAATATACCAGATTCGAAATCTGGAGGTACACCTTATTATAGACTTATTTTTCGTTTTGTTCCTTTAATAAGAACTTTACCATAGATCAAAGTGCCCACGCAGCGATCTGTTCCAGAAAGTTTGGATGAATCCAGAACTCCTGTTTTCCCGGAAGGTGGGTCCTCGCGAAATCCCTGGTGGGATGAAAAAGCAATCGATACAAATGCTGCACTATGTGCAAGAGGGGTCTTCCGTGTTAAGCAGAGTGAGTTGTTTTTATTAGGCCGCGGGGTTATTATGTTCTGTTACATTTATGGAAGAGGAAAAAGATTTTGAATCAGCCAGAATGCAATCGTCGAATTGTTTTATAAAACTAAGTAGTTTTTGTGGACTGCTTTTGCAATTATAGTGAATAACTAAGACCAGGAAACTAGAACAACGGCTTTGTTCTGTCTCATTTTGTAAGGTAGTTTTTAAAAACCTTTGTTTTATCTAATAATAAGTATGCTATAAATTTGAATAATGTGTTTCTATTTTAAAGTTGCGAATTTGATAGAGTGGAAGATTATTTGGAAACTATTATTTTCAGTTTATTAGTATCTAAAAAGTGCTAGAAAATATGACCCTTTTTGTAGTCACCTTAAGGTCTTAGTAAAGGTCATAAATAAGGTTGTTATCAAACGAGAAAAGTGCAATATAACTTTTTTTTTTATTAGGGGAAGAAAACACCAGTTTTCCGAAATTAGTTTTTAAATATTCATATTAAATCAGTTAATTCCATTGGTAGTGGTTTAAAAAAAATATTGCCATTATGTGTCAAAATGTCTGCAAATTTTGCACTTTAATGTACTAAAACTGGCAGGTTCTTTTTTAAATTTCTATAATGTGAAATAGATTTTCACGCTAAATTGTTCGTGGCAGAAAACAAATTTATTAAGCATATACTTATGCCACATCACAAACAAAAACATATACAATAAAAAATATAAAGAAATAATATAAAATCACATCGTTCAAGAACAGCTCCGCTCCAAAACATTCTAATGCTCTCTACCTAGAACTAATGAGAAGAGAGATTTTTTTTTTTATTATTCAATTCTTAAGTTTTGTTTATCTCGTGGCGCCATCTAGTGGTGGCAAACCTTACAAATATGTTTTCAGATGCTCTGTGGTGGAGTGGTAATCTTTCGCGTTCCCGTGCCAAATAATTCCCCTCACCACAAAGTGTAAGACCTTCTACTATTATGGAAACAAGAAATTACGTTTTTCAAAGAAGGGAGCTTCTCTCTGCACTGATTCCCTTTCTGTCGCAAACCCGAGCCAAAACCTGTATTAAATATTGACCCAACTTGAAATAGTTACACCTCGTAACCATAGTCACTGCCTCTACTCCTGACAAATGGCGAGGGAAGTTCTTTACATAGATAGACTATACACAAAACGTGCTAAACACTGGGGGGTTCACATTCGGCTCACCATCCATCCAAAACATTTGCTCCTGCACCCCAGAGCCCATAGTCAAGAAAACTGGGCTGGGCACGTTGGCCTTGTGTTCGTTTTTTTTTTTACACTCTACAACTCATGTATATATTAATTTAAATTGTCTGGTGCAGACCTTGCAACTTTCGTTTGGTATTTTTGATAATCCACACAAAATTATAGTAATTAAAATAAATAAATAAACAAAAACAAAAAAAACAAAAACATATTGACCACATCTCTTTTATCCGATACAGAATTTTATCACTTTAGAATTGAACTTTATCCCAGTCAGAACACACTAACGGATTTTTTTTTTAAACATTTTATTTAATATTGAATACTGAACTTATTTATCTTACATATAACAGGGGTCTGTCTAGGTTTTTCTGAGAGGTACCTATTTTGTGAAAATTTTGACCCAATTTGTGACAACACAATGAAAACGAAAATATGGATTTATCGTTTCTTACGGGATACAAAAATAAAATTTTACGAAAAAGTATTTTGTGAAACTACTGTTTTTCCTAAATTTGAATTTGTGAAGGTACCGTTAAACGGTAGTACATTTGGCCTGGACAGACCTCTGTAAGGATATGAAATTTATCAGAAAAGGACCATTTTGGGTAATTTTAAATAGAACATATAAAAGGTAGTACGACTTTTAATCACAGTGAACTTACTTGCATGCTTTTGTTTTAAAATAATTTATTTAATCTTAAACCTATAAAAGACATGCTAATGTCAATTGAAAATAAAATTGAAAATGATAGAAAGCGAAATAAACTCGCATATTCGTTTTCCCTAAAAGCTGAATTTAATACTCTTTCTTTATACTCTCTATTATTTTCTCCTTTAAAAAATTATTTAAAGTATAAATTAAGCTACATTATTCATAAAAAAGGAGTCTAATAAAATCCCAAAACTCCTTGCAGTTTTTTTTTTTTTCCTTCCCTTTTTCATTCTTTCCGTGTTCTCACTTTTCTTTTCGGTGACGCCGCAGTCCATTTTTTTATGTCACCGTGTTTATATCTACGTTTAGTTTTCAGCGGAAAGAATATTTTTTGAATCACTTGTATATTCTATTACATTTTGAAGATGTGGAGTTTTCAAACAAAATAATCACAAAAAGAAGAATTTGGCTCGAATAAAAATATTTTTTGGGCGGAAATTGCGCAAAAACTATTGCTAAGGAATATGGAATAAACTTGCCTGGAAGACGTTTTTTTCTTCCTGATATGCAGACTTTGCAAGGAACAAAAAAACAATAAAAATAGAAAAGGTGGACTTTTCTTGGAAAAAGAGGAAAAAATTCCAAAAATTGAAATTCCTTTTTTTTTTTTTTTTTTCTCCTCTTAAAATAGTCCAGGCTCTTCCTTTTCCGCCACCCCCAAATGCGGAAATAAATCAAATCTGGAGCAAAAGGAAATGTTTCTGCAAACTGTTTTTGAGATGCACGCTCCCGGAATTTTCATATCCTCACCAAATCGAACGGGAAATAAAAAAAAATAAAAATAAAAAATTATGTGAACACAGATGGACGCTACTCCATCAAAAAATGACAGAAGAAGCTTAAAAGAATAAGACAAACCAAAAAAACTTTTTGAAATTTTTGCTACTCTTTCCTAAATCGATATCTTAAATATTGAAACATATTCTCCGATGTGCGAGTTTCTTTTTTCTGTTCTTAGGTGGACAAAAAAAAAAAAGAAACAATGTTTTTAATTAGATTGATAGTTTAAAGAGCATAATCGTACAATTTAGCAATTAACGTTCCGAAACAGTAATATTTCTTGGATTTTAAATGCGTTTTCTGAGATACATTGATTTTATGAAATTACTTAACACTAACACGCATTACGAAAATCGTATCGTTTATAATCGCATTCTTTAAAAAATTTTGTATGCAGAGTTTCTATAATGTAGGTTTTGAATTAAAAGCTAATGTCTAAGTGTAAAATTGTTATTTTTATCAAGCTTTAAGTTCAAATAATTAGAATTTTCCTTTAAAAAAATCCATATGGAACAAAATATTTTTCGAACTTAAATTTGCCCTTATTTTAAAAAAAAAATTTTTTTTAAATATTTTATAAATTTTTAATACTTACTTCAGATTTCTAATTTCCTTTATAATTTTAGCTTACCAAAAAAAAAAAAAAAACTGTTATAGGGTGTCAAACCCAGTCAGATATCTTAATATAGTGGAAATCACCATTCTCATCGTCTATAACTACGCCATTGTGCAACGTTATGCAATTTTTAAACGCAGATTTAAGCGTCAATATTTTAGATACTGTTTTAATTTTAAATGTGGTGAAAATAAACGCTTATTTTTTTTAATCGCTCATAAATAAATTTGTTTCAAACATCACGAATATTAGTTATTTTCAAATGAATTGCTTCATTCGTTTCTGAACACCAACAAAATCAAAACACATAATGTCTATTGGGGTTTCCTATTTTCTTCCAGAACTACGATTCATCTGTCTTGGACCAAATATCTTCATCGATTTGTCTTCGTAAACGCTTTTCATTTCATTAGCGTAATTTTAATTGTAGCGTAAATAAGCGTTTTTTTAACCTCTCATGAATAAATTTATTATGTTTCAAACAGCACGAATCTTAGTTATTTTCAATTGAATTGTTTCCTCCTTTCCTAAACACTAATCAAATCAAAACAGATAATGTCCATTGGGGTTTCCTATTTTCTTCCAAAACTACGATTCATCTGTCTTAGACCAAATATCTTCGCCGATTTGTCTTCGAAAACTTTCATTGACATAATTTTAATTGTAGTGTAAATAAGCGTTTTCTTTTATCTCTCATGAATAAATTTTTATTTCAAATAGCACGAATGTTAACTATTTTCAAATAAATTGTTTCTTCCGTTTCTAAACACTAACAAAATCAAAACAGATACTGTCCATTGGGGTTTCCTATTTTCTTCCAGAACTACGATTCATCTGTCTTGGACCAAATATCTTCATCGATTTGTCTTCGTAAACGCTTTTCATTTCATTAGCGTAATTTTAATTGTAGCGTAAATAAGCGTTTTTTTAACCTCTCATGAATAAATTTATTATGTTTCAAGCAGCACGAATCTTAGTTATTTTCAATTGAATTGTTTCCTCCTTTCCTAAACACTAATCAAATCAAAACAGATAATGTCCATTGGGGTTTCCTATTTTCTTCCAAAACTACGATTCATCTGTCTTAGACCAAATATCTTCGCCGATTTGTCTTCGAAAACTTTCATTGACATAATTTTAATTGTAGTGTAAATAAGCGTTTTCTTTTATCTCTCATGAATAAATTTTTATTTCAAATAGCACGAATGTTAACTATTTTCAAATAAATTGTTTCTTCCGTTTCTAAACACTAACAAAACCAAAACAGATACTGTCCATTGGGGTTTCCTATTTTCTTCCAGAACTACGATTCATCTGTCTTGGACCAAATATCTTCATCGATTTGTCTTCGAAAACTCTTCTCATTTCATTGACATAATTGTTACAGGCTAGCAATTCCCATGCATATAATAATATTGATCTAGTGGCGTTTGATTAATAGGGTGGGGATCATCATTCCCAACGTTCATTACTCTTCCTTTTTGTGTATGTTATGATGCAACGCGACGCATTTTTACGACGTGAATAATGAAGCATATTCAAATTTTAATCATGTTTTGTGCTCGGCTGGCATTGATCATTAATCTCAAGTAGTTTTATCCTCTTTATTTAAGTTTTCCGAGGATGGATAAAGCTCCTGTTTTGAATTTTCTCTCATTTTTTGGCGACATTAGTCCATGTATGTTGTTCGGTTCATTTTCCCACAATGACTATTATGGGACATACGACGTTTCATTCCTTTTTTGGTTATTGCTGTTACATAATTGGTAATAATGTATTTTAAATTTTAGTTCAATGAATTAAAGTTTTATGTTATTCCCAAGGAAGATCTAGTATTTTACAACCTTATTAACGAGTATCGAAATTTATTGTCTTCATAATTTACTTAAACAAAACCCTTTTTAGAAATAAGTAAAATGTTTTTTTTTTTTTTTTTAATTAATTGAAAATTATTCTTATCTAATAAATTTTTAAAAAAAAATCGTTCTTTCAGAGAATCCTGCAGAGAACATCCAACACGAAATTTTAAGGAAGAGGGAATGATATAATTCAATTAATTGGTTAAAAATTGGGCTTTTCGTCGAGTTAGACACTTTCCCCGAGAATCTATTACACCGCTTATTTAAAGAAATAAATCTCTTTTTCTATTTTAAGAGATTAGTCGTTTTAGCACATTGACAAAGGCTGTAGAATTGTGGTACTCAATTTTGATGCATTTTTTTAAAAATCATTTTTGACAAAATAATTACCGAAAATTCAAGTTTAAAAGAAGAAAAAAAAACGTTTTATATTTTTATTTGTGCTTAAATGTATTTAATAAATAAAGAAGTTAATATTTAGTAACAACATCTTTCAGAACAAATTCTTTCTTGGTCGTTGAAATGTTTGTGATAGCTATTTGAATAGATTGTAGATAAAACTCATTTAATGACTGGAAGAACATGGCTTAACTCATGAGGAATATCTGTTTGTTCTTACTTAGAATCGTTTAAAAATAATTTTGCAGCCTGCATTCTTAAGTGTTCATATTTTGAAATCCAAAATGGTAAATGACCCTTTAATTATCGAATTTTTAAAATCCTTACTAATTTTCTTAACTGTCACTGAGTTAATTCTTCAATATGATATGATACGTCTATTTCTTAGGTGTGAATAAGCTCAAATTTTTTTCGAACAGTTTTAAAAAACTTGATTGAAATACCAACCTTCATATAAATTCAAAACTTAATTTAAAAATTTTTTTTTTCGGTGGTAAACTTTACACTTTTACGTTTCATTGCAGTTTCCATTTTCTCTTTCATGACAGGTGTTTACAAAAAACTTATTTATGCCATTTCAACTCTTGTGCCGTAGCAATAAAACTCACTAGTACCTAGCCTTCCATGTTGACTAAACATATTGAAATGCCATATTTTTAAAAAAGTCAGTGTCGCTCTTTTGCAACACACCAAGCTTACTGTCACTTAAAATGTCGGAATTATCACTAACTGGAGATCTGTACCAGCTGGTGTTCCAACCTCCCACCGCCATTTTGCATAACTTATATATTTGCTTTCATGAATCCCAGGGTAGTTGTGGGGGATTCAGAAGGATATTGCTGTCAAAAGAATCATTTTTATTTTATAGAAGAATAGAATTATTTTGGGTCTGAGATTTTTCTCTATCCTTCTCTCAAATCCCTTGTCAAGCTGCGCATGGCATAGCTGATGCATCTAAAAGATGAATGGATTTTTTTTTTTCGGGCGTGGTCTTTTTTTCTCCCGAGATTTTTAGGAATGAAAAAGGGTTGGCAGTTTTTATCTCATACTAGGACTTATAATTTTTTTTATTTTTTTTTATCAGGAAGTCAAGAGTTAAATAGATATGAAGAGACTTGAAATATATTTGGCATCAAGCCTCTTATAAAATATTCAGGAAAAGAATTATCTTGCTAAGGATCTTTTTTTTCTCATGAATATATAAAGATACATTTTCATCAGTTTGAACGTTTTTGATATAATTTGGTCTCTACGGTTAATGAGATTAAAGTTCGTGGAATATTTTATTGACATTAAGTATTTAATTTCTGAATTAAAAATTTCCCCAAGAGCTTTTCGTTTAAAAAATATGTTAAAGCTTTATTTTTTACTGATAAATGCGTAAGTTTTTGCCTCGAGCAGTTAGTGTTAGTTTTCCACACTTTTAATTAACCAAAAATTCTATATAACATAAGAAAATATGGTAATTTGTTAAATATACCCTTTAATTGTCTCAAAAGTCAATTGCGTTTAACTGCAGTTGAGGTTTTAAAAAATGAATTTAAAACATATGAAATGAAAATTTTAAATTGTTAAATTTAAATCAAAAATATATGTAATTTTATTAGATGCCGATAGTTTGTTGTAATTTTAATTACAGAGTGCCCCGAGTAAAAAGTTTTAGTGATTTTTAAAAAGTACAAAATAATCGGGACGTTTATTAAGCTCAAAACAATGCTTAAATCACAATTTTAGGATTTACAATCACTCATGCGTTATCGAAATCCTTATTAAAACAAATTAGTTTAAGCAAATGCAGTTATTAAATATTTATAGATTGGGAACTCTTTACACGTGGTCATAAATAATGAGCTATTACTAAGTGGTCAAAATGGTAAATTTAACTAGTTTCAATCTCTTAGGTGGTAAATTTTAAGTAATTTATTAAAGCATATGTTTTATAAATTTACTTTTCATCAAGAAGTAGCATGTAACAATTTTTGACTTTTTTTTTTTGTTTGTTATTGTAGGAGGATGCCAGCGATAGCGTGGATTCGGGACCAAATCATTTCCAACCGATGGTGGCCGTATTATGTGGTCATGGAAAATTATTGAACAAATATCTGGACGAAAATCGACGTTGGGTCACTGACTCAGACCCAAAAGCTATTTGCACAAAGGATAAACTTGAAATCCTGGAATACTGTCGAAAGGTAAGTGTACTGTTTTATACAATGAAAATATGTCTTTTGACTTCGAATGTTTCTGTTGTTGAAATGTTAAGTTATCGTTTAAAAGTAATGGAAATCGTGTAAAGTTATCGTGGGAGTATCGACTACGGCAACATATTAATTTATCCTTAAAGGTGATTATTTTTGATTTACGTTTTTTAAAAGCCCTTAAAAGTGCTTTTTTTATTCGAGGTTTGTAAAATTTGCTTATTTTTTTATCTGTTAAAAGGAGATTTTTTCTTTGCCATGTCGATTGTCGTTCTAAATTACAAAAAAAAAAAAACAAGATTTTCACAATTTTTTCTACAATATTTATGAGAAACTAGTTATTTTATCATGATTATGTAAAGTTTTTCCTAATGTTTTTGAATTTTATTGATTTTATGTTCGTAGATTAAGAACTATAAATGATAGAAATTTTTTTTTATTTATTGCTGCACAGATCCTACTTATGATTTTTTTTTCGAAAAGTGATTAAAAATATTAATTGAGAGCTTAAAGCGTGCTTATTTTTTGCTTGCTGAAAAATCTGGCTACGCACCTTGTCTAATGCAATATAAAGAATTTTTTTGTATTATCTTGTAAAGCAAAAAGTGTCAGGGATCGAGAACACTTCGAGTAAACCTCTTATCTAATGCATAGAATTAAAATTAATAATAATTCCAAGCCATTTTTATGGTTAATATAAAATTATTGTGCATAGCAATTGTCACCTGTAACATTTCCAATTCGATGCAATTGATTGCGAATGAAATTGGCATGAAGCATGAATGAAAAAGACATTCAACAAAATTCCAAGTTTTCCGCTCTAATACAGGACAAAATAAAATTAGAAAATTTTGCTTCTGGCCATTGCCTAGTTATAGCATTTTTTTACAGTGGCCCCATTTTAAAATATGTGGCCATTTTTGTAAGGCATTTATAATGTAATTAATATCTCACATTACAAATAATTGGCTTACATTATTGTAAAGTATTTTTAAGCATTTCTTAAAATATGGTAAACAATACAAGGCTCATTTTTAAAATAAGAAAACATTTAAAAAACAAGCGTGAAATAGAGAATTTTCAGAATATTATAAAACATTTATTATAATTCAATATTTATTTTTTAAAAAATGCACCTGGGTTGCATTTTCGGCGTAAAATGGTGATTAGCAGACATTTTTTAATCACTCTTCATTATATTAATACCTAACCTGTTATAACACATATGTTTAAAAAAACATTTCTTTGAGTGCTGTAATAAATGCTTTCACAGTGAGGTTTCAGTAGTTAATAATTCTATATTACCTATTCACGATATGAGAAAAATTAAATATTTCTATCGATGTATTGTATAAAAAAAACTAAAATGTGATGCAAATGACTAAGGCCCGGATTTTGATGACATTTGCATTTTTGGACATTTTTTGTCCTTTAGAGCATTTTTTTAGATTTATAGGGCATTTTTCTTTAAATTTTGGGGCATATTTTGCATTTTAAAGCATTTTTTTAATTTTTTATTGATTTTTTTCCCAATTTTTATTATTTTTTATCATTTTTCATTATTAAACTGGCTTCCAAAAAATGAAGAAAATCTCTAGGATATTAACGGGTGAAGCAACATCTTTTCAAAATGAAGAAGAATTGTCAGTAAGTGAGACCGTCTTTTTCAAGTACGCGCCAATAACATAAGCAGACGTTGAAAGAAGCTTCTTCAGGTATGAAAATTAACTTTCAGACAAGAGACGCACGTTTACATTTCAAAATATTAAAAAAAAAAAAATTAATAATCCAATGTAATTCTGATATTTAGTAATATTATGAGATGGAAGTTGTTATATCCATTAAAGTTTCTATACAAAATGAAAATGAAATGTTTAAGAGTCAATATATTTTCCTTTTTTTTTTTTTTTTTTTTTTTTTTTTGTTACTTTAGGATATAAAACATATTTTTCAAACTTGAACGTAGAACAAGTATTGCATTACTTTATATTTTTTGAAATGACTCATAATAATTTTTAAGAGTAAAAAGTTGTTTTAGTTCAATATTTTTACTTTATTTAAGTCATGTCATAAGGCATTTTTAGCGCAATTTTCGCATTTTAAGGGCATTTTTTGCACTTTTTAAGGACATTTTTTGCACTTTTTAAGGGCATTAATTGAGATTTTTTAGGTCATCAAAATCCGGGCTCTACAAATGATAGTGCAAATAAGATTATTTAAATTTGTCTTTGCGTTTTTTGAAAGGAAAAAAAAAAAGATAAAGATTAAGTTTCATTGAGCTGTTAGTTTCGTTTAGATTTAAAAAGTTATTGGTAAAAATGAAGTTATAGCAAATTAATTGTAACTAAACTACGGTTAACAAATGAATGGTTATAAAGTTTATACATTTTGTTCAGGCATTGTTGCAATTCCTCCTATGCTATTTTTTTTAAATGTAAAATCAAAATAAATAAAAAAATTATTTTTAAAAACCACGTTTTTGTAGTGGAGAATAATAATTAGAAAATAAAAACTTGAAAAACGAAAAACGTGGGACGCATGAAATACATAACAGTAATGTTATATTAGTGTGTGTATGTGTGCTCATAAGAATATGTGTATGTATATCTGTAATTGTATCTGAATGTGGATGTGGAATATGTTTGTGTATATGCATGTGGATGTGCATGTGTATGAGCAAGAAAATGTGTATATGTACTGTTATGTATTTCATGCTCACCACGTTTTTCAAATTTTAATTTTTTAATTATTATTCTCCACTACAAAAACGTGGTTTTTAAAAATATTATTTTTTATTTTGATTTTTTTTTTGTACTCACTTCCAAAATCTCAATTTTTTCACTCACTGTACACAAAACTTTTCAACTGACATGTGACACTAATTTAAAATAATCAAATCTACAACAAAAGACAATCGCGAAAATACTAATTTTTCTTTAATTTTAATTTTATTTTACTTTGCATGTCTTTTTTTCTCTTAATTTTCATGCATTGTCATTCAATTCTTAACTATGCGCCAAATTTGAAGTCTGTAGCTAGTCGGGAAGTTAGTTTAAAATCGATTATAAAATTCCACCCGGACAGACATACACGAAGGCAAGTTAATATAAACGTGGTAAAATTTTTAAAATTATCCGTTTTTTTTTTTTTTTTTAAAACTTATATATATATATATATATATATATATATTTCAAACTTATATTTTTTTCTGAATTAGTTATCGTTTCCTTCATTTGCCAAAATAATAATATCTATTATCCAGATTTTTTTTTTTTGGAAAGTGAAATCCAATTTCACCTGGTAAACAAGTAATTTTTTACCCCATCAAAACTCAATTTTTATCCATTTCAGTAACTGAATTATCAATTTTACGACATGGCTGTATATCTATTTAGTTTTTTTTTTTTTTTTTTTTTTTTTTTTTTCTGTGCTTCGGCGTGTCTTACTTTATCCCTGTTGTTACAGCGTCGTCACACTTATTTGGCGTATTTACGATTGAAGCCAATTTTTACGATGCGTCCAAACTATAATCTAAAACAATATTCTTGTTAGGTGTCTATGCTACTGTGTATAGACTTATTGATCTGCCTCTGTTGTTTTCAATGTTTTATGTCAAGATATCGAAAACAAGCTTCAAACTTTGTTCTACTCTTGACATATTCGATTTCCACTAAAAATAGGTGTTCGGGAAGAAAAAAAAAAAACTTATTTATTTTTTTCCAGCACTTGCGTTTTGGAGAAAATAACTATAGGGCATGGGGGCTAAGTCTGGCTATTGTGTATCAGAAAATTGCTTTATTTATTTTTTTCTACCTATTGTCAAGCCGTAGACACTTTGTTACTGCTTTTGCCTTTTTCTTGGGGAATTTTTACTGCCTTTGCTATGGATTTAGTAATGCATCTCTTTGCTCCCAATGGAGAAAGCGCATATCGATTTCTTTGCCTTCATTGCTATATATAGATATTTCTGTATTTTCTTATGTAATATTTATTTTGTTTATAATATTTTCAACGTGTATTTTCCTAATACCGATTAAATTATAATTTTTCCTGGGAGATAAATTTTAGCACATTTTCTTTTCTTTTTAATTTTTTTTTAATGCATATAAAATGGAAATATTCCTTATTACCCAACTTAAAAAAAGTTATTTTACAGTTAGACTTGAGAGGAAATAATAAAATAATTTTGAAAATTTAAATGACATTTTACATTCGTACCAAATATCATTTATATTTTCGCAAAATTTTATTTTTATTCAGTTATACATATTTTTATCTCAATGCTAAATACATTAAATTCATTTTTTAGTACTTAATTTTATTTATTTATTTTTTGTAAAAGGTATGTGGTATCCTACATGAAAAGGGTGTGCTTTTATGATGCATTTTTGCTTTCGAAATTATCGGAGAATCATTTGTTGTTGTCGGTTTATTTTGTTTGCTGTCTTGGTTAAACATTTTTTATTATTTTGATATCATTGTACTGTCCATAAGTAGAGCACTCGTAAAAACTTTATTAATTAATAAAATGTCTGAATAATAATCCATGTCTGAATATCGATTCTAAAAGCACGAAGGTAAATCATTTATTGTTTATCAATATAGGCAATTTTCAGTTTGTTACTTTCAAGCAACTATTGGAAATGAATTATCTGGCAATGAGCTTTAAATGCATAATTTACTCTTACAGGAAAAGGTTTACCGCTTTTATGTGTGTGTTGTTTTGATCAATAAAAGTCATTGCAATACTAAAATGACATTTTTTTCCGATTTGTATTTCAAAATTGGAGTAAATGTTGAACATTTATTATTCATAAAACACTCTTGTCTCTCTCTTAACAGATTTTTTTTTTTTTTTAAGAACTAGCCATCATCAAACTTTAGCAACTTAGTATTTATAAATTTATTTTCATTTTTGTACATAAAATTCTTCCATATTTAGAATAAAACTGAAGTATTGCATGAAAGCTGTACAGGCAGTTTTCTAAAAACCGAAAATAAAAAGATCATTGCAGATGCATTTTACCTGATTTCACTATTGTCTTTTTCCGAAATATTTTTTTTTTTCGAACTAGCCGTCATCAAACTTCAGCAACTTCATATTTATAAATTTAATTTCACATTTGTACATTAAATTCTTCTATATTTAGAAGAAAAAAATTAAGCAATAAATGAAAGCGGTATAGACAGTTTTTTAAAAACGAAAAAAAGAAGAAAAAAAAAGATCATAGCAGATGCATTTTACCCAATTTTCACCCTTGTCTCTATCCGAAATTATTTTTTTTTTATCGAACTAGCCATCATAATATTTCAGCAACCTCCTATTTATAAATTTATTTTCATGTTTGTACATTAAATTCTTCTATATTTGGAATAAAATTTAAGTAATGCATCAAAGCGGTATAGACAGTTTTTTAAAAAACGAAAAAAAAAAGATCCTTGCAGATGCATTTTACCTGAACTTCAGTTAAAAGATCTTTAGATCTTTCTCTCATGCGTTATCAAACCTATTTCAAAACGGCTTAGTATCCATCCACAAAAAAAAAAAAAAAAAAAAATTGAAAGCTATTTTTTCACTTTTATACCGAAATTTTTTTTTTTTACCCGTGTTTGGTTATGCACTCTAGCCTCTGTAACAAGCTTGCTGAGCAAAGAGGAAGATTGCTTCGGAAAGGCACCCAAGGGATGTTCGAAAAGGGAAGTTTCTTCTTGCTGTGTTGAGCAATAAAATCCCGCTCTTTCGATTGCGTTGGTGTACTTTGCAATGAAAGCTTTGCTATGATGGAACTAGCTTGGTCTCTATACCTACCTCCCACTCTAGGTCTCCGAGTGGTAGGCAGGATTAGATTTAGTTTTATATTTATATCTCTGGTGGCAGACGTCTAATCGGGCGTGTCTCTCTCTTGCTAAGGAAAATGAATCTCTTCTCTGAGTTAGATCGCATTTGGGGGTTTCCTAATGGAAAGGAAGTGGAAAGACCTGATAACGACTAGCAGTAGTCTTAGATTGAGGATTGGTTCCTCCAAGAATAGTAAATTTATTACCTCGTCCTTGCTTTCGTCGTATAAGTTAGATTTAAGGTATTAGTCCTATTGGGCTTAACTAATTCAGCTGGAACTCTGCCTTGAGATGCCCACGCTGCCTGAAATGCTAGTTAAATCTATTGTTTATTTTAGTTTGTGGATTAGGTGCAGTTTGTGTTAAATTAGTAGGAAGCGTCCTTGCATAAAGTTCGATTTTAAGGTTCTCTGGCTTTATTATTGATCTTAGAAATACGACTATGCTGATGTCATTCAATAGGTTTATTTGCATTTGGAGGAAGCCAGTGGGTTGTTGTTTTATTATTATCTCTGAATTTCAAGAGATTTGTAAAACTTCTGAGCTCTTGTGTCTTATTGTTGTCAGAATCGATTTGTGTTATCATTTGACCGAAAAGTGTGAAAATAATGTAGTTTCTTTTTTATTCAGAATTTTTAGAAAAAAATGTGAGCTTTAAAAAATTTGAAGCAGCACGTATATAATGTTCCCAAATTTTCATTAATTAGTTCTGAATTAATAGTGAAAAACGTTTAACCTTCACCCATTAATTCTCAAATTTCAATTAAAAATAATTTTCGAGAAATGGCTGCATAATTAACCGAACGCTCTATATACTTTTACCATTGGTAAAATTTTAAAGATTAAATGCTTATAAATTAATTACCTCAGAGATGATTGTGCTCCGAAAAAAATTCGGATTTCCAGATTTTTCGTTAACCGCGATCTGGAAATTATCGGAAATCCAAGGTCTAGAAGTTTCAAGATATCATCGATCACATTTATGAATAAAAATTCTTGTATATTTTGTTTAAAAATATTAGAACTAGAATTTATACTTGGCGTCTCTTTCATTTGTAAATATTTTTTCTGGTCGAATAATAATTGTGATTAGGGATAAAGCAAACTTATAATTATTAATTTAAATTATGCTGCATTAATTTCTAGTCATAAATTTTTTGAAATGCGTCATGAATGATTTTACTCAAGAAATTTTCAGGATTTTTGAGTTGGGCTCACAATTATCCCTGCTACTTGCACTGAATCTCTAGATCTAGAATAATGCACATCTGCTTCTGAAAATCTAATTTAACTTACGCTAGATGGATATAAAAATGTGTCACTAATTTCTTTTTTTTTTTTTTTTTTATTGTCTAAAATAGTATAAACAGTACCTATCTAAAATTCTAAATTCATTCATCTTGCTCGTTTCGTTATCTTCATAGTCGCATCGTTATTTATTCATGTTGAAAATGTGCCAATTTGAAAATCTTTTATGAAATATATTCACTCTATATTTAAAAACATCTGTTCACATCATTGCAAGGATGCCTCTCTTAAGGCCAGCAGCTAATATAATTGTGGGTTAAAAATGGCCACCTCAAAAATTTTATGTGGGTATATCGCAGATTGTATCAAATCCTATTAGGACAATTTTTCACTTCCTATAATTTCACGGGGGACATATTATATTTCATTCCAAAAACTACCAAGATATTTGTACGGCTTATAGAAATGCAAAATTTGTAAGGCGTATAATTAGCAGAAACAATAACGTGCTTTCGTTCTTTTTTGAGTAACAGAAAATTTTAAATGTTTCGTTTTTTGTTTGATAACAGACATCTTTGCAGGCCAAAGAGCCTACATTTTATTAGTTGTTAAAATTTGTTTTATGTTTTGCATAAAAAATTTAATTATTTATTTTTCAAAAAAACTAATAGCTTTAAAACTTAATATTACAGCATGGAAAATTATAAAGTATTAGAGTTGTTACTTCTTGGCGTTTTTTGTTTTTTTTTTCCCCCGATTCGTAATTCGTTCCGATTCGTTTTTTTTTTTTTTTTTTTTTCCCCAATTTTATCGTAAATCCATGCTGTATTTGTTACAAATAAGATATATGATTGAGTTTTAAACCTTTCAGGGGTGGTGATATAAAAACTGCCTCGCTTACTTTCAATAAAAATACAAACGCCTGTAATTGTAATAGTTTGTTTTTATTAAACGACTCGATTTTTTATCCAATTTTTGTCCAATTTTTTTTTTTTACCAAAACTTTTCAATATACTTTCTTTACCCACAAAAGGTTATACGTTATTCAAGTTTCAAATCGTGTTTGTGAGAAAGAATTTTTTGTTGTTTCTAATTACTACTTGTCAATATCAGCAAGACTGCTTTGTGATATATCAAGGCGGAGGGTGCGTTTTTTGTTTTTCAGTGACGAAAAAGTATAATAAAAATAATATATACATGGCTTGCAAGAACAAGCAATATTTGACATAAGTTTTTTATTGGCTAACTTAGTGAATCCAACATAAGTTAAATTTGAAAGAAATTATGGTGAATTTATTAAAATTAATAATGACTTAAATTATAATGGATTGTATTTTATTCCTAAATAAAAATTTATATTGACTATAATTCCTTTACAAAAAGTATAGCTCTTTTCTTTAATTTGCAAAAAAGAATTTTGTATTCTTCCCCCCATTCAATACTTACGCTATTGTTTGTTTTGAATACTTCCTTAGATTTGTTAGAACAATTCACGTAGTTTCACAAGCCTTGTTATTCTTTTTCTAGTTTCTAAAGCAATTTTATTCATTAACGGGTACTGAATATGCAAATTTGTGAATTAAATGTTTTGAGATGCTCATTAACCAGTAGGTTTATAACTTACTTTTTCCTTCAATTCTCCGACTTCATTGTTTTGCTGACAATATCACCTTTGGGCATGAGTCCAAAAACATAAAATAAATCTGCTGGCAGTTCTATGTTTGGATGATGGCCAATCTATTAAATATTTATGTGTTAGAGAAAACAACTTTTTGAAGATTGGCGAACAATTGTAGATTTCATTGTAGAAAAAGCTCTCATCGATGACATTTATTTATAAATTCCCATGAAGATTGATTAGTTCTACAGAAGTTAGATAGAATTTTTCTTCCCCTAAAGAAAATGAACATTTTGAAAGATTTTGTGAAATTTTTGTTTTTGCAATTGGGTTTCAATAGTATTTTTTTGGATATGATGTATACATACATTTAAACAAACTATTATCATTCCGAAATTTGTAAGTAACGTTTATCCAGACATTTAAAATTCAAAAAAAAATTTCCCTCAAAAAAAATTTTTTTTTTCGTTCTTTTTCTTTGTTGAGATGAAAGCATTTATTCAATGGCAAGCGGATCTGGCTCTAAAAAGTAATTGAAGTTTCAAAATGAAATGATAAAACTGGATTCATTTTCTTTTTTGAAACCTGATTCTTTTCTCAAGATAATTAGTAGGAACGTTATTCATTTTGATTACGTTCATTGTCCCGTAAAAATGTATAATAAATCATTGCAAGATCTAAGACTTACCGAAATTAAAGTCGCAAAATGAAATTAATATTTCATTATTTTTAATATTTATATTAGCATTAATGGCATCATTATAGACGTTACTAACTTTCATTAGTCCCTAAATTTTAATTACTTTTAAGAAAGTAGGATTACATATTTTTATAGTTTAAAATTACTAATAATTAATCGTTTCCAACTAGCAGACGAGCTTGTTGAATATGAAAAATATTGATCTACAAACTGAAAAATGTTAACGATAATTTAACTCCAATATCAATGGTTGTAAGTTTTTGAATTTTTAATTATACATTAATTACGCCGTTCCACCGACAAAAATCGATTAACTTATTTAGCATCACCTTTAACTTTATAGGATTTTTTCCTCTTTACTTTCTAAATTCTAATTATTGCAGATCGTTATCCGTTTATTATGTCTGGATAAATTATTTTCCGAACATTACCATTGGAAAATCCAAAGTCTATTAGTTGAGCTTCTTTCGAAAGACTGGAAGTTCGTTCTCATTAAAAATTCAGTCAATATTCGAACATCCCTCCTTAATGAACAAGAGTTTTACTCTTTGGGTTTAATTAAACAGTTTGTCTTTTATGCATATGTTCCTTTACAGACTTTGATATATAAGGTGCCCATAATGTATGGAATCAGTAAGCCCACATCGAAACAAAAATTTCAAAACATACATCTGAAATATTTTCAAAAGATGCATTCTATGATAGAAAACTCAAACCCTTCTCTGTACTCTCAAAATATGAGGTCTGGTTTGGTAACATTAGATAGGGTTTGCAAAATACCAAATTATCCTATTTTTTTAGTATATATATCTCTCGAGTTATCTCTGTCAGACTATTTTTATGCCATCTTTATTTTACAGTCACAGCGCCATCTGCGAGCCAAAAATACCTGTATGTCAAGTCGTTTTTTTTTTTTTTTTTTTTTTTTTCTTAAGAAATTCAGATTTGCAGAAAAAGAAGGAAAAAAAGGGGGGGGGGGTTGCTGTCTACGACTTTAAATTTTGTGCCATCTAACCCCTTATGAGTGCCGTTAAGGAGTTTGAATGCATCTTTTGAAATCATATACACGTATTTTTCAATTTTTGATCCAATAAATGTTTTATCTATCGTATGTATATTGTAGACTTACCTGTACATATATATATATATATATCGTAGACTAATTGAAAAAATTTGACTCTTTACAAACTGCTGACATCAGTTTTAAGGCTTATTGCTTGCTGTGTGTCTTGTAGGCGCATTAAAAAGTGCCGTCGGCAGTCTGCTAAGAACCAAATTTTCCAATTAGCCTACGGCATGCATATTTTCATTTGCTTCTATTACGTCGTTTAAATATTGTATGATTCTCGTGAGTATACCTTTTATAAATCGACTCTCGCCATTTCCACCTTGAGTTAATTATTTTATAACGTTAATTAACTTTAGTTCTTATTTGTCGCTAATACATTTTCAAATACGTGTTAAGAGGTTTTATCTTTCCCTGATAAGTAAGGGCTGCAGAATATCATTCCTTTTTTTTTTGTGTGCCTGTTTCTATGTTTTCTTTTTCACGTTAAATATAAATCCTAGTGCTGCTAAGTTTTGAAAACCGGAGTACCTAAATTTGTGTCCTACATTGAGTTTGGCGCTGCAAAGACACTTCCGCGTCTTGTGCCTTAAGCTCAACATTTCATCTATCCAAACATAATACACGCAGGCCTTTTATGTATTGTTTAGAGAGGAAAGTTTTCTTGTTTTTGGTGAATCGTAAAAATAAAACGTGTGTTGTGTGAAATAAATGTAATTAGAACTAGATTATTAAATTATCTGTTACCCAGAGCAAATTAATTTCATTTGAATGATACATGAGAATGAATTATTAATTATCAAGTACATTTTACTTAACTACATAAACTTTCGAAATGAATTTTAGGAGATTTGTTTATTTGCTGTAACACATTACTTATTTCGTGTCCCCTGTTTTCAACTTTTATAGCTCATGCTCGTTCTTCCTATTAAATGACACATGCGAATGTATCAATTATTTAAAACTATTATGCATTTTTATTCCTTCATTATTGCAAGTGCTATGAAAGAACACAGCTTCTGAAGCGTCTATTCTTCTACCATTTTATATTAAAATAGATTTTCCTGGCATTCACCTTAGGAGAAATCCTCTTTCCCTCTAACTTCAAAACGTTTAATCTTCAAAAGAGGTTGCATAAAAATAAAAACCTCTTCGAATTTATCAATCCATCCTCCAACTCCAGAGGTCTTTTGTCTAAATTTCAATTTTGAGCCTGAATTCGTGAAGTTTATTGAAAGTGTGACAACAAACGATTCTAATTAAGGCACCCCCGGCCGAAAACTTTCTCACATTGATGGATGAGGATCATTTTCCGAATCCCTCCCACTTAAATCATTTTTTCCTGCCCAAACCCCTAAAGTTGACTTGGAATATTACTTACCGAGATTGAGGGGAGGGAGCTCTTTGACAGCAGTTTTGCCTTGCATTTACTGTTAGGGGGCAGCAGCGTCAAATTTAATGGCATATTTATTGTCTTTAGAATGTATTTAGATGCATGGCAAAAGCATAATACACTTTTATTTGTATCTTATGTGCCGCTTCTGTTCTTTATTTTTTAGTGTTCTTCTGCTTAGTCTTATTCCTTGGAATTGAAGAACAATCTATAGAGTTTTCTTTATTTTATTGTATTTATTTTTTATTCTCTTACTCGTTTTTATATTTATGTATTTGTTTTTAAGCACTACTTCGAATTTTAAGTCCCATAGTAATGGGATTGTACAATCTATATCTTCCATTTTATTTGATTTGGTAGTAGTATTATCTTCCTTTTCAGCGATCGATTGCTATTGTTTTCCATTATTTTTACCATCGCTTTTGAGCTTTACTTAAATTTTCTGAAAAGTCAGTCCACTTTAATCTTTAAAAACATCGATTTTTGTGTAGATATTTTCTAAAAACGTATAGGTCGTTTTGTTTGTTTTATTTGATCATTTTAAATAAAAAACAATACTATTTTATTTCTTTGAAAATTCTAACGATGAGATTTTTTATTGCAAATTTATTTTTGCTGTATTTCTCTGAAAAGAACTATCATATCAAACACTTAATAGTTCTAGAAATACGTGGCGATTTAATTCTTCCCTGTGCTTTTAACAGAAATATTCATAGAAATTATTAAAATAATTAACTAATTAATATAAAAATAATTTAAACCAAGTTGATAACTTTTTTAGAAGAATGTTTAAATTTAAAATAAATAAAAAGGAAAACTCTGTTTCTGGTGTCTTTTATTAGCATAATAGGAGACAAAATTTTGAATAAATAATGGGGAAATAATGTTCTTTTCTACTTTAAAATTACTATTAAAATATAATATTAATAGCTTTTTATTTTCCCTTCAAAAACTGCCATTTTGGCATAGATTAAAGTGTAACAACGACAGTCTTGTCTTCCAATCCTACCTTGTTCGTCTATGCGTAGATACAACTTTTAGTACCGTTTGCTTGTCGTTACCTTGAGTATCATTATTCGATGTTTATTATGTGTGTCAATGAATGACTTTGAAGGGTGTCTGTTTCAAACTGAAATTCCCATCTCTGGGTGCCAGCATTTTATTTAGGGATCACAGTTATATATATATTTTTTTTAAATCTATTTGTGGCAATATCAATACAGTTTATTATAAACAAACACATTGAACAATTTTTCCTTTTTAACTGTTAAATTCAGTAGGCATAACATATTTCTTTAAGAGTTCATGACTTCTCTCCATTGATGCATTTTGTTTTGCGTTTTTGGTCTTGTTATTTTAAAAACCTTCCTTCGAAATATTGTTCACATACATTTCTTCTAAAATTTGTATCCATCGGAACTCTGTTTTCCAGTCCAAGCCTTTCCATTATTGACTCAGGGAAATAACTATACACTTTGACTTTGACTACACACACATACATATCGGACTGAAAAAGGACGTGGTCTATCGAAGAGGAAAATGTTTGTGTCGATTTCCAATCGATACTCTGGCGAAAGTATCGATCCAATCTCGAAGGTCCGCGCGCGACGACACGTTTATATTGTGCCAAGGCAAATGCTTTTACCTAGCTTTTGTCTTTATGGAATCCCCTTTTATGGCTGCTGAAAATCTGATGAGAGAAGCCATAATTCCTATCGCAGTCCAATTAGATTTTCACTTTCGGGATATGTTGTGGGGAGGAATCACGTGATTACATATTGAAAGGCGTGCGAATGTATATCATTCTTATTGCTTATTGTTTCCATGGTTTTATGGCTGTTTGAGGATTATGTTCTTAAATTAAGTGACCGAAGACATTTTATGCTTTCCTGTTGGTTTGATGTAAGGGTTGCTTACTTCTGAAATTAACTAACGTTTTAGTACTGATTTTTCTGTATTTGAAAAGACCATTTTGTTTTCGTAAATGCTTAAGGTTGGGGGAGAAAAAAATAAATTCTTTAAAAAAGTCAAAATAAATCAATGGCGTATGTTTAACCAAAGATAATTCCATGCAAAAAATTAGCTTTCAGTAAATATATTTATTATTTTTTTATTATTTTATTTAATATAAGTCAAAAAAAAAGTTTCAGTTGTAAAGTATATATTTTTTTTTTTTGCATTATTTTAAACAATTAAATTTTACTTGGCGAAATACAAAATGTGAGCGAAATCATTCGAAATGTTCCTGAGAAATCGAGTTTAAAAAATACGACTTTTTCCATTAGTATATTTGAGGTCCCAACAACCCCTTCGAACTTTTAAATTTTAGTTATAAAGCTTATAGATCCGATCATTAGATCAAAAAGTATTCTGGGAAGTACATTTTTTATTTATCGCACTGTACCTACTGTAATTGTGAATCATTAGAAATCAAAGTCAGTGAATGAGTTCAGAAAGTATCAAATCTCTAAATGACGCAAATAAATAATGGTCGGAAATCTTTTTTCATTTTTGCTGCAAGATTCTAATTGGACAGAAAAATTATGGTTTTTTCCTGTAAATTATTCATTTATAAATGATATTTTTAATTTGTTCTATTTTGATCGCGGAGATATTTATTATACATTTGTTTAATTTTTCTTCCAACTGTTTTTACAATTATACGTTTCTGTTTTTGTCATATTTTCATTCAAATGAAATGCAACATTTGTGACCGTAACCTTGTAAAAAAAATTCTTATTTATCATTAAAGACTAAAATCTACTGTTAAAATAATATGCTATTAAAATAATTATTATAAAACAAATAAACTAGGGAAAAAATTATAATATGCTATTAAATAATATGCTATAAATAATATGCTATTAAAATAATTATTATAAAACAAATATACTAGGGAAAAAATTATAATTCCTCTGAATTTAGGATGTAATTTTAGAACATTCTGTCCCTAAATCGGTGCAATCATGTTTCAATAAGCCGCGAACAAAAATTTAAGAAATTTTTAAAAATGCATTTATATTCATTCATTATTGCATTCTCTTTTTTAAATATTTATAATATATCCTTTCGTTATTGGGTCCCATCAACTCTCTTAACTAGGTTAATAAGAAACCTGAATACAAGACCAGTAGCCGCAGCCGAGCCGCTAATAAATATATGAAACGTCCCCGTGGAGAAAAGAAATGGTGTAATTCCTTTATTTCCTGGTCTGTCCCTACAAATTTCCACTACCTTATTTGGGGAATTCATCTTTTCTTATTTCATCATCTTCTGTTGTCTTGTGCACGCCTTTCTCTTAATGCCACCCCTCTCACATCCATCCCAAGCTGCCAGATTCTCTTTATTTGTTCGACTTTCTCTTGGAATACTTTTTTATCTTGTTTCCTATTTTCTTCGTTTGTTCTGTGTAGAATTTTCTGTTTTATTCCGGCTTTTTGGTTTTTTCGGTTTTGGACCTTTTTCGCCCAGTAAAAGCTTTCAGCGCTTTTGGAGTTTTTGTTTGCTAATCTTTCCGAACAGTGTCAATGCGACTTGACGGGATTTTTCGTGAGAAAAATTTTTCGTTCTTGTGTTTTCACTTCGCTTTTTATTTTATTTTATTTATTTTTTAAAATTTTGTTCGGAATAATTAACTTTTTAATTTGTTTTTCTTCTCCGTCCCATGGGTGATAATGACGTATTCTTATCGCTTTTGAAAGTTTTTAAAAATGCATTTTAAAGTTGTGATAATTATGCTTTTTATAAAGAATGCTTTGTTAAAAAAATTCTTCTAATTACTGTGGAAGTGCTTTTTAATGCTAATTAGTGGAGAAAATGGTTTTCAACTATGGTTTAAATTGAACACAATTTGTATGTTTCGGTTTTTCATTTATTCTTTTCCTAGCGAATTGATTAGCATTTTTACATTCCAAACATATCTTCTAATTAATTAAAAAAAGTTTATAATCATTCCCCATAAGGGATTCAATTCGTTTGATATGCATATGTTTTTTTTTTCGTGCGTTAGTTTAGTTTATTCTTACGTATACCTATTTAGTTTTTTGAAGCGTCATGTCATTTTTACGTCAAACACCAGTTTTTGACGTTAAAAATCCAGCCCTTCCTTAAACACGTTAGTCTGATAAAATTAAAAAACAGCACATGTGTGGATTGGAAATTAAGAACGAAATTTTTGGATAAGTTTGGAGAAGACCTTCATCTAACAATGAATTAATATTTGTTGAAGATTATGTGACGATGAATTGAATAGAATAACTAAAATAAAGATTAAAAGCTACAGCTAAGTTTAACACTATCTGCATTAATTCTCAAAATAATAAAGAATTTCATTTTAAGAAATATAAATTCTTCTTGTTGCAACGCTGCTGAAAGCATTTATTTATTCAACTTTTGAAATTTATATCGCATTTTTGGCATTTGGATTACAGAGATAGTTAGAATTCAGAAGTTATTAATATTTTTGGTATTAATGATGCGTGTTAAAGCTCCACGATTCTTTTTTACAATATTTTAGACTCCAAAAGCTTGAATTCGCGCGTATAGCAGTTAGCCTGTTCTAGATATTTATTTCTTTCGAGAAATTCTGATTTTCATTATTAAATTGATTATAGTTGCCTATTTAAAAAATCGCTGTTTAAAATTATGCCAAGCTATTTATTTTGTTGACACATTCGATAAAGGTTTCTTAGATGTGCGATGTGCCAGTCAATAAACATGCAGTTATTTAGAGTTGCTGCTGCTAAATTAGATGCCAAGTTATTTACTTTATCGTGCATAATTGTTTATACCAATTTGTAAGCTTTATGTTAGGTAATAAAAGTGATGCCACAGATTCATCAAAACTGTTTTGGTTGCGAGAAAAATTGATTCTATTAGAAAAAAGATATTTCATGATATTTCCCTGTTTTACACTGTTGTGCTCAATATCGCTTAATTAAAATTTTTATTACAGCATAAATATTAAAATTTTTATTTCATTCATTACAATTAATAAACATTATTGTCGTCTCGCTTTTTAAATTTGCAAAGATTCTTTTTACCCTCTAAAAATAGTAAAATTTTTCAATAATAAATATTTGCCATAATTCCAATACATTTCTAGAGAGTGGCTTAGGGATAGAGCGTTCGTCTTCCAATAAGGTGAACCGGGTTCGAATCCCAGTGATGGCTGGTCGATATGAATTCCGCACCCGGGTCGCACCGATCACAGTGCTTGCATAAAATATCCTCTGATTTAGACGGATTATGGGTTAATATCCCTTTCTGTCAGGCAAACCATGGAAGGTTTTCGTGGTTTTCTCTCGCCATGTAATTCAAATGCGGGTTAGTCCCATCAAAAAGTCTTCCAGGAAGGCAAATTTCATCCAATACTTGATCCAGGAGTTCCCTTGTCCTCTGGATTGGGTTCAGAATTACAAGGCTACGGAGTTGAACATTAGCAGCTGTAAACTCGAATATTTGGGGCGGCCGTTCAACGACGGTTATAAAATAAAATACATTAGTAGTCGTTTACTCAAAATTGGGTCGGCTGTACAACGATGGTTATAAAGTACGCATTATTCTATGATATTTTTAACTATATAAGTCTTTTTGTGGAAAATAAGATTTAACTAATAAAAAATATAGGGAAGAAAAAAAATGTACCTTCTTGATCTTAAACAACTGGATAGTTCAGGCAGGTTAATAAAGTTAAGACACAGGTGTCAGAAAAGGGTTTATAATTATTCGCTTAATAACGTTAGTTTTTATTTTATGAAGAAGAAAAAATTCTTACATGAAAAGAATTTACTTGATTTTATGCATCATTAAACTAAGTAACTTTTCCTAGGTAGTATAAAAATGAGTCTTATATTAGAAAATTTTTCTATTACTTTTTGGCATCTTTATTTCCTAGTTTCATCAGTGACATATTATGGCTTTTTGACTTGGTGAAGATAAAAATGAAGATAAGTTTTTTTCCACTTTTCCATTACTCATTTTTCATTAATCATACATTGCTCCCTCGAATGAAAAAAAAAATTTTTTTTTTTTGCCTTGAAAAAGGAAAGAGATAGATAGGAAAACAAATAAAGATGAACCAAAGAAAGTGGTTTTTCAGGCTTCTGTATTTTTGTTTTTAGGTTTACTTACTAGTCCGTATATTTTTACTAGTTTCTAGTGTTTGCTCTGAAATTAATAGTACTTCATCTTTGACGTTTTCTCTCCAGATTATTTTTTTCTTTCTATAACTCTCTTAAGAACAGGGCTATCAGTTTCTGGAGATTGAGTGCCAGAGTGGCCTTAATTAGATGTTGATGGGGTCTAGATTTGAACTGTATATTGAGCAATTACAACTGACTGAGTTGTCCTCCCATCGAATTCAATTCTTGATTTATCGTTCTTTCCGTAATGTATTTCTCTTTGATGAGAATAAGTTATAACGTTACGTTATGATTTATTTGATTATTGTTATTATTTATTTTTTAAAACTAAAGTAGTCACAATTTTCAAAGTAAGTGAAATTTGCAGGCATATATTGAATTTTTTTATTTAAAAAAAAAGTTATTAGCTTTATAGTATATAGCAGGGGTGGCCAAGCTCCTTAATAGTCGAGCCATTTTTCAAAATTTGAAATTTTTCGCGAGCCGCAATTAAATGCGTATTTAAAAGGTATGCAAAAAAAAGTATTAAAAAAATTTTTTTCCGCAGAAATTACATTTATTGAAAACATATAAATAAAAATACAAAATATGTGTATTGAATTTAAATACTCAAAATTAAACACATTTATTTTACTTTACTTCATAATTCATTAAAATTTGGTGAATAATTGGTAAACACTTCTCAGTAATTCGTTGAGATGCTGGTTAGTTAATACTGATTGGTGTTGGGATTTCACGAATTTTAAAGTGAAATAAAATGATTCAATAAATGAGTGAAATAAATGAGTACAAAGTTATTTATCGAAAGCAAGTTTTAACAATTTATGTTTAGAAAAATGAATTATTATATATCACAAATAGCCTTTCAGGGAAAAATTGCCAAGTTTTTTTAAAGAAATAATGATTTGCCCTCTCTTTATTCTCTCAGGAGCTTGTCAGGGCTCCAAAAACTATCTTTTGTTATCTTGTCGAAATTAACCCAGTTTAGGCTGCATTGCATTAAGCACAATTTAGAGCTCAAGTTGTGGATTAAGTTCAAATTTGTTTACAGATACCTGAATTTAATTTAAAAATATTTGCTTCTAAAGTCGTGAGATATTTTAAGTCATTGAATTGTGACTTGAATGTAGGTGCGATGTGCTAGGTGGCGAGAACTTACGTGTTAATTAAATTAATTAGCAATTTTATTAATCTAGTTTAATTTTTTTAAAGAAAGACTGGAAGCTAATTTTTAAATTTTTTTTTTTCTTTTTCGAATCGTGCGAAAATTATGACTAAAATATTTTTACTGGTTTCCTCTTTTAAGTTATCCGCGCAAATTTCACACAAGCTTTCTAAAAAATAGCTGCAAATCCCAGTAGTACTGAGATTTCTTGTATGTTAACAGTATTACAGAAGTGTTCAGATGTAGGTATGAAATATTCATGATTTCTCCCTGTATTCTCTGTGTTGGGAATAAAACGATACGGTGGATTGTGTATTTCTCGCTTGCGTGTTGTAGTTTGGACCACGAATCTCAAAGGTACTTTGGTTTTCTAAAAGTACACTCTTTGAATGGGAAATGAAAAATAAAAAAAGGTAACGAAGCTTTTAATTTGCATGAAGTGGTCGGCAAATTGGAATTAATTTGGTTACCAAGCAGGAAATGTAGATTTCAGGAGTGAACTCCGTTTTAAATTACTTTCCCAAGGTTTTCATTCATTAATTTGAAGTTCCATTAATATTGAATAGAATTCTTTGGTATTTAATTATATGCAGCGAGATGTTTTATTTTCCCCGTTTTGGTTTTGATTCATGTGTTGATTATTCTGCTAAAATTCTTGCTTCAATTATTTTTTGAATTTTTCGCTAAAATAAATTTCCACCTAGTAATTAACGGGAGTGTGGCGTAACTTTAAACGTTTATCTTCCGTTTAGTCCTTGGGAATCTGTTGATACAGTGTGAAATCTTGGTTATAAAACTTGGGTTAATTAGGATCTTAACCTTCAAGGCATAGCGAAACTTTAAATATATTTAAGTAAGTTTTGCGGAATTTAAATTCTATCTCTATTATATATGGGTGCATAAACAAACTTAAGTTGGTGATAAAATACTTTATTTTGCTCTATAGTAAAAAGGTTAATGTTGTTTTTTGTTGGTTCTTTAGTTATAGAAAATTTCCAATGTGTTCGAGCTATAAGCTTTTTTTATTATTTTTTTTTAGAAAATAAAGTACGTTAATTATACATTAATTTTTAATGCAATAAAAGATTAAATCCACCCGTACACTGTTCATAAGGTTGAATTTTTTTTTTTTTTTCGTGCAAAATTAACAGATTAAAAATCGAAATTAGGATTTTTTTTTTATCTAGATGTTATTGACAATATAAAATGTAATCTTTACTTCGAATTTAAAACATTCAAATCGTATTTTTTTTTTTTTTCCTTAATTGAACATCGAAAAACAGCCTTAATATCTTAACATAATATGTTTAAAAAAAGAAAAGAAATAGTGCACGTGAGTTTTGTACACTTTTAAAAAAAAAAAATAATAAACCACCGCGATCCAAAATGAAAGGACCAAAAATAAATGCAGATATTTTTAACAGAGTAAGTTTTGTTACAATAAGGTTTAAGTGGTATTTTATTTAAAGGTAAATGAATAAGATAAAAATGCTTGCGCGGTTATTTTTCTTTCTTTTATTTTTAGTTATTTATTTTTGTAAGGCAAAATCGAACAATCCTTGACAGGAGCGGCAATATTAATGAACAATAATAAAAATAATCGTGTAATTTAAATTAAAAATATTTTTAGAATTTTTAAAAATTATAAATATAGCATTTCTGTAAAACTAACGATGTATCGTTATTAAATTTTTTCAAAAGCCTTTGACTATTCATGATTGTGTTCGGGCTTGGACTGTGACTATTGAATAAAATCGAACCGTAATTGTTATATTACAGGAACTGACCCTTCGTTCTCATTACAAGTCGAAGTAAATGTGTGCATGAAGCGTTTCTGATAACTATTCACAGTTTCTAGCACGTCAATTGAAATAATCCGTAGTGTAGAAATTCTGCAGAGAAATTGCTTGGAATATGGTATTGGTACCGTGCATTGTCCACTTCAGCAAGCAATTACCGTGATTTAGGCGTTATTGATTGCGTTGCAATCGTCCGTACTTGAATGCGATGAGTCAAATACCGGAAAGCAATTAAAGGAGCTTTTGTACCTGATTCAGTAATTGTACAATTTCCTGTTAATTGATGAATTATTGAAAACATTGTTTGCTTCATAGTACTGAATCATATAGATGATTATTATGCCAGTTTATGTATGCACATGCATATTTTAATTATTTAATGAGATTCGTATTCAATTTCAACGAAAATTTATATATAAAAAAATGTTGAAATATACTGAAAAACATAAAAGTATTTATTTCGATTCTGTTACAGGAAGTTTTTATTTGTTAACTACATAATTTGTACCTTTATATTTAAACAACGTATTTTTTATATTTAAACAAAATATTTTGGTTACATTGTTATACCAATTCTATAGATCAGTGTTTCCCAAAGTGTGGTACGCGTACCCCCAGGGGCACGGGAATAGTTTATCGGGGGTACGCGTTCTTATGCGAAATATCTTGCAACAAACGAAAATTAATTTTATTTAAAAAGAAATTTTATTTAAAAACAAAGCTAGTTATGAAAATTTACGATTAAGTATTTTTCTATTGGCTATTTTTTGCAGAGTTAACAGTTAATAATGAGTGGTGTCAACAGCCAGTTGTGATTTTTAACTTTTGTGCAATTTTTTTATAATAAAAATAAACATATTTTTTAAAAAATAGATTCATTTTTTTTTTATTAGTGGTACACGGCGTTACGAAAAATTTAGAAAGGGTACACAAAAGTCATAAGTTTGGGAAACAATGCTATAGATTACCAACCTCCTCTAAATTAGACGGCTTTAAGTATGAAATGATTAAGCACTTTTTGCGTTGGCATTTTTTAAAATGCCTTCTCTGCAAAACAATTTTTGCTTGGAACAGAACTATTTGCATCACTTCCCTATATAACAATGTATGCCCAAGTCAAGATGTTAATTTTATATATTGTTAAAACTTTTGTATCGTTGTGCGGGTATTTGTACATAGACATTTAACTAATTTAGTTTCATTTAAAAAAAAAAGAAATGTTTTCTTAAAATAATTATCATTAAAAAATTGTTTATTCTTGATGATCCCTGCAGAATATTAGTAGTTATCAAAAGTCTTGTTGCCGAAAATTACATATATATCTGTTCTTGAGCTGTTCCACTTTACCAAATGGCACAGCTAAAGAGCTGTAAAATACACGCGTCTGAACAAATGGCTCGGTACTGAATGATACTTGTTTTAGTAATATCTTCTTCCCCTATTAATTACATCATGTATTCCTCAGAATGCCTGCATTTTATGCTTTGCCAGTGACATATACTATGTGCAGGCTTTTCACAATCTTTCATTCGCTTTATCTAAGCCGATTCTATTCATATTTAGACTACTCGTATTATATTATACTATTCATATTTAGAATTTTTTTTAACACTTTTGTATAGATATATATCTCATTTTATACTTTGGTATGAATTTTGATATTACTTAGACATTAACATAGAATTTGACATTGACCCAAAAGAAAATTGCAATGTACGAATACGTGCCATGTGTACCTTATTTTATGTAGGTGGAATGAATATACTTGGTTCATACTTAGCCCTAAAAAGGTCGGTTAGGCAATCTACATAGCCAGAGTATTCTATAGATATTTATTATTATTATTATTTTAATACACTTCCTCAAACTAATTAATTAGTTTTAATTTTGCATTTCATTTCTCTTTCATACCACTTTTTGTTTTCTCATCTATCTTATCGTTTACGATAGAGAATTTAATTTTCTGGCAAATAAATTCTAAAAACGTTCTTTACTCAGAGAGGGGAAAAAGGAGAAACTTTTTGTACTGAAAACGTTTTTCGATCATCAACATTTTAGCAAAATACTTTCCTCGAATGGATTTTCTTTCTGCTCGAAGCTTTTCATTTTTTCCCCCGATCATTCTGAGCACACAAACCAACTTTCTTCAGCAGTATCAAGTTGGAAATGAAAAAAAAATATAGCTTTCAATTCACTGCTATGTTCCCTTGTGTGTTAAGAAGACGTTGAGAATCAGTTATCATTTTATTGTCAATATGTATATAAAAAAAAGTTTTTCAATGGTTTGTGAATTGCAACACAAGTGATTGTTAAAATTCTTTTTCGTTCCTAAATCCCGAAGGTATACGATGGATATGGAATTTAACTTGCTTTTTTTTCTATTGAAATATTTTAACTAATGAATTTGTCTCCTTTTCCTTTAGTTAAACTTTGTGTTGAGATAAAGTTTTTATTTCAAAACCCGTAAAAATATTTTTGGTTTCTTTACCGGTGAATTCTATTATAGTATTTAATTGTGTAGTTATTTATCAGTATAGTCTATTACAGCGGTTCCCCAATTTTTTTTTGGCTGTGGAACCCCGAATAATCGACCTTCTTTTGGCGGAACTCCGAAACTTAATGAATAGATTTCATGAGTGTTTGTGAATATATTAATTAATGAAAGACTGTTTTCGAAATATGTAATGATCTAAATTTTATTAATAATTTTTTTTTCTAATTCTAGTAATTCTATTTCTGATCAACAAAAAAATTCTAATTTTAATAATCCTTTTTCCTAAAAGGATTCTAAATTTTATTGTAAATATTTAGTTAATAAATTAATGAAATTTTTCATCCTATAGTTTTATCAGTGTTTATCTTAAAATTAGCTTCCTATGTTCTTGAATTCATAGGTCTGGAAGTGGCATCTAGTCTAATTCTTAATTCGATATTAGTGTTTGCATAAGCTGAAATATGGTTTTTTTAAAATAAAAACGAAAAAATAAGAAAATAAACCTTAAGAATGGTTAATAGAGATCTTCATTTTTAAATTTGGTTATTTTTAATCAATGCGAAAAACTAATAGAATTTTTCCTAAATGCAAATCCTTTTCATA
Source organism: Parasteatoda lunata (assembly GCA_949128135.1). NCBI lineage: Eukaryota > Metazoa > Arthropoda > Arachnida > Araneae > Theridiidae > Parasteatoda > Parasteatoda lunata. The sequence continues at coordinate 45,789,742 of OX421975.1, forward strand.
ATTCATTCCTTATTTTTCTATTAGGAGAAACATTGTTTCGAAACTTCTTTCGTTACAAGCATTTTAATTGAATAAAAATAATTCATAAAAATAATGGATAATTAATTTTACATTTAAAAAATTTAATTCCAGGCTTTGAAAATTATAAAATTTAAGAGAAATTCTTAACACTTGGAACATCTGTGACCTTTTCACAGAACCCCAGGGTTCCGCGGCACACCATTTAGGAACTGCTGGTCTATTACATCAACTTCACCAGCGAAAGATTTTTATTCTAAAAATAATTTTTTGTGTCTTAGTGATTTGAAAGTATTTAGTTTCAGTGTTGGCAATTACTCATCATAAACTCTGATCATTTAATAAACATTTGCAATTATTATGAAAAATATTACTGCAGAAAAAAATATCCACCGCTTCGGACAATTAACGTGAAAATGCTTACGGGGAAGGAAAAAAAAACATAGTTACTGATTTTTATGTCTGAATATTGAATATTCCCATTTACATATTCATGGCGCTTGAAAAAATTAAACAAATTTGTGTCCTAAAAATAGTTTTATCCTTATTATTTATTTGATTTATGTTCATCCATTATTTTATTTAAATATTTAACTTTTTAGCTTCTACTAAAAGTATACTAATGCATTATAATTCCTATCAGTGTTAAGAAACTAAGGAGTTAATAAAAATTTAACTTGATTTAACTTTCGTCAGAATTTTTTTTCTTTTTCTTACAGCAATTTCAGTTGAAATTATAATTCGAATTTGCTACATTTCAAAATAGCAATAATCAATTATAACCCTTTTCGCTTGTTTTATTTTCGATTTATGTTTTAAATTAATTTTCGCCGTTAAAAATAGAACATTTCAAAATAAATAACCCAAATGGTTTAGCTTTTTTTTTTTGCGAAGGAAATAAATTTATTTTGTAATTAAATACTAAAGTTGTAAGCTCTTGACGTTATAAAGCCTCGTTATTTTCTCTGTCACTTAACTCCGTTGCTGAACCTTCATTATTTGTCAAAGTTTAATGACTTCAAGTGTCCCGCTTTTATTTTTTAGTTTCAAGTATTTAATACAAATTTTTTTCTTCTGAAATTTTGTCTTTATTAAATTTTAGTATTTAAATGGGTGGACGACTTTCCTCTGTTGCATAATTGAAGAGATGATGGCGAAGTTTTATGAAACTTTTGTTTTCTGCTTACCCTAACTAAAGCCGCCATGTTTGTCTATTAACTTTTAAACTGCTTTGTTTTTAAGGAAGTTTCCATTTAAGTTTGATTAATTTTGAGAGATTATCACGCGTGTACTTAGTTTGAAAATTATTCCGTCGTTTTCTGTCTTTTGCGAGTTATGGTCCAATTAAAATGACGTTCCATAAAAATGTTGGTAAGGATTCGAAACTTGTTCAAAACGTGAAAAATTCTTTATGTAATTTAAAAATCTAAATATCTTCTTTGTGTCATGGTTTCGAGACTAATCTAACTTTTTGTAAAAATTTTGACAAAATTAATTAAATATTTCTCTGTTGCTGCTGTTTCGAATCAATTTCCTTTTTCTTTCACTCTACGATTTTCTTGTGATGAGTAGAAATATTAATCATCAGTGCCGTTCTGATTCCGTGCATTATCAAGCGTTTATGCTTAGTTATATTACAAGTGAATTAAATATTTTTTTTTTTTTTAAAGGAAAGGTTTTTTTAATTTTATCGGCGCAGTTTGTTATATCATTCTATCAATTTGCTGATTATTTTCACCTTAACGTTTCTCTTCAAGACTTTATTTAATTTGAATAAATTTTTTTAAAAGTTATTAGTTTATTAAAATTTGAGTTCCGAATTCCTGATTTTGAAAGAACATTTATCCAAATCCTTCTTTACAAATTATCAATTGCTTATTTCATGATATGTTTATTTGTTACTCTTTTTATCTACCTTTAAATATTGAAACGTTTGTTCTCCTAGCTTTTGGAATTTATCTTACGAACCTAGAGAATCTTTGCACTGATTAAATAAAATAATACAACACCGTATAAAACCCCTGATTATGTGATTGTTGTACCATTATCGTGCTATTATACATAATGTTAAAAAGTTAATATACATAAAGTATTGAAACGTTTTTTGTCTTAGCTTTTGGAATTATCTTAAGAACAATAAGTATCCTTGTTCTGATTAAATGATACAAATTAACGTATAAAATCTAGATTATGTAATTGCTGTACCATCGGGCTATTATACATAGTTGTTCTTCTTTATTTGTTCTAAGAATTTATGTCCATATTGCCACCTCAGCATACTTTATTTTATTTCAACTATTGCTGATAAAATCATGCTTAAAATGATTTTATCAGCAATAAGTAACTATCTTTTGAGCAAATAATAATTACTTCTTATGCATTTACTAAATAAGCAGTGTGGGAATAAGCAACGTGTATTATGTAACTATTTTAATTCTATGGAACTTTCTGAAAGATTACTTTTAAGTTTTGTTTTTTTAACCCTAGATAACTAAAATTGACTCAAACTTCTGGACTCATATATTTAAACGAAAAAAGTTTTTTTTTTTTAAATAAATATTTCTTTTATTTATGCCAAACAAAGTTTTTTATTAATAATAATTTTTATTAAAATTTTTTGTAAAATGAGAAATTTTTGCTATCTTTGAAGTTGTTTAAGTATTACGGTAACATCCCTACTTTGCAAAACAGACAAAAATCAAGAGTATATTTACCGAATGTTTAGTTGTCTAGATTTAGGTGCCAGCGGTTTCCTTTTTTTTTTTCTTTGCTACAGAACCCTAAATAATCAACTATTTTTTAGCCTAACCTCGACTTTAAAAATAAAGAAAATGAAGACATCTCTAAATATATTAACCAAAAAACACTATTTTGACTTAAGGACTTTCCTTTCAATATTTAAAAAGAGGAATGAAATTTTTTCATCGTTTTATCATTAATAATTTTTAATTCAATTTTATCTTCGGCAGTTTAATTATTAATACAGTCTTGGAGATGAATCTAGCTAAAAATTAGTTTTTTGTATTGCTATAATATATTAAATAAAAATAAACGATACAAATGTAGAAAATGGTTGTTGTGGATACATATTTTTTTCATTAACGAATTAAGCTCTTTTATTTTAATTTGAAGAGCGCAATGTGAAATACAATTGCATATTTTTTTAAAATACATGTCCTTTTCCTAGTTGTATACATTATTTAAAAAAAAAATGCCATTTCTCGCTCACTGGCATTTATTTTTAAATAAGTTTGTTTAAAAAAAAAAAAAAGAACTTTTTAATAGTCTAGGAACCTCTTTAACTCTTCCTCGGAATCTTTGTATTCCGCTGAACACCATTTGGGAGTTGCTTTTCTAGAGTTCTTTGGTGGAATGAATGTGTAAAATGAATTCTTTTCGAAGCATCTATTTCTCAGAAAAATCTTTTAATAGCTTTATTAGCCTTTTAAAAGCCTCAGAAAGTAAAATCTCCTTTCTATTCAAAACTTTACTTGCGTTGTCACTTCTAAATGAATGCATACATAGTATATTTTTAGAAGCAGAGAAATATCACCTAACATGTGCTCTAAAATCTATCAAAATGGAACTATTTAATCTCTAAGCTGCCTCTTCAGCATTCCTTCTATACAAATAACCCTCGAGCACAAACTATTTGGCCCAAGATCTTCCCGATTTCTCATTCCAAAGACAGTTTAAATGTGCCAGCTCACACCATGTCGTTCGTAGGTGTTGTTCTAAAGGAAACGTGGGTGATAAATCGAGATTCCAGAGAAGGCGACAAACGCCCCTTTCTGAATTGTGGTAAATTAAAGAGCATCTTCCTCGGGGCTTTGAGAGGTCTAGACGACATGTGCAGTGTGCATTCTCATTCAAATTCGCTCTCAGGATGGTGTTCGCCTGTTGTCATTGCATTCTTGAGATTAAAAGGCTATGAATTTGCTTTCCATGTGACAGTGGTGTGATTAGACAACGGAAATGACTTGATATTCACCTAGTGTTTAGTTGCTCGGGCTTCCCATCAAGAACTTTTCTTGCGTTTTTATGAGTTGTGTATCGTCGTTGAAATACGTAGTTTATAAAATGTTTGTTCATTATGTTATTCCCTTTAAACTTTTATTATTCGCGTGCGTTTCATAATTTTTTATTCTCGGGAATATTTTTAAATGGTTGTGTTCTTTATTATTCCAGTTTCTGTTTAAAGTTAACCAGGCTTGTAAATGAAAGGTCTTTATTGTTACCATTTAGAAAACACTTAATTTAATTGAGAAATTTTCGTCATCTTTACGTAATAGTTGATTATTAATTTTAAATTATATAAAAAGGGGAAAAACTTAGTAAAAAGGGAAAATGCCAATCACTTTTTCGTGTCCCTGATTCATTTGTGATCAGTATATAATGTTCCCCATTTATTATTAATTTCTATGTACTACATTAATTACGTTTTTGCTGTTATATTAAAAAAAAAAAAAAAAAGAAGATTCAATTTACTGGGAAAGACTCGTCTGCTTCGCTCTACCATTTGCTTAAGAAGTTTCTTAATTTTTTTTCATTGATTTTTAATTTTAATCAAAATTTATCTTAAATTTTATGTCAACACTGTCTTCAAACTTCATAAGCCTAAATTCTTACTGACTACTTAAAAGTCTGTCAATAGTTCTTTAAGTGTTGGTAGTAGAGTGCCTGAATTTCAAGAGTAGTGATTTAGTGTACGCGCATGCGCTCTTGCTGTTTCCTATTCAAAGAAAATAGTCTTTTTGCTGTTTTCACTCAAGCTAATTTTAAAATAAGATTTAATAAATACTGGACTACTGGTTCATTGATTGGTATAACTACAGAAAAATACAGAAAAATGTACTTCCTTACACTTACAGAAAAATATACTTCCTGCTTCGAAATCTGCTTTTCCCAAACGCGAACTTATACCTAAATTTTACCTATTTTAATTTTGTAATATTGAAGTCAAACTTGACTTCATCGTATTATATATCTATCGTATGCTCATTTTTTTTTTTTTTTTTTTTTAATCGTAAATTGATTTTTATAAATATTTTTCTTTGTTGTTGGCTTCTTTTCTTGGAATAAAATATCTTAGTTGTATTTAATTTCTTTTTAGATTAAAAAAGTAATTGCTTTTGAGGTGATCAAGTTTCTTGATGTCAAAAACACAAATTGATCATTACCAGCTGGCACTCTTGCTCTTCTTATTTCATTTCTTGCTGGAAAAACAATTTCTTATTCAAAAAAAAAAAAAAAGAAAAATCGAGTAATTACTGATAAGTATTAGGATCTATTACTAAAATGAGATATCAGTTTCCTTAAATCCTTAATCTGATGTCAAAACCAACTATCTCTATGATTGGATCTATCAAATCCTCTCCATTGAAGAAACAGTCTAGAAAAAATTAATTTTATCTCTGAAGGAGCTTTGTTTTACGTTTTATATTTCTTTTCTAATCAGAAGTCAAGTTTTCTTTCTCTCTCTTTTTTTTTAATTTTTTTTTTTTAAAGAAAATTGTTTCGTGCAGCATTTTTTCTAAATTAAGTTTTGGCACATAAAGTGTATTTTTTGTTTATTTGATTATGAGCTTATAGATGGTAAAGCAATTTTCATACAATCAGGTAGAGATTAATAAAATTAAATTTTAATTTGTATTATCTACGGTGTTAAGAAACAGCTTTTTATATCTACCATTCAATTAAATATGTTGGCTATCAATTTATTCTACCTTTTTCTTTTTTATTAAAAATTAAAAGTTTTTTAAAACTTTCAGCACGCTCTTTCAAAATTCTATAAGTACACTTAATGTATATATCCCTTTTTATTTTAAAATATTCAGTAGTGAAAAATTAAAATAATTGCCAAATTTTCTGAATGTCATGGATTTTGTGTGTATTGCCATTTTTGTAGATTTCAGTAAATTAGCTTTAAATTTATTGCGTTGATTATAGGGAATCGTGTTATGCTTTCTCTTGCCTACTATCTTCCAATTGCTTTATAATATTGTAACATCATTACGTTTTAAATTGTTGTCATAAGACAAATTTTCTAAGATTAATCGGCGACTGTTAGTTATAAATGCACTCGAAGCACTACACTATAAAAGCACTTCCATTATAAAAGCACTTAGTACTTACATCCACTGAGGTGACTTAACGAACTAAATCTATGTCTTCTATTTGAATTAAAATCTTTTCCCCCAAAAAAATCAAATCTTCTTAAAAACTGTCACACATGTTTCCTTTCAGATTAAAAATTAAATGAATAAATTGTTCAAAAGAATTTTTGTTTTATTTAAAGGTACGAACTTTCAAACGGAATTCTGATTGCATATCGCGAATACATTATTTCAGAAGTATAAAAGCTGTTATTTCTTTTTATGACAAGGAATAATGGTTTTTCTTGTTGAGAATTTTTTTTTATTTAAGCTCTCTAAATGATAAAGATTCTATTTGAATTCGTGATGAATTTCTTCCACAGAAGATGAAATGCTGAAAAAAAAAATGACTTCAGCAAGACATCATCGTGTTTCTTTGGCTGCTATTTCCGGTATTCGTAATGATTGAAGCAAGACAAGGGGGGCTTGGAATCTCAAGTAATGGGGCATGCCTTCCGCTTTAATGCGATGTTCACGAGTGCTTTCAGATACTAATTGAAATTTATGACATGAATGCTGCCTATTCTTTTAGCGTCTTTCTTAAGTACCGTTTTAACGTCCAGGATGTTTCATCAGGGCGGGATTCCTCTTAAAATGGGCGGGATCTGGATTCTTGGGATTTTTTCCCCTCATCATTTTCAATCACATTTGCGTTGATTTCTCTTTTAGATTTCCTAGAGATGTATGAGCATTTCACCTTTTTCTTTGCATGTTTTTTTTTTAAAAAAAAACAAAAGCTTTTCTCGGTCTTAATTTGAGGCTTTGGAAGGGTGAATTATTTTTATTGTGGTGTCAAGAAAGTTAAGCGGTATGCTAATTTAGACAAATTATACTTAGGTTTATTTTTTTTTTAAGAGGATTTTTATTGCAAACACAACTATAGATAAAAGGTTTATTTAGAGAATTGTTTGTGTGTATGTATTGTGATATGTATGTTACGATAAATAGTTTTTTAAAAACAATTTATAATTGTATACTTACTTATAAAATAGAAAATTGGCTGATAAATAGATGCATAAGTGTGACGTAGAAAATGTTGATTTTTTTTTATTTTGTTTAAACATGAGTACTTTTAAGACCAAAATTCTAGAAATTAGCAAATTATCCAGCTGAACCGCCTCTTTCTCATCTCCCACTGAGGTGAGTCAGGTTCGATTCCCAGCGTTGTCTAGTCGATACGTATGTGCTCCCGGCTGCTAATTTACAATCCAGAGGCCTTTAGTGACTCGTTCTCTTTTTTTGGAGATTTTTCTCTTGGTTGCTGTTGTTGTTTCTACTAATACTTGCCAATATCAGCTATCCTGCTTGGTGAAACCAAGCGAATTTAAGGCAGAAGGCGTGTTTCTTGTTTTTCAATGGCGCTATATATGGCAAAGAATACGATTTCAGCCACACACTCGTCACAGCCCATTTATTGGGCGGATCCAATCATACATACATCCATTCATTCATCCACAGATCGTAATTTTGACCTGAATCAGAGAGCGATCAATCTCCAGTTCAGTACCCTCAGAGGTATAATTTGTTATGAGAACATTATTAACTTTTTGACGAGATATTTAACGTGCACCAGTCACCATTTACTACACGGGGTGTCTTCAGCCAGCGGGGATCAACCTACCAATCAGGCCATCTCAGCCTTTTTCTTGATTGTAGTTGGTTGCAATTATAATGAGAGTTTTTATTTCTTTTAAAAATTGTTACCTAAACTTAAAAAAAACAAGAATCAAGTTTTTATTTAAATAAATGCCAAACAACAGAGCGGGTCGTTAAACGCCGCTGGATTGGAGAACCGCCTCCCGGCTCGCACCAACCACTGTGATGGTATAAAATATCCTCAGTGTTTGACGGATCATGTGTTAGGCAAGTTTGACCCAATTCTTGATCCAGGAGTTCCGTTGTCTCCTGAGTTGGTTCTCAATTACAAGACTTTGGAGTTGAACATCGTTTGGAGACGTAAACTCAGAATTGGATTGATTGTTCAACGCCGGTTGGGAAATAAAAGTATCCATCTAGCAAGGAACTGTCTGATGTAAATATCTCACTATTATCTTTTTAGATTGTTAGAAAAATTCGAATATATTACCAAAGATCTAGAAATAAAAATATATATTTAAATCTTTGCGGCAATCGAAATAAAATGTTTCAACTTAATTATTTAAAAAATATATACTTTTTACCCACACTATATATAACATAAACTCTATTTTTCTTACTGCCTCTAACGAAATAGCAAATTTTGTTACGAAAGATAAAGCCCTCGGGTAATCTATCTAGTGACTCTTAAACAGAAAGAAAAGGAAAAAATTGAAAAATTAAGATAAATCTTTTTACTAGAAAAAAAAAAGAAATTAAAATTGAAGAAAAGAAAAAAAAAGAAAAATTACCTCCCTGATCTTGAAGGGAATTTATTTCTTTAGAAGTGTCTTCTGAAAGACTTGGAGCTCTCTATTGTTGACCGTGTTTCTTAGTTGTAGAATTTAAGGTAACTTTCGTTCCTGTTTCCGTCGTATACTTAATCCTCCAAGATTGATAGCAGGTCGGTCGAAATCCTTAAAAGCACCCTGCATTTCTACTACAACACTGGTAGTAACACTGGCGTTCGCTGAGGATTCAGGTGTCTTAATGTATAAAAATATTTTCTACTTTCTGCCAGCATCGCAGCAATTTTCTTTTCTCATTTTATTTATTTTTTAAAGCATTTCTATCTTCTTTCGGGTTTTATTCGTTGGTTTATAAGTCTTTGCAAATGTACTTCCCATGTAGAATATCGATGGATTTTATGTTTAATAAATACCATGATCGTATTTTTTGATGAATTCTAAAGATTTCAGGTGCTGTTGTTGTATGTACTAAAAACATTACACTTCTTTTTTAGTTTATTGCTCTTCAGGAGGATTGCCTCCTTAAGAACCTAGTCAAAGTCCTTTCTAAATATCAAAAGGAAAAGAAAAAAAACTGAATTCAAAAAAAATATTTAATTTACCACAAACATTTATTGATAACTTTAAACTTTTTACGCTCTGTTCAGAAGCTCCAAACGTATCCTTCGAATACAATCAGTTTTTCTCGCTCCCACTTTCATAATAATATTTAATATTATTCTCATGAAATCCAAACGGTGAAAAGAAATATGTAGTTTTTCAATTTATCTAAGACACAGTGTAGTCTCTTTATTTAAGTGGACTTAAGGTTTTATGGCGAGTCAAAACGGTAATGTCCATCCTCTTTAAAATGTTTTAACTATTTTTTTTTTTACAACAGCATTGGGTCAAACCGTCTTGAAAGGACAGTAGGAAAGCTCCCATAGTTTTTTAGTATTAAAAAAAAAAATCTTCCTAAAATATCTTGAAAAAGAATACTTTAGGAAAAAGTAACCGCATAGACAAAAGGGGTGAGTATTGGTAGTTAAAAGCTGCCCACCCCCTTTACTTTTTTTGTTATATAGTTTTACCAATAGTTTCTTAAGGGCGGGCATTCTTGAAAAGTTTCTTAATTCGTATTCAAATGAGAACCTGATTGTTAATATTTAGGCGTACAAATAGTACAGCATGGTTGAAATATATTCTCCAGTGAAAAAGGAGCCAATCAGGTTCTCTTTCGTATGCAAAGTTTTCGAACGCAGTGAGAATAATCTTTAAGTGATTTTGAAAAAATTTAGATTTCTCTGGGAAATATCTTAACCACTTGTGCTAGAAAGACGTGCCAAGCACGTCATAATGCTCTTGTCATAGAATCGCCGACGACGTGGTATTTACGTCATCATGAAATTGTTACAGAAACAAAAACGACATGCGTGGCACGTCAGGTCCCACCCCATGTCGCCTCAATCCCATAATATGTATTCGTGCCCAGCGAGTTAAACTGGACCGTTCTGGTACACGCGTCAGTGATTTTTTGGCCAGCGCAAGTGGTTAACTATAGTCTAATTTGACAATTTATTTTGCCTTGGATCTCAATGATGGAGGTAGTAAGGGACAAACTTAAGATGGCATTTGGCACCAGAAAATTGAGGAGTAACTTTAAAAAGAAAACTAAAACGCCAAAAGGCCGAATGCTTTGATTGCAGCAATTGTGAAATCTATGAATTTTGGAGAATTTTAAATCAATGAATTTTAGGGATTTATAGACTTCGCCGATCACAATATCGCTTGAGGCTAAGAAATAAGGACACAGCATAAGCTGTATTTCTAACTGTGGTGGTATTAAAAAAAAACATCGATTAATGACGGTGCATATAATGCCAGGCAGACTTGTGTTCTAAATGTAAGCGATCTACAATTTCACCCGTCATCTATCAGAAGGTACCTCAAGATAGAATCGGGTAAACATGTCTTATATAATAGTGAATGATAATTGAATAGTTGTAGTGGTAGCAACGCTACATTGCACACCCACAAGAATTCTCACTGTGATAGAAGATACGACTAGTTCATTCATTGCCATTTTGCGAGTGCCCGGAAGAGTTGTATTAAGATCATTGGGCTTTGCGTGTTGGTTATGAAAGCGGTATGTCGTGTTCTGAGTTGTTGTCGTGGTCGTTCCTGTATTGCTATAAGCATTCGAGTGTGTACAGCCCTCCCCCCTTGTGTGTGATCGAGAACGAGTGGCAACAGCTCAAAGAAGACTATGTCGCAGTCATATATAGCAAATCAACTGTTCACAGTGGACCATCCGTCGAACTAGGTGTGTTCAAATTGAAATGGGGGTTTCAGTCGAGGTAGGCGTGTTCAGATCACGTCCGGGTCACCAATGTATGTGTAAGCTACAGACGATATCAACCAACTTTTTAAAAATACCTCAATATTAAATAGAGTTAACATGTTCTATATACTGCTGAATGAGAATATGAAAAGTTAAAGTGGTAGTAGCTACGTTCTCTATAGTGTTAATGCCGCGTGTTAAATGTACATCATGGTGTCATGAGAACATATTATGGATTTATTCTTTGTTAGTTCGTGCGAAGAATATCTAATTTAATTGTGTGTACTTAGTTCATTTATGCCGATTAATCGCATAATAATGACATGACTCGGGCATTTGTTTACTTTTAATCTCTTGTTTTCTTGAACAGTATAGAAATCGGAGGAAAAAAAAATCAAGTGGCTTATCTGCAATTCTTGCCGACTAGCGATTTTATATTTTTATATGCGTTTTGAAAGATAAATTCTCGCCAAGTAAATAGAAACTCATTAGCTAAATTTAGTTAATGTAATTAAGACGAAAAATATCTACTTTCCACTTACAGGGCAAAGAAAAACCTCATTATTTTGCTAGTTTGTTTTCTTTCTGTTTTAAACATGGAGGTCTGTAACGAAAGATTAAAAAGGAATGCAGAAGTCTTAAAATCTTAAGAAGTAACAAAATGAAGATAAATATAGTTGCCTTTACTGTTAAGGCTCTTTAACTATTTTGTGCATGACAAATGTTGGAGGCTTTAATTATATTTGTCTAGCTTATATTCTTGGTCACGAAAATATTCTAGTAGATTAATCAAACTAATTTTCATATGAAAATATTTTTACTTCGTGGCATTTTAAGCACAGCTTAGTTAATATGTTATATGAAGTTTAAACACGGAAATATCATCCTTAACTTTATTTTTTTGGAAGAGATTTTATTTAATAATGAAAATGCATATTTATTTATTTAAGTTATGATAGTGACTAATTTAATTATAGCAATTTTACTAAGAGGATAAGCTTTTTAGAATATTCGAATATTTTGTTTTCTCCTCTTGGTTTACTTTACAAAAGTATGATGATGATGTACTTGAGTCTGTTTTATTTGGTTATTAACTAACTCATGCAAGCTGACATATTTTGCCCGCCATTTAAATAAATATATAAATAGAATAAAAAAAAAATAAAGCTCATGAAGCATTATTAAAATAAAAATTCAAAAGAGATATGGAAAATTATTTGACCCCCTATTGTTCAAAAATTCAGTTGTTTTTGATATCGTTAAAGCAAAAGGAAAATAAGATTTATAGTTTTTAGTTTTAATTTTCATTGGAGCAATATCAATTCAAATTTGTGATTTATTTTATTTTTATAACCGTCATTGAACAGCCGACCCAATTTTGAGTTTATGACTACGAATGTTCAACTGCTTAGCCTTGTAATTTTGAAGCCAATCCCGAAGACAAGGAAACTCCCGTATCAAGTGTTGGAAATAATTTGCCTTCGTAGAGGATTTCTTAATAAGCATAGCGTTACATAGAGAGGAAAACCACAAAACATCTCACGGTTAGTCTGATGGCAAGGGGACTAACCTAACTCATGATCCGTCTACCACCGAGGATATTTTACGCCAGCGCTGTGGTTATGTTGCATGTTATTTAACTCTGTCTGTTTGCATTATTCACTAAAATGTCTCTTGACTTTAAAAAGTTATTTTGACACATAGTTTAATTTGCTGATTTTTTTTGGGGGGGGAGGGGGGCAATGTTTGGTTAAGTTGAGGGTGGTAAGTGCACAGACACTCTTAATTAATAAATAGGACGCATTAAAATATTATCAATGATTTGATTAATTTAATAATCACTTTTTATGGAAGTATTTCAGAAAATTTATTATTCAACACTTATAGTTTACATTGTGTATTGCTTTAAAATATGTACTATTTTCTTTTGTACCTCTTTTTCACTTTTCTTTAAAAAGGGGGGGGGGAAACGTAACCAAGTTTAATATATTGAATTGTTTTATTAAAAGAATAATATTTTTTCAATACTCGAATAATAAATAACGTTTGGTTCGAAATTCTTATACCATCACTGTTTCTTTTCATGAATGTTTGAGATTCCAATTTTTCAGTTTGTCTTACTAATTTAAAAGAGAAAAAAATGTTGGCATTCAATTTTGAGAAATTGAATTTTGAAAAAGATTTTGTTTTTAAATATATATCCCATTCTTTTAGAAAATGGCTTTGAAAAATAAACTTCAAAAATTAGCAATAAAGCTATATCTTATAATTTTCCTTTTCCTCTAAGAATAAAACATCGTTGATTCTCCAGTCGAACTGGAAAAACAATAGTTATTTTCTTAGAGATCCCGTTTAACAATTTATTTCCCCACCTTACACCTTCGGATTGAAATTTATTGCGATTGCTTTTAATTTTTGCTCTATTGAACATTTTCTCTTTGTTGAAACGTGAAAATTTAATGACGTCAGTTCAGTTTTTGAGCTCGAAATATTTATCAAGTGAGTTAGGAGAAAATAAATTTGATGGAAGATATATCTTCGAGGTAAAGAAATTCTCTGGATTTTACAAATAATTTAGTGACATTCTGAAAAGTGATTTGCTATATCTGTATTTTGCTTTCTGAAAAAAAAAAAAAGGCAAAATCTTAAATTATAAAATAGAGCGGGGTGGGGAGAATATACAAAGTTTACAGTTTTTGTCGGAAGATTTTTTTCAAATGCTTTTCTTAACTTTATTTAATTTTTTTAAAAACATTTCTTGATGGTTATTCGCCATTTTCACATCTTAAATTAATTCAAAAGTTTTATTTTTTTCATTTTTATAAATATGTACTCTATTCTAAGAGAATAAATATGACACGCGCACGCAACTTCCTTTTTGTGACTAACAACAAGACTTATTTCGTTTTTTTTTTTTTAATAATTTTTTATTTTATTATTATTATTTTTTTTTTTTATCTGTTAACACATATATTTGGTTTCATTTAATCACTTATTTTTAACTGAGTATAGTTAACTATGTATAGTTAACTGAGATGTTCATTATTTTATTTAAAATTGTAGTTAAGACAAATAGTTTATAAATAATTTAATATTTTTACGTCGTAAAGCTACTAAATTATGTGCTTGTTCTTTTGTTGGATTTTATCCCCCCCCCCCTACTGATTGGAAAACATTGTTTTTCAAAATACTCTTTAGGTTTTTGAAAATAGCTAATGTATGCTTGGCTGAATAACAACTAAAAACTACTAAACTCAGTGGCGCGACAACCCATAGAGGGCCAAGCCCTACTGTGCCCATCTCAGTTTTCTTGACCTTGGGCTCTGGGGTGCAGAAGCAGATGTTCCGGTTAGGTGGTCAGCCGAACGCGAAACCCCCAGTGTTTAGTTCCCAAGCATGCTTGGTACTCATTTATCGACCCACTGAAGGGATGAAAGGCTGAGTCAACCTTGCCCGGCCCGAGGATTGAACCCAGGACCTGTGGCACGGGGGCGCGAAGCGCTACCTCTCAGCCACCGGGCGTCGAATAACAACTGAACATATCTCCCAAAAAACATTATTTTTAACTATTAATTTTCGTTGATTTATAATTTTATTATTAGTGAATACATAGCTGCTAACTCTACTGGATTTTGCCAGCTTTTCCCTGGTCTACTGGTTTAATTAAAATTCTCATAGTTTTTGTACATTTTAGAAAATTCCTTAAAATTGAATAAGTTTCCTAAAAAAATTCCAATTGAAATAGAATTTTGTACAGATTATTGCTTGCTTGCTTGCTTGAATATTTATATACGTATTACTGAAACATAATGAAGCTAACCTCATTTATAGAAATCAGTTTAAAACTTTTTTCGTTCTAAGATGTTCAGTTTATTTTAATTCAGAACTCTCTTTTTAAATTAATTAAAAAATCTTTTAACTATCTTTGACGAATTAAATGCCCCTTAGATTAGATTTAAATAAAAAATACGTTATTTGGTGGCACCTATCGCGTGTTTGGCGTGAAGCTATACAGGCGGATAATATGTATAAGACAGAATATTGGGGTTGTCACTTATGGGTTTTTTCGCCAAAAGTGACAAACCCGGTTAAAATTCTGGCAACATATTTGTTTACTTTTCCGTTAAGGAACTATATGGGAAGCTGCTTATCTCAAAAAGATCCTCGACTGCACCTTAAAGCAAATTATTACGATTAAATACCTTACTAGTTAATGAATCGTTTAATTTTGTAATTAATCAAGATCATATGTATTTTTTTCCTCCAGCTCGTATGTCATGATTTGAATGACGTCAGACAAGACCCCATACATTCGATTCCCCACTGTCCCTTTATTTCTTTCCGTTATTCTATTTTCTTTCCTTCATTCATTGATGGTTACATGCCTTGAAATGCGTGTGTCATCAACTGTCAACAACATCCTAGGAAATTCGGGTTATACACAAATTAATGACGTAGCCTTGCCCTTCTCTGATTCGTTACCCTAGCCTCCCTTTTACCCTAAATAATTCCCCCTGGTAATGAGGGGTTGTTGAAACAGTCAAAGAATGATTGTCTTCCTGTTACAAGTCATCTAAAGCGAAAAAATTGTACCCATTAAAATAGAGCATAAGTGAATAAAATAGTGCATAAAAAATATACAGGATTAAAAACCTAATTGGATGTTGAAAGTTAATGTTTTATTACTTATCAACAGATCATTGACTTTAAAAAAAATTGTTCATTTTGAGGAAAATTACTCTTCTGTAACGCTTTCCTTGCATTTAGTTTCTTGGTGGCTATTTATTATTTTATTATTTTTTTTCTGTTAATTTTACGGTGTTTTTTGTCTCTAATAACTGCGCATCTTTTTATTTATTATGTTTTAAAAAAATATGCTACTAGTTACTTTTTCTATTTATTTGAATCAATTTGAAAAATTAAATATCGTAGTAATGAATGCAATTAGTATTAATATCTAGCAAAACTTTTATGAGCTCTCAATTTAATGAGGCATATTTTAAATTTTTATTTTTGATCATTAATATTATATTTCACTTAAGCTAGAGTTTTTTTTTTTTTTTCTCTTAATGTTGTGTTCATTTGCCAACTATTGGCACCCAATTTTGCTAACCATTTCTGTCGCAGGAGATTATTGGCTAAAGTAATATGCCTTCTTGCTTGACTTTTTAACCTCTTGGCGCAGATAGGACACGGGTGTCTCTTTTATCTATCATTTTTTCTGATGCTCTAATTACAAGCAAAAGTATATCTTGGTTAAAGTGACCACACATCCCGATTTTGGCGGGACAGTCCCACTTTTTGGTGGACTGTCCCGCCGATTTTTAAAAAAGTCCCGCTTTTTGGAAAATATCTGCATTTCTTATTTTAAATGTATTGTAAAAATATATTACCTATTATTTATAAAGTATTATGCTGAATATAAAGAAATAAAAAATACATAAAAAAACACATAAAATGCATGCAGAGTAAACTAAATTAGGCAATGTACCGAGTTAGATTTACTTGGTGGTGTTCGATCATTGTCGTTACGTCTCGGCTTAATTCAGATCAGGGCGGACTGTCGTTAGACAGTGCGGTTTGTTGTTTCCAATTTGACGTTCGGTTTGACTCATTATTTGATTGACGAAGGTAGTGGTAGAGCAATAATCGCCACAACGTAACGGTCAATAACGTCAAATTTAATACTCTTTTTTAGCCTTTATAGTAAATTTTTTATTTATTTCTAGTATTTACCCACAGAATAAAAGATGAGTAAAATGCAAATTTAATGTAGAGCTAAGCAGAGAATTTCCATTTATTAAAAAAACCAAAATATACTATATGGTACGGTGTGATCAATAATTTTTAAGTGCGATGAAATCAATAATTTAAAAACAAAATTACGAGAAAGAATTGATAACGATTGCATTCCTTTAATTATTTGAAAAGACATCACTAGGTTGGAAGAACAAGGTGCCATTAAACGACCTGATTTTCTGAAACATGTCAACATTTTTTTATAATAACTGCTTGGAATATCTTGAAGAATGGACAGTTCAATTCGAAGATATTGAAAATTTTCAGTGGGTTTCATTAAAAAAGGAGATTTTATGAGGAATAAGTGGAAAAATCTTTTGAATATATTAGTAACCATTTTCTGAAAAATAATATTTGCGAAAATGATCTTTTTGATGAGGTGTCATTGGTAAAAAAATATGTTACAGATGAAAAAATTAAATGTTGGTTGTCTGCAAACGTGGAAACAGATAAAAAATGGACGGAGTTATTCCTACATTTTAAACAGAATAATATTCCTTATCAAAATATTTTGGAAATTGTAGAATTCGCGCTCTCCCTTCCAGGAACAAATGCAGCAACAGAACGTGTTTTTTCTAGTATCAATAAAATATGGACAACTGAAAAAACGCAGTTTAACATTAAAACTTTAAGATCAATATTAAGTGTAAAATATAATTTGACCAATTCATGTGAAATATTTCGCGACATTCTAATAAATGATCCGAATCTATTGCAAAGTATTCACTCGGATCAAAAATATGACCTTGAAAGAAAATCATAATTTTTTTTTAAATAAAAAATTTAATTTGATAAAAATCATGATTTTCAAATTATTATTTTTTACAAATATTTTTATAGTTACCAATAATTAATAATAAATGCATTTTTGTACAAGTATATGAATGTATACAATAATATATATATAACTAAATTGTAATTCTCATTTCGTCCCATTTGTCCCGCTTTGTCTCAATGAAAATGTGGTCACTTTAATCTTTGTAATCTTTAACCAGTGCCGGATTACCCATTGGGCCAGACTGGGCCATGGCCTGGGGCCCCCAATGATTAGGGGCCCCCTTAAAAAAATTTTTGAAAATAAATTTTATAAAATTAAAAAAAACAATTATTTAAAAAAATAAAATCAATTTCAAATATATATTAATAAATACGATAATTTTTTTTACATAATATTTTACATATTTATTTATTACTTATTTTAGTTATTATTTATAAGTATTATTATAGTTTATGTATCATAATATTTATCAATGTTTTTTAAGTTCAAATTTGTCCTTTTGATTTGCGCGCGAAAAATTGAAAGCAGTACGAGCTGAGACTTGTTTAAACAAGAAACAAAGAATTAAATGTTGTTGACATTATTGAGACGTTTTAAATGAAAAAGAAGTTATTTAGTGTCCGTAATTCTATTTGATCAATAAATAATTACAAAATATTTTACTAAAAGGTAAGTGTTTGTTTATTGTTTTATGTACTTTAGAAAAAAACTCATACAACTGGTCACTTTCAATCAAATTTTATATATTGAAATTGTCACTGTTTAAGAGGTCCAGGATATTATTTATTTTTCTTTTAAATATACTTTCTTAAATGAAAAGATATATAAATACTTTTATATTTGAATAAATAAAAAAATATACAAGGAAAAAAATTTTATCTAAGGGCCCCAAAAATTTGAATGGCTTAGGGCCCTGCGTGCGCTTTATCCACCCCTGTCTTTAACTATAAAAAAAAAAAAATAAAAAAAAAAAACAGCCTAATAGTTACTAAAATAATATTTTAGATTATCATAATTATATTTGTACTTAAAAACAAAATCCAAAAAAAGTTGTTTGAAATTTTTTTTTTTTTTATCATGTTCAAAAATGTATCAATAATTGATTTTGTAAATTAAAAATATTTCAATGATAAATAACTGTTTCTCTTATGTATAAATGATACCAAATAAGTGCAAATTTGAAAAATTATTGTTTGGAAGTGAGCCGTGTTTGAATGATTTTACATTTAAGGCAGAAAAAGACAGCGATGTTTTATGCTGTATTTCATAACCATTAATTATTAAAATGCTAAATATAACTTTTCTCTCACTTTGTCCTTTATAGAAAATAATTAAAAAGGCATGAAAATATAAATAATAATAATTCTGCTTCGAAGAGTTAAGTTAAACTATATACATATTTGCATTACTTGTAAATTAAATTTTTATGAAAACTCATGCTTTTGCTGGTTTGCAATTTGATACTTTCTGTTTTATATAAATAAAAAATGAGTTTTTTCTTAATATCTACAAAATGTTATGTTACGTAAAAATGTAGTCCTAGCACAATTTTATTATTTTTTTTTTGTTGAAAAAAATAAACTAGTTTAAAATTTATTTACACGTAAAATCTCCCAAGTTTACTCAATGCTCTATACCTGCACAAACTTCAAAATAACAGCAACCTACATATTCCATTAGATTGTTTCGAAAATATTGAAAAGAAAAAACTGACTCATGAAAAGCTGTCTTATATGTTTTAAAAAACTTTAATAATTTTGAAAAACCTTTTTCCCTCCTCCTCGAAAGCCAAGCGTAGCTGTCTCGTCTTTTCATTTTAAATAACTCTTAACACATCAACGAATTTGAAAGAAACTCTATTATACAAGCTTGAAAATTGACTCCTTTTTTTCTGAAGAAGTATTTTCTTTCAAACCTTTTGTAGCCAAATTTTTTTCTTTTTTACTTTCTTTCGTGTTCTTAATTTTATATAAAATTGTGTCTCAAAGCTTTTAAAATTAAAATTTTGTAGGTTTTTTTTTTTTTTTTTTTTTTAGATTATCGATTAATAAACTCATTATGTATGTCACTTTAATTTTTCTTTTTTTTTTCTGTTAAAAAATAATTTCGTGTTAGTGTTTTTGAGAATATCATATTGCCCTTGTTTACTGTGGTTTGATGGTTTAATTTTGTCAGAAAGGTCTTTTTATTTCCTCCTCGCCTCTCTTTTTGTAGTTAATTGTTTACGGCGGTTTATGTGAAAATTACTTGTTAAATTAAGTCCTTGGAAATTACTTATTTCCGAAACATAAGACTGACATTTTTAAGGCTTCCTTTTCCTTCCTTGAACTATTATTTATTTTAATTTTCAGGAATTCTTTTAGATAGTATGTGTTTAGTGAAACTAAAATCTTTTTAAATTTTAAAGAACTTACTAGGAAGCTTTGGCCCCTGCACGCTGCGACCATAAACTCCCGCGATTGCTACCCATTCATATTATTTTTAAAAAGTCTATATTTTCTATTAAAACAAAGAACTTTCTGTTAATAAAATATATATATATATATTTATATATTTTTTTGTTTGGACATTTGTTAATACGTAGAGATTTTAGTAGAATTAAGTTGAAAAGCTTTTAACTTATCTTTTCATTATAAAAATATAGTGCTGCGTAACCAATAAAAAATATTTTTACAACTTAGAACAATTTTTCTTAAATTTATGTCATTATTTTTTCAATTATTTCCTTTTCTCTCATTTAAACTACTTAACTTAAAAGCACTGTTTTGCCAATTTATAGTTATCACAAAAAATTTATTAATTTTGTTTTTCATAAAAGTTTTTTAGTTGAGTTTTTAGTGTCTGATTATATGATAACAACTATGTCTAGACTAACTTACTTTTTTCATTCGTTTAAATTACTTTTTTAAAGAATTTTAAAACCTACCTGCTTTTAATTAATTACAATAAGTCTCATTGATATTCTATTAACTCTTAGCACTATCATATATCATTAACTTTTCAAAAAAAAGCAAAAAATTCTATTGTAAGGGCTGTTCTAATAAATTAGTATGAAAATATTTTCTCAAATTACCTATCAAAACTATGTTTTACTTTTTTTTTTTTTTTTTTTGTTGAAAATATTTATCTAAACTTTCAAATTAAATTTTGTAATTAAATAATTAGTTGAGCTTTATTTTTATTTTTTCTATTTTGAAACATTTGTTTGAAGGACATAGTTTTATAAATTCCTGAAATGCATTTTTGTTATGTTTTTTAAATAATCGATGTACTATATAATTTAAGTATATTTATTAATTAAAGGTGCATATGATTTACTAAGTTGATTTAGCTAAAGTATCAATAGAAAATACGAATTTATTCTTTTTCTGTAAATCTGATTTTCATTAGTTTGCATGCCTTCCGATTTTTCTCTCTGCTTTTGATAAATTAGTTTACTTCATAGCTATCTTAAGGGTTTTTATATTTACATTATTTTCGTTTTAATTTTCTGTATATCTTGCACATGCTCTTGTGTGCCCTGAAGACCCATTGTTTTATTCATCACTAAATATTTTGAGAACAAATAGTTACCTTTCCTTTTGTTATCGCATTTTCTGTTCTTATCTCTTTATTTATTTAATTAATTAAATTGTATTTGTTTGAATCGCATGTTTGATTTCACTTTGTTTTTGTTGTCATAAAGTTGAATTTTATGCAGTTACAATTCTATGTTTCGTACCAAAAGTTGTATAATATCTTGGATGCTGGGTCCTCAGGTGGATATCCTGAAAAAAAAAAGTGTGTTGAGGACCAAAACAATTGATGCATAAATGAAATTGGAGTTTTAAGCGATTTACTAAAACAAACCTAAAAACAAATTTTGAGAGAAAACAATTTCTTTCGCTTCTTAGCATTTTGACAAACGAAAGAATCTTTTAATTTGTTGTGATTTATTATAAGAATTGCAGGCTTTTGTATTCTAATTTGATTTCTTCAAATTGTACGAAAATGTATTTTTCGTTTAAATTTTTTTATTATCTAAAGCATGGGTCGCCAAACTTTTTTGATCATCGACCCCTATATAATTTTTCGAAATCTCCATCGACCCCCATAAAAGTAACTTTCTGTTAATTAAAATAAAACTCTATTAGATACTGTGTTTGTACATTTATTTTATGATTTTAAAAATTTATTAAAGTAATAGTATATTGTGTAACAATAGTTTTATGAAAAAATATGTAAATAGACTACAGATTTATTGATTCTTAATCAATAAGATGGGGGTGCCTGGTTCTTATTTGCAAAATTCACTATATAGGGTTCAAAATTGGTCAATTTTAATCTTAAATCCCCTCGAAACTTCACATTTAATTTATTTCTGTACTTAGTTAAGATTGAATTTACGTGACTGAAACCGGCTTCAACCATATAGGAACTTGGAAATGGCTGAGCGATTTCGTGAAGTTTTACATATTTCTGCATTATATTTATATTTGTTCAAAATTTGCTTATTGTTAAATTTTTAAAAAGCATCTTTGCTTCAATATCCGATAATAATTCAGCAAGCTCATCTTACAGGTTGATGTCCACGTTTTCAATTTGAGCAGAAAAGGGCAATCAGGGATGTCAATGTTTTCAAAATCAACAAAAAGCAGTTTTAAATCGCCGCTCAATTTTTGAAGATGACCTGTATATATATAAAAGTTTTAATAATGGCACTGCAAATATTCAACACAGTTTGCTAAGATAGCTGAAACTGCGTATAATATTTGCGTTTGTTCCGTCAATGCTCGTCACACGTGACATTTGGACAAGCGCACATTGACTTATAAGCCAGAAGTGCAGAGTTCGTACCACTGGTACGTAAATACTTGTTTCACCCGAATGAATATACGTTTATAAATTTATGTTCTATAAAGAAATTGATATTAAGTCAATTATAAAAAAATTCACAAATTTTACATACTTAATTAGGTATGAGTGATTTGCTTATTAAAAACTATTTTTTCTTCGACCACAAACGACCCTTCCGATTCGCATCGACCCCCATTCGACCCTCTGACTCAGATCGACCTCCGCTTTTGTTACATAGACACCTGGGGGTCTATATAGACCACTTTGGCGACCTCTGATCTAAAGTATAGCTTCCCAAAAGGTGTTTTATGGAAGCCCTAGATTCCGTGAAAGGATTACAGGGGTTCCGAAACATAGAATTTTTTTTATCTAGTAATAATTATATTTATATTCAATGAGTAATCCATAATTTATTTAATATTTGTATAAACTTATTTATGCAAAATTGCCAATGGGAAAAAAAATCAATTTTTTTTTTCAATAATAAGATATTGAATGAATCATGAAAAGGATATGCATTTATAAAAAAATTATATAAGTATTTCTCATCGAGCTTTTCAATTCAAAATAAAATTGCTAAACTCAAGAATAACGTTTCTCATCTGATAACTATTCTGAATGCTTAAAACATTTTTTTTTTTTTTTTTTTTTTTTTTTTGAAAGCAGCCATAATTCAACTTATTTAATTCATTTTCAGCATATATATATATACTATATATACACGAAGAACAAATTTATACTTTTAAATATTTTATTTTTTAGATTAAATATTTTCACAATAATTAGCGGTTGTTTCTTTATTGTTATTATATTCATAGCTGTTAATAAACTCTTTTATAATGCAGGGGCTCTGCATTAAGAAGCTCCTTTAGGGTTCCATACACGAAAAAAATTGGGAATCGCTGATGTAGAGGACAAAAATATATTTTAATCCAATCTTTAAACTTTTAAATGGTTGCTAATATTGAGAAATTATATTTCTATTTCATTCATTTGTTGTATTAAAAATATTGAACTGATAATTATTTTTTTTAATTTTTAATTCGATTTAAAATCAGCCTTCTTTCTCTCTTGTTAAATTAAACAAAATATCAATCTCACATTTTAATACAGTTGAAAATAAAAATTTCGCTCTTAATATTTTTTTTCTTCTAAAAGTCATTCATTAAAGATATAAATACTTTCCCTTTGACTTTTACGGTTTTACCTCCAGGATCCATTTATGGGAAAATTGGAATGCCATTAGAAAAGCCAGTGCAAGAAGCTGTTCCTCTTCTCACCGTAACCGTGTTCCCAAGATAAACCCCATTCAATTTAACAACATTTCGTTGCCTGGAAGCGGAATTGTTCCTCTCTTAGCGGATAAATTAGCGTCGTTAATAACGCACCGACAATAACTGGTTAATCTTTGCAGGGTGGATGCTGCTTTTATCTCATTTAGAATGGGCCCTTAAAATGAGAATTTATTCGCGTGTGTTTAATAAATTAACCTCTTATGCTTTTCCTAAACGCGGGTCTCTTTGTTTCATGCAGTCGATAGAGGAGTTCCTGATTCTGGCTGTTGCACTTTGTTGCTTGCTGAACTCCAATGATGGTCTTACTGTTTGCACTTGTTTAATGAAGGAGCTAAAATCTTGGATAAATGGCGCTAACTTTGTTTAAACATTTCGTTCTGAAGTTTAGGAAATATATTTCTGAAAAATATGTCTATGTTTGACCAGTGTTAAAATTAACAAAAGTATTTGATTAGGCAAATTTCTTTGACTTCACGTAAGACCAAACACATATATAAACTTCTTGTGCACAATTTCTAATGCTTAAATTCGTTTTAGTATTGCTATCTTTTTTCCTGCCTTCAGTGCACGGGGGTCATGCATGCCATTCTGAAACCGTTGAACAATTCTCTGATACAATTAAAATAGTTTATTTATTTATTGTTTCTGAAAACATTGAATAATCCATGATAACCTCTAATGCTTGCAGTTTAAAGGATATGTATTTTGAACATCTCCAAAATATGCTGTTTTTTCTCCCCCTCCCCAAGTGAATATAAATAGTCAAGCAAGACTTGTAAATTAATGATTTACAAATGTTAGTCACTCCTTTTAATAAGTTCGTGGTAAACTACATTGCCACTTTAAATTGGTGCTGTTTTCTATTAAAAACTTCAGGTCTGATAAAGTACTTGGATTAACATTTTACAATTTTAAATAATCCTTTCAGACGCCGTCGTTTGTGTTCAGCAAAAGTAGGGAACACGATGTGTTTGACATATGTAAATACAAATTGTTCGACATTATTTTTTATGTTACGTTAACACTTAACTAAATTAACTTTTATGGAAATTCGTAGTTAATTAACGCATTCATACAAGAGGTAAATTGTCACCTACTTATTTGTAGTTATCTAAGCCTAGAAACACTATTAAAGGAGTTGCAAATGACGACTCCATGGCTTTCTATTTCTTCCCGTTTTACTTATCTGCTATCAAAACTTTGGTACAGTTTGGATATGCTAATCCTTGATGGTGCATATTGAATTGAATCGCACAGAGGATGAAAGATAATCTGCTACAAAAGATTATATTCGCAGGGGAGGAAGCTCAAGTTGATTGGAGAGAAGGGGAAAGTAATGTTCTTTGCCAACAGCAAAATTTTATCTTTATTATAAAAAAAAAAGAGAGAAGTTGAATGACTTATTTCCCCTCCCCATTTTATTTGAGGAGTATTATATAATGAGGGTTGGCATCCACTCTATTACTTTTGAATAGGATTACTTTCCTTTTTTTCAGGGGATGGGTATTTAAAAAAAATAAGAAGAGCGTATACTTTAGAGAATTGAATATTATTTTTGTGAAATGTGTATTTATGCGCGAAGTTTATGCAGGTTAAAGATGAAAATTTTTCTACATTAATCTGTAATTGTTAAACATATAATGATCTGTTGCATTTTGAAAATAATTTACATGTTTGTTTGGATACGTACTGCGCGCTTACAATTGTTTACTTAACAATCAATACTTATTCAGTTTAGCGAAAACTATCAGCTAGAGAATTATGACTTTTTGTAGCCATTTGCTCTTATGTGCAATAACGAGCAAGATGCTACACTTAGTTTAAATTTCGATTTAATTTTGGAGGAATTAATTAGTTAATACTTTTTTTCGGATTTTCCATGTGAAGGAAAAACTTATCACGGTAAAATAATAATTTTGAACAACCCCTCTATTATAATAAGATAAAAGAATCTTTAACCTCATTTAAAATTTTGAATTAGTTTTAGAGCTATTAAATTTAAATGATTTATATTTTTTTCCTTCTTTTTTTTTTCTTTTTATCCAAATACGTCACAGAGTGTTTGTTCCCCCCCCCCCAACATTTTGGAAATAACCATGTACAAATATACTTCTTTTTGTGTAAAGATATATATGAGAAAAAATTCGATTTAGAGCTGTAATTTTATTACGCATAAGAAGAGAGGCAAATAAATATGTTCTATATTCAAACTAAGAAATTTTGCACAAAAATTTAAAAATTAAAATATATCAGAATCAGTATGCTTTATCATTTTCATTAATTTGCTATCCGGAATTCTGTCGATTTTTATCTACTCATCATTTTTAAAATCTGTTTAGTTTTCGGACTAAATTCTAGTATTTATATTTAAAAAAAAATTATAGAAGTTTATTTGGGTGGTTGGGATATGATGTTCGTTAATCTGTAATTCAATTCAAATGTTGGAAAGCTCTGTCGATTTCCATTTAAACATTTTCTAAATTTATTACTTTTTACATCATTTGAAAAACTCCTGCTCTTCAAACAAAATTCTTTAAAAAAAAAAAAAGCTTTTTATGTTTAAATCTGAATTTTCAGTAGCATATATATATTTATTAGTATCTCTAGTAATCATTTATCTTACTTTGTGATAATTCTGTCTGCCTTTATTCCTTCATTTTCTAGACCTGTTCGCTCATCAGATTTAAAATCTAGGTCAAATGAAAAATTATCAAGATATATTGTATTCGTTTTATGATGTTTCTAATAATGCATTAGAGTTTAACTACAATTTATTAAACTTAATACTGCATATTTAAATGCGTTTGCTATGGAGATGACCTCATTGCTAATGTAAAGAAACTCTATACTGCTTGAGAATATATATCGTAAATGAAATTATTCACTTAATGGTTCTATTAGTTCTGGTTGGTATTAGCAACAATCAACTAATTTAATTGTTCGACTAAATAGCTAGAACTCGAATCGTTACGATAATGTTTGGGGTTTTACATTTGACTAAACGTCGATCCTCGATCTAAATAATCTCTTAACTCTATTTGTTTAAGTAGACTTGACTCTTCGTGTTAAAACGTACAAACTGAAATCAATAGTTCACCAGATAGTTGAAATATATTATTTTATCGTTCTCGACCTCCGTAATCACGCGCGTGTTTACTGTTATTGATAATTATTAAAATCAATAATAACTCTAAAATGCTGTTGGTGAGCGGAATCTAGTCTGATACATGCTCACAAATTGGTGTTTCAAATTCGAATCTTTAAATCGTAAGCCTAGAAAAAAGTATTCACAAAATGGCGATATAATTTTGATTATTATGATCCTCGTTAATGTATTACATTTTTTAGAAGTGTTTTAGTTCCTTCAGAAAGCAATTCTACTTCTCAATTTTACCTCAGTTAATATTCCTTTCTAGTAATAATTCCTACCCATGTTAAATCAGATGTGCAGTTGGGAGAAGCCTTTTATGGTCATAAGTAATTTAAAGTATATAAAAAGTAAATTCAGGTAAACCTTAAAGTTTCAAATGTTAAAAAAATGCTTTCAAAATATCAAAATGCAAACAAATGATTGCAGGATTACTTTAGGATTTCGGACTGGGGAAGTTATCCTGCAATTATTAGTTTTCATTTTGATATTTTGAAGGAAAAAAATTTCACCATTTGTTGAGACTTCGTAGTTTACTCTAGGTTCAACTTAACTCACTTTTCTCAAAATTTTAAGACACAAATAGTTATGAACGGCGTCATCTTAAGAAGTAAAAGTAACTTCCTTTCAGTTTTGCCCCTGATCTAACATATTGCATCATTAGTCTTGGACTAGTCATATAATTCAAATGAGAAAGAGCATCATTACTAAGAAAATATTTCGGGGGCAACAACCTTGGCCACTCGTTTTAGAGATTGCCAAAACTAAAAAATCAACTTTGGCAAAATTCTTGAGAAGTTTCTGAGCTGTCAATAATAAACCTTTAAATTTTTATCACAGATTTTCTATATTTCTTTATAAATGATTTGCAGGAGAGAAATCATATAATAATTAACCTGGCTCAGAATAAAATATATAAACTTGTTCTTTTTTTAATGTTTAGATTAAACTTTTTTTTTATAAAATTTCAGATAGATAAAATCATTTGGATACTACCAGGAAAACATTTCCTGGGATGTTGTCCCGCAAATGCGTTATTCGTGTACTGGAGTACTATCGAATTTCTGTAATTTTCTTCTGTTTAAATCTCCCTCCTCCATTTGAAAAAGAAGAATCCCCGCCGGCGTTTGTGGCTTACTTCTGAGCCGTGCTCCATTTACCTGCGAGTGCTTTTGAATATTCTTTCAGGCATCCATATTCCTTTTTCTTTTTCATTTTTTCTAGTTCCTTCCTATTCCTTTTTATGTTCATATTTTTGGATCAGCCAAATCCAATCTTTCTTAGTTTTATATCTCTTCAGTCATTCGGATCCACTTTCCCGGAATTCCTTTGTTCTTCCCTTTTTGATTCGCTTTACCCGCAAGTCTTTAACGTTACGGTCTTCCAAAGTGGCTACAAAAATTCCTGATGAGAAAGAATATGGCGCAAAGAAATAAAATAAAAAAATCTAACGAAGAAAAGGAAAGCGTGGAGTTTTCTTGCTTTTATTTTTACTGTTTTATCCTGCTCCCAATCATTTTCCCGTTTTCTACCCGCCCGCATTTTCTGGAGTCCACTGAGAAAGCCTTCTTAAAGATTAACGATCGATACGAAGTATTGTTCGTTATTATTATTAGCCTCTCTCGTGGAAAGTTCTTTATATTTTTTGTTCCCGAAAGAAAAAAAACAAATAGAATTACCACTTTTTTTTCTGTATGTGTCACCAAGATTGGCGTAAAAGCGACGGTCATTTTCTTCATCGCCAACTTCAAACTATTCGTAATGAGCCAGAAAGCTATCAACAGAAAATGAAAGCGCCGTTCTTTTGCACGTTGGTCATAATACCTGGCGCAATGTTTTCGTTATAAGTATTAATGGGATGTTATTACGAGTATTGCTTTTGCTGAAACAAAGTGGATTAGTTTTATTACAGTGGACTTAGTTCAATAGCGGTCTCTCTTGAATTATTTGGCGTTTCTTGCCTGTATGATTGGAGTTTGACTATTAGCGAGGGTATTTTTTTTTTTTTTTTTTCCGTTTAATCACGTACCTAATTTCATAATTGGGTGATTATTACCTCTGCCTGTTTTATTTTGATTTTTTATAAAGTAACTGCTTCATTTTTTCCTCTCGCCAATTAAAAGATTTATCTGAATTTTTATTTCATTATTTATTGTTTCAATTTTTCTTAAATGTGTGTAATATTTGCTATTAATTTAGCGTGGGGTAAATATGCAAAGTAAAGAATGTGGTAATTTATATCTATATATATATTTCTCTTACACGGCACCAATAAAAAAGCCTCATTACAACTTCCCGAATGGCAACGTTAGAAAATCGACCAATGATTGCATCTAAAAATGTCACATGCCAAATCTAGCTGAGGTGGCTCAACATATAGCGCTTTTAAAAACGGAAACAATAACCAGAGTGAGCATTATCAAATTGTGCAATTCAGCTGCGGCAAAAATAAAAATAAACAACTTAAAAAATAAAAATGCTGTTGCCAGCGATAGAATTTTTTGAAAGTTAACTTAGCAACATAAATCAAAATTATGATACCTGAGCGCTTGACGTAACAAATCCTTCAATTCTATAAGTGTTGTATCGCCAAATGCCCAAATTAACAATTGCAATTTCAAATTAATATTGAAATGTACAGGTTTAGAATTTTCTACAGTGAAAAGTTTTCGGAACTTCAGTATTCAAAAAAGTATACAAAAGCTAGACGTTAAGAACGTATACAATGAGCGAGCAAAGCGAGCATTGGATTGCGAAGCTATCCGAAATGAACTGCGAAAGCAGTTCCAAGGGTTGGTGTTTCTATTAAAACTATTGACTTTTAAACCATTAAAAATTTGAATTCATTTGTAAGTATACTTGAATAAATTTTTCCTGTGTTTATCTAACTAAATTCAGTGTAGTGAAAAGGGGTATAGTATTTCGTTGGGTTGTGTTTTCTGCTGAAAATTACTTAAGATGCAGCTCATCGAATCGAGTTCAAAGATAAGAATCATCACGAAGAAAATTCATTAAGCCCATGTTATTGTGAAATCACATTTTTCTTTCAGTTCATCATGCTGAATCGGCGTTATGTGGAATTTTTTTTTAATGAGCTATCCACATATTTTAGTATGATACTAGTATTACCATCAATTCTTCTCTCTCATTGACATATAAACCTTTTATTTTTGAAGGAACAATGGACATATCTAATAAATTAATTAGTGGCATCGAAGCTTGTCTCAGTGTCATGTTCAGAATCAGTCAAGCGTTAACGACATTTCTACTGGCTGATCGCTTAGGTGAACTTTCAATCAAAATAATTGTATTACCGTTACTGCTGTTCTCCGAGATGGAATTTATTTAATTTTAAGACGAAGATAAAGGGGAAGACGGGAAGAATATGATATTAAAAAAAAAGTTTTTAATCATATACAGTTAATTATGATCTTTTATTGTTTAACGTTTATTCCTTTTCAATGTAAGCCATTATTTAACGCATTTACCTGTTTAAAAACTTTATTCGCTTCAAAAATATATAAATGGCAAATAACAGTTGACTTGTTTTAAGACCTTCGAAAATAAGCTCCCATTTTCAAGACTTGCCGGAAATGAATGAATAGAAACAAAAGTGATTTGAAATAAAAAAACGAAGTTACCCACGAAAAATGGAAAAATAAAGGAGATAAACAAAACTAGAATAGTTTCTAGATTTAAAACTAGTTCTGATTTTCATATTTAAAAAAAAAATAAATAAATAAATAATTCGGCTACTGTAGTTTTTCCAGTTTTGTTTCTCACCTTTATTTTTCCCTTTTTCGTTGGCAACTTTACGTTTTTCATTTTAAATCACTTTTGCTTCTTCTCATTCACATCTTTTTGGAGCGCTTGAAACATTATGACTGTTATTGTCGATTTTGAAATGAATGAAGTTTTTAATCAGGTAATATTCTTTAACGTGCTACTCAAAGATTTGGTGAACCTAAAGTTAGATCTTTAAAAAAAAAAAAAAAAAAAAAAAAAAAAAAAAAACAGTTTGATCTTCTTTCTAAAAATGTTCAGAAGAGATCAATCAAACTTCTCGTTCAGGTATGATATGAAAATGTTACGTGTTTTGAAATCGATGTCATTGATTTGTTTTAAAATAGTTTTCGTCGTTAAGCATTTTAAAATAGTTTTCGTCGTTAAGCATCTTTGCCGGAACCGCAAATTTCGATCGAAAATTTTAGTTAGAATATTGGTTATTGGTTAGTGCGATTTTAGACAGTACATTCTGAGTAAAGCGACATAATTTAGCTATTTGTTGTTTAACACGTTGAATGCCACGCTAATTGCCCGTCTAGCCCAACGGTAAATAACTGCAAACTAAATTTGCAAATATTAGACAGATTTTGCTAGTTTTTTAAGAGGTTTATCATGACATATCTGAAAAAAGTTGTGAATTAGATAAGCCTACGAATTGGTTAGAAATAGTGGTGGATAAAAATCTACTAAATTGAATTTATTAAACCAAGAATCACAATTATTAAACTACCACCTGAAAATATTTATTCGCTGTCCGGAGCAAGTCGGCATCTCTGTGTATATAAATAAAACTATTTTTGTGTGTTCTATATTGCATTAATTTCTTCAAACCATTTTAGTAACGATAATAAAAAAATTACAAATTTACTCGAATTACGTGTTTCTAATAATCTTGGCTTCGCCTCAGTGACCCCCTTGGCATTCAACATGTTAAAGAATAGTGGATATATATAAAGTAAATTAGGAAAAGGTACTTGATACAAGAAAGAATAATAATAATGATATGTAATTTAAATAATAATTATAATATCTAATTTAAATAATAATAATAATATGTAATTTATTTTCAATTCGCTTATTTTGGCTAGAAATAAAAACTGAGCGTACTTTATTTTGTAGTTAAGCTGCATTTCAAAAAAAAAAAAATAAAAAAATATTGGAAATATTTTTAAGAAGTTTATGCTCTGATTTTGGAAGTAAGTGTTAATGCTAATGCAAATAAAGATTTAGCATTGTCCATGAACAATAAAAAAAGTCTCCCCCCCCCCAAAAAAAAAATGCTTGTTTTGAAACTAAATATATAATGCTTTGCACATACTTTTCTTATTGCCAAAGATTTTTTTTATTATTACTTCTTTTTCTTTTTCTTTTTTTTATTGTCCTGGTTTGAAATGCGGATATAATTTTTTTAAGCGTGAGATAAATACAATTTTTCTATTTCCTTTTTGTCATTCTTATTGTAACATATTAATTCACTATCTCATGTAATAAATTGACGCCTACACACATTTACTATTCCGGCAAGGTAATAAAGATAACGATATCGAAATACGTGAATGAAGTTTTTAATTTTTTTTTGCAAAAGAAGCTAATGCTCTTAAATAATTCCTTAAAAAAAAAATTTTTTTTTAAGATTATTAATTTAGATAAAAATGAATTAAGCTCTGTTATGTGATTTAATTTTATCGCAATTTGTATGGTTGACTTTTAATTTTATTAAAATATGTTAATCATTTTACCGATTGGTCATTTTTATCCAAATATTAGTGTATTAACAACTCGATAATTTGTAAATATTGAGTTATATTTAATTTTTTAAAGGTTCAGTGTCAATATTTGTTTAGATAATTGGTTTTCGTGAAAACTTGCCCTGTTAAGAGGAAAACTTAATGATATAGTGCAACGATTCCCACATAATGTTCCATGGAAGAATTAAACTGGTTTCGAGAGGACTTGTTTTTTTTTTTTTTTTTTTTTTAAATCATTTTTGAAGCTTGTAAGTTATATTTATATCCAATCACTAATTCAATATTTACTTAATGTTTCGATTGCAATTGCGAAATTATTTAAAAAAAGGCAATAAAAAAAAGAAATAGCATATTTTTTTCGAATAAAAAAAAAATAAATACTAAATAAGTTATGAAAAGAAGATGCATTTATAAAATGTTGCATTAATATTTTCCAATTGCGTTTTGCATTAATATTTTCCAATTGCGTTTCTTAAACCAAAAAGTATGTTAATAATGAAATGTGTTTCCCCGTTTCCAACGTTTATAGCAGTTCTTTTTAGTTTTCATTTCAACGAAAACCAAAATTCAGCTTATTTCTTCCATTTTCAGCTCCATCAGGCCTGCAACTGTACTGTCGCATATAAATACCTATTTAAAATTAATAATGATAAAATAATGAAAAAAGAGCCATTTTTCCTATATTTTCAAAACAAATAATTTTTTTATAGGTTAATATGTTCACAATTGTCTCTATATACTTTAGTGATTAAGTCGAGACTAATCTTAACGTATTATTTGTTAAAGAATGTTGATCATTTAAGGTTTCATGCCTGGAAAAAAAAAAAAAAAACGGGAACCGCTGATATGGGGAAACTTTAATACTTAATAATTTATTAAGAAAATTTCATGAGTTGATTATATTTATTCTAGTTTTTTTTTTTTTTTTTTTTTTTTTTTTTTGTATTATATTTTAGTATTACTGAACGAGTTGTATTGAATTAGAAAAATATGTATTTCTGTGCTTGAAATTAATTATTTGGTTTGTTTTGGCACTACGCTACGGGGATCCATTCTTAACATACTAATTCTTAATCAGTATCGTGATGTTTCCTTCGGTCATCCGCATTTCAAATATTGCTTTTATCACTGTTTTTTTGGAGCTCTGGCGCTAACGTAAATAAAGGACTCACAGTTTAAGTGTATTACAGAAAATCGCCTATTTGGCGACATTTTTCCACCCAGGTGGAAATTAATAAAAATCACTGCGTTATTCTCAGTTTTTGCAAATTTTTATGAGCTCAGGTAACATAGCATTGCAGTAAGCTTTTAAATATTAAAAAATAAGTTCAAAAACGCTTTTCATTTTCACGAAACGGACGCTTTGCACATTGACGTTTGCTCCATTTTCAAAATTAGCATAAACAACGCTGACTAAAGATAGTCTTAACGTACGCTGTCACTCTTGAGTAAATGTAGCTAACTCACAGCAGTTATGAAATGAGCATATTATTCGCGAAAAAACATCATTTCACATGACGGCTGAGCTTTCGAAAAACAGCCTAAATCCAACCACTTTTCAAGTCCTACTCATCTGTGTTATTTTAAAAGAGAGAAAAAAAAAAGTGACCCCCAGAGCTGAAAACTAACTAAACAAAATTCCAGAGTTTTCTAACCTCCTCAGATTTTATTTATTGCTTTAGCCTGGTGCTTTTATTTTATTGATAGGAAAAAGATTTATTTTGTACCTCCTCCAGAGTCGAACCCTCAGAGGGATCAAAAGAAATGTAACTTCTTTACAGTTATAAAAGACGACTGAATCGATCCGAGGGAGATTTTTAGCCTCTAGGTTTCGCCGACCGAAAGGGAATATGACTCTCCTTTTTTGGAAAATAATACAGGAGTCACCGGATTGGTGAAGCTGGTCGCCATGGAGAAGTAACCGATTTCGCAAACAGCACCCCCGATCCATATTATACCCATAATAAAATAACGCCCTCTCCGACCACTGCTAATAATGAGAGTCGAGCACATTGTATTTCATAACACCCTTCTTTTTTTTTTTTTTAGTTGGAATTCGAGTGTAATTTCTGCCTTTTATTCCAAGTCAGCCATGATGAGTTTTTTCTTCTTTTTTAAAACTTAACCTTTCTTTTTTGCATATTACGAAATGTGCTTTCTAGACTAATTTGGCATAATAGTTAGAGCTTTGACATTTAGTAGTCTATTATTATAAATTTTTTTAGGTATTTTTTAGATGTATTTTTATTTTTCTAGACAATTGTTAATTTTACAAAATTTTCTTTTTTTTTTCCATTCCTTTTTTTATCCAATTGTTTAGTAGCTAGATAAATTAAATACTTTTATCTAAGGAATTAATGAACTATTTCTCGCTTTTTTTTTTTTTTTTTTTTTTGCATGAAGTAATTTAATTAAAAATTGGTGAAATCATACACAAATAATTATATTAAATATTAATTTTGTTACCAAAACGTATCTTAAAAAATTGATGCAATAACTTTTATGTTCTGAAATTCCGTACTTATTGCCAAGGGGTAAATTAGAAATGCATAGATCTGTCATTCGCGTATTTTTATCGCTTGCCTGTGTATTATTTTGTACAAGGTTATATAAAAAATTTCCATTATTATTTAAAAGGACTTTAGATTGTGATTATTGAGGGGGAAAATAAACATATTTACCATAAATGTATTTTTTTTTCTTTAATAATTCAATTATGTTTTTTTTCGCTTTTTTATTTATTTAATTTTTTTAAACCAAGTGACTTAAATTATTCATAACCTGTGGTAAAACAGTTATGAATGTCTTAATGCAATTAAATTTATATTGAACTTAGTATATATCGAATGTATTTGCAGAATAGTTTTCTAAAGTTTGAGGAAATTTTCCGACCTCAAAGACTTTCACTTATGCAATCTGTAACAACTTGCAGAGATATAATCTTCTTCGCGAAACACGTATAACTTCATATGCGCAAACTGAACATCAGTTACACTATGTTTAAAATTTTTATCTCTGGAATATGCAAATTCGCAGGAAAAACTACATCTCTCTCCCCGAGGGACATAAGTTAAAAAATATGAACAAGCTAACTGTTTGCAAATAAAGGATTGTATTTTTTTTTATCTTGAAGCATGTGGCAGCTGTATTCTCAGCTGTCAAGTTACGAGTAAAGTGGTCCATGCAGCTGGAAAACATCTGTTTGTGTTGAAAGGAAAAGAAAGAAATCCGGTTTTTGCAAAAGAAAAAACCGAAATTTTTTCCTCCTCCCTGCGAGATGATGGAAAAGCAATAAAGGGAAGAAATTTATTCTCTTGGAAAATAGATCTTTTACCTGATATCATCACACAAAAATAAATTGAGTTGGGTGGTAGAATTCAGAGAAGGATAAAAATGCAGACCATCAAGTATTTCATTTCTCAACCTTGTTTTATTTTTGACGCCTACGCTTATTGTTAGTTTTCATCAACATCTTATTGCCTTCTTTATTGGTTTGTGTGTTGAGAATGAGCTCAGTTTTGTTAGTTGCAATAATATGATGAGAGAGAGTTCAAAATTTGTGACGGATTAATTTTACTTTCTGTCTTTTAAATATACGTTTGTAGTGTTACTTTTATTACCATTACCTCGATTTTGTGACAGCTTATTATAAGAATATTTTTTTTCCGTAAAGATTATTTCATTATCATTTATTTTATTTGCTCAAATCCTTTTATTTGTTTATTTACTTATATTTTTACTTATATTATCCACTACCCGTGAGATGATGGACAAGAAATAAAAAGAAGAAATTTATTCTCTTGGAAAATAGATCTTTACCTGATATCATCACACAAAAATGAATTGAGTTGGGTGTCCGCAATCAAAGAAAGATAAAAATTCAGACCGTCAAGTATTTCATTTCTCAACTTAGTTTTATTTTTGTCGCTTTCATCAACATCTTATTGCCTTTATGTGTTGAGAATGAGCTCAGTTTTCTTAGCTGTAATAATATGATGAGAGAGAGTTATTGTTAGATATTGGTGCCGAAATATGTGACGGATTAATTTGAGTTTCCGTTATATGCGTTTATTTTATTACGATCACCTCAATTTTGTAACGTCTTATTAACTTAGAAGAATAAATTTTTTAATTGTTTTCTTTCTCAACAAGATACATATTTCGTTTCAGTTTCATTTGCTTACATCCTTTTATTTATTTACTAATATTTTTAAAAACTTAATCATACGGAGTTACAAAATATAGTATACAAATCATAGTATATAAGTGACAATATTTATCTATTCCATATTCAACTTTGATTTAGTCAAGAAATGGCATAATTTATTAGTGATATGAGTAAGATTATTTTTAAATGTCGTTCGATGTCTAACTATATGACACCCAAGAACCATTTTGAAAAGAATTAATATTGATAAACTTATGGTTTTCATGTTTAACATTCAACTTTTGAGAATATCGTGTGATTAAATGTTATTTATTAGTTATTATATTTTTGCTTTATTAGTTTATGCTTTTTTTTTTAATACGTAGAACATTAATTTGTCTTTCTTTTTTATTTTTCTAATGCTTGATGATATTTAAAGATTTATTTAAAAAATTATTGCATCGAATTTAAAACTGCCTTTGATGCTGTTTGCGTTGAATTGAAAGAAAAAT